>OZ012708.1:9976281-10586281 GCA_963942595.1 Cylloceria caligata
ATTAAATCAAGAGACTTTAGAACAATAGTGCTATTCACTTTATCAGCTTTGGTGATTTTTCTATCAGGGTGTAAACATAAAGATATCTTTGTATCAACTATGATTTTACTAGTGCCTTTGTTGTGTTGGTGCATGGTATGTTATTTCAAATATTAGTCAGTGAGCTTCTTGCATTATTTTATTCACTTTTGATTTCTTTTGTGAATAAGGAAGAGTGAACATTTTCAGTGCCACCGATAGGAAAAGTTCTATGTGAGGTGGAATACCTATACTAGATAGCTTGATCAATCAGTAATTTATAAGACTGTTGTAAGAGTTGTAATTTCTCTTAATGTTCAAAACCGTCGTGAATAGGTTAATAGAATCATCATTTGCTGTTGTGTTGATGTTGCGATAAATTGAGTTACTATTATTACTTATATTCGTACTATAATTATTTCCATTATTTCTGTTGTAATTCCTAATATTATTTGCATTCGTGTGTTGAATGTACCCGTCAGATGTGTGATCATTATTTCTGTGAGAACAAGAGAAAGCAAGTAATCTCTACTATCGAAAATAAAGTTATGCATATGAAAGTTTTTGGTGCAACGTAATTGTTAAAGTTTTTTTTCATAACTATTACGTACTTCGAAATATAACATAGTTAGCATTACTTTTTCAATATTAAAGAATTCTTTGTGAATACACGTTGGAGTTTTTAAGCATGATTAATGTTTTTTCTAATTCTATGATCGATTAGTTTTTTTCTAAAGATGATGTCCAATATCTACATTTAGCATTTTTGTATGTATTAGGTGTAGTTATTTTCAGAATCTTAGTTTTTTTTTCTATTAAAAATCTCCAAGTTGTAAAGTTTAGTAGAATTTAAATATTTCTGGATTAGTCATTCCCAACGAGAGTAGAGGAGAAATTCGAGTTGTTCTTGGAGACGTAGTTGCTTTTCATTAGTCCTCTTACAAATTTAGAATCATTGTAGATGTATAGATCCAAATCTTCTAAATAGAATTCTAAAGAATTCCATGTGTATTTTTATGCCAGTGTATCATAGATAATCGTTTGTAGACGCAGCGACCGCTATCCTTGTAATTTACATTTCATACATACATATATACTCAAACATACTCATCTAATTAGATGCGTATTTTACGGCGTAGCGACGGTCCGGAGAAAAGTCAAATAAACCCCAAAATTAATGCAATTCGAATTCAAAGTCAACTGATCGCAGCACTAACAATACAACAAATAATGATTCCATTTACCCTTTTAAGACTATTTTGAACAGAGGCGGAACTTACAACTCTAACAATAGTCTTACAAAATGCTGGTTGATCAATCTAGCCAGTATTCTCTATCGGACGGACCTAAATTTGTCATACTTACTCAGAAAGAAAACCAAAGGTGCCATTCATAAAGTTATATCTGAATTTGAATCACAGTCCTATTTGATTTAGCAAGATAAGTTAAGTAATGCGAGACGCTTACTAACTGATATTTGAAATAAATTACATTGCACTAACACAAAAAATACGGTAGTAAAATCATATTTGATACTAAGATATCCTTTATCTTTATACCCTGATATGAAAATCACCAGAGATGAGATAGTGAATAGCACTATTGTTCTAAAGTCTATTGATTACATATAAAAATCCCTTAAACTCTTAAATGATGAAAATTGTTTACAAGTTTATGGTAACAGATATATGAAAAATTGTATACGAATTAGTTACTAGACGTCGAGATATCTGAAAACGAGCAAAATTCATTAATGAAACTAACTATCGTTACTTAAGATTTAATAATACAAATTTAGCTAGAATGCACTTGTTACAAAAAATATACAAACTAAACATCCCAAGGAGGCCAATAGCTTCGTCTATCAATTGTCCGACACACAAAATGAGTTAATTTTATTTATAAAATATTGACAAAAATTAAGAGTCAATTTGTAATGTTAAGGACAGTTCTTCTCTGAAATCATTGGTTAAGCAAATCACTTCACCTGCTTAATACATTTTAGTTTCATTAGATCCGACCTCTCTTTGAAAAATGGTTTCTTTACAATTAGTTTAAAACCGTCTTAAAAAGAAGGTATTTGTGTGGAGAGGGCACTGTTATCGTCGAATTAAAAAAGAAACTGAGATAATTATGTCTTTTACGTGTTTTACGTTTGAGAATAAAATGTACAAACAAATTTCTGGGCTTCCTATGGGCTTTCCATTATCTCTAATATTATAATATTAGGTGCGCAACTAAGTTCCCGCTGTTTTTTTTATGAAAATGCAACGCTATTGTGAAAAAATGTTTACAAATGAATCATTCAAAATATTGCCCATCGCTAGCGACAACTTTTTCCCATCTTCCTGGCAGAGCTCGAATACCGTCACGGTAGAAGTGTTCGTCTTTTGAGGCTATCCACGAATCAAGCCATTTTGAGATGTCGTCATATGAGCTGAACTGCTGATTAGCCAGACCATGTGCCATCGAACGGAACAAGTGATAATCGGACGGCGCAATATCTGGGGAATATGGCGGGTGGGGTAGGACTTCCTATTTTAGCGTTCCTAAGTAGGTTTTAACGGGTTTAGCAACGTGAGGCCGAGCGTTGTCATGCTGTAGAATCACTTTTTCGTGCCTCTGCTCGTATTGTGGCCGCTTTTCGCGCAGTGCTCGGCTCAATCGCATCAATTGAGTTCGATCCCGTTCCCCAGTGATGGTTTCGTTCGGTTTCAACAGCTCATAATAAATAACACCGCCCTGGTCCCACCAAATACACAGCAAAATCTTTGCAACGTGAATATTCCGCTGGGCCGACGACGTAGAAGCATGACCGGGCAGTCCCCATGATTTTGTTCTCTTTGGGTTGCTGTAATGAATCCATTTTTCATCACCCGTAACGATGCGATGAAGAAAACCCTTCTTTTTTTACCGCTGGAGCAGTTGTTCACAGGCGAAAAAAAAACGCTCAACATCTCTTGGCTTCAAATCATAAGGAACCCGAGTTTCTTGTTTTTGAATCATTCCCAACGCATGCAATCGCTTGGAAATGGCTTGGCGGGTAACTCCTAATGCTGAAGCAAGCTTTTTTTGCGTTTGGCACGGATCCTCATCGAGCAATGCCTCCAATTCAGCGTCTTCGAAGGTTTTTGGCCTTCCTTCACGCGAACGGTCGTCAACATCAAAATCACCGTCTTTGAAGCAGCGGAACCAATCACGGCATGTTGTTTCACTTGAGCAGCATCTCCGTAAACTTTTTGGAGTTCTCGATGCGCTTCAGCCGCCGTTTTCTTCGAATGAAAGAAGAAAAGCAACACTTCCCGCAAATGACGATTATTTGGCACAAAATCAGACATTTTCACACATCCAAAAGTATATGGCGCAAAAACAAAATCACTAATGTGTCAAAGCGGTTTGTTTACCATATGTCTAAGCTTGGTTCATGACATTTTGGTTATGTCTCAATCGACCAGCACTTACTACTGGAGCCATCTCTTGAAAAACAGCGGGAACTTAGTTGCGCACCTAATATATCACATAGTTATGGCTGATTGAGAAGAATGCTGGTTGTCAAAACTTCATTAGACTCCAATTTTATTCAAAAAACACGTAGACCTCGTGATTACCTCTTTGCTCTCTCAAATCAAATTCAATGAACTTCAACAATTTTCATTACTCAGCACCCAAAACTCCAATTTACTATTGAAAAAAGAAAGATAATAAAAGAAAGAGAAAGACAACGGTTACGATGTGGGTAAAAAAATGACGGAGATTTTCTTTTTTGGGAAAGAATTTGATTTATTCGTCTACAACAATGTTATCCCCTTCAAAATTGGCGACATTAGATATTGTATACTTATGCCAACGTTTTTACCAATGCCGGAAACAGTTCTAATATTCGTTCTTCGGGTATTTTGTCAACGCAGCCTAGTATCAAAATGGCAAACGCTGTGTATAATAGCAATAACAATAGGAATAATTATAATTTTTTTCCCCGAGAGGTAGTGGAAAATCTTCAAAAAGACAGAGAGGAGGGACGGCATTCCTCAAAGTGTGGGATTTGTACCCATTAAAAACCACCAACCCTTTTTCCAGATGTTGTGTAACGACCCCGGAACCGCTTCCGCATTTCGTCAGTGTTGTTCTGTTTCTTTGCCTTCCAGGCCTTTACACTCTTTTCTGCTTGCTTATGGCCGCGGTCCGACGCAAGCTGTGATGATCTGCTCAATTCCCTTAGCTGATACGCTAATGCCCGACCTATTTTCACTATGTCACTTCACTCTGATTCACTGAACTCTGCACTGTTTTCTCGCACTGCACAGTTCACTCTGCCCACGATTTCCAACTAGTTTTTTTCTGCTCCGGCTATTACTGTGTTGTTTACTTCTTCTTTCTTTCGGCGTAAAATCTAGTGACTCATCCATCCTTTTCCTCTCATCCCTCCATCGATTACACTTGAAGAAGGTGTGATGAGCGTCGTCGCGTTCAGAATCCCCGTAGATACATCGCGAATTTTCCACTTTCCCGATCTTGTGAAGGTATGCGCTGAAGTAGCCGTGCCGATTTAATAGTTGGGTCAGGTAGTAAGTCACTTCCCCATGTTTACGTTCTGTCCATAGGGCCAGATGTTTGATGAGTCTGGCTGTCCATCTTCCTCTTGCGTTACTGTCCGACATGCCCTGCCAAAGCTCCATGGTGTGATTCCTCTCTTGTTTCTTTATCTGTTGCCGATCGGTTCAGCTCGTCGTAGGTAGACTCGTTTCTTCTCTCTCGCGAAGAGCTCGATGGATACCACTCCAGCAATGACCAGGGCTGCCGATCCTGAAACTGTTCGGTATGCACAGGCCACCCAGAGGGATCCTCTCCTTTGTACCGCGGCTATACGTTTCCTTCGGCTTTCCGCTTCCAGTGCGTCCGCCCAGATCTCTGCTCCGTACAGGAGAATCGAGTGCGTCACCGATATTAGCGGCCGGCGTTTGCTGGTCATTGGTCCTCTCACATTCGCCATGAGACGGCTCAGCGCCAGTGATGCCAGATGCGGGAATTTTGCCCCTATCTCGCTGCCCTCACCACGCTGCCCGTGCTAGGCACGTCAGGGGAAGGCTCGCGCCGCTCATAACAAATCTCGTCTCGATTGCGCTTGACGTTGTCTCACCCACTTCACAACAGCCACTGCGCGGGCTTTTTGAAGTAAAACTTCTTTACGCACGCTTGACTTGGGGAGTAAGCTGGTGAATGCGTGACGAGAGCGTTACGAAAAGTGTGATCGGGCGAGGCGAACGAAAGTTGAGAGAGATATATAAGTTAGTGAAGATAGAAAAAGAGAGAGTTACGTTTCGTATATTACTGTAGGGGCAAGAGAGAGAGGTGCGAGCACACATTTTCTTTCTCTCTTTGTCTCATAGCCAGTTACGTTTCGTATATCTAACAAGGAAAGGTACTTTGGTGTCCCCCTCCGATTTTAATGCAACTCACGTATGTTGTAGAGCAGGGGTCTCCAAACTACGGCCCGAGGGCCACATTCGGCCCGCGGACAGATTTTGGACTATTTCACTTTTTACCACCGGCAACAATGATAATATGGTTTTGGCCCTCGGAACTTACTGGAGTAATCAGTATGGCCCTAAGGCTGGAAAGTTTGGAGACCCCTGTTGTAGAGCATCGAAAACTAAAAGACACGTATTTTTTTTTATCGGCGGAAAAACATTTTTAAGGGGTATAATCGCCCTTCAAAAATAGCATGTCGAGGGGTGATTTTGCAGTTTCACCCAGAAGGCGTCAACCGATTTTAATAAAACAAAAACCAAAATACTCCTTATTGAAGACAATCAAAATTCCACGCTAAGTTGAAGAAAAAAATTCATTTGCAGGGGTGAACAACCCCCTGATTTTTCAAATTTCCACCCTACACAAAAAACTAATCAACCAAATTAAACAGAACATGTACCATTTGGAAGGGCAAGTTAAAATAAAGTTGACGTATTTTTGCACATTCACAGGAAAATGAGTTTACGGGGGTAAACTACCCCTTATCCATTAGTACGTATATTTGTGCGTACATTCTTGTTTCTCGTTATTTACATGTTAAAGAGCTGCTTGCGTTCACTCTTTGTGCTAATTTTGTGCTTATCAATAATTTATCGTCATATGTCATCGACCTTTCGATTAGATAGTATTTCGATTCGGCGCAAATTTCGGAATAAGTCGATGATGCAACAGTCGTTCCATCTATAGAACTTTGTCAGTTATTCCAACGAAATGAATATGATCTTATTTTTTTGAGTAATCTAATCATACGCCAATATGATAAAAATACTTTCGACGCAGTAAGAGGTGTTTTCTACATAGGCGGCTATCTGGGACTGCGTATTATCTGCTGATATCGCATGTGGTTCAACAAAAAGTCTTTCAAATATAAAGTCAGTCAGTTATAATTTCTGACAAAAAAAAATCAATAGACCATGAAAGTGAATCCAATCAACGTCATTAAACTTCTTTTGGCTACATTTCAAGCCATGAATATTCCCGAAACTCCGATTAACAATGCAGAAATCGAGGTAAAGCAGAATTTCGAAAAAGTTCTGGTCGACTGCATGGACGATTATAACGGAGTTGAAATTATCGAGGAACAATCGCTAGATTTTCAAGAGCCATTCAAGCAATATGATGTTAACCCTGTCGAGAACACTCTTTGGCAACACGATGAAAGTCCAGTGGATTCTGATACTTGTTCTAAAGACGAAGAAGACATAAGCTACGATTACAAACGCAAAGCAATCGAATACCGGAGATCCGGTAAGAAGAAAAATTACAGTGTCGATACCGTGAGTCAGAAATTCAAAAAAGTCAAATCTGTACGACAATTAAAACGCTGGGCAAATCAAATGAACAAAGGTGGGACCTACAAGGAGAAATTAGCTCAAATCTCTGAATATACTTTGAAAAACATACAAGCCGCAATAGATGCTGGTTTCATTGTTCATGATATCGACCTTCAAAAGTGGGCTCTACAAGCTCAAAAAGAGATAGGTCACGAAGACATTCGTTTTAAAGCTTCTCATAATTGGCTTCGAAAGTTCAAGAAATCACATCGTATTGTGTCCAGGAAAATTAATAAATTCGTAACACGAAAGACTATAGAAGACGAACCAGTTTTAAGGATGAATGCAGAAAACTTCGTAAATGAAATTAAACCATATATTCAAACATATGGACCGGAAAACATATATAATTCAGATCAGAGCGGTTTTCAACTGGAAATCCACTCTGGCAGGACTCTGACGACTGAAGGAACTAAACAAGTGCAATGTGTAGTACAATCCGTATCATCTACAACTCATAGCTACACTATCCAGCCAACCATAAATGGAGATGGAAAATTATTGTCACCCCTTTTTATCGTTCTAAAAGAGGGAAAGGGTGAGTTCGGCCCAATCGTGGAAAAAAATTTATTCAGGCCAGAAAACGTATTTTTAACAGCAACGAAATCCGGAAAAATGACTTCAGGTATGGACAAAAATGATTGCCAGAAAATATTGAACATATGATGAATTATACTATATCGATAACCAATATCATCCTATGTATAGAGCACTTCAAAATTTGGTTGGAAAAAGTATTCTTCCCCAACACCGGCCGTGACAGCGTATTGTTGATAGACTCGTGGAGTGGACACTGCCCAGAAGTTGTTCTTGATGCAACACCTCGAGGCAAAAAAATAATCACAAAGATAATATCTAAGGGCACCACAGGGAAAATCCAACCAGTCGACGTTTTTGGTTTCCGAATATGGAAAAATTTTGTACGACATTTTTCCGACAGTGTATTATTACTTAATTCTGATATTAATTTGCACTTGAGAAACAACATAATCAAACTGCAATCTCTCGCACACAATCAACTTTCATCACCCAGATATATAAATCTTTTCAAATATGCATGGTTCAAAAGTAATTATATAACCGATTAGCCAAACGAATTCGACAATCCAGTGAGTTTTGGTTTCGGTCAATCGTCTCAAGCACACTGTGAAGTACTAGGTTGTAATAATGTGGCCATCATCAGATGCTCATGGTGCAAGAAGTCTTTATGCTTGCAACATTTTTTTGAAGAGTATCATTTCTGCACGACTTACGAACCATGATTGCTGCAAATTATGACGTGCACATTGCACGTTGATGAATTGTAAAAGGAATGATACATTATAATATATACTGTGGTGTATGTAGATGCGCAAGGCGGTAAGAATAAATGTGAGAGAATGGAGAGTGGGGAGAGCATTAACATGGGACGTGAAAAGGACGACAGTCGAATAAATGCGCATGCCGAAACCGGGTATTTGTTATTTCTCGCCTATGTCCTCAGCTAATTGCCGCTGTTTCGAAATACAACCATACATAAAGGGTGATTTTTTAAGAGCTTGAGAACTTTTTTTTAAAAAAAAACGCATAAAATTTGCAAAATCTCATCGGTTCTTTATTTGAAACGTTAGATTGGTCCATGACATTTACTTTTTGAAGATAATTTCATTTAAATGTTGACCGCGAATGGGCCCTAGAAAAGTTGGCGGAAAATCCGCTTTTTTATCGACAAATTTTGTTCAGCGATGAGGCTCATTTCTGGTTGAATGGCTACGTAAATAGGCAAAATTGCCGCATTTGGAGTGAAGAGCAACCAGAAGCCGTTCAAGAACTGCCCATGCATCCCGAAAAATGCACTGTTTGGTGTGGTTTGTACGCTGGTGGAATCATTGGACCGTATTTTTTCAAAGATGCTGTTGGACGCAACGTTACGGTGAATGGCGATCGCTATCGTTCGATGCTAACAAACTTTTTGTTGCCAAAAATGGAAGAACTGAACTTAGTTGACATGTGGTTTCAACAAGATGGCGCTACATGCCACACAGCTCGCGATTCTATGGCCATTTTGAGCGAAAACTTCGGAGAACAATTCATCTCAAGAAATGGCCCGGTAAGTTGGCCACCAAGATCATGCGATTTGACGCCTTTAGACTATTTTTTGTGGGGCTACGTCAAGTCTAAAGTCTACAGAAATAAGCCAGCAACTATTCCAGTTTTGGAAGACAACATTTCCGAAGAAATTCGGGCTATTCCGGCCGAAATGCTCGAAAAAGTTGCCCAAAATTGGACTTTCCGAATGGACCACCTAAGACGCAGCCGCGGTCAACATTTAAATGAAATTATCTTCAAAAAGTAAATGTCATGGACCAATCTAACGTTTCAAATAAAGAACCGATGAGATTTTGCAAATTTTATGCGTTTTTTTTTAAAAAAAAGTTCTCAAGCTCTTAAAAAATCACCCTTTATATGCCATACAACCACTCAACCCCAGCAACATTCCCCAGTATTCTGTATTTGAACAAGCTATTTTTTTCAGTAAATAACGCGAAACTCGTGAATGGACTATTCTACTTGTAAGTACCAGCCGGTCACCCCCTTAATAATAAATAAAGCATCATGCGAAGTTCCCCCCCTTGACTTCGGCTAACAGAAATGTTTTGAATCAATTCGGACATTTAAATAACGAGAAACAAAAATGTATGCACAAATATACGTACTAATGGATAAGGGGTAGTTTACCCCCATAAACTCATTTTCCTGTGAATGTGCAAAAATACGTCAACTTTATTTTAACTTGCCCTTCCAAATGGTACATGTTCTGTTTAATTTGGTTGATTAGTTTTTTGTGTAGGGTGGAAATTTGAAAAATCAGGGGGTTGTTCACCCCTGCAAATGATTTTTTTTCTTCAACTTAGCGTGGAATTTTGATTGTCTTCAATGAGGAGTATTTTGGTTTTTGTTTTATTAAAATCGGTTGACGCCTTCTGGGTGAAACTGCAAAATCACCCCTCGACATGCTATTTTTGAAGGGCGATTTCACCCCTTAAAAATGTTTTTCCACCGATAAAAAAAAATACGTGTCTTTTAGTTTTCGATGCTCTACAACATATGTGAGTTGCATTAAAATCGGAGGGGGACACCAAAGTACCTTTCCTTGTAAGACATAATGCAGGCCTATTGTCTGTATCACACTGTGGGAGCAAGAGAGAGCAGTGCGCGCCCACATTTTCTTTCTCTCTTCCTCTCATAGCCAGTGCATGAAATATATATATATATATATCTCAGTCAGTAGTTCGTTTGCGAGTTTGCTAGCGTTACGCGAACGGTGATTCCTTGATTTTTCGTAATTTCATTTCGTTCTTGAACAATTTTATAAATTAATATCTTGTTCAATACATTAAATATTCTAGGTGTAAAGTGAATAAAATTGTAAATTCATTTTAAAGTTCATATTTTGTGAATTTTCGGGTGAATAATAACAAATTATGGCATGAAGTGACAGACTCTGAATATGAAAGCGATGCTCCGGGACCATCAACTAAGAAGAAATTACGTACGGAAATTGGGCATAAAAAGTGTGTGACAACATATTCAAGGCAAGATTTTAAACCTAGTGAGACCTAATCAACTGATAATGAATCACGAAGGTGAGTGCGTATCTCATACTAGTTGCTGGCGTCGTAGCGTCATATGCAGCGTTCCTTTTTCCTTGTCTATTTTCTCCCTCTACTAATACGCGGCATTCTACTCTCCACATTGGGGCGCGTTTGATTCTCTGTCCTTTTCTTGTCTCTCTCTCTCTCTCTCTCTCTTCTTGTTACTCTTCCGTTTTTCGGCCTCGCGTTTCTACAATTTACTTCGGCAAATTTTTAAAATAGGATAACATAAAATTTTACTAGTACGAAAATAATAAAATAATTATTAATTGTAGAGGTTCACCATTACAAGTAATTGGTGACATCGTGATTGAACATGACAATAATCAAATGGAAGTTGATGATGAAAATCCCACTATAGATCATGTACAAAAACCGAGACAAATTATTGGAGTTAGGTAAATAAATTTTTATTTTATTATTTTTATAATCATTCATGACTCTAATAATAATTTACTAAATTTTCCAAACTAAAATGATGAAATTATAGGTTGAATAAAGTGCCAAAAACTTCTGCAGAACGTCGTCGAGAATTCAGAGCACGAAAAGCACTGCTGAAACAACAAAGTAAGCAACAACAGGAACCAGATGCAATAGTTGAAATTGCTACAGAAGATATTCGAAATGCTGGTCCATCAGAAGACAATCAAGTCCCTGGACCCTCTGAAATAAGGACAATAGAAAAAAGAGCAAAGTCTGCAGAGGCAACACGGCGATGAAGAGAGAAAAAAAAAGGCGTTAGTGAGTCATCAAAAAAACAGGCGAAAACTGCAGCTCAACGCATGCGAGAATACCGGGAGAGAAAAAAATTGTAAATATCAATTTATTTTTCTTTATAAAACTTATGCCATTGAAGGCTCGTAAATTTCTTATTTGCATTTTCTTACTTACAAGGAAAGGTACTTTGGTGTCCCCCTCCGATTTTAATGCAACTCACGTATGTTGTAGAGCATCGAAAACTAAAAGACACGTATTTTTTTTTATCGGCGGAAAAACATTTTTAAGGGGTGAAATCGCCCTTCAAAGTTAGGGGTAATTATGCAGTTTCACCCCTGAAAAAGAATTTTTTTCTTCAACTTCACGTGGAATTTTTATTGTCTTCAATGAGGAGTATTTTGGTTTTTGTTTCATAAAAATCGGTTGACGCCTTCTGGGTGAAACTGCATAATCACCCCTCAAAATGCCTATTTTTGAAGGGCGATTTCACCCCTTAAAAATGTTTTTCCGCCGATAAAAAAAAATACGTGTCTTTTAGTTTTCGATGCTCTACAACATACGTGAGTTGCATTAAAATCGGAGGGGGACACCAAAGTACCTTTCCTTGTTAGAGCAAAGAAAATACTGTTGAAGCAGCAAAGTGATCAAGATTTAGATGCTATAGTCAGCACATCATCATCATAAGTAAATCAAAGGGCTGGTCTATCAACAATAAACAGCATATCCGCAGATCTAACTAGAAGAGGGAATTCACAATCACAGCAACAAATTGAAACATTAGAACGTACGCGAGAATATCGTGAGAGAAGAAATGATAATATCAACATCGAATCGTAATTATTATTGCAATTATATATGTTGTGTTGGGATAAAAAAATTTTAGGTTCATATTTTATGTTTAAATATATATCTTTCTCTGTTCATAGTAATAATCCGTCGGGAAATAATGAATAACAATCAGACCTCCGAGATTCAACTTTGACTTTGAAGTACGACGACATTACAAAACATAAAAAGGCTCATGAAAATTTCGATCGAAAATTCCGGAAAAATCCATTTGGTTATTCATGTACAGTCTGCAATAGATTGTGGTTTAAAAATGACTTAAAAAAGGCATGTGACAATTATGAAGATCTGTTGAAGAAAATAATGGTAAGAAATAATATCAGGGGTACAAATTGAAAATGCGGGTTTGATAACAGATGGCGTTACTAACGCTATACGCATCAGGCAGTACTGTGACTATGTTCATGTCAAAGCTACGTCTTATAGCTTTAATTTTCAGTATGTGTCAATTTGTCGCAGTGTCAAATTCATAGTTTTTTTGAGCTCTCAATATGTCGAGTTTCGTGCCAACAAAACAGCATTTGCGGGAAGTTTTAATTTACTTCTTTAATTTGAAGAAAAGTGCTGCTGAAGCACATCGATTGGTCTCCGAGGCTTATCCGAGTCATGTTCCATCGGTTTCAACGTGCGAGAGATGGTTTGTGCGGTTTAGAAGTGGTGATTTTGACGTTGAGGACAAAGAGCGGCCGGGCCAAGTGAAAAAGTTTGAGAATGCTGAATTGGAGGCAATACTCAATGAAGACTCGTGTCAAACTCAACAAGAGCTCGCAGATTCATTGGGAGTGACACAACAAGCCATTTCCCATAGTATAAAAGCCCTCGGAATGATCCAAAAGCAAGGACATTGGGTGCCGTATGAGCTGAAGCCGAGAGACGTCGAGCGCCGTTTTTTTTGCATGCGAACTGCTGCTCGAACGGCAAAAACGGAAGGGTTTTTTGCATCGCATTGTCACTGGTGATGAAAAGTGGATCCATTACGATAACCCGAAGCGCAAAAAATCATATGGTTACCCCGGCCATGCATCATCATCGACGGCCAAACCAAATATTCACGGCGCCAAGCTCATGCTCTGTATTTGGTGGGACCAGCTGGGTGTGGTGTATTATGAGCTATTGAAATCGAACGAAACCATCACAGGAGCACTATACCGAACTCAATTGATGCGTTTGAGCCGCGCACTCAAAGAAAAACGGCCACAATACGAGCAAAGACACGACAAAGTAATTTTGCAACATGACAACGCTCGGCCACATGTTGCAGCGCCGGTCAAAACATACCTACAAACGCTGAAATGGGAAGTCTTACCCCACCCGCCGTATAGCCCAGATATTGCTCCTTCCGATTACCACCTTTTCCGATCGATGACACATGGCCTAGCTGACCAGCGCTTCCATTCTTACGAAGAAGCCCAAAAATGGGTCGATGACTGGATAGCAGCCAAGCCGGCCGAATTTTTTCGCGACGGTATCCGTAAATTGCCAGAAAGATGGGAAAAAGTTGTGGCTAGCGATGGACAATACTTTGAATAATTCATTTGTTACCATTTTTTCAGAATAAACGTTCAAAAATAGAAAAAAATCCCGCATTTTCAATTTGTACTCCTGATATTATTTTGAAATAATATCGAAGTATGCACATACTTTATCACTATGAAGAAATTAACAAACATAAATTTTATACTTTCCAGAATATCAACAACATTAACGATGTAATAATCTGTTCGACTTGTAAAGTTGCTCTTAACAAACAAAATATTCCAATATTGTCAACGTACAATGGATTTAAATATCCAAAAATTCCTGCACATTTACCGAAACTTGACTTAGTTTCGGAAAGATTAATTTCTCCTCGTCTCCCATTTATGCACATACGAAGACTACGGCATGTTCATGGGCAATTTGGTATATACGGTCAGATTATCAATGTGCCAATATCTGTGGATACAATGGTGAATCAACTTCCGAGAGATATCAGCGATGATCATTGCATCTACGTTCATATCAAAACGAAACAAATTCACAAGTCGAGCTATTTACAAGGATTAATTAATAAGAAAAATATTAAGACATGGTTACAATATTTGGTAAACACGCCTCTTTATACTCACTACAATATCACAATTAATCGTGGATTCCTCAGTGATGATGATGAAGAAACTCAACAAATAGGTAACATAGATGAAGTCAGTGAAGATATTCCCATCGAGGAGAGTCTTACAGCTCAGCAACATACTCTTCTGTGGAACGACGAAAAATATTTAAGAATCGCATTTGGAGAATACAATATTCCTCGTAGTTTATTATTTGATGAACACGCGGAAGAATTGCCATTTCCAACTATTTATTTGGGACAATTTAGAACATTTAAAGAAGACATTAGAGCTACACCATTCATGATAGCTTCCAGTGAATTGCGTCGTACTGACCGCCAACCAATTACTCCGTACCATTTGTTGTATATCGCTGTGAAGATTATGAGACTGCGGATTCGAGACTGTTTGACTGTGGCATTTAAGCATATTGGTCCTAATACCAACATAACAAGAGAACAAATCCAATCAGAAGAGTACATCAACAATTGTATTGAATCGAATCTTGCTTTCCTACGTTCAATACCAAATTCAACTTGGTATTGGGCACAAAGAAAAAAATATCTTTTCGCGATGATTCGACAGAAAGGCAGACCAACAGCTTTCATGACACTTAGCGCCAATGAAATAGGATGGACGGATCTGATACAGTTGTTGTATAAATTGGCGAACAATGGAGCGGACATTTCAGAGCGTGTTGCGTCGGAACTAAGTTTCATTGAAAAAAGCACACTTGTCAATGAAGATGCTGTGACTTGCGCCATCTACTTCAATAAATTGGTTAATGTATTGCTCACAATATAACAATCCAAAGAATGTAGTCCTTTCGGTCGCTACATAGTTGCTGAATACTTTAAACGTATTGAATTCCAGCATCGCGGAAGACCACATGCACATATATTACTGTGGCTTGAAAATGCTCCAGATAATATGATTGATGAAAATAACAGTGAAGTAATACATTTAATCGACAGTTTAGTATCAGTTTCAGCATCTCAAGCATCAGGAAATATCAAATTACGAACTCATAAACACACATTCACATGCTATAAGAAGATTGTTGCTAATAAACCACAAAAAAGCAGATTTGAAGCACCTTTTATGCCATGTCGCAAAACATTGAATCTTACACCGATGCAAAAAACAGACGAACATTTTCAACGATATGCTAAGAGATATGCTGAAATCAGATCCAATTTAGAAAGTACAGATTACAATAATATTGATGACTTTTACGCAAAAAATAATGTTCAATCGGACGATGAATATCGCAACAAACTTCGTGCTGGAATTACGAGACCAAAAATATTTTATAAACGCAGTCCCACAGAAAAATGGCATAATCCATTCAACCCCTTTGTTTTCAATATTCTGAGGTCGAACATGGATTTCCAAATTATCACTGAGGAGTATTCCTGCGCTGCCTACGTTGTTGAGTATGTTAACAAAACTAATCGAGGTGTTAGTAACTTACAGCGAAAAATTATAGAAGTAATGAATGAACATCCCGAGTTCGATATAGTGGATATTACGAGAAAAATGAGTGTAGATAACAGGTGGGCTGAAAAGTTCGTAAGCTAACATAGAAAAAATTTTTTTTTTGATAAAATTTGATTTTATTATCCAATATAGTTGCCTTCGAGGGCGATACAACGATTTTTTAATATATTTTATCAGGAGTACAAATTGAAAATGCGGGATTTTTTTCTATTTTTGAACGTTTATTCTGAAAAAATGGTAACAAATGAATTATTCAAAGTATTGTCCATCGCTAGCCACAACTTTTTCCCATCTTTCTGGCAATTTACGGATACCGTCGCGAAAAAATTCGGCCGGCTTGGCTGCTATCCAGTCATCGACCCATTTTTGGGCTTCTTCGTAAGAATGGAAGCGCTGGTCAGCTAGGCCATGTGTCATCGATCGGAAAAGGTGGTAATCGGAAGGAGCAATATCTGGGCTATACGGCGGGTGGGGTAAGACTTCCCATTTCAGCGTTTGTAGGTATGTTTTGACCGGCGCTGCAACATGTGGCCGAGCGTTGTCATGTTGCAAAATTACTTTGTCGTGTCTTTGCTCGTATTGTGGCCGTTTTTCTTTGAGTGCGCGGCTCAAACGCATCAATTGAGTTCGGTATAGTGCTCCTGTGATGGTTTCGTTCGATTTCAATAGCTCATAATACACCACACCCAGCTGGTCCCACCAAATACAGAGCATGAGCTTGGCGCCGTGAATATTTGGTTTGGCCGTCGATGATGATGCATGGCCGGGGTAACCATATGATTTTTTGCGCTTCGGGTTATCGTAATGGATCCACTTTTCATCACCAGTGACAATGCGATGCAAAAAACCCTTCCGTTTTTGCCGTTCGAGCAGCAGTTCGCATGCAAAAAAACGGCGCTCGACGTCTCTCGGCTTCAGCTCATACGGCACCCAATGTCCTTGCTTTTGGATCATTCCGAGGGCTTTTATACGATGGGAAATGGCTTGTTGTGTCACTCCCAATGAATCTGCGAGCTCTTGTTGAGTTTGACACGAGTCTTCATTGAGTATTGCCTCCAATTCAGCATTCTCAAACTTTTTCACTTGGCCCGGCCGCTCTTTGTCCTCAACGTCAAAATCACCACTTCTAAACCGCACAAACCATCTCTCGCACGTTGAAACCGATGGAACATGACTCGGATAAGCCTCGGAGACCAATCGATGTGCTTCAGCAGCACTTTTCTTCAAATTAAAGAAGTAAATTAAAACTTCCCGCAAATGCTGTTTTGTTGGCACGAAACTCGACATATTGAGAGCTCAAAAAAACTATGAATTTGACACTGCGACAAATTGACACATACTGAAAATTAAAGCTATAAGACGTAGCTTTGACATGAACATAGTCACAGTACTGCCTGATGCGTATAGCGTTAGTAACGCCATCTGTTATCAAACCCGCATTTTCAATTTGTACCCCTGATAATTTTTTATTTTTATTATTCTTATTATTTTTTAATTAAAAAATTTTTTTTTGTACGGTTGATTTTCCTGGTGCAGAGTCCAAATAATGTTTATCAAGCCAAGCCTTGGCTTCAACAGTATTTTTCTTCGCCAAAAAGCAATGCTTTATTAACGCACGAAATTCCTTTTTATCCATTTTTTTCAAACTAACAAAAGTTGCTTCACTCAAAATGCTATATCTCACACACTAATAGTGCGACAGCTGTCAAATTTATACACGTGTCTTTTGAAGGTTAGGGCTAACTAAAAATCATATGGATTTAATACTAGTAGCGCCATCTATGTGTCAGCCTACGAACTTTTCAGCCCACCTGATATGTTGAATAGTGTAGAGATGAGTAGTCAAGAGGCCGCTTGGTATCTGCTCAGAGAGCCAATGTCAAAGAGCTCAGTTGTTGTCATTTATATAAATACCGTGTGGCCAATTGAACGACAAAGGTTTCGAAAGACCCAAAAAGAATTGAGTGAACTTGATGAAAATTTCACAGATATTTGGAAGGAAGATTGGTTTGATAAATATCAACGACGACCCGATGAATTGAGTAACATTACTCCAGCACAATTCGTTTCTAGATATTATCAAAAAAAAAGTGGTGTTTACGCTAAGAGAATAGTGCCCAAAGTTATTCAATTTCGAAATTATGATATTGCACAAGATTACTATGAATATAGACGAGAAATGGTTACGTTACACATCCCATTTAGAAATGAAGATGCTGAAATTTTAGCTGAAATGAAATTTATCAATATCTACGATGAAAATGAAGCACTAATTTTGGAAAGAAGAAAAGAATTTGAATCAAATTTAGACACCGAGAAAACGATTGAAATCTGTCGACAATTGTGCCGTGAAGACGGGAATCCAGACGACGATGAAACTGAAATTCAAGATGTTGCGAATCGCTTTCCAGAGCCCAATCCTTTCCAACAATTGGATCGTAATCCAAATGCAGACGTTAATATGGATCTTCACTTAGCAACATTGAGTAAGTTAGGTGTTATTGCGAAGAAGAAAGAAAATATTATGGAACTAGATCAATTTTGTCAACTAATGAGATCTGCAAATGAAAAACACAAAGAATTCCTTCTTCATATCATCGACCACGTCCTGTCTTCAAATTCATCACCACTACAAGTATTCATTACTGGACGTGCTGGATGTGGAAAAACTTTCACCATAAAACTTGTAATGGAAATATACAATAGATATTCAGATAATGATGGATATTGCAATGCATACATCACATGTGCAACCACTGGCAAGGCTGCAGTTGCTACCGACGGATCGACCGTACACACTGCGTTGAAAATATCGCTATCAAAACTTCTTCCATTATCAACTGAGACGGCAAATCAATATCGTACACTGTTCAGATATGTAAAAGTCTTGATCATAGATGAAGTGACCATGATTGGTGCAAAATTATTAGCTTAAATTGATGCTAGAGTAAAACAAATAGCAGGGAATTTTGAAACGAATTTCGGTGGATTAGACATGATTTTCATTGGTGATTTACGGCAACTGCCGCCTGCTCGCGCCACACCGAAATATAAACAGCCAAAACAGCGTATGGCAGGACCAGTACTATGGCGAGGATTAAAATTTTACCAATTGACAGAAGTCATGCGACAAAGTAATGCAATATTTTCATCATTACTCACGAAAATCGGTAATGGCACGATATTAACAGATGGCGAATTAGAAATGATTGAATCGCGATTCTTTACAAAGGAACAGGTTGATCAATCATGTCCACATGGAATTCGTCACTTTCTTACTAATAATTCCGTCAATGAATACAATAATACGATACTGCAACGTGCAGATAATAAAATAGTATCAATAGCAACAGATTTATTTTTTGGATGTCAAAGTACTGAACAGGAAGCTTTTGTCAAACAGAAATTACACAAAATGTCAGTTATCGATACTGGCGGTTTATCGTGCGAAATTGTTTTCGTTCTGTACAAATCGTACATTATCACCACAAACATTGATGTATCAGATGGATTGGCAAACGGTGCAGTTGGTAAATTAGTACATATTGAACAAAACGAACAAAATGAAGTTACACGAGTATGGTTAACTTTTGAGAATTCAGGAAAGTTGGTGAAAAACTTCGACGAAAAGCTTCCGGTTACGTTGCGACACATAATATTGATAAACATGCCGTCCCAATAGTACGCAGAACATCTACCATTGCCATGAATAATAACAAAACAATAAACGCAAAACGAAATCATTTTCCTTTAGTATCAGGATGTGCCATGACAATTCATAAATCCCAAGGTGGAACATTCATTGAAGTTGTTTATGATTATCAAAGGACTCATTCTCTACCATTACTATATGTTGCTCTATCACGAGTTACCAGTATTGAAGGACTGTACATAGTGCCAAAAGACAATGATAATAGATTTTATCATGGTCGAAAAAATGATACATCAATCATATCTTTACAAGATGAATTTCGCCGATTATCGTTGAATACATTGTCAACAATAGGAAGAACGATTGTTGATTTCATGAATGACAGAAAAAAGTTTTCCATGGTTACTTTCAATTGCCAAAGTCTCAGAAAATACGTGTCGGACTTGAGCGATCCCGTAATTGATTCGAGCAATATGTTGTTTCTATCAGAAATCTGGTCAAGTGACGATGAAAATGTTGACATCCCGAATTTTGATTGTATTGCGAAATTGAAGCGTAAAAATGTTAGATCAGCAGGAGTGACAATTTATCAGAAATCAAATGATGTCCCGAATATAGTAACTTTGAAAATGGACATTTTATTACGACATATTCGTGAAATCGATATTGGTCAATCATCAATTGGTGATATATGTGCTGCTCACTGTGTTTTGGACGATGGAACAAACATCATAATGGTAGTTGCTTACATTTCGCCCAATAACACAGTTAATAATATTCTAAAGTTTTTATATAAAAGACTTATGATTTACGGTCGAGTAGGCTCTGAAGAATTAGGAGAAAACTATCATACATTGCCACTAATTTTAGCAGGAGATTTCAATGTTAATTTCGCGTCCGAAGATAGACAACTGTTGGTAAACTTTCTACAAGATAAATTAGAACTACAAATGAATAATAACCGAAGTGAGCCTACCACAAGACATGGAACAACAATCAATGCAGTTTTCTCTAGATATCTTTCTAATTTTCATTCGAAAACATATGTATCTTATTTCTCATACCATAAGCCTATTGTCTCGGTCTTACAATCAACCACAGTAATTACTGATGTATCCGATAATGAAAATAATGAGTAGTATGTGTACACCTTTGCTCCATCCCACTCCTATCCCCACTCCTACCCCCACCACGCGGCTACCCCCACCACCTCACTTTTCCACCGCCGCGCTACCCACTCTGCTTGACCAGTGTCGGTAACATGGAGATGGTAAAGTGAGGTGGTGTGGGTACCTTGGTGAACAAGGAAGAGTAGAGATAAGAGCAGGATGGAGCAAAGGTGTACACATACTAAATAAATAAATTCATGCACTCACCACTTCTGCTGTTGTTGACCGCTGCTGCTGTACTATCCTTCTCCTTCTACGGCGGTTTTAACTCTCTCTCTCTCTTTCTCTCACTTTCACACACACATATACGCGAGCACGCACCCACTCACACCCACACACACACGCACGCACGCATACGCTCACGCACACACTTTTTCTACCTAGCACCGTCCATGTCAGGAGACTCGGGGTCCTCGAAGCCTTCGTCCACGTCTCCGCCATCGTAGCCGATTGCTATGTCCTCTCCGAGAACCCCGAATACGTGTTCCACCACGTCCACATTGTCCAACGTCGTTAGCCTAACACTGGGGGTACGACTCTCGCCTCTCACCACAACACCGTGCAATGATGCGGCGGAACCACACATTGACTCCAGCAGAGGCATTAAGCCAGAGTCGTCAACCCGTTCCAATCCATGCAGATGGCACCCCATGCATAAGGCAGGTATCATGCCGGTGAGGGTATCAGGATAATATAAGTTATCCCAATTGACGAATATTGGGTACCCCTCATCGATTAGGAGTACCTCCGAATATCCGTCACCATCTGCATAGATCAGCTCACCGCGATCCGCACGACCGTTTTCCACAACCACGCACCGCATCCCCTCGTAAAGGTCCTCCAGGGCGATACTAAACGATGCGCGATCCCACTCGTAAAAAACACGATGAAGAATTTTCGCCATCTCCTCGTACGCGTCCCACATTTCATCGGTTCGCAGATGAACCACCATGTCCAAGTCTATATATAAAACACTGCACCAAAACGCGACACCCAGAATACTTGCATCATAACGAGGATACATAGCGGAAAAACGTTTTAGACTGCACGATCACGAAGTTAAAGACAGACTGAATGCTCCGGATGAGGCTGGCGGTGATCACAGTGTTTGGAGATAACAAACCCCCCTCTGAGTCATAACTAGGTGTGCAGCGCTTTGAATGCAATGTCAGCAGTTTTGCACGTGTGTACCGCTTTGCGCTGTGCTTCTCGTGAAGCGAATGCTCTGCAGTAAAAGACACAGAATATGATATCGTGCCACGAGAGACCTCGATTATATTTTATATATAATTATAAAAGAAGAGACACAGTAAACCGATGTATTTGTTTTTAATTAATCAATATTTTATTTAAATCACTTTACAGATATTTACCGTCGTATGCAACATCCCTGCAAACACGGTAATCTTCGCTCGGAGACTCCTCTGCCGTTAAATTTATTTTTATCACTGTCTGATCGTCGAGAGGCAAAAGCATTGTAATATTCACGCACTAATCTGTCGTTTTTCGTTACATTATCGCTAAAGAGATTATTAAATCGCGACATGGTGAAGCCGCACGACATAAGGTGTAGGAATACGATGCAAAATTGTCCACACACATCCGACGTATTACTCTGTAGCTGCTTGAGGCCGTACCGATAGAACTTGCAGTTTCTTCGTAGTCGGGCGAGATGTTGCGGTATAACCGGTGGTAGCCCGTAGCTATCAAAGTACATTCCTTTTCCATGATGGTTAACGTACATGGCGATCCAATGCTCTCCAGGTCCGTCGTGGTTATCCGTGTTAACTACGAGTCCGGCTGGTAACGACCATACACGAGGAATTCTGTCAGCCGGGTATACGCCAACGGTTGAAAGTGGTAGATACTGCAGACTCTCGTAGATTTGTCTAGTGTTCATGCTGAACACATAGTCAATGATTAAATGATGACCGATACGCTTTGAAAGACGTATATATATGCAAAATTTATTTCACAGCGTCGTCGATCGTGTCACGACCACATGATGAAGATTTCTCCTCTTTTTTATTCTCTTCCTCTTCTTCTGCTGACCAAACATCCATGTATGATTCTCCTTTAAATGGATGCTCGCGAAGCCAATTTTTTATTTGGAAAGCCTGGCGCATTGCACAATGCGAAGACGCTGTATCGTTTATCATAGCGTGTCTGAAGCATTTTCGCAAAGATTTCGGCATAAATGTGTACGATGGGGCGCCCTCCTCATCCTCCAGGTTGGAAATTTCACGACTCGTGATATCGCAAAGAAGTATAGCCTTCTCGTGACCGCGCGTATAGATGCGTCTTGATTTTCGCGAAATTTCACGCAAGTTAGCGTATACCTGTTTACAGCTCACATCGCCCTCGTACCACTCCATACCGTGAAAATATTTCGAGAGAAAATTATTCTGGCTTCTCGATTGCTGTGGTAATTCGGCAAAGTGACACGGCGGTGCAACGATCCAATGAGCAGAGTACGGTCTATCCACTGCTACCACGGCAATTTCTTTCGGAATAAATTCCGAGTCTTTACCACGCATTCCTTGTATATCCACGACGATATCCATTTTCACGTCTAATCCGTACAGATGACCGAGTTCGACTGATTAGTTACTCGCGGACACGCTTCTACGTGTCTTAACACGAAATAATTTTATGCCGACATCAGCACATTTTTCGCTTATCCGGTAAAATCCACCATTACCTGCCGAGAGGCATCAATTTCAAGGACATTATCATATTCCGCGTAGACTACACAATTTATCGTTGAAGCAAGCGCATCCTCAAATCGTACCTCTATTCTCACACTACCGTGCTTTATTAAATTCCAATGTGTATTGCTGTTCGCCGAAAGATCGGGTGTCAAATCAAAAGCAAACAGACAGTATCCATCGCGATAATTATCGCGATCGATCGAATTACCATCGTTCAAGAAATGTATTCCAGTTCCCGAAAACAACGTTTGAAAAGCATCCACATATAGATGATTTTTCGTGAAATCAGGTTGTAACGGTTTCGAAGGTATTTGAGCACCATCTACATACAACGAGAGATAATTTATCTTGTAATTTTGGAAATTGAACGGATTCATACTGAAGTCACCGTTAAACGCTTTGTTATCGACAAAACCGATAATTATACGCTTCGGCAACTGACCTAACACGATATTATCGATAGTCTCTCCATGAACACCCGAGTGTATTGAAACGGCTTTTACCTCGACTCTCGTAAGAGGATATTTAGCCGTAGATTTTGCCAGAGTTCTAGCATGTGAGAGCAGCACACCAGGAGCTATTTTTGTTCTACGAACGAGAAGCGTTGCCTCGAGAATCTTTAAGCCGCATTGACCATTCTTTGTATCCCCCACAAGACAAAATGAATCTCTAGACCGAACCAGCCGTAGGCGCATCTCGACACCGTTTAATAGGAACCGCTCCTGATTGAATATATCGCAATGCAGATGACCGAGCAAGTCTACAGTTTTTTCGACATTTAAAAATTGTTTTCTCTTCACAAGTCCCGTATTTTCCGATGTTATATCATCCATTTTTCCAGGTGTATCGTCGTACCAGAGAACGCTCGTGAGATGCGAATTTTTTGCTGCTGGACCGTAATTCAAAAGTGTTTCTATGTACGCTCGAAAAGCGTAGGCGTTGTTTGGAGGTGAAACTAATTTTTGATTCAGGTATACATCCACCTGATTAATCATAGAATGCAAGAGATTGTTTACAGGGCCGGCACTTACTTTCGACGATGTGCCCACGGCAATTTCCGTAATGGTAGGGGATGTTATTTTCACTCTCAGACTAAGCATAGTATGCGCGAGATCGATATACTCATCACCCTGTCCGGGAATAACAAATTCAATCGGTGAATCATCTGTTAGCGAAGAAATTGGTTTGTAATACACCCAACTGGAGCCTTCGATAGTAGTTTGCGTCGGTGGGAGTGAAAATAATTCAAGTTCCGATTTAAGACACTCGCACGAGTGCGCATGTAGAAAAGCCATCTTGTTTCAGCTATCCAAAAATATCTGCAACTGTTCGTTGACGAGTCTTCTTCTTCTTATTGTTCTTATTATTCTTCTTCTTTTTTATTGTTTTTCTCTTTATTACACTTTTATTTTTACGAGAGATACGTCGTGGTTTACGTTCGTTCGATGAATGAGGAGTACGTGAAATTTTGCGCTTTTTATAACCAGACCCCCGCATGAGAGTGTCAATTTTTTCAGAGGCTTTGCGTTTGAGATTACTGCCTGATTCTCGCGCTTTCTCGCGAATAGCATCTTTCACAGCTATATTTCTATCGAGGATATCACCGGCTACGTTTACACCAGCGCGCAACGCCTCTTTTCCAACTGCTTTAGCGCCCTTCTTTGAAAGTGGTAACACTCGACGAAACAGGCCCCCGAGAAAGCTACCGATACCGTGTCCTCGCTGATTAGGTGTTCCGATATAAACATGGCTAATACCGCCGTACCCGCGACGACCCCATCCGTGCTGCACACTGTCAATATCATCCATAGTGGTGTAATCAATCGTGGGACCTTTTGAAATGTAGTGTCACAGTCAACGTTCCCTGCTCGAATGGTATAGGATCCCCAAATTCGTCTCTTATATCGATCTCGATAGTGTGTAAATTATTGCGCAAGAGAGGTATATATCGTGGCGTTGAAAACGATTTAATTTTTATCGAACCATACGGACAGTCATCAGTATCAATGGGAACAACTCGTAAGAGGGGTGTTTGTACATCGCCTGTAATATAGCTCTCGCAGATATCTGTGTATAAAAACATGCTGCCCGGTATAGCACCGGTGAGAGATGCAGGCCTCGACCCTGTGTATTCGCAATGCGGTTCTATCATTACGGGGCTACAAGCCTCTTCCGAGAATCCTAGTAGCCTTGCGATAGCGGGCGATACGCGAAAGTCGTGGTAGCGTAGATCGTCGCATACGCGTGCCACTTCGACCTGCCCGCTCGGAAGCGATTTAAAGCGCAAATGATCGGCCACGTGAGGTAGCTGATTTATACTCTCCAAAAGAGCGTCTATAGAGCGATATACACCAGGTGCTACTTGGTCTCTATCAACGCTCCTCCGTGTTAAAAGATTTAAACCCGATAAATCATAATCACCATCCTCAAAAGTTACGAGATTTTCTACAGTAGGAACATGTAAAAGAGTCATCGGATAAGCAATTTCCACAAGAGAAACAGCCCATTCTCCGTGCAGGCGTATCTGACGCGGTAGTTTTGTAATAAATTTCGTCGTCGTATTATCTGGAAAATACTGCATACTACTGTTGCTCGGTAGTACGACAAAGAAAGAGCTATCCTTGGAGCTCATATTTATCACGGACGATGATCCCGAGCGTTCTTCTTCTTCTTCTTCTTCTTTGTCCTCTTCTTCTCTTTCGTCTTCTCAGATGACGGAGGCACTCGTACTCGTGATAATTCTGCTTCGTAGAAAATACCGTCGATAGTCTCGTTATTCAGATCGTGTAAAATATACACGAATGGCTCTCGATTCAACGATATTCGTTGAATTTTGAATAATTCGTTACTCCAACCACGCTCATATCCTTTCACGAAAGCTGCTTTAGCTTGTAATATAATTATTATTATTATTAAATATTTATATTACTTATCTTTGATTTCTTTTTGATTATTACTTGATTTATTGTGATTCAGATTATAAATGCTGGTCAAAGGTGACGAGTTAAGTAAATACGTCTTTTCATTGTCACAATTTATTTTTAATGGGACGGTTGAGTGTTTAAGATGATCATACAAGAATTATCACATAGAATAATACAGAGATGCATTTAACGCTCATTGACTTTTATCTTTCTATCTTAATTTAATTATATATTTTGAATATAACAAGACAAGTGAAGGTAAATAGTCCCTTATTGAATGACATATTGATAAATACAATAAAGACCAGCGTTCGTGGATTAGATATCCGAGTATTACATTTCAAAATTTGTTAGGGCCACGAGAGCAAAGTATCAATTTGGTAGACACTATGATTTGTTTTCGTTTACACACACAACTAATACAGATTCAATGAAATGGTAGATTCATTACAGGTACTAGAATCAGTCGTTTATCAATCGATGACCGATATATCTCTTCGTAGTGATTTTGATAGATATCTACATCTTCCAAAATATATTATGCTTCGCATCAATTATAACATCACATGGCATAAATTTAATATCTCCTCACTCGTATCAACAATGGCATGAAGGATTATATCACATTATATCGATAATAAATATCCGCAGGTGCATAGATTCAATTTTCAAATTACATCAATAATAGACATTGGTATTACTTCAATAGCTCCCCACACATATCAACAAATGCAAGAATATATGGGATGATTATATCACATTAACTCAATAATAATTATCCGCAGATGCATAAATTCAATTATCAAATTACATCAATAATAGACATTGGTATTACTTCAATAGCTCCCGACACATATCGACAAATGCAAGAATATATGGGATGATTATAATATACACAAATGAATTGCGGATTACAACAATCTATGGGGCCCTTCTGTCCCTAAACGACCGCTCGCAGCGTCGATGACAAATTCTATGATTGGATATAAGAAACGGGTCTTATCACCATTACTTTGACATATTATAAATTTAACTGGCCATTACATTCAAATGGCAAATTACATTAACCCCAATACTACTAGGAGGCGATCCTTTCAAGCACATAAAATATTGACATATTTATATAATAGTAGAGTTATGGGACGCACCAGATAAGATCTTATAATTAATTCGCACGTTACTTATCTTTCTTAGGGCGGACGTATTCCTCGCCGTGGACATAATTTATATTTGGCCAGCTGTGGCTCCTACAATGGCGAGTTGCTCTCGAATTCGCGAATTTTAGTTATCCTGATGTCTCGCACATCCACGCAATGAATTCGAATTATTCCTTTATCAAGCTGCTCAAAGCTCACGAACATTCCAGCCTTTGAAATTAGGAGAACCCGGTCCTTCCATTGTCGAGGCCGCGTGTACGAGGGCCCAATCATCCTACAGCCATGAGGCACTACATGGTTAACCGTGTTCGTGTCACACCGGCCTTACTTTTGTTTTATCATTAAATATATTGGCAAGAAAAAGAAAAACATCTTACCAGAATTATCGCCCGCACTTTATGTTCACAATGTTCGCTTGACTAGTCACCGATGGGTACTTTTATTACTAAATATATGCGGATTACTTTTCGCAAGAATTTCAACGTGGTCGTCGCTTGGGCTTTCTTGAACGATTGGGGGGAGTAATGCGCGCTCGCTTTCTTCCTCGTTCTCCCCATACCACGGAGCGTAGGCTAGATGGTAAACTCGCATACATTCTACGTCAAATCGATCCTCGCGCCCTAGTTCTGATTGGTATATCGATTGTTTTCGTCTGCCGGTATTATCCCGATGGACGGCCTTACAAGCTGTACTGATACGTACCAAGTCACCGACGCTGTATTTAGGCTTTTTAATTTTTTTCGCGTTACGCTCGTAACGCTGTGCTAAATTGTCTCGGGCTATAGAGGCATTTTCGAGGGTTACTTCGCTCGGAGGAATACGCGTTCCGCTGTGTCTAGTGTGATTATAAGCATATAAAAAATTTTGTAAAACATCGATGTAACGCTTATTTCGCGTGTATGTAAGGTAGCGCCACATTCGCTCTTTTATTGTTCGATTAAAGCGTTCGGCAATCGAGGCTTTTATATCAGGGTTACGAGCAGCGCGAAAATCGATATTCTTTTTCTTGAGAATTTGCTGAAACGGTGCGCCGATAAATTCTTTGCCTCGATCAGTTTGCAATTGTTGCGGGCGACGATTGTTACTGCGCGCGAGTATGCGTGTGAGACCGCAGGCCACGTTTGCGCTCGTTTTGTCACGCAAAGCCTCGACCCACGCGTATTTGCTCAACACATCAATAACAACAAGCAGATACGCGTACCCATCGTTGTACGTGGCTATCGAGCGAAGATCAGCTAAATCAGTCTCCCATACATCGTCTATATTACTCACACTGTACGTACGACGGGGAAATCGTCGTCGTACGAGGCGATGCATGTTATATGAATCCTGTGTCTCGAGCCATGGTAAAACATTTTTTCGCGCTACTCTACGATCCACCTGGGCCAAATTTTTTGCTCGAGAATAGGAAGCAGGATGAGCGGTGTCATAATAGATTTTTTGAAGAATTTTCATAATTTTAGCGATGACCAGTTAAATGGATTCTTTTTCTTTTTCTTTTCTAACTGTGTGGGTGGTCGATATTCTACTTGTGCAAAGTTTAGCAATTGTTCGTCCTCTTCTTCATTCCCCTCCTCCCCCTCGATGATGTCGTTTTCAGCCGTGAGCATTAAATCTCTGTTTGAGTGTGCGGTCTCGGCCTCGTCGTCGTTGTTGTTGTTGTTGCTACCGTTGCTGCTGCTGCTGCTGCTACTATCGTTTTCGCGCGGTAAAATAAGACGCCGCTGTGGTGTCGAGGATGATGTAGGTGTAGGCTCGTGTAGTAACGCGGGGTTACCGATAAATTCACGCGGCATCTGTATCGCTCGCAGGAGTTTGGCAAAGTGAGATCGTCCGATGGGTTTCTCGCGTTTTCTAGCTCGCATAGCATCGTTAACAAGATCAACGATATTGGAATTTGAAATTCTTCTGCCGTCTATGGAAACAACGCCGTTACGATCCCATGTCATTTTTTTACCAACGGCGCTGCGATGCAAATTGCGAAGCAACGATATTGCTTTAGATTTAAATTTTTTTGGTACGCTATCGATAATAAGTGTGTCATTGAGCCGCGATTTAACTTTGTTCATTAAATCGTCGTCGGATTTATTCTCGTGGCTATCGAGTATTGCTACTTTTCGTTTTGATGAAATATTCGGTACGGCATTATCATACTCGACCATGTGAAGATAACGCTGTAAAACCTGTTGGTACGCTATCCACTTCTCTCTCTCGCTCTTGTACGAGTGAGAGTTTAGAATTTCACTCAGCTCAGAGTCGAGGCGCGATAATGGCGTACCGGTAGTCTGTACGGAAGGCAACGGGTCTGCACTAGTAGTAGTAGTAGTAGTAGTAGCAGCAGCGGCAGTAGTGGCGAGTCCAGCGAGACGATGTATGTTATCATGAGGAATAAGTACCATCTTTCTGGCATATTCCATGTCTCGCGTAGGCCAAGACAGGCGTAAGAAGCAACTTGAGAAATCCGACACAGTGCTCGACGATGATCTTCCTCTTACCGCTCCAATTTCCCCTTTTGGCGGCTAGTCGCCGAAGAATTGTCGCGTGCCTCCGAAGATGATTCTTTTGCACGTTGTTCAGACTCACGTTTCCCTGTAAAACGTTTAGAGCACACTCGCATATACAGCGTACAAGCGCTACATCTGCTTTGCGCAAAATTGCACGTCGTTGCTCTTGCTTCAGATAACACAACGCTTGCAATATAATTATCTGCTTTTTATCGAGAGGTCCGCGCAACGCCATTACAAGCGCATTACTGGTACATCGCGCGACGCATCGCGAACTTTTATTGCTTTTTGAGGCACGTAAACGTAATGGTATTGGTCATCGGGAAATATACAGGCGCGAAATCGACAATTATCAGGCGTCGATTGTTTCAAGTCAAATAATAGATAGCCGTGCGGTGCGGCTGTTGCATCGAAATATACTTCCTGCAAAAATCGCGGATTCTCGGGACATACCTGGCGGGCTAGGTGCTGAATTTGCGCACGATCTCGCGGATTTTTGAAGACAACGATATAATTAGCGTTTAAGGAGATATCGCGCTGCCCGTGACCCTGATGGAAGAGATTTGCGTGATGAAAATGACACTAAGATTTTTATGATGGCTACCCTTGGTGAAAAGATCGACCACAGTATTGTTGGATGCCTCGCGCATTAGATCGTCAATGACCACATGTTTAGGTCTTGCGTCATTCGAGTAGTTTACTGCTTGCGGTAAACCCTCGCGAAATTCGATTTTATCACCGTACTCTGAATACCCGGACTGCCCCTCTGAGTAATAAAAAAGTATACGCTCGAACGGGACATCCGTCATTTCGCGCATGTATTTAAAGAATTTTTTTACAAAATATGTTTTACCACATTCCGTAGGACCGCTTATCACAGCTGTCCACGGATGTTTCCAACGTGTATCCATATCGACGAGTGTCTATCAAAATCAATCAGCAGACTCTTAAATAAGCTTATACCGCGGCTGCGGCTGCGGCGGCGGCGGCAGCGACCCCGCGGCATCAGCTATTTTCGCGGCCTTAAAGAGCTGATAAGACGCGGCGCGCCTGCACTAGCTGATGAGGCGCGGGCCCGCGGTATAAGCTGGCGTTTACGCTGTATGTATATTAAATAACGATAATTTTTATATTTCTCACAAATAAAGCAATATTTTTATTTCACTATGCATACATCTCTATATACAAATTTTACGAATCATCAAATTCTAAACAACAATATTATATCCACGGATGTAGCACTAGAAAGCCAGAACAAAAGGAAACACTCGATAAGAAAGACGGGACAAAAGGAATCAATGATGAGAAAGTCAGCACAAAAGGGAACGGTAGAGAGATAGCAGCTACTGTTACGAATATCAGCACAAAAAGAACGATCCGATAACGATTTTATACATGATAAATCAATTTTTTCAATGTATTGTACACTGTAAATATGTTACATGAAATTAGACAAAAAGATTATTTTTAAATATCGCGAATTCACCCGTAAAACTATATACTTTTTTGCGTTATACTAATTAGCGTATTTCACAATAGCCATACGGTACAGTAGAGTACAGCCCGTGCCGTTTTCGCTTCGTGTTAACAGGCTCGCATGATTTCGTTTCTTTACGCGTTACTACATGATGAAATTCCGTACGTCGAATAGCGTCGAATTTAAAAATAATAGGTACGCTCCTTGCTCCTGTCACGAAAGATCGTAATGCGTTATAATTTACGTGACGGCTATTCGCAAAGTTTAGCGTGATACCCTTCACTTTACATTTTTCAATAATCGTACCGTCGGGTTTACGAACAAGGTATGCGTAAAATTTTGGTCCCCCCGAAACGAACGAAGTTATATAACTACCAGGCCCGTATTCACTTAATTCATCCGTAAGATCTCCTAGAAATTGACCGATTGGCGGCTCATACTCGTTACCACTAGGATGGCTCACGTAAATACAGGAGTCCGTATCGCAGTACAATATTCGTCGCCCGAGCCCCTCAAGATAACTGTATAATTTTAGGCGTGCCTGTGCCGTCGTGTATGCTGCAATCACGGCGTTTGATGTCGGTGATGGTTGGATAGCATCGCGGTTGCTCACATAGTTTACATACATAATCTTGTGATTAACCGGTAGCATCCCCGTCACCTCAATCTCCGGACTCGTTAGTAAATTCATTAACTCCGCGCGCGTGAAGACGATAACGGTTTTCGTGAGATTCTCTCGTTGACCAAACTTTCCCCAGAATGAATTAAGAGCCAATTTCGCTAGTGAACGTAAACCCGGATTTGGCTGCAAAGCACTTCGCTCGAGATATACACCCTCAGACTCCTTGTACAATGCTATAAAACGCTCAATTGCTTCCTCGTCATCGTTACACTCTGTTGGCGGACCACTCGCCTCCTGTTTTATTTTTAGGAATGTATCGATGTACTCGGCAAAATGACCACCTCGTCGCGTTGTCGAGTCATGCTGCGTAACAACGTATTGCCAAATTTCATAGATACGCGTCACTTTATATCCGAGCGACACAGCTTTTCTCAGTTCGTCCACGACCCATGTGCCGTCAAACGCTCGCTCAGTCGCGTCATCGTGTGTACAAACCTCGGATGTGTCCATATCTGTACAGCACGTTCTACACAGGGGGAACAGTAGTTTCCCATGCATGCGAACAGGCAGTACGGGTATATACAAATCGCGCGGTGCCAGCACGGTACACTTCACGAGACCCTCGACGACACTTAGATCGTTTTCAAGTCCTACGAGTTCTCGACACTCGTCGCCTACGTACAATTTCGGGTGTCCAACGGAATATTTTCCATTCTTACATACCCACGGATACAGCGAGCAAACATCCACATAGCGTATCTGCTCCCCGTTCGCGACGTCGTACAAGCTTACAAAATTTTCCGTTCGACCGCCAAAGAATGCATCGCGTGGCTCGAGAGGCGCCTGCTTGACCATGGAGTGATTTTTCACGTATATCGACATTTCCTCGTTATTCTCGAGTAATCTGTCAAAATCGCATTCCCATATTTCGGTTAGAGTGTACCCTTTCGATCTGATTCGCCCGGAAATAAGAATGGTACGCTCGTATCGCTCATCCATTGTATCGCCGAATTTAGTTCGAGCATCTCTATTCACGCGATAACATCGCGGACAACCGTGCCAAAAGCAGCCATGAAATTGAAGAACGTGATGGACCCCCGCATCCACGTAGTAACCGTCCACGGCTGGTAGGCCGGCCGGAGGGCGATACTCTCTCGTGCGTCCAGCATGAGCGATAACGCAGTTGAGCTCACGCTCGAGCCATACGAGCCATACGACGGCCTTGCGCGATTGCTTATCGCCCCAGCGATATCCTCCTGGTGGTAACACCGCAATGCGATCTTTCTGTAGAAAATTCTTTCGAAATACTCTCATACATGCTGATGCTATCGTGCATGCTTCTGTAAAGGGGCACACGCTCCCACAACGTATAAGTAACTCTCGAAAAGCTAAACACGCTCGTCTCAAAACCGTAACATCTGTACGACAATATTGCACAAATTGCGTCGCAAAATCAAATTTATAATCTACGCGACTCGATTCTTCCTCATACCATTTTAAAAAGCGCTCGCGATCCGCTGAGAACATGGTATCGGGTGAGTAAAAATGCAAGGCCGGCAGAGGACCTGAGTAATTCTGATATTCCGGTGTGTTGAATAAATGGGGAAATGTACCTTTTGCCACCTCATCAGCGAAACCAAAGGCCTTAGGTAAAGCGCTAAGAGCCATGGGTAAATAGTTTAGACTATCGAGAAAAACGACATCGCCAATTTTCATCGAGACAATCTTCGTACCGTTCATAATCAGAGAGGGCAGCTGTGTTTTTTGCACCTCGATTAAATACCGTAGAATAAATTGTGCGTCGAAACCTCTAGCATTATGGGCGATGCAGATGGTCTTTTTAAATTTTTGCGATAATGCCAATTTTACGAGATCCCCAACAGGATCATCGATAAACACGAATTCACGTTTACCACAGTTAGCACAATCTATCTCTATATCTGTGATATCCAGACATGCCATACATACGCATTGTGCGACACATAAATTCGGCTCGTGAATTCGTGTCGATTTATCATCATGCAATTGCGCGTGTTGCTGCGTCTCAAAATCATAAAATAAAAATCTCGTGGAAGACTTGTCTTTTTTCTTCTCCTTTTGCGCATCTGATTTCTTAAGAGGTGCTATAAAACATGCATGCGTAGTCGGCCGCGTTTGTTTGCATGTAGCACAAAACGATATACCACATACATGCATCTTTTTATCTGTGGTTTTAATCATACGCGAGCAGCCTCTACAGATTTTCAATGCGTTACAGACGCTGTACCGTCTATATTTACGAGACGTGATACCCGCGGAGCCCTCACTCTTGTGATGAGCGAGGCAAAAAGCACCAAAGAACGAACGATTACAGTCTGCGCAATACTCAGGCTGAGAGTCTCTATTACCGTTGCAATAAGTGGATTTACATCGAGCACATTGATAGCTACATCGATGCTCGAGTACTCGAATATACTTGGAGTTACATTGCGTGCAGAACCCCCGACTACCTAGCGCACCGGCGAGATTTAATATCGGTCGATAGTGATGAGAACGCTCGTAATAGAGAATAAAGAGTGTATGATTAATTTTACCTGTTGCAGTGAGTACGTATTTTCGCCCATCGTACAGAGCCGGAACGCGTTTTCCGAAGGTGAGAAATTCATAAACAACAATCGTTATACCCTCGTGAACCAAGTACTCCTGAAAGAGCTGAATTTCGCGCGCACCACACCCCCTAGACGGTGTCGTTACGCCTGCATTACGTGTGAGCTCTATCGCCGCTGTATATTGCGCACCTCGAAGCCCGTTCCGAATTTGACACCATCGTCTGTGTAGCACACCCGCACGTATTTGACCGCGTTCGGCATGCGCTCGGGCAGTGACAAGGGATCGTTGTAGACACAAATTATCGCGATTACTTATGCGTAAAATTGACTTTTTTGCTATAGACTCGTGTGTAAGCCTAGTGCCCACACCGGCTCCTTCGACGCCTCGTACTATACACGTCGTCATTCTACATGTACCAGCGTCTATTCGAAATTCGCGCGCGCTCTCAGCTACACTATTAATTAGTCGCCATATATCGTCGGGAACGATGTCACGAGCTGGTCGAAATGATAACCATACAGGTCCTTGCGCAAAAGACGGTACGCTCAGAGTCATACCCACATAATCATGTCCTTCGCACGATTCTGTAAGACGTGTGAGAACATCTCGTACACCTCCCTCGAACCATGTCAGATGATCGATACCGACCGGTGGCTGACGAAAATAAAAATCTGTCTCTCGACCCTGCATCCTAAAGCGTGAAAAAAAACGTCTCTGCTCGTTGTCGATACCGAAACGTTCACCAGGAGGCAAAATATCACCACCCCGTGCAGCAGTCCTTCCATCGCCGGTCTGTCCACCTGCAGGCATAATTAAACCATTTATTAGAATTTTTATTTAATTTACTTTAAATTTTTGTTTGTCGCTGGCTATATACTATGCATATAATTCGTGTAACGTAATAATTACAAACTTATATTTGCTTCTAGTCCTCGAATCCGTCGACTGCACCCGGGAACCGCCGACGCATTTCGTAAACCAACTCGATTGTCGGCGGTCTCGGCACAGTGAATCGTGCAAAGCGAAAAACGTTTGGGTCCGTCTCGTACCCTGCTTTTTCATTTTACTATTATTATCTGCGTAATTTTTTTATTTTTGTCAGCGTAGTTGTATTATTAAAAGCTTACCTGAATCTACAGGGTCCTCCTCCTCTTCCTCCTCCTCCTCGTCGTCATCGTCTACGTCTTGCTCCTCCTCCTCTTCTTCTTCTTCTTCTTCTTCTTCTTCTTCTTCTTCTTCTTCTTCTTCCTCCTTCTCTTCTTCTTCTTCTTCTTCTTCTTCTTCTTCTTCTTCTTCTTCTTCTTCTTCTTCTTCTTCTTCTTCTTCCTCGCTGTCTGTATTGCTGTTGGCATCATCGTTTGAACTGTATTGTCGCGATGGGCCTGCGACGGATTCATTTGGTTCTCTCGAGGGGCCTGCCATGAAAAGACCGTTTGTAGGTTTATAACCGCAGAATGGCTGGGTAAAATTTATCCAGCGATTCCCTACGGTGCTGTCGCCATCGTTGTCCCTGCTATGATCATCTGAATCGGTTCTCCCCTCCTCATCGAAATCATAGGTGTCGGATCCCATTTCTGCGTCCTCATACCGTCGAACTATATAAAAATCTTATGAAATAAAGGAAATAAAATAAAAGTAATTAGCGCTGTATATTACTTACGTCTTTCATTGAGTATGGGTTGCAGAGCAGTCTCATTCAGCCAACCTCGTCGACGAATAACACGCACCACCGAATCAATAATTATTTGATTATCAAACAATCCGATATTATACGCGTCAACTAAATCGCGCTGATGACACTCGCACAGCATACCGCGAATTTTACGAACAACCGCCTGTGTCGGAAGTTCCCATAGGGTGATCTGTAAATTTCTTCTACCTCAGCGCGAACGCAACGACGGTCTACGCTTCAATATAAACTCTATCAATTTTCTTATCAATGAGCGCTTTACCACTCTGACCATGATTGTGCTGTTAGAGTAGTAGTAGTAGTAACCACAGTAAATCAGACAATTAACTAGAGAATTTTCAAAGCGGCTCACTTTTATATATATTCCTTTAACAAGCTCTCTCTCTCTCTCTCTCTCTCTCTCTCTCTCTGCATATACTGCAACGATGTAATGAATACGACTAACCAAGAAGATGGCCGCACGCGATCGCTTTACAAAAGCAAGACCTAGGGAAATATTTAGCGATGGTGGTGTACTTAGTTATCGAGTTTCGCTGATGAAAGTCATATTGTTTTCATCTAATTTCAAGGCACTCGCCCATGAGAAAAATCATCAAATTTCACCGACGCATATTATTTAGTTTTCATGGTACATATTATCTGTATGTCAATGTGTGCGTGTGCGCATAAGTGTGCGCGAGTATGCAAGAGTTTTGGGATATATCTGCTGCTGTTACTAGGCTGTTGATGAGAATGCGACAAATATCAAAGGATATTGGCTAGCAATTTTCAGGCGTATGATTTGCAGTATCAAAAGAAGAGGCAATGCAGTTAGGTGGTGGGGGAAATCTGTATAAAACGGAGTATGAACACCACCGACGATTCATTCGAAAAGTCACAGTCTACAGGAAAGCAATAAAAATGGCAAATAACGGTGCTGAGCCTCATGCGATATCGCAGTATATAGCGAGCCCCGTTATGTACGGTTTAAATAAATCATTTGGTAAAATAATCGTAGCCGGGTTCGAGTTGAACTCTACGTGTACGCTTACACCGGTGGTGAAAATATTGTCGAATACTTTTACCGGAATTACACTCGGTGCGGACGAGTGGCGAGTGTTTAAAAGTGATTTTTCTCGCGTACAGCAATATTTCGAAGCTCATGGGACTGATGCCGAGAAAATGTGTAATACCCGCATAGAGCACACAACGCATTACACACTTTTAACCTCGTGTTACCAGCACAGAGCTGTGTCATTTGGTAAAATAAGCGGTAGCGCTGATGAGGAATACGAGAATCAAGAGGAATCTGGAGAATCAAAACGGAAACGCTTCCGAAAATACTCTCCAAACATTGTTCTTCAGCGGTCTACATTTGATATGCTCGTCGAAATAAGTAGAAGAATTGATATCCATATGCAGGCTCTAGAGAGCAAAAGTGAAACGATTCAGAGGTGTATGAACGAGGTGGTATCATATGTCCGTGAAAAGATAGTTGCCAGTGAAATGACTCGTGCATTAGCGTATGAGATCATCGGTTCCAAGGACTTCTTTGAAAAAGCGCTCGAACACATCGCGATCTTGCTAACGCCAGAGGATACGGAGTTTATGAAAATTATTTTGTCCGAAATAATTGTGCTGTTTCGTGGTCATATCGCTGATCATGCATCGGGTGTTGCGTTGCGAACGCAATAATTCTACGTATGTGCAGCTATTTGTGATAAAGAAACTGTTGTAAATAATTGTATATCGTGTACATTTCGCTCGAAATATTATAAAGTATACACAGATGTCAGTCACAGTGAGAGAGAGAAAGAGAGAGAGAAAGAGAGAGAGAGAGAGAGACAGTCGTAAAACCGAAGCATCAGCAAAGGTCTGCGCTAGAAAGAAGACGGATCGCTCGTCTCTGTTTTATTAACACAGCAGATCATGGAATACGTGCCAATGTCGATTAGCAGTAAAGCAGCGGAGCTTGGTAAGTAAAAAATATAAAATAATTTTAAATCATGTGATATTTATTTTTAATTAAAAAAATAATGTTTTGCAGAGCGAGCAGCCCCTGCATATGAGCCGACACCGAGGGTTCGTTATTCGTGTCATGGAGAGCGAGAGGAAGATAGAGCTAACTTCGGGAAAGGAAAGTGCCACCCGACATCCTCATCCGCAGTTGTCGTCGGTGGCAGAAGATCATCAACGCTGCCAACTTTGTATAATGAGTCGTGGCATATCAGGTAAGACAATGTCGATTATTCTGTACACGATGTTTTTTATTGATCAGTGCGCTCAATTAAATAGTTGTTTCGTTCTTTTTTTCAGAAGTACACTATGATGACAACGTCCACAGCGAAAAATAATTTAAAAGCAATATTACGAGTGATAATACAAATTAATTCCATATAGCGATAAAAATAAAATTAACGGTGAAGGAATCTCCGAGCGTGGATGACCGTGTTTGCAGGGCTGTTGCATACGACGGTAAATGTATAAAGTGCTTTCCATAAAATATTGGTTAATTTAAAAATATCTGATCTTACTGTGTCTCTTATTTTTATAGCATAATAATTGAAGTCTTTCTCTCTCTCTCTCTCTCTCTCTCTCTCTCTGTGAGGGAACATATTCTATATCTTTTACTGCAGAGCAAGCACTTTGCGAGGAGCATAGCGCAGGGCTATGCATGCTCGAAAACCTCTTTCGTTGCATTCAAAGTGATGGATACCTAGTTATGATTCATAGGAGGTTGTTATCTTTATGCCCGTGATACTCTCTAGTAGCGTCTCGAGCATTTAGTCTGTCTTTGGCATCCTGTTTGGAAACAATAAAAAGCAATATGTATCCACGATACGGCAAGGAGATTTTAAGCGACGCGTTTTGGTGCCGATTAATGTTTGTCGAGAGTGTAATGAGTGTGTTTCTACGTACGCAGGAAATGTGCGATACATACGACGAGCTGGAAGAACTCCTACGTAGTGTGTATTTAGTGGAACGTCGTGGAAGATCCATTGAACTTGGGGAGTTGCATATCGGCATGTCCTGTATTGTGCCTCGTTTCAATAACGTTGCCCGCAGGGAAGTGGTTTACCCGGACTTTGATGGGTACTGCGAGGTGCTGCTAGTCGATTTCGGCGAAACTATTTACATCGACTGGTCTCACCTATTTCATCCGGATACTCTAGCAAGTATGCTACCGGTTCTTGTCATGGAGTTTTCCATATACGGACTCGACCACGTGGACGTTGCAGGTATCGAGCAGCTCGTCGAAGAAGCGTGCGGTGGAGATGACTTGATCGCTGTCATGATGTGACCTCTTGCCGGCGATAGCGTTCCGCGGGTTCGCTTATCGAACGGTGAACGCGTGGATGTGGCGGCGTTTATTATAGAAGCCCTCGGTGATGAGATAGATATCGGCTACGATATCGATGCCGTAGACGAGGGCTTTGACGAGGACATAGTAATGAATTAAAGACGCTGTGCATGTGTATGTGTGTGTGTGTGCGTGTGTGAGAGAGTACATTCGAGAGACAGGAGTTTAAAATCGCTTTGGCAGGAGGGTAGATGCCTACAACAGCTTCGGTGGTGGTGAGTACATAATTTTATTCATTTTCCCAAGTATTTGTACACCTTTGCTCCATCCTACTCTTATCTCTACTCTTCCTTGTTCACCAAGGTACCCACACCACCTCACTTTACCATCTCCACGTTACCGACACTGGTCAAGCAGAGTGGGTAGCGCGGCGGCGGAAAAGTGAGGTGGTGGGGGTAGCCGCGTGGTGGGGGAAGGAGTGGGGATAGGAGTGGGATGGAGCAAAGGTGTACACATACTACTATAATGAATAAAAATCAAAAATCTATTCAAAAATATTAATTTATCAATGAAAACCCATAATAAATTTAAATATTTGTAGAAAATTAATATATGTATATGTATATACATGTATATATAATACATATATACATATATAAACATATATATATATACATACATATAGATGGAGCTAAAGAAGTTTTACATTTTTTTTACATTTTCGTCCTTTTTTTTACAGAGCACGTATATCCAGTTCACATATCCTTTCTTCCCAGCCATTCCGATGTTTCCACATCTTAATCGCGCCCACTCTTCTTTCAAGTCTCCTCTCATTACTCCCTCGTCCCAGTATTTTTCTCGCTCTGTGCCTATTTTGATATTTTTGTACCAGCTACAGAAGGTAGACTTGTCTATCCTCGTCCAATCTCCTTGGATGTCCTGGTCCCTTTTTTTCTCTACCGCTTCTCTTAACGCCCTTTCAATCGCTCCAAACTGTGTCCCTTCCCTCATCAGTCCCATGATTCTACCTTCTCCCACCTGTCTCATTGCTTCTTCTAACTCTTTCCCCCACTTCGACGGTGTTTTATTTACGATCCCCCTAATTTCTTCTTTAAGGCAGATGTTCGGTCATCTGAAGTCCTCCATCTTTAGGATTTGTAGCAGATAATTTCCTGCTCTTCTTCTTGCTTCAACTTTGATACTTCGCTTTCCTGTTTCCATTTTCCATAAATAATCCGGTGTATTTCTCGACACCCCCAAGGCCATTTTCACCATTCTGTTTTGTAACTTCTCAATTTCTTCTCTCCTTTTCCATCACCAGATCCCAATCCCATACAGTGCCCCTGCTTTAACGAGGGAGTCCATTAGCTGTAGCCTGTCTCTTTGTTTATCTAGCCTGGCCCTTTTCATCACTCCCCAAACTGCATTCGCTGCTTTCCTCGCTTTCTCAATTAATTTGTTTATATGAACCCTCAGTGTGCACTTTGTTGTGAACCATTATCCCAGATATTTAAATTCCTTTACTACTTCTATTTTCTTTCCTTGTAAATTCCATTCTTCTTCTTTCTTCATTCTTCCTCCATTTCTGAATACCATTATTTTTTTTTGTCCACATTCACCTCCATTTTTGTCTTTCTAACGTATCTCTCCAGTGATTTCAGCATCTTTGCAAGTTCTCCCGCCTCTTCTGCTATGATCGCAATGTCATCTGCATATTTCAGCACGAAAAATTCCCCCCCCCCCATGACTGTTCCCCCTTCTTCTTTCCTCTCCCAATCTTTCTCCTCGTCATCTAGCGCGATGTTAAAAAGTGTTGGGCTGATAGAACAGCCTTGTCTCACACCCTTCTTTGTTTTTTTTTAGATTTTGAGAAATTTTCTGAGATTCCTTCTCCTGTGATGATGTCATTCCTCGTATTCCTGTATATAGTTCTGATCATCGCGTGCATTTTCCCTCTAATTCCTTTTTCCCACAGTTTCTTGATCAGCAGCTCTCTATCCACTTTGTGAAATGCTGCTTTAAAGTCTACAAACGCTACGTGTAATTTCCCTCCTTTTTTCTTCAGTCTATTGTTAATAAGAGCATTGAGCACGAAGACATGGTCTCGCGTACCCCTTCCTGCCCTAAATCCCGCTTGACTTTCCCTCATCAGGGCCTCCTTTTCGAACCATTTGTTCAGTCTTGTTACCATTATACTGGAGATTATTTTATATCCAATGTCCAACAGCGAGATCCCTCTATAGTTGCAAGCCAGCTCCTCGTCGCCCGCCTTGTGTATCGGAAATATCCTTGCAATTTCCCATCCCGCGGGTAGTTCTCCGTTATTCCATATCATATTTAGTATTTCCTTTAGCTCTTGTTTCTCTTCTTCGGCCAGATTTTTAAAAAATTCAGCCTTAATGCCGTCCTCTCCCGCCGCCTTATAATTCTTCAGTTTTTTCATTATCCTCTCCAGTTCACCCTTACCGATTTCCTGGTCCAACAATTCAATATTTGAGAGTACCATTTCTTCGCTCACGTTCTATGGTCTTGAACTCTCTGCTCTTGTCACTTCATCCTCTTCTTCTACCTCTAACAGATTTTTGAAATATTTGACCCAGTCGTTACTTCTTATATTTTCGCCCGTTCTTTTCTTCTTATGTTAGTCCTGAAATTCCCTATCGCTCGCCATCATTCCGCCATATCTTTGGTTTCTTTCACTTTTCTCCCTCGAGTTTCAAACCACCCTTTTCTTTTTTCTTCTACCAGTTTCTTCCATTGTTTCCTCTCTTCTGCTAACTCCTTTCGCGCATGCACACCTCTCTTCGCCAAGTACCTTTTCAGACAGTGCCACACTCTCTTCTTTTGTAGCTCGCAGTCCCTATCGTACCAGCTGTTGTTATTGTTTTTCTTGTTTTTTATTTTCCTTGTCATCTTGACTATCTCTGCCGCTTTCCAAATTTTTTCCTTTAACATTCTCCATCGTTCTCCTGCCGTAACACCATGATAATCGTTTTCTCTCATTTTCTTTATCTCTTCTTCATAAAATTCATCTCATCTCTCCACACTAATCTCGTCTCTGCACCTTCCCTCCTCCCTTGACTGTTCTTTTTGTCCTCTCTCCCCACCTCTTGTTCCTGTCCTCTTTTCAAAGTCCACTCCGCCGGCAAGTGATCCGACTCCAATCTTGGGATTACCCTTAATCTTTCTACAATTTCCTCCTCATCCTCCATCCATATCAACAGATCTAACACCGACCCCTGACCTGCTCCCCCTCCCACAAAAGTTACTCTCCCTTCTTCGTCTCCTCTTATCCTCCCATTCAGTATCGTCAAATCCATCCTATCACAAAAATTCAATAGCTTACGCCCTTCTGCGTTAAGCACCTTGTCTTCCGAGTTTCGTTCCCAGGATAATCCTCCTAATTTCTCACATTCTGTTATACCCCTTTCTTTCCGTATTCTCGCATTTAGATCACCCGCTATCAGTATTCCCGCCCCCCCCCCTTTCCTCTCCTTCCTCTATGCGTTGTGTTAACGGTTCTTCTATTTCCTCTCATCCTACATTGTTGTACGCTTCTATTATCCATAAGTCTTTGTCTAACGATTTTTCACGTATTTTCACAATCAGACCATACTTCCATTCAACCACCTCACATCGCGTAGACACATTCTTTCGCACCCCCACTAAATGCCCCCCCAATTGCGCGTCATTTCTTACACTCTCGCGTTGCTGCTTATGCCCACCACTTAAATTCACTGCTTACTCTTTTTAGTGTGCAAGCTTCTTTGTCCTTTTCCAACCACGTTTCTTGTAGTAGCACTATGTCATAATTATCTAAAAAGTCCTGCGCCCCCCATATGTTCCCCGTCCCCGCAATATTCCATGTTATCATTTTATATCCACTCCTTTCTTTTCTCACGAAAAGTCTGCATTCTTTCCATTCCCCCCGCAAGTTCTGTCCACTACCACCACACTCCATTTACATAAAGTTTTTGGTGGCCTCTCAATACGCTTTCGCCCTCCACACGTTTTTTCTTTTCGTGTCCGTCCAGCCATTCTTGCACTTGTCTCTCCCTCGTTGTCAAATCATCCTCTATCCAGATTTCCGTTCCTCGTAGAACTCTTTTTCTTCTCATGATTCTTTTTTTCATCTCCATCGTCTCAAGTGTGGCTACTGGCTCTCCGCCAAGTTTTTGAATTCTTGTTATTCCCACTTTTATTCACATTTTTGTTAATATGATATGCGTTATTTTTTCGGAAATCACCGTATCTCTACCGTTTGCTCGTATTCCTCTCACTATGATATTTTTCTTCCTTCTCGTTCTCTCTTTGGACTCCCACTCCCACTCAGCCGCGGTAAGTGGGTCTGGTCGCGTTGAGCGCCCTCTGGTCTCGCGCTTACTTCCCGTTCGTGAGTTACTTGTTTTATCCGGCGAGGTCCACGATAGTTAGCCCGGTTCTCTCCTTCTCTCACACTTGTCTGGCGCATCCGCGCGCGCTCTTTCACTTATCGATTCTGCGCCGATGCTTGTCTCCCTCTCCGTGTCCACTTTTCTCACGCCCTCTGACTCTACACTGTTTTGTTTTAGTTCGTACACATACTCACTCTCATACTCATCCACTGTTAACAGTGGTGCGTTCGTACCTTCGTTCATCTCCCTCTCTCTCAGCGCTTCATCCCTTTCTTCTCTCTCTTCTCTCTGTCTCCGCGCTTCATCTCTCTCTTCTCTTAGTCTTTGAATTTCCTGCACGTAACTTGCTCTATCACTCTCATACCTTTCTTTCTCCTCTTGTCTTTCTGCATGTTCGCTGTATTTTGACATTTTCCATTGCTCTGCTTCCGCTAACAATTCTCCTATTATCCTATTCATCTCCTCACATTCGGCATGGTAGTGGTGAGATTTCTTTCTTTATTGTCTCTATTTCGCTTCTGAAGAAACTCTTTAGTCTCTCTTCCGCATCGCTGATGAGCCGTGTCGCATGTCCGTGCCAATCTATCGGCCAGTCGTAGAACCTCTCCATGTCTTTCTCTGGCACAAACAGCGCCTTATCTACCTCTCCTTCTTGCTCTATGTGTCTTATTATTATGTCTGTTTGCATCACTTTCTCGCTCTCTTTTTGTCCTTCGTCCCCCAGTTTCATCATACCCAATACAGGCTCTTCGATCTCACTCTCACTCGTATTGTCCTCCGTAGTCACAACACAGGCTGTTTCCGTCTCTATGTGTGTTTTCTCTATGTCTTTTTATACTCTCCTTCGTCTGTGCTTCTTAGTCCGGGGTCCCCCCCGCCTCACTACACTTCATCAATATCTCCGTGCCCGCCGCTATCTCGGTATAAGCTTTCTCACTTTCGTTTTTTTCGTCTATATTTTTGCATGGTGTGTGATACACTTTACTTTTTGTTTCAAACACCTCACATTCCAAAAGCTCTTGATCTGTTCCTTGAGCCGCTTGAGCCGCATTCAGATCCACAAGGTATTGATCTATTTTAACATTTCCTTCTCTCTTTTTCGGAGGTCTTCCTCTGGGTCTCTTAACCAGCTTATTCTTCGTTGGTCTGCCAGCTATTATTTCTTCTGCATTCCCTACACAGCGCCCGCTGTCGACATCCGACGGCGTCTTACTCAACTCGCGGCCATCTTCCGATCGCGTACCCCCAGCTTCTTTCCCAACGTTTTCCGCCAGCTTTTTAGGTCTTTTCTAACTTGTACTTTTATGCACTAAGATTTTGTGGTGAAAAATACACAGATTACACCTCCTCCTCACCTGTTTCCAATTTCACCAACTCCACTCACGTCGCTCCACCCTTCAACAGACTTTCCAGCCACTGTAACTCACAACATCAACTCTAATATATGCCTTCTCACAGAGCCCTGTTTCCCGCGACCGTACGCTCGTCAGCCTATTAAAGCTATTCGTGTATATATTTTTATATTGTTTATTTATTTCATGACCGATTTATTCCCGAAGAACTATTTAATTATAATATCACAAAGTTTTAAGGAACTATTTAGTCATTATATCACAAGTTATTTCGCGCAGAAATGATGGTAAATTGGTTTAAGCAATCAATCTTTTTATTATATTCATTTATTTATCCGATATTACGTTGAGATAAAAACGGTGTAGTGTGTGACGTCACACCCTGCCTGACTGTTGATTGGTCGGTGAGCCGAGTCTGCGCACGGTGTAGGGTGTGACGTCACACGCTGCCTGACTGCTGATTGGTCGGTGCGCCGGGTGCGCGTGCAGTGGCCGCTAGAACAGACCCAGTGGAGAGGGTACCCAAAAGGGAACAAATTTCCCACATCTGGCATCGCTGCTCAGCGCTGCTACCATGGTCGCTGTTTTGTCTGTCGCTTTCCTGATGTGTTCCCAGAAGGTTAGTTTGGTGTCCAGGGTGATACCAACATACCTCAGAGCGTCTTTCGTTTTCACTTCTTTGGTTCCGACCCGCATGCGCAGTATGTTCGGGATCCTCTTCCGAGTGAGAACTACTATCTCCGTCTTCTGCGTGGCTAGGCTGAGGCCGTGGTCCCCCATCCATTGGTGCGTCCGCCTCATGACCTGGTTAACACGCCTTTGTGCCGCTTCGGGGTCTCTTGCTGTGATGACCGCGGCGACGTCGTCGGCGTATCCTATCAAGTACGTGTCGTCTGGCATTTCCATCCGTAGAATTTCATCGTACGATATGTTGCAGAGATCTGGCCCGAGGATCGATCCCTGGGCTGCGCCTGAGGTGATGACTTTTCTCTGTTGTCCTTCTCGTGTGTCGTAGAGCAGTACTCGGTCCTTCAAGTAGTCGTCCACCATCGCGAAGAGGTACGCTGGTACCTGGATATGTACCTGTAGCGCCCGCATCATGTCGCACCATCTTGCTGAATTAGAGGCATTCTTCACGTCGAGCGTAGCCAATACCACGATCTCTCGGGAGTAATGGTTGCTGTCCCGCGTTGCCTCAACTGTCCTCATGACCTCTTGAACTGCATCTACCGTGGATCGTCCTTTCCTGAAATCGAATTGTCTATCGGACAGGTCACCTGCTTCCCGTATTGCTGTGTGTAGTCGCGGCTTGATCATCCTCTCCAGCAATTTCCCGGCCGGCAAACCGGCAGCCCCCATCTTCACGGCGGAAGAGCTCACTAGGGCATCCAACGCAATGAAGACTGGTAAGGCACCGGGACCGGACGGAGTACCGGCGGAGATTATCCGGCTGATGGTCAATCTGACGCCGGAGATATTTCTCGACTTATACAACACGTGCTTGACGACGGGGACGTTCAGCGACCGGTGGAAGGAGGCGAGGCTAGTCCTTATCCCCAAGGGTAAGGGCGATCCCAATACGCCGTCAGCCTACCGGCCGTTGAGTTTACTTGACACGACGGGTAAACTCTACGAACAATTACTAAGACCGAGACTGACGGACGTGATGCAGACCAGTGGAGGTCTTTCAGACCTGCAGTTCGGCTTCAGGAAGGGTCGATCGACGATTGGAGCGATCCAAGCAGTGGTCGACTGCTTCCTGGACTTAGACAGATATTGCCACGCAGCACGACCAATCATTCTGCTGGCGACATTGGACGTCAGGAACGCCTTCAACTCGGCCAGGTGGGTCGATATCCTGGAGGCGCTTGAAAGCAATTTTAGGGTTCCGGCTTATTTGGCTCGGGTGGTGGAGGACTACCTGAAAAACAGACAGATTACGTACGAGACGACTGAAGGACCGGTGACGAGGCAAATCACCACCGGGGTCGCACAGGGTTCCATACCGGGACCAGATTTTTAGAACGGACTGTACAGCAGCTTGCTCGGGCTGGAAATGCCGCTCGGCGTACTCCTAGTCGCTTACGCTGACGACGTGGCGGCGGTGATCACCGAGCGGTCTCCGGATCTGGCACAGCTAAAACTGAACCAGACGATGCGACGAGTGGGACGATGGATGACGGACCACGGACTACAACTCGCGACAGAAAAGACAGAACTGACGTTCCTTAGTAGAAGACGTATACAGACGAGACTTCCCATGTGGGTCGGGACGGACGAAATCGTGGCCGGGGGGGAAGTCAAGTATCTGGGGGTAACTCTAGATACGAAGATGACCTTCTGGCCTCATATACAAAAAACAGCCCAGAAGGCGGCCGAGAGGATAGCATCCTTAAGCCGCCTGATGGCAAACACGACTGGACCGAGATCGGGGAAAAGACGACTATTAATGGCGACGGCCCACTCGATCCTCCTTTACGGCGCGGAGATCTAGGCAAATGCCCTGAAGACAAAAAAGTACTGCCACGCGATGACGACGGTACAAAGACAGGGTACGCTGAGGATCGCCTGCTCCTATCGAACTGTCTCTGCACAAGCAGTTTTGGTGGTGGCCGGCGTAATCCCCGTGGACCTCCTAGCTTTCGAGCGAAAAAGGATCTACGGGAAAAGCGCGGACATAAGACGGGAGGATGCGGCAGTTGCGGAGCGTAACAGGACGATACAGACTTGGCAATACCGATGGACAGAAGAACGTACAGGCAACTGGACGAGACGACTGGTAAAGGACCTGAGACCGTGGATCGGAAGGAAGTTTGGGGACGTGAACTTTTACGTTATCCAGCTCCTGACCGGACACGGCTACTTCCGAAGGAACCTTTACAACATAAACAGAGTACGGACGCCAGATTGTAAGTACTGCGGACACGAACGAGACGACGCGGAGCACACAACAACAACAACAACAACAACAACAACAACAACAACAACAACAACAACAACAACAACAACAACAACAACAACAACAACAACAACAACAACAACAACAACAACAACAACAACAACAACAACAACAACAACAACAACAACAACAACAACAACAACAACAACAACAACAACAACAACAACAACAACAACAACAACAACAACAACAACAACAACAACAACAACAACAACAACAACAACAACAACAACAACAACAACAACAACAACAACAACAACAACAACAACAACAACAACAACAACAACAACAACAATAACAACAACAACAACAACAACAACAACAACAACAACAACAACAACAACAACAACAACAACAACAACAACAACAACAACAACAACAACAACAACAACAACAACAACAACAACAACAACAACAACAACAACAACAACAACAACAACAACAACAACAACAATAACAACAATAACAACAATAACAACAATAACAACAACAACAACAACAACAACAACAACAACAACAACAACAACAACAACAACAACAACAACAACAACAACAACAACAACAACAACAACAACAACAACAACAACAACAACAACAACAACAACAACAACAACAACAACAACAACAACAACAACAACAACAACAACAACAACAACAACAACAACAACAACAACAACAACAACAACAACAACAACAACAACAACAACAACAACAACAACAACAACAACTACAATACCTTCGAAGCCTTGTATTTTCTGTCTTGATATTATTCGACAGTTTCCCCACTATCTCATAAACATTTTCATATTTCACTAGGATGGGAATCAAATAGACGCCAGATGTATACAGAGTCCGCCATCTTTTATGTTTGTATATAAACATTAAATAACCTTAACAAAAAAGCAACCGATTTCCATCTCTGAGGTATTTTTATTTAATTTGGTCATTTATAATTTGTTTGGACTAATTTTTTAATACAACATCAATCAAGTGGCCGCCTTTATTGGCCAAAGCGAAACGTGCCCTTTTTGCTGCGTTTTCCACCACTTTTTCGAGCATCTCGGGCGGTATAGCGGTGATTTCGGAACAAATGTTTGCCTTGATGCTCGTCAATGGTCTTGTTGGTGTGCACTTTGCCGGAGGGGTCAATTCTGGAGATCTGGGTGGCCAGTCAATGTCGCCATTTTTTTATATCACACGTCCAGGGAATTTTCGTTGCAGAAACTACATTGTTTGATTTACAGTGTGGCATCGGGCACCGTCTTCCTCAAGCCAGTCATCGTCCAGACCTTTTTCACACATTTGTGGGCAGACATAATGAGCCAACATCGACCGATATCGATTCCCGTAGACTGTTTCGCCTTCTTTGACGAAAAATGGCCCAATGATGGTTTTTGCGCAAATGCCGGCCCAAACAGTTACTTTTTCGTCATGCAATGGTGTTTCATGGATCTCGTGTGGATTTTCCGTTCCCCAAATGCGGCAATTTTGGTTGTTAACGGCCCTAGAGAGTGTAAAATGAATGTCGATGATATGCACGTGAAGTTAACATAACTGAACGACTATTTTCAATGTACAGCGTCACTATTTCGACGCGTTGTCTTGGTATAAAGCGATTTATAGTTAAAATTGTACTGAATTCACGTTTCAAAAACATATCTACTCAAGTCAATCGGTTAATAAATGTCAAAGTTATTCAATGTTTACATACCGACATAAGAGATGGCGCATTCTGTATATTGTTGTAACAGCTGTGAAAAGGTTAGTTAAAAAGGAAACATCGTGGTTAAAGCATCTTTGGCTCTCTTTCCAACCGTAATAAATACTATTGCCAGTATACTTGTGATCGAATGCTGCAAGGATACCTGGAATTTCACCAAAGCGGAGCTCTTTTACATTACAATAAATCGGGTACGAAAACACATACTAAAAGTTCACCACCATTTCGCCGTAGCTGCACCGTATACCAACAAGAATAATGCAATCAAGTTTCTTATACGAGAATGTTAATACAAAACAGTTTTTATGAAGCTGAAAAAAATAACAAGCTATTTCACTTCTTATTAATAGTTGAAAAGTTTTCAAAAAATAAATAGACATTCACTTTAAAAAAATATTTCATAAAAGAAATTTAAAAAAAAATAATAAAACATAAAAAAGCTCCGGGGGGGTCTGGCTACTGACGATGGGTCATGTTTAACCGGTGGAAGGGTACACAATACTATTTACCGTAAGACCCAATCTACTTATCTTCCGTTAGTCCCAAATCTGCCCTAGCGATGGTCTGTTACATACTTACGGTTACATTTTCTAGTTAACCGACTGCCATCGTTCGATCTATTTTACCGACTGTCAGTAACATGCCGATTGTCAACAGTAGATGGCGCATCGGCAATTGAGTATGGTCCCGAATCCGACAGATGGCGCGGGAGAAAAAGCCCTAATCAGAACACTGAGGTAGGTACTCAGGAGTGAGGGCTGGTAGGGGACCTATAGATATTTGGTTCATCTATAATAATTGAGTAGACACTCGTGGATAATGATTGACGAATATTTATTGCAACAGTCGTGCGTGATAATTAACAAGACGCGTTAAAGAAGAGACGCGAATAATAGGTGATGTGTAGATTGCGCGGTGCGCTACGAGTGTAGTGACTAACAGGAAGCTTCTCGTAACGAGAGACTAGACTACCGGACCGCGAGGATAATCTCGCTAGAAGTCCGGGTGTGGAGTTAACAATTGCTTCCGTCGGTGGCGTGGCGGTGCATCCGAGGTGCACGCATGCTGTGTGGCGGATGGCAGTGCTGGTAGCGTGGGTAAGTTGGCTTGGTCGGTAATAGGTGGTGGAGTTTGACGTGTCAGTGACGCCACAAACCAATTGGAAATGGGGGTGGGGTGGTAGGGGTTGTAGGGGACCAATCAGAAACTAGGGCGGAGTGGTGGAGGACAGACCATAAGGGGGACCCACGCGCTGTTTTTCTATAAGGGGTTACATTGGTTTCGAAGCCAAAAAACAAACATGTATTCTCGATTTTTTTTCACATTACATATAAATTAATTTATTCAAAATGTCAAATACATCGAAAAGGAACATTTCAACAGTATTTAAAAAAATGTTTATCCAAAAATGTTGGAAATTCAGTCGGAGGACCTAGTTTCCAGAAACCCCTAAAAAAAAGTGTCCTCGCGGAGGTTACGATAACTCGTCGTAGTTGTATCTGAAATTAAAAAACAAAATATTTTCTGTTAGTAGATAAGTATAGCTCGTGATTGAACGAAATATTTTATAAAAAATTCAAATTTGAATTTTTGACAGAGTTGTATGCAAAATAATACATCTTTCGGTATAATTTACTCTACGTATAGCCTTGTAAAATTAGTTGTAATAAAAAAAATCTTTCGTTCAATTCTATCCAATGCTATTTTAAAGAAGTGTGTAAAATTTCAATAAGATCGGTGCATTAACTTGTGCGAAATCGTGTCTACCGACTTCAACAATAGTGTTTAGAGAAAAACGCGATTTAAACTTTAAGTAGAAATAAAACGAAGAAATTTTTTTTAACTTACATAGAATCGTCGATTCCAGCTCCATAAAGTAAAGATCCTGCTGCAGCTGCGATGTCCACGACATCCTTTTATTTCTGTCTGAGACGAATTCTTGCGTCTCGAGTACAAGTCTAAGCTTTTTTTTGCAGCTATGAGTATACGATGTTCGTCTTCTTCGCGCGCGTACTCGTGGCTATTTCGGCTAAGTTTGATGTCCATCGTGTGCAAAAACAGTAACAGAACTGAAATCCCTTCGTTGAAAGTACAAGCAGCAACTGATGCAGCAATTTCAACTATTTTGGAACCAGCAGGAAGTATTTTGGAGTGATTTCCCAAATTAACTGGTATAGATTATGATTATTAGTTTGCGTAAAGCCACCAACACACCGCTCTAGAAGCACATATTTGCTTAGGTTCTTATAAATAGGCTTGCTAGCTGACAAAACATCACTTGACAATGCACGCTGCCAAACGCTCCATGAGTCAGTGTCGATTGGGCATTTTCCTTGCTGTGGATTTTGGTCCGTAGAGCTGCAGTGGAAATACGTTGCCCATATAGTGTCCTCCATGTTGCTATGCCAGTACCGCGTAATCGGATTATTACGGTAATCGGTATAATATTAAAAGTTATTATTTTTTGGGATCGTTTGTTGATAAGGAGACAGATCTCCAGTAAATAGTGAACACGTAAATTTACGGAAAAATAATAGTAGAGTATTGATTATAGACAAAGGCAACTTTCCGTTATCTATTTAAATGACAGTAAAAGAATGTTACAATAATTTGCTGTTTCGAGTGTTTGACGAGGAACCAACCTCTCCTGTTCTAACCTACTAAAAGTCTCTAATATTTCTATATGTTACGAATTCACTCCTGATGTTGTACGGAACCTGCAATGTATTGAAAATTATGAGTTTTCACTCACGACAGGGAGAAAGAAACCAGACTGACAGATGTTTAACAGAGAAAATGGTTTATTCTACCTTCAAAATTGTAAGGGGGGGGGGGGAGGATTTGCACTTTTGAAAAATCGATTTTTTTGTATTTTCTTATGGTTACACATTTCAAGAATATAGTCTTAAATTTGAAGTCGATCAGAGCAAAACTCTCGAAGTTATTGACTAGTTAGTCTTCTCTGGGAAAGAAAGCGCGCAGCTGGCGAGCAGGTATACAGTTTATTCACTTGGGGATCGTTATGGCCTATTGTTCTGTTTCGAAAAATTTCTATTTAGCAAAGACAAGTAACTAACGCCGTAAATACATATTTTATAGGTGTATATTATACACTGTAAAAGAGAGACGAGCGTCAGTTAATTCTTGTACGTTCGATCGTGCGCTTATTCTCAGTGATTTTATAATTTTGTCAAGATATTTTCTATTAAAAAATGCCGAGAGTATCTAAAGTTTCGAGAGATGACAGAAGAGGTACAAGAACTTATTTGTGCAGAATGAAAAAAAGGCCTATTCCAAAGAAACAAAATAAGAATGAAGCTAATACAAAGAGGGCATCATCGAAAAAAATGAAGTTGAATACCAGTGGCAGCATGCCAGAAGATGTTGAAAAACATTGTAGAATCACCGATTTTTTGCTTGTTTTCTCAACAATTTCAAGTTTGGTTAGATATGCTCAATGTGATGGTTCAGTTGAGTTCAAAAGTTGCACAAAAGAAGGTCTTAGCTTTCAAATCCAGGTAAAATGTGCCAATTGTGATCCACGCTATATACCGTCGAGTGAGAAAACTGGTCATCGCTACGAAATCAACACTCGATTTGCTTTCGTAATGCGTACATTAGGTTTGGGTTTAGCAGGCTGCAATAAGTTTTGCAGTCTAATGGACATTGCAAGTAATTTTTTATCCAAACCGTCTTATTTGGATACTATGGCATCGATTTGCTCCTACGTCAAAACGACTGCTGAAAAATTTCTCCTTGCCGCCGCAGACGAAGAAAAACAGGAAACAAGTGCAAATGCGGAATCTGATACTTTGACCGTTTCTGGCGATGGCACGTGGCAGAAGCAAAGCTTCAGCACCTTCTTTGGCGTCACTTCATTGATTGGTTATTGGACTGGAAAAGTTATTGATATTTTAGTAAGTCATTTGCTTCGTCAGCTTTGCGAATTGTGGGGAAAAAGTTGAATACTGCTGAATTTGAAAAGTGGTACAAAGAACACGTTGATAATGCTTAATGTCAAGCCAATCATACCGGACCTTCAGGTAACATGGAAGTATGCCCAGTAATCGAAATGTTCCGCCATTCAGAGGAAAAGTATGGAGCAAATTTCAGCAGCTATGTCGGAGATGGCGACAGCAAAACTTACGGCAATTTAGTGCAATGAAACCTTACGGTGAAAATTTCACTATAAATAAAAAAGAATGTGTAAGTCGCGTGAATAAGAGAATGGGAAGACATCTACATGATCTGGTAACAAAAACTATTGAAGATAAAGTTGTGAAAACAGGAAAAACTGCAGGTAGAACACGGCAAAGTGAAGAACTCGGCGCCAAAGGAAAACTCAACGGAAAAGACATCGATAAGTTGAGTCGATACTACGGAGCAGCAATAAGGTATAATTGTGATTTGGTAGAGAAAATGAAAAATGCCATCTGGGCAACGTACTACCACCAGCAGTCGACAGACGATAACCCTCGACAGACGATAACACGATAAGTGCCCGAGCGGCGAGAACTCGTGGTGTCCGTATCAAAAAGCTCTGGCCACAACAGGACTGGAAAATGTTGAACATAATTACACTCATCTTCCAGAAGATGTCATACAAGCGATCAAACCGATTTACGAAGATCTGAGTAAGGCCGAACTTCTGGAAAGGTATCTTGGAGGTTTTACCCAAAATGCCAACGAAAGTTTGAACCAACTAATTTGGAGGATTGCACCGAAAAAATTATCTCGCAGCAAACAAGTCGTTGAAATTGAATCTCACCTTTCTGTCAGATATGAACGTCAGCGTTAGCCGAGCGCTCACGAATACGCAAGAACGGAGGACAACTGTCGCGTCAACAGGGCCGAGATACAAGCTTAGCAGCAGAGTAAAGAAGCCAAAATAAGGCTGTTGTGCCGCGGAATATTCCACTCCGTATTTAGTATATTCGGGAATATTCCATAGTAACGAAACATTGGAATTCGTTCAAGACAAGAAACGAAGTCCAATGCCCGATCGTATGAACGACCCCAAGAACGCTGACGCAGCATGAGCGACTCGCTTGGCGATCGGGCGAAAGGCTAACGCTAAAATTGCGAATTAAGGGATTTTCGTGAAGACAGTTAGCAACTGCTTTACGAAAAGACAGTATTAAATTAGATTGAAAAGAGAACGGTTGGTTCCTCGTTTAATACTCGAAACAACGCATTATTGTACTTCTTACTTTGATATATAAATAGGCAACGGAAAGTTACCGTTGCTTATAATAAATACTTCCTTTTATATAAATTCGCGTTTCCATCTTTTACTCGAGATCCATCTCCTTATCGGCAAACGATCCCAAAAAATAATAACTTTTAATATTATACCGACTACCGAATAATCCAATTACTCGGTACCGGCATAACAGCAAAGACTTGAGAAAAAAGAGGCTGAATACATCGAAGCTGCTGCAGGGAGTCTACTCTATGGAGCTAGAATCGATAATTCAGTGTAAGTTGTAAAAAAAAATTTTTTTTCACTTTTAAGCTTTTAAAACTGTAACGCGTTTTTCTCAAAATCACTTTTTAAAAGTCCGTGTGCACTGCTATTTAAAAACTACATTATCGATTCATTCCAAACTTGGTACACACTTTCTACATATAAAATACGTCCTCCCAACGTTAAGTTTTAGATGTTTTTTTTTACATTAAGGGGGTTTTCCACTCACAGAATGGCGGAATTTTTCGGAAAAATAGCAGTTTCACTTTAATTGAGCACCAAAAAATTAAAAATGAAAAAAATAATAATCAGAGAACGTTGGGGGGAGCATTTAATGATACTTTGACTAATTTTAATGGTTTTTTATTTCAGATAATTTCCAGCTGAGTTACAGTGCACACCGCAAATTGTCTATTTCCAAAGACGTTTTTGGAAAAGCTCCGTCACCGGCTATTTTGTTGATATTTTCGCATCAAAAAATTACTGAGTGTTGTTGAAATCATACTTAATAATGTACAAAAAAATCGCAAAAAAAAGCGTTTTTTTTCACGCTAAAACCCTTATCCCCCCCCCCCCCATAGAATAAAAAAAAACAATAAATAAAATAAACAGTTTCATTAACTTCAGACTAAATTTAAATGTGAATCATTTGGTGAAGACACACAATTGTATTAATTGTGTGCTGACATTTGTGAGTTAAGCGTTATGCAGACAGCGCTGCAGAGCACGTCACGCAACGAGAATTTGAGGATATGCCGATGAGAAGAAAATATTCAAAGTATTTTTCCAGCAAGTCTAGTTGGGAGAAAGTACTTTAAAAGTACGTTAAAAATCTGTGGTGCAGTCAATGCTGCAGAGCACGGCAGAGTGATCAATTGAGGATGCACAAATGAGTTGAGTATATTCACAGTACTTTCCCAGCATGCTTAGTTGTTGAAAAGTACAGTGAACAAATAGACACACGCAATCGTATTAATTAAGTGAGCAAAGCATGAGGTGAAAACGTGGTGCAGCCCGCGCTGCAGAGCACGCCACAGAGTGAGACCTTTATGAGGATGTACTATTGAGATCTACATTCCTCACCGTTATTGAATAATATTAAACTGTGACGGTGAACGCTTATCGTTGATTTAAGGGGGGAAAAGAGTCAGAAGAGTGAATTTTTTTCTGATACTACAACTTATAAGAAATATTGTCATAAAATTTGAAGTCATTAGGAGCAAAACTTTTCGAGTTATAGACAATTGAGGCTCCGGGCGCTCGGTCTCCCTTGACCGTCATGAGACTTTAATCGCGTTTTTCTCAAAACTTTTTTCTTAAGTTGGTAGTCAAAATTTCTGGAAAACCTTTGGACCGATTTCGCCTAAACTTTGCACACTTCTTTTACATACTATCCGCAAAATCCCACGTCGAGATTAGCCAAGAAATGCGAGCGGAAGGTAGTTAAACCCTGGTTTTACCCTGTGCGAGTCGAAGATCCGGCTTGAAGGACCAAAATGTTTGAGAATCCGTCCAGATGTTGTTGGGTGAATCTGTGAATGTATTGAAAATTATGAAGCTTCACTCCCGACAGGGAAAAATGAAACCAGACTGCAGGATGTTTAGTAGAGAAAGTGGTTTATTTGCACCTTCCGCACTTCAATTACAAAAATAGGTTCAATTGAGAAAAATATAAATGATATAAAAATAAATACAAAATAAATTAAGTTGAATTTTGTGTGGTTGAGAGACCAGTTTACATAAAAATATCTGTTGAAGCCAAAATAACAAATATAAAAATATAATATAAAGAATTGAAATTGAATTTTGGATTTAAGTAGAAAATTGGAGAAACACACAATTACATTAGTTGTGTGCCGTCTTTGTGAATTGCTTGAGTAGCACATAACTATATTAATTGTGTGCTGTATGTATTGAGAACAGTGTACGTGCTGCAGCCAGCGCTGCGGAGCACGCCACGCGATGAGATATGTGAGTGCGTAGCTTGATTCTATTAATTCCAGGAACCTCTCAATGAGAAAATTAGAATGTACAGAGAGTGAGTGCTTGCACATACTACTCTGGTACTTGAGTGCTGGAATTCTACTATGACCGACTGTGAAGCAGTCAATGTTGCACTGCACAACAAAGTGAGCTTGAGGATGCACAAAATGAGTGGAATAAATTCACAGTACTTTCCCAGCAAACTTGGTTGGGGGAAAGTACAGTAAACTGATATGAACACACGCAATTATATTTATTGGGTGAGCAACAAGTAGTGTGAAAAACGTGGTGCAGCCTGCGCTGCAGAGCCCGTCAACGGGTGAGACCTTTATGTTGATGTACCGATGAGTTTTCCACTCATCACCGTCATTGAATTATGCGAAATTGTAACGGTGTTACTCTTACCCGAGTTTTGAGTTCTGGTGAGGACGAAAATGTTGAGAAGATCCGGTGAGATAGTGAAAAGTCCGAGCGAGTGTACCGAGGATGTGTGCGCTGTCCCAGCGGGTTTTTACAGAAGTGTCAGATTTTTCAATATGGCTGCCTGATACAAAGCGTCGTTGAGCGCTGGAGTCAAATGGGTGAGATAGCCGGTGAGCGAAGCCGAAGTCAAACGAGAGAGACAACCTCTCGCTTAACGCGGCTTGCACGCGAGGCACAGCCTCGGCTCTGCGAGGCCCTGCTTCGGCTATCTCCGGCATAGCCGAACGCAGCGTGCTACCGCAGCAAGAGGTCGACCGATATTCGCCGTGCGCCAGCTGATTATGCAACAAAAACCAAGACCTAATTTTGTGCATTGTTTGGATTAAACTTTACCATCACAAACTTTTTCCTCTCCATTTTCATTTATAATGTTCGAGCACTTCACAAAATTAGCAAGTGTTGAAAACATTAAAAAATAGTCTATAATCGCTTATAGAAAAGTAGCGTCCTCCGCCACGTGTTTCTCTTCATGGCTTCTAAGTTTTTTCGCCGATGTGCTGGCGAAAGATGAATCGTCGATTTCTCCAATTTTAGGATTAAATGTTTGTCTCCTTTTTCTTGGTCTATTTTTTTTATCCCTCTGTTCAATCAACTTTATGCGGCTCCATTTTGCAATTGAATGAGTAAAAATCTCGGTACAAATTCACAACGCTCACGTGCATAACCTCCAAGCAACCTCGTGGCTCAACGAGCAATGTGAAACCAAAATATAATAAGTGACCCTCGGAAAGTGAGAGAAAGGAGCGAGAGAGACAGACAAACAATAGCTTTGCAGCTGCCTCGATACACCATACGTGCGTCGTGCCCGGCCAGTTTTTCTCACCGGGGGAATTCCCAAAGGCTCTCTCTCCTAGAGTTTTAATCCGATTGACTTAAAAATTTGGTAGAAGATTCTAGACATGTTGTACTATTAGATAGACATTTTTTTTTTAAATTCATTTTTTGAAATTTATAAACCTGTATAACACTATAAAGGACTATCCTCTTCGACTACCGCATTCTAAAAAAAATTCGGATGGAAAAGGGAGAAAGACGAGGTGTAGAGGAATAGCATTCGACCCTAATCATCGAGAAAGAGCCCAGGCCGACTGAACGTTCCACTTCCACGGCACGCTCTTCTTTCTGGGTAAATTGTTCTAGATGCGTATATAATAGTCGTATCGGTACCGGGGCATTCGTATTTTTATAAAGGAAAACATTTCCGATACAACATTAACTGTTGTCAGTGTACTGATTTGGCAATGACAAACTATTTCACTGATTCTGTACCAATTGTGGTTGCCAGAACTTGAAAGAGGAAGTGTTCCACACGTAAGTCACAACTGATTCAGTTGTATGCATACCAGAGTTCATACTAAACTGGCGTATCGCTGTAATGATACACGCGTAACTTGTCCTTATAGGCTTATATTGGGTCTGCGAAAAAGTTCGTGGCGTTTTCCCGATAGATGGCATTAATTGCAAATAAGTCAGGAAACACAGATCGCAGCGACACCACTAAAGGCTCGTTGGAAAGGTGACACTTCAAGCGTTACTTTGAGTGTATAAACATCGAAATTAGTGCAGTGATTGGAAATATGTTTGCGTTTGAAAATGGAGAAAAATAATGAAAAATTGCGCTATATTTTGCAATATTATTACGACAAAGGGAAGAACGCTGCGCAGGCTTGTGAAAAAATTTGTGTTGTGTACGGTGAAGGTACTTTATCAAAATCTGCTGGGCGGAAATGGTTCGCTCGCTTTCATTCTGGTAATTTTTATGTGAAAGATGAGTCATGCTCTGGTCGTCCAGTTACTGAAAAAGCTGATGAAATTCTTGAAAAAGTAACAGTCAAGTATACATCTAACGGTTAGGTATAGCACTTGAATCGACAGTCCTACGAGGCCGTCTCTCTCTCTCTCTCTCTCTCTCTCTCTCTCTCTCTCTCTCTCACTCTCTCTCAGCGATTCTCGCTGCTACGGTGACACGACAATAGCGCATACCTCGGCATTAGTGCGAACACGGACGAAATGGATAGCACGACTGAGTACGATGAATATCGTTGCTCGGCGTGCAAAAAAGCTATAAAAAGCCAGGTAGTGCGATGCAAGACGTGCCCGAAACTGTTTTATCATCCGGGATGTGTGTGTAAACATAAGGTGTACGATAAAAACAGAGAACTAGTGCCATGTAATGGTCCATTCGATAAATTCGTAGTTGAGGAAAGCCAGAGGACGTTGACACCTGGTGCAGGTAACAGCAGAGATCGATCGGGTTCGACTGGATCATTTACTGGAAGCAGAGGTATTAGCAGGACGGCAAATATCGAAGGAAAAATAGATTGGTTGGTGAAAAATGTGAAAGAAATAAAGGACGAAGTTGCATGCAAGAATGAAGTTAGGGTGATAATTAAGGAAATAGTACAAGAAGAATTGAAGGGCATGAAGATCGAAATGGAAGAAATAAAAAAGATGATACAAGGAGGACTTTTAGGTACAACAAGGGAAGTAACAAGAACCTATAGTGGAGCAGTCAAAGAAAAGAAAAAGGAGACGGTTATAATTGTTAAGCCTAACGAACAACAAGAAAGTGAGGCCACGAAAAAGAAGATCAAAGAAAAGATAGACATAAAAAACATGGCTGTGGGAGTAACAAGGTTAAAGAAAGGCTGTAATGGAACTGTGATTTTGGGCTGTGAAACGATAGAAGAAATAGAAAAGCTAAAGACCATAGTACAAGAGAAAATGGGCGAGGGATTTAAAGTTATGGAAACAAAGGAACAAAAACCAAAAATTAAGATCGTTAACATGGAAGTGGATAAACTAGAGCTGGCGGATGATGAGCTGGTTGAAACAATAAAGAAACAGAATGCAATGGAAGAAAAGGAAGGAAGGGAGATGAAAATTGTCAAAAGAATAAACAAAGAAGAGAGACACGAAGGATCAGTAATAATGATAGTGGATGAAGGAACCCACCAAGAGATACTGAACAAAGGTAAGATCAGCGTGGGATGGAGAAAATGTCCGGCTTACAACCACGTCAATATGAAGCTATGCTACAAATGTTGGGGCTATTATCATATAGCCAAGAACTGCACAAGAGAGGAAACATGCCATAAATGTGCGGGAAATCACGAAACGAATAAATGTACAGCGACGAAAAACAAGTGCATAAACTGCATGTTTAAAAACCAAGTGTTACGTCCTGGGTCACCAACCCCCTTTGTGAATTTTTGAATTTTTGATAATTTATATACGATTTATTATTCATTCTTTTGCTAACGTCAGCGTTCACACGCTGGCCGGCGAGACGCGGAGCGTCGGTGCGATACGTTGCCATCCGCTAATAATTTGCTTAAGTCAGCGTTCACACGCTAACCAACGGGACGCGGCGCATCGGCAAGACGCGCTGCGCCCTGCAAATAGTTATTACGCGTGCCTTCTGCACTGCTTTATTCATTTTAATTAGTCAGTTCTTCTCCGGGGGCCGACCATGACGGTCGGTCCTCGTCATATCATACCGGTATCCTATCATTTATTTTTAAATCTTCGTATATGACTTTAATATTAGTGGTTTGTAGAATGTTTATTCCAATGCGCGCTGTTTAATATCTATTGTTTTACTGGTCCGGTGATGAAATGTTCGTGCGCGCCATCTATTAATTATTTAACTGTTTTAATATACATAGTGCATCTATCGGTGCTCCAATAAACTTTGTTTAACTGTTTTAATATACATAGTGCATCTATCTGTGCTCCAATAAACTTTATTTAACTGTTTTAATATACATAGTGCATCTATCTGTGCTTCAATAAACTTTATTTAACTGTTTTAATATACATAGCGCATCTATCTGTGCTCCAATAACTTTATTTAACTGTTTTAATATACATAGTGCATCTATCTGTGCTCCAATAACTTTATTTAACTGTTTTAATATACATAGTGCATCTATCTGTGCTCCAATAAACTTTATTTATTTAAACCCGCCCCTCACCGACCGTCCTCCAATCCCGAGGCAGCACATTCTGGCTCAAAATGGAGAAAGGAATAAAGTCCAACAAGTCCAGGACGTAACACCAAGCATACAACTTAGAGATAAACCTGGAACATGATGCATTAGATCGGGAATGCCCAACGTACAAAAGAGCAATCCAAAAAGAGAAGAGGAGAGCAGGATGGGACGATTAGCAATTACTGAAGGAGGAAATGCTATGGTATACAAATGCACAAAGTCTGATAGCACATAAGGATGAAATACGATACTAAATAGTGGATAAAATGAAACCCGCATTCATAGCGTTATCAGAGACCAGAGTGACAGCTGAAATTGGTGACAGTGAAGTGTGTATGCTTGGCTATGGTGCAGTCAGATGTGATGCGGAGAATAGGAATACAGGTGGTGCAATCTTATACATAAGAGATGATATTAAATATGATATGATACCAATAAATAAAATAGAATCAAACTGCTGGTATGCTGGAATAGAGGTCAAGGACAAACATTATAAAGGAGTGATAGTAATTGTGTATCATTCGCCAAGTGCGTCGGATGCTGAATTTATAAGACACATAGAAAACGTAGCTGAGGAACTAACAATAAAAGGAGACTGTTTGATAATAGGTGATTTTAATATAGATGTCACGGTAGACGCGCTACAAAAAGAGTTTGATAACAGAAATGCTGAGTCTAGGAATGAAGCAATACGTTAATAAACCAACAAGAATAACGCAAGACAGTCGAACTACTATCGATTTATTATTTGCTAATAGGTGTGCACAAGTGCAGGTGGAACATGAGCCAAAGATGACGGATCATGCATGGATAAAAGTCATATTCGGTAACAGGAAGAAAAGGAATGAGTATAGAGAATAAAGGGTGGTTAAATTTTAAGGGCCGATGTTGAATGTGAACCACACCTAAACGTCAAGTTTTTTTCTGCATTTCATTTGACATTTCTCAATTTCAGACTAACTCAATTTGAACCATGGAAAGATACACAATCGAGCAACGCGTTAAAGTTATTCAGGCTTATTATGAAAATGGGCGTTCAAATCAAAATGCATATCGTGCACTTCGTGATTTTTTCGGTCAATTTAATCGTCCAAATGTGCGTACAATCGGAAAAATCGTGCAAAAATTTGAGCAAACCGGGTCTGTAGGAGATATTAAAACACCAGTGCATGCTCGTACAGCTCGTACTGCAGAAAATATTGCTGCTGTTCGCGAAAGTGTGGCTGAAGAGCCGTCCACCTCAACTCGTCGTCGTGCCCAACAATTGCACCTCTCACGCTCGTCGTTGATGAACATTATGCATAAAGACTTGCATTTACACGCTTATAAGGTGCAATTGACTCAAGAACTAAAGCCTCTTGACCATTCCAAACGTCGTCAATGGTCAGAATGGTGGCAAGAAATGGTAACAGTGGATGATCAATTTTCGAAGAAAATCATCTTCAGTGATGAGGCACATTTTCACCTCAGTGGATTCGTCAATAAGCAGAATTGCCGCATTTAGGCGAATCATAATCCAAGAGTGATTGTCGAAAAACCAAGAGTGACTGTTTGGTGCGGTTTATGGGCTGGCGGCATCATCGGGCCGTATTTTTTTCCAAAATGAGGCCGGTCAGGCAGTTACTGTGAATGGTGTTCGCTATCGTGAGATGATAACGAACTTTTTATGGCCCGAATTGGAAGATATGGATGTGGGCGATATGTGGTTTCAACAGGACGGTGCCACTTGCCACACAGCTAACGAAACAATGGCTCTTTTGCGCGACAAATTCAATGGCCGTGTTATCTCACGTGGTGGCGATGTCAATTGGCCACCAAGATCATGTGATTTGACACCGTTGGACTTCTTTCTTTGGGGTTATTTGAAAGAAAAGGTGTACGTCGATAAGCCAGCAACAATTCAAGAGCTAAAGGATGAGATAATTCGGCACATTAACGGCATAGAACCTCAATTATGCCTAAGCGTCATCCAAAATTTGGACCATCGGATGGAGGTGTGCCGCCGAGGTCGCGGCGGCCATTTGGCCGATATTTTGTTCCATACATAATTGAACCATACCATATTATCATAATAAAAAGAATTGACAATAATTTCCTAAATAATTTGTGCTTTATTCAAAATCAACATCGGCCCTTCAAATTTAACCACCCTTTACAAGGAGCATGTGAAGGATCAGTTATTAACACTAATTGAAGAATTCGAGTGGAGAGAATCAGGATGGTCCATGAATGAGATTATTAACATCTCATTCAATATGAACAAGCATGTCCCTTTACGTGGAGGGTTTTCAACATACATCCATCTACCACAGGACATTCAACATATCGTGCAGTTGTAAACATCATCAACAACGATCAACATTGATTTCTTTGGTCAGTGACAGCTGCCCTATCACCTCCAACTGTGCACAGTGAGAAAAAATATTCATATCGACATTTTAGTAAAGTGTTAAGGTATGATGGGATCGAGTTTCCGATGAACATGAAAAATGTGCCTGGATTTGAAAAACTGAACGGTTTAGCTATTTATGTGTATGCTATTGCACATCGAAGCAAAAAGAAAAAAAGTACAATCGAGCCAATATATTTGAGTAAGTATAGGTCAGATCAACCGACAATTCATCTGCTTATGTTAAATGTCCTCAATGAATATGATGATGATGATAAAAAAGTGATACATCACTTTGCCTGGATAAAAAATATTTCACGATTGACTAAATCTCAAATTTCAAAGCATAAATGTGCAACTTGGTTTTGTGACAGGTGTTTGTGTTACTTCCAAACTAAAAAATTGCTAATCATGCCCACATCCGACTGTATGAATATTAATATTCATAGAGTCGCGGTCCCGAAAGTTGAACAGTTTGTCTTAAAATTCAAAAATTATAAAAATAAAGAAGCTGTTCCATTCGTTATTTATGCTGATCTAGAATGCCTTTTGGAACCAGCAAATACGAAGATTGGTAACGGTGTTGGCTATTAAACACATGTGCCTTACAGCATAGGTTTTTACTTACACTGTAATTACTCTGATGTAATCTCTAAATATAAATCTTTCAGTGGCAAAAATTGTATCGAATTGTTTATGGCTGAATTAAAAAAAATAACTGTTGATGTAGATGGACGCTTACGGCATATTGTGAAAATGGAGAATCTCGATAATAATATGAGACGTGAGTTTCATGCAACGACAGTGTGCCATATTTGTGAGAAATTGTTCAATTTAGAGAATATTAAAGTTCGAGATCACTGTCATTTTACGGGTAAGTTTCGTGGTGCTGCTCACCAAGGATGTAATTTGAATTATAAGAAGTCACATGTCATACCGATAGTGTTCCATAATTTATCAGGTTATGATTCGCACTTTCTCATAACAGCTTTGGCTACATCATTCGAGGGTTCGATACAGCTATTACCGACAAACAAAGAGAAATACATATAATTTTCGAATATTGTAAAGGGAACAATTGTACAATTCAGGTTTTTAAACTCCTTTAGATTCATACCTAGTAAAGGGTGGTTAAATTTTAAGGGCCGATGTTGATTTTGAATAAAGCACAAATTATTTAGGAAATTATTGTCAATTCTTTTTGTTATGATAATATGGTATGGTTCAATTATGTATGGAACAAAATATCGGCCAAATGGCCGCCGCGACCTCGGCGGCACACCTCCATCCGATGGTCCAAATTTTGGATGACGCTTAGGCATAATTGAGGTTCTATGCCGTTAATGTGCCGAATTATCTCATCCTTTAGCTCTTGAATTGTTGCTGGCTTATCGACGTACACCTTTTCTTTCAAATAACCCCAAAGAAAGAAGTTCAACGGTGTCAAATCACATGATCTTGGTGGCCAATTGACATCGCCACCACGTGAGATAACACGGCCATTGAATTTGTCGCGCAAAAGAGCCATTGTTTCGTTAGCTGTGTGGCAAGTGGCACCGTCCTGTTGAAACCACATATCGCCCACATCCATATCTTCCAATTCGGGCCATAAAAAGTTCGTTATCATCTCACGATAGCGAACACCATTCACAGTAACTGCCTGACCGGCCTCATTTTCAGGTGGACGGCTCTTCAGCCACACTATCGCGAAGAGCAGCAATATTTTCTGCAGTACGAGCTGTACGAGCATGCACTGGTGTTTTAATATCTCCTACAGACCCGGTTTGCTCAAATTTTTGCACGATTTTTCCGATTGTACGCACATTTGGACGATTAAATTGACCGAAAAAATCACGAAGTGCACGATATGCATTTTGATTTGAACGCCCATTTTCATAATAAGCCTGAATAACTTTAACGCGTTGCTCGATTGTGTATCTTTCCATGGTTCAAATTGAGTTAGTCTGAAATTGAGAAATGTCAAATGAAATGCAGAAAAAAACTTGACGTTTAGGTGTGGTTCACATTCAACATCGGCCCTTACAATTTAACCACCCTTTAGTATTGACAAATAAGCATTGTATCAGGCAAATAGTGAGAAAAATATATTGCGAAGAGATTGTAGTAGTTCAGCAGGGTTTGATTTGTTGACCAGAAAAGGTATGTTCCCCTATGATTATTTTGATAGTTGGGAAAAACTAGATAAGACAGAATTGCCAACGAGAGAAGATTTTTTTTCGCAATGAAATGGTGAAGAAATCAGTACAGATGACTATACTCATGCGCAAAACGTCCGAAAAGAGTTCAAAATCAAAACTCTTGGTGATGATGCAGATTTCTTCTTAAAAACAGATGTGCTATTGTTGAGTGATATTTTAAAAAATTTCCGTCATAACTGCTTCACTACACACAGCTTAGATCCACTGCACTACTACACTGCACCGAGGCTTGCGTTCGATTCAATGCTGAAGTGTACCGGCTTAGAGCTTGGTCTGCTCGTGGATGTTGACATGCTACGAGTATTATTCATTGAAAAAGACATTCGAGGTGGTGTTGCGCAATGTACAAATAGGTATGCTAAAGCGAATAATCGATACATGGTCAGAGATTATGATAAATCTGTAGAAGAATCATATTTAATGTATTACGATGTAAATAATTTGTATGGTGCAGCTATGAGCCAATATTTGCCCTGCGGTTCTTTCGAGTGGGTGGAAAATCATTCAGAATTAGACATTCGAAATATTCCAGATGATTCCCCTATGGGTTATATACTTGAAGTTGATTTGAAATATCCGAAGGAGCTTCACGATGAGCACAAAGACTTGCCACTATGTGCTGAACACTTTATACCACCGATCGTTGGCTGTAACAAGTCAAAATTAATGACGACATTATGACCAAAGGAGAAATACGTAACTCATTATCACAATTTTAAACAATGCTTGAGTTTAGGTTTACAGTTAACTGAGATTGATGGAATACTAAAATTTAGACAAATATCGTGGTTGAAACAATACATTGATTTGAATGGAGAGCTGAGAAAACCATCGAAAAATGATTTCTAGCAAAATTTTTACAAACTGATGAATAATGCAATTTTTGGAAAAACGATGGAAAATATTAGAAACCATCGAGATGTGAAGCTTGTGACAAAGTGGGATCGGTGGTATCGAGCGAGAGCGCTTTATTGTGAAACCGACTTTTCACAGCTGTAACATATTTGACGACGATATGATAATCATATTATAGAATTAAATAGATCAACAGTTAAATTCAATAAACCAATATACGCAGGATTCACGATTCTCGATGTATCTAAAATATATATCTATGATTTCCACTATAACTACAGGGTGCGCCATCTCAATCTGGTCGATGGAAGTATTGAATAACTTAGAAAATTTTCAACAGATTTCACAAAGTCGTATTTTTTTATTAAACTTGATTCATTACAATTTATTTTGATTAGTTTCCAAAAACCACATCGATCAAATGTCCGCCTTTATTACTGAGACAAAAATGAGCTCTTTTTTCGGCATTTTCCATTGTATTTGCCAGCGTCTCGGGCGACATCGCTGCGATTTCGGCTCGAATGTTGTTTTTTAGCTCCTCTATGGTCTCCGGCTTGTTGGCATAGACTTTACTTTTCAAAAATCCCCACAAGAAGAAGTCCGGTGCAGTCAAATCCGGCGATCTTGGTGGCCAGTCAATATCACCTTTCTTTGATATCACACGTCCTGGGAACTTCCGACGCAAATAGTCCATTGTTGAGCGCGCAGTGTGACATGTCGCACCATCTTGTTGGAACCAAAATTCCTTAAGACCTTTTTCACGCATTTGTGGTAAAACAAAGTGTGTCAACATCCACCGATATCGATCCCCATTGACAGTTTCACCAGCTCTGAAGAAAAATGGTCCAATGGTGGTTTTTGAGCAAACACCGGCCCAAACTGACACTTTCTCATCGTGCAATGGAGTTTCGTGAATAATATGAGGATTATCGGTGCCCCACATGCGACAGTTTTGTTTGTTGACAGCGCCAGAGAGGGTGAAGTGAGCCTCGTCGGTCATCAGAATTCGCTCCCAAAAATCCGGCTCAGCTTCCTTCATTCGACTAACGTTATTAGCGTAAGCCAAGCGTCGCGGCTTGTCAGTTTCCAATAATCTTTGAGTCAACTGCACTTTGTACGGAAACATGTGAAGATCTTGCTTTAAAATCCTTCTCAAAGTGGTTCCACTGATGTTTAATTGCTGAGACCGGCGGCGGTATGAGACATTTGGATTTTCTGCAACACTCTGTCGAACAGCTTCGATATTTTCATTTGAACGACCTGGACGCGGTCGAGCTTGATGTTGGAGATTCGCTACAGACCCGTGCTCCATGAAATTTAAAGCTAAATGACGGATAGTGTCGCCTTTGGGCGCAGAACGTCCGCGATATTTTTTACGATACGCACGCTGAGTTGACACAACTGAACGATTATTTTCAATGTAAAGCAAAACTATTTCGGCGCGTTCTTTCGGCGTATAGCGATACATGGTTGAAATTGTACTGAAATAACCTATACGAAACGTGTTGTACGACGCTGGTCGGTTAAAATCTGTCAGAGTTATTCAATACTTCCATCGACCAGATTGAGATGGCGCACCCTGTATATAAAAATGTGTTCGGTGAAAAAGCAAAGTTATTGTACACGGACACCGTCTTATATATCACATCACTGTTCCTGATATAAATATTTATAGTAATGAAGTTGGATCTACATAAATTTGATACCTCCGACTATCCCGTGAACAATCCATATGAAATACCACTAGCAAATAAGAAGGTTTCAGGGCTCAGGAAAGATGAAAATAATGGTAAAATTATGATTGAATTTGTGGGTCTCCGAGACAAATATATTCATATAGAGTTCAGGGTACAGTAGATAAAAAACATGCGAAAGGTGTAAAGACATCAACCCTAAAAACAATCATGTTGAATGATTACAAAGAATGTCTTTTTCAATATAAAACATTAGTAAAATGTCAGCGTTTTACCCGTAGTCGAGATCATAATGTAAAATCAATCGTCCAGGATAAATTAGCGCTAAGTTAGACCGATCACAAAAGGATGTTACGCCTTGGCTATACACACACCCTTCCATGGGGTTACGAATAAATTTTGATATACATATATATTTATATATTGTAAATAAAATTATCGTTCTATAACATATGTCTAGATGATAGATATGTTCGTGTAGTTTCATTCCTCCCCGCTTCTTCTCCTCCTCCTCCTCGTCCTCCCACTTTCTTTCAAGAAAACAGCTCCAAGAGCTAACATTAGTAACACTCTAAAGGGATGGTACCAGTACTTGAGAGGTGACGAGATTCAGTTCTTTTTTCGAACGTTCCCGAAAAAACCTTTTAAATCAACATGTGTTTTAATTATTAGAGTGTTTACGTTCTTTTAGTATTTCCGCTAAAATGCAAGACGTCTCTTAATCGGCGGTGGCCAAGATCGAAAGTGGATATGGTGCGGTTTATGTCCCAATCGGTCATTTTGTGGAAATTGCGAGGTGTGTTATGCGCAGCGACGAAAGAGGACATTCTCGATGCACACCTCAAAGGTCTATTTTGGAAACGTGATTTACTTGATTCAGTGGTGCGAATAATTCGACTACGCAAATGGCACACATCGCCGGGGTTCGCAGGTATCTTCAGAAGACGGGGTAAATTTTAAAATAAAAATATTCTACATAATTTTACATGTTGGTTAGTATGTGTCATTATATATGTACCTATATATATATTATAACATAGTTACACACGCTAGCAAACTTATTATATTTCGCCTCTATAATAGGAAAGATTACTCCCGAACACACTGTGAAATGCGAGCACCGGTCATCGAATCAGAGCCTAAGGAATTCCCTCGGTGCCGAAAACAGCAGGTCAGCGACCACTAGCCTCGCTTGGTGGCGAGGGGAAGACGGGTGGCGCGACGACGGCAATCCGAAAAATGATAAAATCGCGTTAGATTTCAAAATTCGAGTAGAAAATAATATGAGGGGGAATAAGGCGGAGGGATAGCGTATAAAAGCGCCTGCGGAAGAGGAAAGGCTTTCTTATTCTTACGTTTTGTATCTCTTAAGTCTGCAACTTTTACGTTTACATCTCTTACTCTTACGTTTTTGAAGAAGCGAGAAAACAAAATTCGGTGCCCAGGTGAAGGAGAGAAAGCAGGCGAGTGAGCTAAATAAATTTGAAGGATTTAAGTGAAATCCAATAAAGCAGGTGTGAGTGGAGGGGCTAGGCCGGTTCAAGCACACCACCTGGGCAGGTGTAAATTTACCTGTGCTCGGTCGGTAATTATCCTAGAAACCCACTTCACCCACAGATCGTAATGACCGCCTGTCGATAATTATCTTATGTCGAAATTGTTGTCTACTAGATGGTGCTACAGTCGGATAGATCAAGATCGATATTTCCATAATGGTTGCATGGTATCCAGTTAGATGGCGCGAGGTTCTATGTAGACTTACTGTAGTCGTGTACTGACCCAGCCTCCCCTACAGTCGGTAACTCACTAGATCATGGTCGATAAATGCGCCTGCATCTAACGCACCAACGAGCACACTGTACCGATCACTGTAGATAAGTGACCTACTAACTCACAGTGAGACCTCGTGGGGTATTTGGGATTAGGATATCCTGATATCGGGATATTGGGAGATTCGATACCTTTGTTGATATTTTACCGACAGTCAGAAATTATCTTACGTCGGTAATTATCTCACGTCGGTACTGTTATAGATGGAGCCACAGTCGAATTGGGTGTTTATCAAAGTCTCGAAATTCAATCTCTCGAATTACTTTTGACCGACAGAAATGAACGAATGTTCGGTACGCCGTAGGAGGACGCTGATAGCGAAAAACCATATATATAGCGTTCTGACAGGATCGTAGCTTATATAACATTAATTGAGAGTGACCGGTGGGGGCCCTAAATAAATAAATAAATAAATAAATAATTTTCAGCTAGCTCGAGAGCTTTGCACCGGTGATAATAACGTCGCCGGTTTCGCGTAGGGTTTAAACTAGACGACCGGGATAACCTGCGACTTTACTGACCAGGTCATCCCGGTGCTGACTTTGTTAGCTTGGCCGGCCAGTGTTCCTCGTCGTCCAGGTGTTCCGTCAGACTGTTCTCGAGGTCCAGCTTGACAGGAAAGTATATAATGATAGTTTATAAATATTAAAATATTTTCTATATAAGGTAGTGCATTTTAAGTGATGATACCTTCTGCACACGACAATAGAGGACAATAAAAGTAAAAAAAATTACGAGAATTAAGGTTTATTCGAACTATTTAGACAGTATTTTCACGATCGACAGCACCTCCTTATTGTCTAAGTGCAGCCTGAAATAATATAAAAATAAATAAAATAAATGTAAATACCTAAATAGTTCGTACTCGTAATTTTTATACCTTTATTGTCCTTTATTGTCGTGTGCAGAAGGTATCATCACTTAAAATGCACTACCTTATATATAAAATATGTTAATATTTATAAACTATCATTATATACTTTCCTGTCAAGCTGGACCTCGAGAACAGTCTGACGGAACACCTGGATGACGAGGAACACTCGCCGGCCAAGCTAACAAAGTCAGCACCGGGATGACCTGGTCAGTAAAGTCGCAGGTCATCCCGGTCGTCTAGTTTAAACCCTACGCGAAACCGGCGACGTTATCATCGCCGGTGCAAAGCTCTCGAGCTAGCTGAAAATGATTATTTATTAATTTATTTAGGGCCCCCACCGGTCACTCCCAATCAAAGTTTCATTAGCTACGATCCTGTCAGAACGCTATATATATGGTTTTTCGCTATCAGCGTCCTCCTACGGCGTACCGAACATTCGTTCATTTCTGTCGGTCAAAAGTAATTCGAGAGATTGAATTTCGAGACTTTGATAAACACCCGTCGGATTCTATAGATCACGCTCGATATCCATGGTAAGGGAGACTTTATCATGGTAAGGCAGACGTTATCATGACAAGACAGACTTTCGCTCTGCTGTCATCGCTTTCGGATAGAGCGCACCACAGGAGGATTCGAAAGAATTCGAGATACATTTAGATACATTTAGTATATAAAAACTTGTTTTTATGTTTTAATGTTACGGATAATGCATTTAATCTAATAAGAACTCTTAACGGTAGATTAATATATATATCTTACAGGTAATGCATTTAACCTAAAAAATTCTTGACTATAGATCTTAAATATCTAACTATGAGGTTGATGCTGATTCGGTACAAATGTTTCATACACGTTTGATTACATCACCACTTATTACATTATAATCAACCATTCGATCATGTAAGATTAAACAGTAGGCCGTGGTTCCCGCCGGAAAATTTGTCTTAGACTCAAATTCTAGACGGACATCTACTAGCGCTTATTTTAATGCCTCATTCTGTTTTGAACAATCAATTACAGTTAATGGAGCATACTGAATAAAGTTTTTCCTCGTTAGCAGGGGTTCTCGATCTCTGTTGTAGTATACGGCTTGAAAATTGGCATACATGTTGTACAATACAGAGTATTGATTGTGATTCACATCAAGATTGAGGTTACCGTATGGATAATGTTGTGAGTTAAGAAATAGCTTCACATTGCCAATGTTGCAGTGATCGAAGTAACTGGCATTTGCATTTTTAACCATTCTCCGATTAGTTTGGAAAGCTACAATTACAAAACGGGGCTTTTCCAATTGATTCGATGTTTTGAGTGTCCAATTATGTTTCGTTGTGCTTGAAAGCAGGGGATGCTCATACATTTCCCAAGTGCGAAAACTCATAGTGATGTCTCTTTTAATCTGACTATATGAACGTATTTTATACTTGTCTGACAACATCACATATGGCATCAACCACTCAATTCGTGTAAGTTGAATCTTGAAATCCTCGTAACCGCCAGCTGCAAGAGCAGTCTGCACAACTGCGTCAGTATCCGTTCGTGATCTCGTGAGAATGAGCTCATGTTTTATATTGATAATGATTTTCTGATAGGCTTTAGCAAATCCAAGTGTCATGGAGAGTGGGACACAAACATCAAAGTGACCAGTATAATTAGTGAGCTGTTCGGTTTCCTCGACATCAAGCCAACCAGCATTTTCAATCATTGCGCTTCCACCAGGATTGGAGGATGCGTAGCCTTTCATGAAGCTAGTTATACCAACATTCTTACATCTATCAATCTCAATGGCATTGGTCTCGTAGCGAATTTCCTCAACCAGATGTAAAATAGCATTGTTCACCAGCTTCGTTGCTGTCACAGCAGCACCGGTCGCTTTCGACAATTTACCACACACATGTAGAGTACTTCGCGAGGGCAAGAGGCATAGATCTTGATGTTGAATGGATATGCGGATTTCATCACTGTTATTGAAGGTTGATGTATAAGGTTGATGTGCATGTATCTCATAATGCGCTACGGATTCGTCGAAAACGACGGCTTATTGCACGTGTAACGCCCCCTCCATTGCAGCAAAATATTACGCACGTTATTTTCTGCCACCAACAATAACTCGAAGCCCTAGACTTTTTAGGAATTGAACGTTGCGACGTGTGATCGTCTTGGTGGCTCGAACGTGACTGGTTGCTCGATGACATTTTAATCCTCTTTTATATGCCTGCGCCACATTATTAGTATTATTTTTATCATTATTATTATTATTATTATTATTATTATTATTATTGAAAATGATCCCCATGATTAGCTATTTGGCTTCTTTAATGTGTAGTCTAATGGTGATAACTTCACCGCGAAAATTAACTAGGTCGCCGTCTTGATCGACTATGCGTATTTGCACATGATCAATGATCCTCACGGCTATTGAAAGTTAAATGACGTGTGATGGAACTTCAATGATCTTATACCCCGGTGGTACTGCCGGGAAGAATTCATTGATCGTGTGAACTTTGTGCTCATTGATGTATGCTCCTGAAGTAATATTGCACTCAACTCGCAATGCATTGATTTTCAGAATAGCAACAGGTAATTCGGAGCTATGAGTGATATGAGCAGGTAACTCACGATGTGTAAAACCAAATAGTCTAGCAATCGAGTCTTGCGGACGAAAATCAATGTTTTCGCTGAACTTAATCACGCTTCGTAGAGTATTGTTATTAGGCTTCAAACTAATGGTAATATGTTTAGATGCAAGCTGTTCTTGCAGGTACACATCAATGTCTTCAATCTCGTAACTTCCTGCAGGTAACACAATAACTTCTTTACCCACATAGATCTTGTTTTTTCCAGTATCGACGTTGGGTATAGAAATAAAAGATAGTAATTCCACTAGCCCAAGGTGATAGTTCTTGCTGGGTGAGTGCTCAATTGGTGGAACGTATTGTGCCTCTAATATAGATGATGTTCCAGATAAACTGAGAGTCAATGTATCTCCCATGATGGTTCACACTAGACTGATACGATAAGCACCACTTACAGATCCTTATATAAGAATTTTAGGCATAGATGCCCACACTCATATGTATCAAAATTTTGATATCTCTTATGATTATACTTGATAACATTATCGGGGCCGAGATAATCCATTAGATCGTGTGGAGGCTGAAGATCACCAAAACTATCAAAGTAATCAATATCTCGGCCATTTTTCCGATAAGCCACCCAATGAGTACCTGGGGCATTTTTATCGTCGAGATTAATTGTTCCAGATTCATGATAATGCGGTGCATCTGATGGTAAGTCGTTTCTCATAAATACACCACGAAAATTAGGAATTTCACGTGCATACTTGAGTAGATCAGCGTCTGTCAGAGCACGGTTTGGCAGTCTTACTTTAAAGTTTTTTTTTTTTATTTGCTTCGAAATGGAAACCAAATCCTGTTTTGTGCGGCTTGAGATAGAGACCTTTACCTAGCGCAATAGCCTCAATCGTCTTATTATGCCTTTGACTTTCCGCCAATTGCTGTGTTGCAGCTTTCACATCATTAACAGCTTTTACTATTCCAGCAGCGCCACCAGCCAATGCACCAGTTGCACTTAATCCAGCAAATAGTGGAATAAGAAGAGGTAAAAATCCTCCAACGTTTTTCGGTACTGGCAGAATACGAGGCACGCGTACATTTTTTTTTCCACCAGCAGTTTTGACAGCAGCACGAGCACTCTTTAGAGCCGATCGAATAATTTCTTGTGTGTTAGAACCTGTCTATTTTGAGGCAGCTTTAATTATCTTGGAAAGCGTGGCTGGAGGTTTGGTCTTCCTCTTCCTCTTCTTTATACCCATGCCAAGCTTAGCCTTTATCTTCATGGCGTTTGTAACAGCGTAGGCTGCAACCTTTTCACTTACACGAGCGTCGTTTGAAAATACGCGATGCCAAGCCTTGTCAGCTAAAATTTTATCGGCCTTGTTGCGATCCTCAATGTTTTCACGATTCTGTGAGTATGCGATATCGTGTTCCTTGCAGGCTGCGTCTAGAGGATTTATCCCAGGATCACCACGAGCAAGACGTTTCGCTAGTTTTGTGCCTGGTCCACAGTATTGATAGCCCGGTAAATGAAGCTCGATAGGTAGTTTGTTGAGGGCTTTATTCAGCAGACCGCAACCTTTAGGCATGATGCTTACACTAGAAAGAGCAGTGAACGAATGAGATTCAGAGTATATAAGCACAGTATTTATACCCTAAACCATCAGTCACTGTCAACATGGATTTCAGAGAACAACCGCTCTCGCTGCCGGTAATGAATTTTGATAGGCTACCTGAAAGGAAAAAAGTATGGACCACGTCATGGTCCACTATTACCCAACAGTATCCGAGCAGTTTTTTTTGGCCCATCAAATTGTGGAAAGACCAATGCATTGCTTACTGTGATTACACATCCAAATGGATTGAGATTTGAAAATGTTAACATATACTCGAAATCATTGAATCAACCAAAGTACAAGTTTCTCGAAAAACTTCTGCAGCCTATGAAGGGTATTGGATTTTTTGCCTTTGGTGAACATGATCAAGTAGTATCACCCGAAGAAGCTAATATTAATTCAATCATGATATTTGCTGATATAGCCTGCGAGAAACAAGATAATGTTAGAGCCTTTTACTGTATGCGTACACATAAGAATATTGACTGCTTCTACTTATGTCAGTCGTATGCACAAATACCTAAGCATTTAGTACGTGATAACGTTAACATGCTTGTAATCTTTCGTCAGGATGATATTAATCGCAAGCATGTTTATGATGATCACGTAAATACTGACATGACGTACTCGCAGTTTAAAGACTTATGCTCGAAATGTTGGAATGATACCAATCATGGATTCTTAGTAATTGATAACGATCGTCAAGGGCTCGACTGTGGTAGATACAGGAAAGGTTTTGACTGCTTTGCTACAAATATATCACGTGTAAAGAGTAAATCTTAATCAGATCATCATGAGCAGTCGAAGCGATAACATCGCCGACGAATTTCGTCGCGAGAGAAAGACGCTTTGTCAAGTAGAAAAAGTTAGAAATGCTATTAAACATAAATACAAGCTTCTAAAAGCTGGTAAACAGATTATGGAAAAAGCTTGGGGTGAAACATTCAAACCAGTCGTGAAGCCGCTTAAAAAACTTGTTAGTGCTACTGACACAAATACACACGAAATAAAAAAAAACTGGATTCCCAAGAAAGAGAAGGAGGAGAAGGAGGAGACAGACGAGGAGGGTGAGGAAGATGCATCTCAAAATAAAGAGCGGGATAATTCATTTAAAACTGCATTCACTGATAATGATAATGATGATGATGATGATGATAATGATGAGAAAGCATCAACAAAGAAAAAATCTGACCAACATATTCAACTATTGAGAAATATTTGAACTTACTCGATAAAAATCGTAAAAAGTATCTCGATATGACTTATGGAGTTCGAAAGCTACCAGATGGTACACTTATGATTGGTGATTCCACCATAAGTTTTGATAATAAATACGTTATTCTTAATGATGACAACAACAACAAGTATGATAAGACTATTGGTTTGCTTGAACTGCTGTTCAGAAAAGATCCCAATCAGAATTTCATAAGCAATGAAGATTTAAACAATTATGGAAAAATTGTACTTAGAACAAATGCACACAAAAAACACTATAATTCTAATGAGTTAGTCCACAGACAAAACAGTAAAAAACATAAATCCTATATAGTTCCAATAATTGGTGCTTCTACATCAACTCGAAAGAGACAATCTACTGGTGGTTTATTACCACGATACAAGATTGCACGACGAGATACTCGAATGGATTATGTGTATTGGGATAACCCCAACGAGCTGGTAGATCGATTACGTTTATCGCTAGCTGAAAGTTCAGCAGGCAACCCCAGTCATACGAATGAAATCGTTTCACTCATTGAGGAATTGCGTGAAGCTGGAATCGTTTATTAGCAGTGAAACATGTGTGAATATACTCAGTTGAATAATGAGCGTCGACGTGTTCGGACGGTATTTTGGATGTACTAAGGGCTCACGGGGTCCACCAGGATTTGGTTTCAAACTCACTTCAAGCGGAAACTACGACATTGAAAATAGGAGACTCTGCAACGTTGGTGAATCACATGAACCAAATGATGCTGTCAATTTGAATCTCGCTAGACAACTAATTCAACAGGAGTTAAGTACATTGCTTCAGGCTACAACTTATCAACGTGAGCAATTGGATGATTTAGAGTTGAAAATGCGGATTTTTCAAGCGCAAGTAAAAGAGAGAATAAAGCATATTGAGATAAACATTGCTACGACTTTAGAATTAGCAGTTCGTAACGCAAAGGCTATTGGTTCCTTGCTTGCGCACACTCCTCAAGAGATTCTTCAAGATCAAGCCGTCAAAGAATACTGAAATAAATATTTTTAGAGTTATATAGACTTGATAGTCCGTAACACTAAAACCTTTAAGACGTTAATCAGGTGCTCTCCCCGAAATGGAGCATCGAAGACTAGTAGAAGAATTACATAAGCCTGCGCGTCGCAATTATTTATGACGCAAGTTTGATGTGCGTGATATTGATGAGACATGGCAAGCTGATCTTGTGGAGATGCAACCGTACGCTCGAGAAAACAAAGGATACAGATATCTGCTTACAATAATCGATGTACTATCCAAGTTTGCATGGACTGTACCGGTGAAGCGCAAAACCGGTCAGAATGTTACCGCAGCTATGGATTCGATTCTTCAAGATGGACGAGTACCTACCAATCCCCAGACTGATCAAGGCAAAGATTTTCATAATAAGACTTTCCAGAATTTAATGAAACGCCACGACATCAATCACTATTCCACATATAGTAATCTTAAAGCATCTATAGTGGAGCGCTTTAATCGTACCCTTAAGAAAAAAATGTGGATGAAATTTAGTCTACACGGATCTTACAAATGGATAGACATTTTAGATGATCTCGTGGTGACATACAACGACACGAAGCATCGAACTATTAGTATGAAGCCGAGGAACGTCACAGCGGACACTGTTGAAGCACTAATTCAACGTTTTTCTACTACCAATGAACGAAGAAACCGTGTAGTGAAATTCAAAATCGGTGACAAGGTACGAGTGAGCAAGAACAAACATGTTTTCGAGAAAGGCTACATACCCAATTGGTCAATGGAATTTTTCACTGTGAGTCGAGTAATGAGGACGACACCCGCGACGTACAAGCTGAAGGACTACCAAGATGAACCCATCGCTGGCGGTTTTTATAATGAAGAATTACTGAAGGCCAATTATCCAGATGTCTATCTCGTGGAGAAGATTCTCAAGAAACGTGGAAATCGTGCTTATTTCAAATGGTTGGGATTTGACAATTCGCATAATAGTTGGATCACAACGCAGAATTAACTACAGGAGTGAAATAATGAGTCAGCATTTATGTATAATAAAAAATGTCTTTTTATTCATTGTAAAATAAACACATTACAAAATAACCAATTCGATTTGGTTTTTCTTCTCTTTTTCAATATAGTTTAGATGCAATGTACCATGTGTGACCGTTTCCTTCATGCGGCTGAACAGAGCCTGATCTTTCTCAAATGCCGCAGAAACACGTTTAGGCAGAAAGATTTGGAATTCATTGTTGAGAGTGGCAACAGTTTTTTGACCATATTTAGTCGTCACTTGACTTAAATCGGTGACTTTATGCATTTCGTTGATTCGCAGATCAACGATTCTTTTCGTTGGGAGGTAATCGTCTTGACCAGCGAGTTTGTTGAGTGCATCAATATCCATCATGAATGTCTAATGAAGTTGACTGTAGAAGATGGACGTGAGTATGTGATAGCGGTGAGCAACAGGTTCCAATACTATTGGCGTAGATTTCTTTAGCCTGCTATACGTTTGATGTACGTTTCGTCTGACGACGACGACAACGAATATGCGAGACTGATGAGCAACAGGTTCCACTGTGTTTGATGCGAGTTCCGTCTGATAGAGTTGATTGTGAACTGCTTCCAATACAAGACTGGTTCAGGTACTGAAGTATCTTTTAGTATCCTGGGGATACTATTTAAGTCAATGTAGGATTTTAACCACGGTCTCTGTTTGAACTTCAACACTCGATGAATACGTTTGAGTTGTAGACCATACTTGAGCGCCTGCTTTAGATTCCGATAGTGGATAACGTAGTTGCTCTTGAAGTCTAATGTTGTCATCAGTTTGATCTGCGTTGAACCTGGTGCACTTTTGTGTTCAGGACATAGTGGTAAGTCTCGGTGGGTATCATGAAGGCTTACGGGATAATCCAGATCGACTTCCAGGATGTATCCTTCTGATGCATCGTCCTTGATCGTTTGAAAATCAATATTTTCAGAATTTTCCACCCATGTGAAGTCTCCATATGGGAGCGATTCCATCATCGCCCAACCGTAAAGATTGTTGACGTCAAAGTACATGAGATACTTGGTGGGCTCTTGAGGCTCATAATTGTTCATATACTTGTTGTTCGCTTTGGCATAACGGTTGCAGCACTGACTCACGCCGCCCCTCACTCCTCGCTCAACGAACAGATGCATCTCCAAGTCTGTGAAAAGCTCCAACTCAATCTGTGTGAACTTAAGCATAGCGTCCCACGTGAATCCTGGTATTGTGTAGTAGTGCGCAGGGTCCAGACCATACGCTCTGATGCAATTTGCAAATTGTCACGAAAATTCTCAAAGACATCGGCTAAGAGGAGAACATCAGTTTTCAGATAGAGATCTGAATATTCACCCAAGTCATGAATGTTGAACGCTTGCCACACTCTCTTTGCGTGCTCGTAATCGTCGTCTGTGATATCGCTGTCATTCAACGTACTATGGAAATCTTCTTTAGTCGGAAGATTATGCTCATCCAGTTTCTGTACAGCGTCAACGTATTCATATGGGAATACACCTTTCCTCGATAGCAGCTCAATCTTATCATCAGGAAGTTGTGGAAATTCGCGCCTAACAATCTTCAATTCCAAAAGGTATGAAGCTAGTTTTTCTAACGATGATGCCATAAAGCGGAACGAGTCGATGAATCGAAAACTCACATCGCTTCCATCAATGTGCTTTTGAAAGGCGATGTAACGTTCCTTCGTTTGTGACAGTATATCCACACGACCATCAAAGCATGTTACGATTTCACGTATAACAAAATGTGAATCATATCCCGTGAGGTTGTGAAAGACCACGGGTATCACTCGTGAGTCTTGATAAAGTAAGTTGCACTCGTTGTGTGCCGGTCCTCTGTATCTAGGTGTATATAAATATGTATTATATTTTCAATCTTTATTATTATTTGAATGAAAAAGGGTTGCCAAAATACATACTGTCAAGTCAAATGGCAGTGATCATGGACTCGATCGTTGCTGGATAAATTCCTGTTGCAAATATGACACGTAGTTGCGATATGAAACTGTGTTCTCTGCTCGAATGACAGCTTCGACATAGGCTTAGGATTCATGTACAGCTCTTCGAGGTCCGTGGCCAATTGTTGCAGCTCCCTCAAGAACCATTCCGCAGGCTTCACACCTCTGTAGCTGCAGTAGCTCGATTTCGAGATATCATAACTGCAGTTTAGGTAATACCCAATGCTGAACGCCTCGTGCTTTTGGTACGCGTTTTCATCTCTGATCGGTTTGAGTAAGCATTCAAAGTCCGCGTAGACAATAAAAGGTACTCTCTCTTTATTGCTATGATTTTTAAAGCGAAGAATTTTTTTCTTTACTGACGGCATGATAACCTTGCATTTGTTTATCTTCCTGCAATCTTCTTCATGTGCGGTAAGCTTGTCTTCGTTACGAAAGTAGTGCAGGCAGCGATCGCAAATATGATGCTTGTGAATACGTTTCGATAGCTGTATCGAGACAAGTGTTTGATCCACACGTAATGGAATCTCGGTAGTTGGTATACTCTGTTAGCATCTTTTTTTTCTTGCTCTTCGTCCTCATCCACGTAGTGATCTTGCATGAGAAGAAGGTTAACGTGCAGATTTTTTTTCGTAGACGTTACATGCAGAGGAGTGGTCACGAACTTTCTCATTCGTTTCTTCAGAATGTAGACGTTGATTGATATGCCATTATTCTTCTCAAATTTGTTGAAATGATGCGACATCACTGGAAAGTCGATACCAGTGAAGTTGAGCTCATGCGCACATCTCTCGTATGTAGAAACTCGATTAGGATTATGTACTGCCGGATGTAATGCCGATAGTACAGCCCACTTGGAGAACATGTTGTCAGTATTTTTCACATTGACACATGCATGCTCATTTTGAATCTTGATTGGGAGATCTATATAGGAGCTACCTCGCATTGGATTCAACATGTTGATGTTTACTGTGAGATTGATGATAGAATACAGCGTCCATCCGGAATCTTGTAGCTCAAATTCTTCAATTTCCCTCTGAATCGGTGCTTGGATGTTGACAGTAAACCAATCTTTGATTGAAGTTGTTGGATAAATCGCTTCAGCCTCCGTGTTGAAGTGCTTCATTTCAACAATGTCTTCATCATTCTTCATTACCTTAAATTCTGCTGCTAGTACTGCATATACCTTGACCGCCATCTTCTCAATCTTCAAGATACTTTTTATTTCTTCATGGAAAAGTGTCAAGCAATCTTCCAAGAATAAATTGACATCGACGTGCTTTAAGTTGGTGGTAACTCCAGTCTTGATGCGCTCATTAAAAGCTTATAGTAGGTTCGACCATCTCACTCGATCCAAGATTCCTTTTTCATCAGTCCTCTGCAAGCCTGAACGTTGTTTTATCAAACGTTCTAGTTTGATTTCAATACCTTTCAGGAAACCAATCATGAACAGATACTTCTGACGTTCAGCAACTATGGACCCCACCAATAATTTTTCTATGGATTTGATGACTGCAGCAAGCCGTTTGATCCACTCTGCGATCTCATTTGATTTTTGAGTTTGAAGAAGCTCCAAGATATTTTCCCACGTCTTCATGACTGCATTGCGCTCCTGGAGATCCATTCTGATCCAAGTATTTCGAAATACTTTGCTTTGAAGAGAGTGACTTTGGAGTAAATTGAATGGTCGCTTCGGAATGAGTCTCTCTTGCGGAAGAACTTGTATTTATCCCCACGAAAAGTAGTGAGATGCATCGAACTCGTAGCTAATTGGTCGATATTCATGAATGCATTCATTGTTCATGTCTGCGTTTGAATCTAAAAAAGTGGTGGGGAGGCTACAAAGTCGTTGCTGATTAGTCGATATCCTCGAATGTATCCATCGTTTGTGGCTGTACAATAGCTCGCAGTAGAGGCGACAAACGGGTATAAAAGAGCTGGAAGCGTGACTGTTGGCATCAGTTTATTCATCATGGAGTACATAGTAGACGTCCAAGGCTTCAAGCGCCCTTTTAACGAATTCGTATTCAAAGAGATGGCCGTCATTCCTCTCGAAGATGACTCCTTACCATCAGTCTATCTGTTTGAACCGCCAGACAAATGGAGTTTCCTGCCAGCCAAATACAAGAGCGAAAATCGGTGGCTGGAAGCAAATTACCATGGCATCCCCTGGGTCAATGGTGATATACCATATGATGAAATCAGCGAGACTCTTATCAGCCTTCTACGCGATGCGAGCAAGATTTATATCAAGGGCTTAGAGAAGAAACGTTGGCTGGATAGAATTCTTCCAAACGTTTACAATATTGAAGACCTGGGATGTCCCGCGTTGGCAGCATTGCCAAATAATACTGACATCACATGTACGAATCATCCAATCATGAATTGGACTCCCCACTGCGCAGCTCACAACGTGTGTATGATGAAAACGCGGTTTTTTGACTTGCGCAAACAGATGGCATCGGTTACGTCATCTAGTGGAATCATCGCAAACCCAACTGTCAACTGCATCATAAATGATACAACTACACTGAAAGGCTACTACGACGAGTGTGATTTCTCACTGTAAATACTTACTCATGAGCCCTGTACACTCAACAATAAAAAAATTCTATGTTATTTTTATAAATAAAATTAAAAAATAAAATTAAAAAATTGTTGTTGAATTACTGCTTCTCCTCCACCCTCCTTCTCTTCCGAACTAGAAATCGAGCTGAAATTAAACAACTATGACGAAAAATCATTGTGAATTAACTATAGTCGCTGTTCTCAGGATAACTGTTCTACTCTATAAGATCGATTATCAGCAGTGGTTTCAATGAAGCTGATATTTAATATCGAGTCATGATAAATTCTCTGCTGTTATCGGTTAGATCTCAAAACATCTCGGTCAGTATAGACGTGCTCGCAATAACCGCCAGTGGATTATCGAGCATCTCTGTTGGTGCAGATGTTCTCTCAATATATCCTCCTTCGCATCTCAGTGAAGATGTTTGAAATAATCCCGTGTGGAACGTAGGCAGCAATGGAGAGAGGGCAGTTGACGGTCGACTTAGCTGAGAGGGTTGTAAAGATCACACATGTAAAGCACTAGACTCTCCGGCTCTAGGCTCTCTGGCTCGCAATTAAGAAAAAAAAGAAAATCTTCAAATTTCAAATGGTCTATATTATTTTTTAATTAATATCTAATAATGACAAAAGCCGAGGTATAGAATTAAACACTTTTTTTTTATTGCGCTGAAATATTAAAAACTAGATTACAAAATATTAATGTTAAATTAACTTTATCAATAAAAAATTTGATTCTAATATTATGTTTACATAAAAATTAAAATCTTTTTGTTCGATTTATAAACTTTTTTCTCATAGTGCTAAATCGGTCCTTTGGTGCGTAAGTCCGAGCACGTTTTCGCGTCAACGGATCAGTTGGTCGCGGTTCTATAACCATTGTCGTACGATGCGGAGGAACGTTCTCGTTAGATCCATTGTTTGCTGCAGTCCTTGTGCAGTCTGGCTGTGGTAGCGGCGGTAGGGGGATCGTCTCGACGCTGTCTCAACGCTGTCTCGATGATGCTTCGATAACTGTAGCTGGCAGCAGCGGCGACGACAACGTCGGTTGACGGTTCAGCGATTGTAGTGGGCGACGAACCCTTGGGCAACAAAGCGCAGGCCTTGTGCGCTTGCGAACTGTTGCCTCTCCCACTTGAATGTTTACTGCTGACACTTGACGGCGAGGAGGGACGTAAACATTTCTTCCTTCAGTCGCCGCTGGCTTCATCACCGCTGGCTTCGTCATCGTAGTTGAATGCTGCAACAAAGCACCATCTTCATCCTCGCTGGTAAGATATAGATCGTCTTGCAGCAGCGGTAGTCCCAGGTTCGGCTTTGGTGATAATGATTGCTGCTGCTGCTCAATCACCTCCAGCTCGGTTATCGAGGTTGGTACAGGAGACGATGGCGACGACATCAGCATCTCCAACGGGGCCAGCTCGGGAGGTGGCGGTGGTTGATGCATGATCTCGAACGCGATCTCCAGCGGAGGCATCGTGGTTGATGTAGAAGACGCAGGCGGTGGTGGTGGTGACTGCATCAGCACTCGCAGTAAGTCCAACGCGATTATTGAATTGAATATCCTCGGCTTATGTGCTGCAGCCTGCTGCATCGGTGCTGGCTCAGGAGATGGCATCGGCGGAGGTGGTGGCGGTGGCGTGAATAGCATCCCCATCAACAAGGTGATCTCGGGCTTGGTTGTCAGCACCTTCCATGGATGCGTCCTTAATTTACCATCCTGATATTCTATTTCGAATGGTATCTGCAAAATAAGAAGTAGAGAATAATTAAAATTCAATAGTAATATTTTAAAATTGAAAATTCAATAGTAAATACTCACTTTTAATTATTTCCTTGTCTCCTCGAATGGTGGTGAAGGGATCTCCAGAATCGGACGGCGAGGGTCTCGCCAATTTTTGAGATGCTCATCCCAGCATTTCATTGAAAACTGAAAATAAAAAAAAAAAATTGGTATAGAAAACTATAAAATATATATGTTTGCACTATGTAGCGAAGCGATAGAAAACTTACCCTTTGTTTATACATCTTGTCGAGGGGTTCACACTTGAATGATTCTCTTCGTTACAGCTTGGTTTATATAGGCTATCGATAGAAAAAGTGGGGACTAACTCAACCAATGAAAAAAATATTGGTCTAGCATTAGATCTGCTAATTGGGAGGAGTAAAAATAGTTATAGTTAAAAATGCAACTAAGATCAATAATATAAGTTGATGCACTATTTATCTCGAATTCTTTCGAATCCTCCTGTGGTGCACTCTATCCGAAAGCGATGACAGCAGAGCGAAAGTCTGTCTTATCATGATAATGTCAGCCTTACCATGATAAAGTCTCCCTTCACATGGATATCGAGCGTGACCTATAGAATCCGACTGTGGTTTCATCGGAAAAACTTTATCAAGTATGCTCCATTAATTGTAATTGATTGTTCAAAACAGAATGAGGCATTAAAACAAGCACCAGTAGATGTTCGTCTAGAATTTGACTCTAAGACAAATTTTCCAGCGGGAACCACGGCCTACTGTTTAATCTTATATGATCGAATGGTTGATTATAATGTAATAAGTAGTGATGTAATCAAACGTGTATAAAACATTTGTATCCAATCAGCATCAATATCATAGTTAGATATTTAAGATCTATAGTTAAGAATTTTTTAGGTTGAATGCATTACCTGTAAGATATATATATATATAAGATATATATATATATATATAAGATATATATATATATCTACCGTCAAGAGTTTTATTAGATTAAATGCATTATCTGTAACATTAAAAAATAAAAACAAGTTTTTATACACCAAATGTATTTATCTCGAATTCTTTCGAATCCTCCTGAGGTGCACTTTATCCGAAAGCAATGACCACAGAGCAAAAGTCTGTCTTATCATGATGAAGTCTCCCTTACCATTGATATCGAGCGTGATCTATAGGATCCGACTGTGGCTCCATCTATAACAGTACCGATGTCTGATAATTACCGACGTAAGATAATTTCTGACTGTCGGTAAAATATCAACAAAGGTATCGAATCTCCCAATATCCCGATATCAGGATATCCCAATCCCAAATACCCCGCGAGGTCTCACTGTGAGTTAGTAGGTCACTTATCTACAGTGATCGGTAGTACAGTGTGCTCGTTGGTGCGGTAGATGCAGGCGCATTTATCGACTATGATCTAGTGAGTTACCGACTGTAGGGGAGGCTGGGTCAGTACACGACTACAGTAAGTCTACATAGAACCTCACGCCATCTAACTGGATACCATGCAACCATTATGGAAATATCGATCTTGATCTATCCGACTGTAGCACCATCTAGTAGACAACAATTTCGACATAAGATAATTATCGACAGGCGGTCATTACCGTCTGTGGGTAAAGTGGGTTTCTAGGATAATTACCGATCTAGCACAGGTAAATTTACACCTGCCCAGGTGGTGTGCTTGAACCGGCCTAGCTTATCTACTTATGTGTTTGTTCTATTTAATTATGGTTTTTTAATAATCGGAACTCGACGTATCGCGCTTTTCACACCAACATTTTTATGTTACGTCACAGATACTGAATTATTACGCGTATAAATATTAATTTATTATTAATAATATTGAGAACAAATTCTACGATTGCGATAAGAGGAAGATATTAGAGTATATTGAGGATTCGTGGTACTTCGGGAGCGACAGCGATTCGACAGGAATTGAATATTAACGTCTAACTTAACCGCGTGGTTAGCATCTGGACAATTTCTTTTGACGGACAGCTGAATCTTGAGAATAGTAAAAGAAAGAGATTGTAAGAATAAAAATGAAAATTAGGATATATAGGTATGGAAAAATGGTCACGACCTAACAGTTGAAAATTTTCATTTTTTTGGGTCTAGCTATGGATCGACAAATTATGATTATGCTAATACTAGATATGCAAGATATAGCGGAGTACCAGCACCACGCATTACCAAATCTACAGAGAACAACCAGCCTATGTACGCCCGATGCATACAACCTGTACTACGCACTACCAACACTACGAAGAACAGCGTACCGAAAAACCAACTACCGTTACTAGAGCTATTATAGTACGACAACTAGAATGCTAAGCGATGTATGGAAAGGATTCAACGAGGGAAACGTTAATTACAACAATCAAAGATGAGAAATTAACGGGATAAATAGGTTACAAGAGATGGGCTACACGACGACTATCAAATATAGTTATACCCTTTTATACAGACAGAACTCGGAAGGAGAGCGGGAAGCCAGTATAAAAAGGCACGAAATGTGACAATCGGGGAGCATTTGTTCACAGATTCTCGCAGATATCCAGGACTGCCAGCCAACCAAAGGAAGACCAGATAACCAACCAAAGGAGGACCAGCTAGCCAACCAAAGGAGGGACATATTACCAGCACCACTCCAAGCACCAGGCCTGATACCTAGGAGGCAGCAAAAACGAACATCTCCGAAGGCATCGAAGTCCAGCCACTGAGTCGCAGCAACATCCGAACCAGCAGCATAGCATCCGAGTCGACGACACCTCACGTCGGAAGGATACCAATGTGGTATGAATGAAGCAAATTCGGGAGACTAAAAACGCCCATAAAAAATAGCTAGGGACGCCTCTGTCGTCATATCGATGCACCGATGCACCAAGGATGCATCTCGCTGACGTCTCCACCGCAGCGGCGGCCGGCCAAACGAGCAGATAGCGTAGCCAGGGGAGCTCAAGCGAGAGCTCCGTTCCCACCACTGGTCCGCGATATACAGGGCGGACCATTTTAATCTATGCACCCAAATTTCTTTGTACCTAAGACTGATACGGAAAAATGATTCAGACAAAAGTTGTTCAAGATAATGGGGGCCACCTATCTGTATAACTATCTTTGACCTTGAGATTACTTGTCAAGGTTATTTAAAGGTCAGAGTGGTTTTTTAAAATGGGAACTCCTATTTTTGACACCGGATTCGAAAAGAGCGGAAAATTTTACGTCTGAAATGATATTTTGAAGTTTTTTTTCGTGACCTTGAAAAGGTCAATTTAAGGTTCAAATGCTAAATAACTGTCTGGTAGCTGTTTATTTAGCTGTTTACTTTTTCTGGCAGAATAAACGTTGTGAAGGTACCATTATAAAAAAGATCGAACTGAAACGTTTAACGTTTTAAGGTTTTTCCTAACATAACAAGGCCATTTAGTGTTTCTTATTCCACAAGCTCTTAGTAGCTGTTGCTTTAAATGAGTTAACCTTACTTTTAGCGTTACTCGGAAACAACGACGTTGATCTTTCTTATAAAGGTACCTTCACAACGTTTATTCCACCAGAAAATTTAAACAGCTAAATAAACAGCTACCAGGCAGTTATTTAGCATTTGACCTTCTCAAGGTCACGAAAAAAAATCGAAATATCATTTCAGACGTACAATTTTCCGCTCTTTTCGAATCCGGTGTCAAAAATAGGGGTTCTTATTTTAAAAAACTACTCTGACCTTTAAATAACCTTGAGAAGTAGTCGCAAGGTCAAAGCTAGTTACACAGATAAGTGACCCCTATTATCTTGAACAACTTTTGTCTGAACCATTTTTCCGTATCTGTCTTAGGTACAAAGAAGTTTGGATGCATACATTAAAATGGCCCACCCTGTATACCAGGTGTACAAGTATGAGATGCGGATTTCAGACAACCGATGGCGCATGAATGCAGTTTGTGCTATAAAGATTTAACACTGCGCCATTTTGTCGTCATCAACAAGTTTCAGACGCGCACGAGTGATAAATTGCAAAAGTGTGTGCATAGTGTTGTGTTCAAAATGTCGAAATTTATACCGAACAAAGAGCATTCGCAGACTGCATTAATTTTTAGTTTTCATTTCAAGAAAACTGTTGCTGAATCATACCGATTACTTCGAGAAGCTTAAGGTGAATATGCTCCATTGCAAGATACGTGTGAACGATGATTTCGGCGTTTCAAAAGTGGTGACTTCGATGTTGCAGACAAGAAACGTGGAAAGCCGCCAAAACAATACGAAGATGTGGAATTGCAAGCATTGTCGGACGAAGATGATTCGCAAGCACAAAAACAACCAGCCGAGCAATTAGGAGTTAGTCAACAAGCTGTTTCCAATCGGCTACGAGAGATGGGAAAGATTCAGAAGACCGGTAGATGGATACCACATGATTTGAACGACAGGCAAATGGAAAAGCGCAAAAACACATGTGAAATTTTGCTCGCTCGGTACAAAAGGAAGTCGTTTTTGCATCTTATAGTTACAGGAGATGAAAAGTGGATTTATTTTGAGAATCCCAAGCGTAAAAGATCATGGGTAGACCCAGGCGCACCATCCACATCGACCGCAAAGATCGACCGGTTAATACTCAACGTAACCAACAACAATTGACCGATTTGAAACGTTCGCTGCTTGAAAAAAGGCCAAAATACCGAAAGAGGCAACACAAAGTCATTTTTTTTCATGACAATGCTCCATCACATACGGCAAAACTGGTTCGCGACACGTTGGAAGCACTCAGCTGGGAAGTTCTACCCCATGCAGCTTACTCACCAGACTTGGCTCCTTCCAATTACCACTTGTTTGCATCGATGGGCCACGCACTTGCTGAGCAGCGCTTTGGTTCGTACGAAGATGTGAAAAAATGGCTCGATGAATGATTCGCAATAAAAGGGGAAGATTTTCACTGGCGTGGCATTCACAAATTGCCCGAAAGATGGGAATAATGTATAACAAGCGATGGAGCATACTTTGATAACAGCACTTTTTATCATTCTTCCGAATATAACATGTTTTTTTAGAAAAAAAAATTCGTATTTTATACTTGTACACCTGGTAGATATAGGGCATGGTAATTCCTAAAACGAAGAATGGTAATAGACCACGTTGACGTTGATAAATTATCTATGACGAGGCCGATATAACAACACTCTCTCTCTTACCTTCCGTAGTAATTCTATTTTTCATACCACTGGAGAAACGAGTTCAATAATTAAAAACCTCCTTTTTCGCAGACACGATTATATAGGCGTGCTTGAGCCCGGGTAAAGCTTTTTGTAAGGCGCATGGTTGCCAAGACCCATTTAAAAAGGAGTCAAACTCATAATTATTAACGACATTTGATTTTTCTTTGTGGTACACTATTGTTTATTATATCTTTTTGAATAAACCCTACTTTTAGCCAATATTGAAGCTTGTATTAATTTCCTCCCTACTCGAGTCCGAACTAAAACCCTTTTCAGGGTAATGTTAACGAAACATACCGTTACAGCTTTAATAATTAGTTTAATATGGGACTTTTCTGGTCAAACTTATTAGTAATAACCCAGTTACGTTATAGGAGAATAATGTTTACCCCTTCAATTACTAGATACATTGAGCTATATTTTACCTATTAAATAAATTATCTTGGCGTTTGTAGGACGGAGATGATCCCTCTCTGAGATACACGATATTGTAATAGTTATTGTTTCCTTTCTATTTTCTCTGAAATGCATTTGCGTGCATAAATGCTATACTCAAGTGAAATGGAAAAATAACATTCAGAGGAATTGTTGTAGCTTGACCAATTTAGAAGGAAAATATACTATCTATACACGCAGGTGGCCTACATATATATAGTACTAATAAACTCGCTTGAGCAGAGAAGTTTCGTGGTGTAAAAGATCAAGTCACCGAGTTTTATTCAAGCAAGCAATCGAAAAGAAAACAATTTGCGACGCTCGTAGAATGTCGTGGTTCCAAGAAGTGAAGCCATATTTTTTGGTAACTCGAGCGTACGGTTTGGCGCCATACTCCTTTATTAACGGAGTACTGTCAGAGTCGTGGGTTCAGTGTATCTTCTCGTATATCATGATAGCAGTTCTTATATGTGAGACATCTTGCCGAAGTTACTTGGAGATATTAAGTGGAACAAACTTGCAGTCATCATTGTTCATATTATTTCGTAACACGCTAGTAGCAAGTGTTACCATAATAGAGGAATTTATGTGTATTCATTGTTTCGAAGAATTAAAAGCAGCAGTCGGTCTTATAGAGGACTACGATCGAGCTTTCGGAATCGATTTCGCAACGAAGTCACTTGCTGTTCGATCCTGGTTAATGTTTACCGCTCTTATCCTCAATTACGGTTTCCTTTGGATATTAGAACCTAAAAAAACGATCTTTGATAAAATGATAAACCTTTCTTTCCTGGTAAGAGTGGTAGGATGGTACGCTATGATTTTTAAATTTGCGGCCATCATCGGTTCCCTCGGTCGAAGGTTCGAAAATCTCAGCAGTCTACTCAGAAGAGGTACCGGCTATATAAAACCTCCTTGTGACAAGAGTAAATAATATTTAACTGACAACTCTTTTATAGGTAGAGTGAGCATCATTGAGGAAGCATGGATATTGTACAGACCTCTACGTCAGATCGATGTGTGTCGTCTATATAGCAATCTTATCGCAGCGGCAGAGAGTTTCAATTCAATGCACAATATAATGCTCCTCATGGCGATCGGGGGATCCTCTTATTTCATAGGCGAAACTGTGCATAATTACTTTGCCACGATTGCTAGAGCATCGGAAATCTATAAGATGACTGTATGTACATTCCTCCATCTCATGCCTGATGTCCTTGTCCTGATACACTTGGTTGCCACCTGTAATAGTACGACAATGGCTGTGAGTATAATTTACGTCGATAACTAAATTTATCTGCAATTAACAAATCTCTTGATAGTTATATACAAGTTCATCTAGTAGTTAGTAACTGAGAAGTGGCAATTGTAAGCGCAGAAAGTAGAAGGTTTGTTAAGATTATTAGGATAACTAATGCAGTAAACTTTCACTTATTTTCTGGATATATGAGTGAGGCTGACCAATTATTTTACGTTCACGTAGGGCTTCTTAGTTCTAGTTACCTCGATCCACCTCATAGCGCGTAGCAATAGCGTAAGCTCTTAAGGCAGCTTACAAGCCAAGAAATATTCAACATGACGAGTGTTTTATATTATTATTTCGAAATATGACAAGAACTTAATAATAATATATTTTCATATAATTTTGGTTATGTCAAATCAGCATACAATAGAAATGCTCAGCGGGGTTAATTCAAGTAAAAAAAGAGTTATTTTAAAAACTCCCGACTGCACAAAACTATAATAAACAGGACTTTAACTTTAAAAATTGTTCTTATGAAGATAAATCTAAAAAGGATGAAATAATTTCCGATATCGTTTTAGTTAACCATATATTTAAATTACAATAATTCATTTACCGCTGTCATTACAGTCGGGAGACGTCTTCTTTTGCGTTAGAAAGTCCATACCATATATAATTGTTTTTTTAAATTAGAGTCCAGACGCCAGCATATTTCTTGATATGTAAAAGATGGTTGCAATGTCCAGGAGACGTCTCCCTACTGTAGAGACAGCGGTAAATTATTTATAGTAATTTAAATATGAAGTTAACTACAATGACAACGGAAGTTATATCATCCTTTCTAGATTCATGTTCATATGAAAACTTTTTAAAGCTAAAGTCCTGTTTATTATAGTTTTTTGCAGTTGGAAGTTTTTACAATTTGTAATTTTTTTTATTTCCTACGTTTTAAAGTTAGTTCAATGTGACGTTCCACAGCATTTTTATAATTGCTATATATTTTTATAGTTACTATATTTTTTTTGAAACTGAAGCAGTTAACTAATTTTCAATAACTCAATTTTATTTAATCGCTTAATAATTTATGCATTTTTGCATTTAGAATTAGTATAAAGTACAGGGTGCGCCATCTCAATCTGGTCGATGGAAGTATTGAATAACTTAGAGAATTTTCAACAGATTTCACAAAGTCGTATTTTTTTTATTAAATTTGATTCATTACAATTTATTTTGATTAGTTTCCAAAAACCACATCAATCAAATGTCCGCCTTTATTACTGAGACAAAAATGAGCTCTTTTTTCGGCATTTTCCATTGTATTTGCCAGCGTCTCGGGCGATATCGCTGCGATTTCGGCTTGAATGTTGTTTTTTAGCTCCTCTATGGTCTTCGGCTTGTTGGCATAGACTTTACTTTTCAAAAATCCCCACAAGAAGAAGTCCGGTGCAGTCAAATCCGGCGATCTTGGTGGCCAGTCAATATCACCTTTCTTTGATATCACACGTCCTGGGAACTTCCGACGCAAATAGTCCATTGTTGGGCGCGCAGTGTGACATGTCGCACCATCTTGTTGGAACCAAAATTCCTTAAGACCTTTTTCACGCATTTGTGGTAAAACAAAGTGTGCCAACATCCACCGATATCGATCCCCATTGACAGTTTCACCAGCTCTGAAGAAAAATGGTCCAATGGTGGTTTTTGAGCAAACACCGGCCCAAACTGTCACTTTCTCATCGTGCAATGGAGTTTCGTGAATAATATGAGGATTATCGGTGCCCCACATGCGACAGTTTTGTTTGTTGACAGCGCCAGAGAGGGTGAAATGAGCCTCGTCGGTCATCAGAATTCGCTCCCAAAAATCCGGCTCAGCTTCCTTCATTCGACTAACGTTATTAGCGTAAGCCAAGCGTTCTTTCGGCGTATAGCGATACATGGTTGAAATTGTACTGAAATAACCTATACGAAACGTGTTGTACGACGCTGGTCGGTTAAAATCTGTCAGAGTTATTCAATACTTCCATCGACCAGATTGAGATGGCGCACCCTGTATAAAGTGGTCATCATTTAAAATATTTTATGTTTATTTTATCATTAATTATTTTTGCACTCGTGTATTCGGAATTAAATCAACAAACAAGATTAAAAATTGCGTTGCATTTTTATTAATTTTTAGTTGCAAACAATATTTCTGATGTGCAACAAAATTATTAAAATTTACATGCTGTTGCATAAAATATATATATAAATATTGACGAAACATGCTCGTTCTCTCACTCTACTGTGAGTGCTGTGAAGTTAGGTATAGATTATCGATCATAGTAGGACTGACGGCCATCTTGAGGCAATTTGATATATACAGGCATGCTTCTCATACATTGCTTTAAACGCTTTCATCGTTCTGAAATCTTACCTAATATATACAATCTAGGACAAGAATGTTTGTTGCAATACACAGAAACTGTGTACCCAGTTCTGTTAAGATATCTTTAGCCTATTTAGAGAAGATCGCACGTATAGAAACTGGCATATTCCCGTCGAGAGTGAAAATCATGTAAAATGTATTATGCTCATTTCGAGAATTAGAAGAGTTTTTTAGTGGTTCATTCCCCCATGGAAAAGAAATATATCGAAAAATATATCCGTAATAGCGAACTTTTCCGCGGTTTATTCATAAAAAATGTATTTAAACTATTTCTTCGACATATCTCAGATATATTTTCCCATCAAAAACATATTTTAACTATTTTTTCGATATATCTCAGATATCTTTTTCCGTTGAATATATTTCGTATACATCCCGAAATATATCTGAGATATGGAATTTTCTGTCAAAATATATCTTTAATATATCTGGCATATACTTAATTTCCGTGGGGGTTGGTTCATGAAAATATTTTCATGTTAACTACTTCTCATAACATTTAGTATTAGCTTTCACGTTCATTAGCTTTTTGGTTCATGGGTTAATAATGAAGTGTGCAACAGCTCTTGACAAGAATAAGAAAAGAATTTTATAAATATTACCTATGGCATGAATGCCTGCATTTTTGTTGTTTCTAAGTGTTAAATCAGAGCCTTCCAACATTTTCACCTTGAACCACCAAGTTTCCGGGTGCTAGTGAATGACAAATTTCTGTTCGTAGGACGTACATATTTTAGGAATTCAATTAAGTTCGCTCACTAACGGAACCGCAATTATTATAATTTCGGTGATATGTACGAAAATTGTTTATATCATATGATCAGGACTTATTATTTGTGTAAAAAATGTTTGTAAAATGATCAACTAGTATTAGTATGAAAGTGCAGATAAAAGAAAATACCGCTTCGTAAGATGCATGAGCAGCATTTTTTAAACACATCAATGCGTAATGTCGGTGACGGTGAATTGTTGAGCACATAGTGCCCTTTTTAATAACTTTTATAAATTGGTACGGAGGACTTACAAAACTAGAGATAATTATTCACCCAAATGTCATAGAACTATGCATTACTGACAACCTATGAGCTGTTTTAGCAGAATGTACATACGCAATTGTCATATTATTAGGCAAATAACGTGCGATATGCAGCTCTTTCACCAACATCGTGTATTCATCAGGGACGATTCATTTTTGAACAAGATGTGAGTATTTTACGACAAATTTAAGTATTTATATACAGAGAGCACTGTTCCCTTTGTAATTAAGAGTATAAGAACAAACTGGAAAACCGTCTAAAGTTAGACATTTAATTTCCCGATTGTTACCACTTTTTTCGCCGGTATAGGAGCAAAGATAGGTTTCAAGTTTTGTAAATGAGCTAGCATCGCTTGAACCCGTCACTCCACTGTGAAACGTTGACAAATTGTCATTATTTCGGAATGACTTTTTAGTGAATACAATGTTCTTTGTAATTCAAGTTTTGCATATTTATTAATACACATTTGCAGGGTAAACAATTTTTTATTTATTTTGAATCACTTTTTAAATGGTCTTAGTGCTAAGCGGTGCATCTTTACGTAGCGATGGACTGCTTGCGTAGGTGATTACGGAAAAAGTGTACATGTGAAACCAAAAATTCAAGAACATTTATGATCAATGAGTGTCGTTATTGTCCGGACCAGAATTATGTTGATTAATGAAAAATTAACAAGATATCGAAAATTCAAAAGTCCAACTTTAAAAATTGCAAACGTAAAAATCATTTTGGACATTAAAAAGTGCGGAATTGTTCATGGAAAAATGTTTTCCTTGTCTCTGCTATATCCACTGATGTATATTCTGGGGGTTTGCGTAACATTTTTGATAACAATTAAATTCTTAGTTACACTTTCCTACTTTTTAATATAGGTGTGGTCAAACGGTGTGAGCTTTATACTTCGGTATCCGAAATTTGTTTAAATAACAGACCATCTTAGTGTGACGGACATGAAAATTGCTGATTATCTTTTCAATGAATAAGATTGGATAATCAGTCGACATTTTTTTTGTTTATTAAAATGACACGCTCTACATAACAAAAAAATTGTATCTTTTACTTTTATTATTTATACAATATTTTTCACTACTGCAAGATGATGTTTAAAAAAAATAGCGCCCGATACTGGAGAATTACTCCTCTGAAAATTGTCTGAAACAAAAAACTCAAAAAGATTATTAATCAGTATGAAAAACTGTAAAAGCATATAGAGGATTTTTTTTTGATGACAATTAACAAAATAGCGGCCATTTTTAAATGAAGTGTAAAATCGGGCCTATTTTTGACAGGTTTTCGTTAAAAAATATGAAATTTTCAAATAAAAAAAGAAGTTTCCATACAGTTTTAAGGAATAGCGTGAAGATAATATGGCAAAATTTGAGACGGTAAGCTTGAAAACTCTTCGTTTAGACTCTTACACCGCTTTGAAAAACGACGTTTCCAGAAAAACGCGTTTAAAGTTTCGAGTACGCGATTTCCACATAAACTATCAACTTACGATCAATCGGTGATGCCAGTTCTATACAATATTCCTTCGGCATATTTTTGGATAATGCAAAAAAAAAACAAAATCAAAAATTGTTACTGAGATGGTCTGTTAAAATACGCCACTGTAATTAAAAACCGGTTTGCGATACTACTTCGAAATTTATAATTCAACCATATTTGGTTACATTTTTAATTTATAAATCGTTAATCTGTGTTCGTAAGAGAATCCTGAAAGCTTGTAGCTGGTTTTCTCTAATAGTTTATTAATTACATCAATTAAACTATATTAAATAATAATAATCATTGTAGATCCCACATTTTTCTAACATTTAATTCGTACAATAACAAGTGAACAACTACTTATTTTTTTTATAAATGATTATCAATTGCTTAGAACTAACGTATAGCAAAGAAGAATTGGAAAAACAGTTTTCAAAATCTGGGATGCATATCCCGCTGGGACCGAAAAGATTAAAATATAGCTTTGTATTTTAGCTGTGTATGTAATTTTTACATTATCTTATGACTTGTCGCATATTTCGCTAAGTAAGAGACGATTAAAACACTGCTTTGTACTTTAGAGGTATATGTAACTTTCACATTGTCTGATCAATTGACTGGTTGGTATATCTATGATCCTGATCTACCAATATTTCTTTCATTTTAGGAACTTTTCTTAAAAGGTCAAAGCTTCATACTACATCCTCTTTACTTCACAGCAGCGTATGGCTTATTCCGCGTCGAGCTTCCATTACTGGGAACTGTGAGTAACTCATGGTATAAGGCTTATCGATAAATAAGATAATGTGTTGTATGTTCGCATTTTCATAGATATTCGGGGCAATCACGACTGTTCTAGTGATAGTACTTATGCAGTAACAAAATATTACGTCGTAAAATATGTATGGTACGTTAGTCATATCCTTAGCTCACGTTCAACGTAATATTAATCGTTATTATTTCTATTCTTATAGATTGCTTTTGTACCTGTTATTGATGCCTACTAACACAGACAGTGTAATATACTAGAGAAATGGTAAATTGATCATTATTGCTAACCACCATATCTGGCTAGGTTTTCTTAATGATTCGGAATCAATAATATTGCTGTGTATTGACGATCCTCATGGATAAAACTTACATTTTTGTGAATAAAGTATCGACACAATAATTAATTAGTATTAATATAATTTTCATCCCTGACCTGACTAAATGTATCACAACATTTTTAAATATAGAAGCAGAAATGTCGAGTACATTATTTTAGTATTTGCGAGACACATGGTTTGTCTCTTGCTGACTCGACGTAAAACTTTGTTCAATAAGTTGATCTCGTAGACTTCTTGCGTCCGTAACAATGATTACAAATTGTATAATTGTAACTATTTGCAGTACAACAGTTTTACATTGGATGTTTAGTGCTAAAACACTAATGCATCGCTAGTCATTAGGGGGAACACACTACTGTGGTATTTTGAAAGACTTGGTATGACGATGACAATGCGAAAGTGCAGTTTAGAAACTGTGTTTCACAAAAGCTTTGTGGAAAAATTGTTATGACTATTTTCCATTATGTATGAAACGCACTGAAGGAAGGGACATACGATAGGCAAACTAGGTAGGGAAAACGAAGATTCCTGCGTTTCGATCAAAAAATATCGATAATGCAGGAATCTAGGTAACGCTGACTCAGACCCCGAGTTGCGATTTGCCAAATTTTCCATCTTAGAAGAAGACGAGAAGTGGTCGAGAATAATCGCAGAAATTCAGAATTTAATAAAACGAACCTGAGTAGAAAAATGTTCCGGCTGCCATATGTTTTATCAGGCTAACATCCGGTATGAGTCCGGCGGCCTGTTCAGGCTCGCCGGACTATTGCCAGATGCGCACCAGTTCAGGTACCAATAAGGCAGGCAACATTAGATTTGCTGGAGTTCCACCGGAACTGGGCCACTTTCGGATTTAATAAAGCACGCCACCCGAGTAAAAATTTCATCAGGTTACAATCCGGCCCATACTTGGAGCGCCGGAGAATAAATTCCGGCCCGGATATGGCACATCGATATGGCCATGATCCGTGGTGTAACGCGCACGCAAATCCGGCCCGGATAAAGTGCCTGATGTGGGCATGATGAATATGTTATCTTTTTTTCTTTATCTATGCCTTTTGCGTATAAATAAATAAATAAAATAAATTATTAACACTTCGCTTAAATGCGACATGAATATTATAAAAATTGGGAAAGAGTTAGAAAAAAAAGGTCTCTGCACGGGGAATCGAACCTGCGACCATCGCATTACGAGTCCGAGCTCTTACCACTACACCAACCGCTGCTTGCCAATAATACTAACATAAATGGCTTTTACGGTGCCAGAGCTGCATAAAAAAATTTATTTTCTAAACGCTTGGCCATCTGAAGTTTCCACTTTGGGTATTTTCTTTTCTAGCCAAGCCCTACATATCCTATAAATTTGAGCGAAATCCGTGATGACCAGTAGGCGGCCTCTCCTTGTAAGAATCAAGAAAGTTAAATATAAATCGTTCATTATTTCAAGCAGAGCTCCTAACAACGCGGTTCTTTTACGTGATGGAATGATTTTGGAGATAAACGAAATATGTAAATTACCAGAGTCAAACGCCGTCAAAGTGAATGGTAAAATTTTGCGCATAATCAAATCGATGTTCACATATCCTTGTGATTCGGAAACATTAAAAATGTGGCAAGTAAAAAAAACGACGATTGTGAAAATGCAGTCGTTGTCATCGATCGATTTGAAGCTTGTGATGCTTCTGTATCTGTATCCACGAAACGACATAGAAGAAAAAATGTATGTTATTTCTCTTTGGCATTAAGAATTGCACACTTTCTTGAAATGGTACGTCGAAAAACTGTTACGAATACTGATAGGATCTGTACAAAGTTGCAAATAAAAACTGTTCGAAAAATATATATCACAATATTATAGATACCCGATCCTTTCCTGATTTGGCCCTGAACTGAAATGATACAAGTTTTAGTGATCCGGTAAATCTAACGGACTTCTTCTCGGGGCCTGATCTGGCGGCATCAAAGATAATACATCTGGCGTGCTTTGTTAAATCCGAAAGTGGCCCAGTTCCGGTGGAACTCCGGCAAATCTGATGTTGCCTGCCTTATTGGTACCTGAACTGGTGCACATCAGGCAATAGTCCGGCGAGCCTGAACAGGCCGCCGGACTCATACCGGATGTTGGCCTGATAAAACATATGGCAGCCGGAACATTTTTCTACTCGGGATGTGCTTTGATGCCACCGAATCAGGCCCCGAGAATAAGTCCATTAGATTTATCGGATCACTAAAAGTTGTATCATTTCAGTTCAGGGCCAAATCAGAAAAGGATCGGGTATCTATAATATTGTGATATATATTTTTCGAACAGTTTTTATTTGTACAGATCCTAGCAGTATTCGTAACAGTTTTTCGACGTACCATTTCAAGAAAGTGTGCAATTCTTAATGCAAAAGAGAAATAACATACATTTTTTCTTGTATGTCGTTTCGTGGATACTGAGCATCACAAGCTTCAAATCGATCGATGACAACGACCACGTTTTTAAAACCGTCGCTTTTTTTACTTACCACATTTTTAATGTTTCCGAATCACAAGGTATATGTGAACATCGATTTGATTACATGCAAAATTTTACCATTCACTTTGACGGCGTTTGACTCTGGTAATTTATATATTTCGTTTATCTCCAAAATCATTCCATCACGTAAAAGAACCGCGTTGTTAGGAGCTCTGCTTGAAATAATGAACGATTTATATTTAACTTTCTTGATTCTTACAAGGAGAGGCCGCCTACTCGTCATCACAGATTTCGCTTAATTTATAGCATATGTAGGGCTTGGCTAGAAATGAAAGTACCCGAAGTGAAAACTCCAGATGGCCAAGCGTTTAGAAAATAAATTTTTTGACGCGGCTCTGGCACCGTAAAAGCCATTTATGTTAATATAATTGCCAAGCAGCGGTTGGTGTAGTGGTAAGAGCTCGGTCTCGTAATGTGACTTTTTATTTTCTAGCTCTTTCCCAATTTTTATAATATTCATGTCACAATTAAGCGAAGTGATAAATAATTTATTCTATTTATTTATTTATTTATTTATTTATACGCAAAAGGCATAGATAAGGAAAAAACGATAACATATTCATCAGGCCCATATCAGGCGCTTTATCCGGGCCGGATTTGCGTGCGCGTTACACCACGGATTATGGCCATATCGATGTGCCATATCCGGGCCGGAGTGAATTCTCCGGCGCTCCAAGTATGGGCCGGATTCTGCCCTGATTAAATTTCTACTCGGGAAGGTTGATCTCAATTTTTTCGATCTATTTAAATTAGAACACGAGTAAACCATATTCACACGCAGCATACTAATCGAGGTGAAAGTGGTAATCGTTGCCCGAAGATTCTAGGTCCGGGGCAAAAATAAACTTGGGGTATTAACGGGGTATTTTTCCAGCAAGTGAATAAATCGGGACCATTTCGTTACATTTCCGTAAGGTGACATGGTGTCAGGATGTAAGGCCTCTTACACGTTGTATGAGTGTACGATCTTGCTTCATATTCTTTAGCAAAGTGTTCCATCAGAATGAAGAACTCATTGTATCTTTTCATATATTATGCAATAAATGCTATGCATGAGTGGCGAACTCATAGCATTTATTTTAGCAGAGTTACTGTTTTAAGTCCAGCAAATCCAGCGGATATTTAAAATTATAGGTGATGATATGGACCATGATCAGTACAGGCACTAGTATCATCGAGGACATTGTGTGCATCCGTTGTGGATAACCAGAAATTAAATACTACGATCGTTTTAATTGACGTTGAAAAATACTTGCAGCCCTTTCGGCATCTATTTGACCTTCATATTGACTTTGCATTTTAAATGTTCTTCATATTGACTTTGCATTTTACATGATCTTCATGTTGACTTTGCATTTTACACGACGTTCATATTGACTTTGCATTCAACATGCACCTGGCAGATAGCATTTAATGTGTATTTCAAGATGCGGGCCATCGGTTGGTTTACTATATCGATGGCAAATTCATGACTTTCATTAATACTCTCAAACATACTTTCCAGCATCTTTGCAGTTTACTCCCTATGTATATATATAGAATGCAAAATCAATATGAAGAACATATAATATATATATATATATACATACATAGGGAGTAAACTGCAAGATGCTGGAAAGTATGTTTAAGAGTATTAATGTCAACCATGAACTTGTCATCGATATAGTAAGCCAACCGATGGCCCGCATCTTGAAATACACATTAAATGCTGTCTGTCAGGTGCATGTAGAATGCAAAGTCAATATGAACGTCATGTAGAATATATATACAACACCGTTCTTGTTGCGGATATGTTGATCATGATGGACGCGAGCCACCCATAAAGAGCCCGTTTCATCTAAATGATGTTTGTCGTCTTCATGGCTATTTATTTTCAGTCGCAAAGATAGTAATTTCATTGCACAGCATAATTTTGTTCAAATCCGTAGTATCGTTATGTCTAATATGATTTCACCTGAGAAGGGAGGGGTCCACAGGCGACTTGGAATTATTTGGGCTTGGTTAGGAGGAACCTCCTGCATAACTCTTATTACTCTACCCCTCCCCTGATGTGCGGATTTACACAGAGGGTCTCTAGGTCCATTAGATACTTTAGACTCTAGAAGCTCTTCTAGAATTCTTCTAGAATTAAATATTATAATTCATACTCACGTCATAATTCTTTCCCCTTTTTTTTCTAATAGTCTTTGTAGTAACACAAAGCCTGCATTTCTATATAAGCTATCGCGCTTTAAACTTTGGTAGAAAATTTACGAATCTTCTTATCATTTTTCAACTACTTCGAAGAGATAGTATTAACCGTTGTTGGAATTGGAACTTTAAATATCTGGAAAATTCCTAAACGAATAAGGACCACCTTGTCATCTTGCAATGGTGCATGGGAACAAAACAGAAATGCGTAAACATAATTTTGTGAATTTTTTATTAATCAAAATAATTCTGGAGCGGACGATAATGACACTCACACGGAATAAGAATCTTTTCGAATTATTTGAATCAGATATATACGTTCTCCGGAATCACCTACGCCAGTAGTTTACCGATGTTTAAAAGCGATTCCTTCGGCTTTGAGTAGTGTTCAGTTCAGTGCTATAACTATTGGGGAAAAACCGATAAAACAAGTTAATAAAAAATGTTTATTACCAAATATGCAAAACTTCAATGACGTTAGACATTTAATTCACTAAAAAAAAAACAGCTATATTTTTTCAACGTTTCGTAGTGGAATGACCTTTTGAAACGGTTATACACAAGTGAACTTTCCACATACCTGCGGTCGCAAATACACTCAAAAAGTTTAATTTTTTTAAGCTAAATGAAAGTTTGTAGACAAATTTCAAGGCTTCTATTCATCTCAGGCCCTAGGTAATTTTGGACTACGTAAACTACGTGTTTTACTAAACGTGTAAGTCCACTGAAATTTGCACCCACGCGTATTGGGCTCAATCCTACCCTATATATCTTCGGAGATACGAAGAAATCTTTGGTGAACCTGTGAAGCGTGGTCTTTAGTTTGGTTTAGTGGTTAGCATGCACGTCTTTAGCTAGAATCAAAATTCTCGGAGAGCGTTTTAAAATAAATCATATTTGTGGACAATTTTCTTTTTTTTCAATATCAATAAAATAATATTTTTCAAATTACTGTATAACAACCCGTTGCAAAGGATACTTCCTGAAACGAATATTTCCCTTCCACATTGGTTCGATTAAATATTGTACAGGCGTTCTATAGGATCGATCATGTTAGGGTCATCGGAAGTTGTAGAGGTTCTGTTGGAGAATCTACAGTATAGGCGAATAATAGTCTCTCCAGGACACCACATGACCCAATATGACTTTGAATATCCACTGATTCCTTCCCTTTGGGAGTTTAGTTCGGTCGAATTTCTGTTTAGTTCCAATGCTCCATACCCTTTCTTAGCCCTGGCTGACTCCGCGCAAGTATCGAAGGAATTTAAGATATGACGTAGGGTCAGATATTCCGAGTAGAGTTATTGATCATAACGGAGAGGTTGCATCACTGCGGTTGTTCCTAGTATTTGGATACAAACGTGTCTGGTACAGCAGATTATAGCAATTGCGTTTAAGGAAAACACTAAAGTTTCATGTCTTTTTACCATTTTCTCTAAAACTTTTACATGCGGATGGATATACGACACCTAAGTTAAATGGTAACAAAGGCACGATAATAGAAATTTGTTCAATCTGTACAATTTACAAAGTAAGTTTCTATAGTACATACGCACGCAGCATACATATCCAAGTAAGAGTGGTAAAAATACCGGAGCGTTAAAAGCTCGATGGTTTATGTACGGTTGGAAAAATGGCACCTTAGTTTAAATGAGAAAAAGTGCACTATAATAGGAATTGGTTCGCTCTGTATAATTTATGAAGTAAGTATCTATAGTATTCATGTACGCACCATACGTATAGCAGCAGGTGTGGTAAAAAAGCCCGAGCGTTTGAAGCTTGAGTTAAAAATGTACACAGTCGGATATACTTTAAGCAAGTGAACGAACTGACGCCATTTCGTTATAGTTTTATAGTATGACGTGGTTTCAAGAAGTAAAGCCTTACTTTCTTGTTGCTCGAGTGTATGGCTTTGCTCCATACTCATTTGTGAACAATAATCCATCTGAATCGCGTGCTCTGCGCATTTATTCGTACATTATACTAGTGATTCGTATATGGAATTTAATTTTAAAATATTTTATTGAATGGCGTGCTCAGACCAGGGTATCTTTAAAATTATTATTATTCTTCCAAATCTTGACAAATACATGCGTTAACATGATAGAGGGTTTTGTGTGCATTTGTTGCTTAAATAAACTACAAAGTGCAATTATTCATATAGAAGAGTATGATCGGATTTTGCGGATTAACTTCGCGACAACGTCGCTTGTTAGACAAGCTTGGTTGATAATTGCACTACCTGCCCTTTATTTGGGCTTCATCTTGTCCCTGAATCCTACTTGGAGCCTGAACGAAATGTTCCGCGTGTACTTCGTTATATGTGGCATTGGATGGTTCACTATGCCCATAAAGTTTGTGGCCATCATGAGTTCTCTCAATCGAAGATTCCTGCACCTGCGAAATATACTCACAAGAGGTTCAAGCAATTTCAAGCGTGCTTTCTATAAGAAAATTAAGTTATGTCTCACAACTCTTTTTGCAGGCACAGCGGTAATTGTGGACGAAGTAGACGGGTCATACAGACTACTTCGTCTCAGAGATGTTTGTCGTCTTCATGGTATCTTAGTCTCAACCGTAAATGCATTTAATTCTATGCACAATATGGTGTTATTGTTGTGGATTGTGGAATCGGCTGTGTTTACGACTGTGAAACTATGCAACTCCTGCGCTGATCCTGTTGTGTCGGAAGTCTATAAGAAGGCATTCGTTACGCTAATTCACGTGGTGCCCGATATCTCTATTTTAATCTATGTGTGTGCCATCTGTCATAGTGTGGCCGCCATCGTAAGTACCGTGAAAAATGTTGTTTATTCCTGTCGTGGCCGACGCTATGCACTTATGAATTAAATGTACTTGATATACCCCATGGAAATATATGTAGACGGAACAATAGCAAAAATATATATGAAATATAAGAGTTTTCGGCACATAAAATATACCATAGATATATTTTCCATATTTTTCTATATTACAAAATATGCTGTTACCTTCACTGCCATCACCATCGTGTACGGTAATCGAGAGCAACTTAAAAATTCTAAAACAACTCAAATATCCTCTCTGTGAGATCTCACTTAGATACCCGCTAAAAATAACCTGCAAAGCCTAGAAAACTTGTTGAAAACCTAAAAAACCAATAAAAAAATCTTTTAAAAACATAAAGAACCTAAAAACCTAAATCAACCTAAAAACCTTAAAAGCTAAAGAAGCTAAACCCCTGAAGCCTAGGGAATCTAAAGACCTAAAAAACTAAAAAACTTTTGTGTGAGCTGACACATAGAGGACGTAACCGTATGTAAAAATTTAGCCAGGGATCCAACTAGATTCTGTTTGGTATGCCCACCCTACGGTCGAAATCCAGTCGGTCATCGGGGTATTTTCAGAGATTTGTTAGCATCGGCGTACAGTGTATTGCATTAAAGATCGAACAATTATCCAATTTTTATTGATAAACTGTGTAAAACCTCGACGTAAAGTTCGTTCTGTTAAGTAATACAGAGACAACCCCGATACCGAGGTAATTATTAAGTAGCCCTCGTGTTCGGGAACCTGCACCCTAGATATAATACATTCACTCGTACTACCCTGCTAGCTAACCCCCCCCCCCCTTTCCTCCCTCATCCGATATCATCTATCATCGAGAATTTTACCGTTACGGAGTTACGCCGTCACGTAGCTGGCGCCCAAAGTAACCGCCTTATCTTTATTCTTTGCATTGTTATTCCTGCTTTATTCTCTTTTTTTGCGTCGTTATTTTAGTTTTGCGTTATTATTCATACTTTATTTTTTTCTTTGTGTTGAAGTCTTAATTTTTTGGCATAGTTATTCAAGCTTTATTTTCCGTTTCATTGGAGCCTTATTTTTGCGTTTTTCTTTTATTATTTCACACTGCCGCCGAGATTTGTAGACATTATATTTGAGTTATTGTCGCAGTGTTCTATCAATTTCTACATTCTTCCAATTCTAACATTCTACCAATTCCTCCCCTTTTTCATTATTACTATTAAATAACCACTACCCACTTTTTGTTCTATTTTTACGTGTAAATATTGTTATAGTTCTTGTTGTGCCGCGAATTATTCGGTTATAATTATTTCGCCATTATTCCTCCTTCGCGTGAGGCCACTCGCCCGAAGTAGAACGAATGTGCAAACGTAAGCAGCGAACTGCGAGCAATGCGAATCATTCTTGCAAATTCATCGATTTTGCCTAAGGAATAACTCCTTTGTCGAAATCAGTCTAATAGTAGACTCGAAAAAGAGAGGTTGGTTCCTCATCAAAGGCTAAAAACAGCAAATTATTGTAACATTCTTTTATTGTCATTTAAATAGATAACGGAAAATTGCCGTTGTCTATAAGAAATACTCCACTATTGTTTTTCCGTAAATTCACGTATTCACTATTTACGGGAGATCTATCTCCTTATCGGCAAATGATTGCAAAAAATAATAACTTTTAATATTATATCGATTACCGTAATAATCTGATTCCGCGGTACCGGCATAACATTTGACTATTAGACTCAAAAAATTCAGTCGAGTCCGACACACGATCAACCGTTCAGGTTGATGTTAAAGTTTGACTCGGCAAGGGGGTTCCCTCCCCCCTTAAAAGGAAAAATGTTTACAAAAAAAAATGTTTCTTTGGTAGATTTACCGTGTACAATTTTGATTTTTGATGTATACGTTATTTTACAAATGTGTTTTTCGGTATTTTCCATTTTTCTAAGTTTTAACAATTTAGCTATTTCTTCCTTCATCAAACAGAACGAAGCCAACCAAGGCGATTGGTGCTATTGCACTCAGCGAATAGAGGCTCAGTTTGTGGATGTTCTGTATCCCGCCTCCGGTGGTATCGAGGGTTTTCAATATTTCGTCTGCTCGAACTCCGAGCTTTCGTAGCTCGTCCGGTTCTCGCAGCACGCTTAATAGTGGAACCTTCTCCTCGGTCTGTGTCGGAGGTGCCTGGGCCTCTATTTCCGTGAGTTTCAAGTCGTATGGACGAAGGTAGTCTTCCCGGATGACTTGTGATGTTCGCTCTGTGGTTTTGACGTTGAAATCTGGGGGGCTTACTAAACACACGCCTACCAAAGCCAGTTTTCCCGATTTATTTCATATTTCGTGCCGTATGGTTTTCTCTCTGCAGGTGATTCCCATAGCCTCTGGGGTCGATGCGACGTATATCCATCGCCCTGGCTGTTGCATGGGGACGAGGAGGGTACGAGTTAGTTGGATGAACCGTTTTGCGTAACTCTCGCCGTTATCCTTTGTGTTTTTCGCGTATATGAGAACTTCACAGGGAGCGTCGTTCATGAGCGAGACGGAAGGATGTGTGGACGGGCAAATGTACAGTTTTTTCAGTGTTTTATCATTTATCATTCGCAGGTAATTCCCAGTTGTATCCATATACCTTTTGTATACTATACCGTTGTAGCCTGATCATCGGTATGTCGAGTATGAGTACCATTGTGTCACCTTCGCTGTAAGCCTTTACGTTCGCCAGTCGCATAAGTACTGACGCTTGGCTGTGCTCTACAGCGACTGGGAAACTGGTGCCGGGCGGTAGGTATGGTAGTGCAATGGCAAAGGGGCGCGTGAGCGTTCTCAGTGCAGGGGCATTGCTTCTGATATCTCATTCACCAACCACACTAATTCTCGTACGTTGATGAGCAACGTCTCCACAGCTATACTGATTGCGGTTAGGCTTTCATCTAGGTATTGGCGTCTCACCACGTCGTGCAGGTTGCCGTTAAGTGTGTGGTTGATGCGCCGTATCTGTGCCAGCAGGGCTTGCTCGTTAGCCTGTATGTGGTGCGAGCTCTCGTAGAACAAACTCAAGGTGGTCCTTACCACTTACACCTGGTTCTTCAGCCCTGCTTGGAGCGTCTGTTGCGAGATTTAAAGGCGGATGATTTCTTCGTGCAACTCTTGGCCTTGATAATGCTTTCAAGGTCGTCGACCAGTCGTCTACGCTCCCTAAGGGGGCGCGTACCGAGGAGGTCACATATGATTACCACCCCCATGTCGATTCTTCTCTTCATTCGCAGGACCGAGTCAGCGACGATGGAGCATAGATCATTTCCGTGGGTGTCCTGGTCGCACAGCTCCAGCAGGGATTGTAGGTTTTTGTTTGCGGCAGCTTCTCGGTGCATTAGCGCAGTGAAGTCCAATCTGATGACCAGCCGCCAGGTGGATTGGATTACTGCGTAGCTTCCTATGTCCTAGAAGTAGATGCCCGGGTTGCTGGTAAAGGTGCTGACGACATAGTCGGGCGGCTGTTGCGTGGCCGCCATAGATCCGCTCGTTGCAGTAATCAATCTGAAATTTGGGATTCGAGACGTTCAAGCTGGTGTTTCCGTGAGATTGCTTAGCTAGCTAATTTTCTTCTCCCGTTCTTTAGTCCCGGGGTGGTTTTATTAGTGCCCCCGGGCTCATTCTTAGACTGAACGTCATCTCCTTCACTTGTTTTTACTATCATTGTGTCGACTATGTGTCTAATTTATTTTGTGGACATGATCCCGCCGTCGGGCTTTGACTGGGCTCTAGTAGAGGTAAGTACTTGCCCCCCGGACCGATTGCCCGTTTTGTTATAATATTTTATTTGATACTATATGTATTTTGTTTTTCCTTTTCCAGCGGACGAGGCTGGCTCGATTTGACCTGGCGTTGGGGATCCTAGAGCTGTGGTCCCCCGAGCTTTGGAGGAAAGATTCCGACGAGAATCATCTAGGCTTGGGGTTCCTATTTCGGGAGCCTATTGCCGTTTGCGCCGTCTGGGAGATCGGCCCTGGTCATGATCTTCGGTTTCGGGACATCGTATAATTTATTTTAAGTTATTTTTTAATTATAAAACTCTCTTTCTTCAAATTGTGGTTCGCGGATTCAATTATATTATGTTATTCTTAATCTGCATTTGGTTATTGAAGTTCCCACCTTGCGTCCTGAGAGGCTCCTTCTCATATTTATTTTCTAACTAATATTTAGTTTTATCTAACTATAAGTATTCAAATTCCTCAATTCCTGAGCTATTGATGCTCGATAAAGATCTTCAGGTGGTTTGCGTGCACCGCCTGAGTTTCCCGTCTCTTCTGGACGGGAGACCTCCTCTCCATTATCTCGTGAGGTCCCGTTCACTTCGGGATCAGCTTGACTGACCTTCCCCTGCGCAATGTCGTGTCACGCAGGAGCACGCGTTCGCCGACGCGGTACTCCTGTACCTATACGCCATAGTTTTACGCGTGCTTCGACCTTTTTTCGCGTCTTCCAGATTGTGTGGTTAGTGAATGAGATATTAGAAGCCCTGCCACTGAGAACGGTCACGCGCACCCTTGCTCGCGTAGCTCGTGGACGTAATCGTCGTACGCATATATGCTACGGGGCTCCTGCTTTACGGCGCTCCGCAGCTCAGCCTCGCATCCATACACCAACACGTGGGGAGACAGTCCGGTCCCCGTATGTGGAGTGGTGTTGTACGTGAACATCGCGTACGGCAACCATTCGTCTCAATTACCTTGATCTTCACTTATGAAGTGATTATGAAAGTATTCTACAGGGTACGATGCGATCCTTTTAAGGCGCCGTTCGACTCAGGATGGTAGGCTGTTAACTGGATCTTTTTAATTCTCAGTAGTCGGCACATCTCTTTGAAGGTTGAGCTGAGGAAATTCGTGCCCTGGTCCGATAATATTGTTTCCGGCGTTACGTGCTGACAAATAAATTCTTCAATTAGTGTCCTGGCTCCTGTCGAAGCCTCCTGGTTCGTGGTATCGCAGCGCTGTATTTTGTAAGTGCGTACTGAAACGTAAGTATGAATTTTTTCGAGTAGCGCTTTCAGTAGCGGTCCTACGATGTCGATCGCTACTTTTTCGAACGACCTTGATGGGGTGTCCGTTACCGCCATCGGCACTCGTTCCTTTTTCCTTATTTTATTCCTTTGGCAGGACTCACATGACTAAATGTATCCCTCCAGATCCCTTCTTGTGCCGGGCCAGTCGTACTTGGTCCGGATCCGATGCAATGGTCATCGTATACCCTGGTGCCCTCCTATAGGGGAGTCGTGGTATTCTTTTATTATTTTTAGACGATCATTGGTAGAGGGACAGGCTACGCCACTGCGGCAGTCGCTGTACTTCTTCGTAACACTGTCTTCGTTTGCGCCGCTGGAGGATTACGGGCTACGGCCCCCGCAGTGCCTCGCCTTCTCAGCAGGCCTGTGCGGTGCTCTATCTGAAGTCCCTTGACTCGGTGTGCCCATCGGTAGCTACACCGATGTGTCGCTCTTCTTGTCGGGCTGCCTTGCAACGTTTTCTTTTCGTGGCCTTCCTCGCCTTGCGGGTCGGCCATGCTCTGCTGCTCGCTCTCCGTGGAGCTTGCATCCTTACTTACGTCTTGCGCTGCTCGGGTGCATGGTCTTCCCCTTCCCCGACCGCACGACTTCGTGGCGGGGCTTTGCGGATCAGTAGAACGACTTGCATGAACCCTACGAGTCTTACTGTCCCTTTCCAACACATTGGCAGGCGCTACCGCTCGCTCTGCCGCCTCGCTATGCTTGTACGGGGTATTCTTAGCTTTCTGCTGTGTGCAGCTGTCCGTACCCCGATGCGTGCATCTCATAGGCGAGTTCGACCTATCGCTCCGACGATGTACCACGGCTATAAGGGGTATTCTCTCCTCTTTGTGCGGTTATTCGCTGTGCCGATTTGCTTCGTCGTGCTATCGTCTTCTGATCCTCTGACTTCGATCTTGGCTCCCTCTTGGGCCCTCGTAGTAGTAATTTAGCTCGGCTTTTGACATGGTGCGGCTCGCGTATCATATGGGCAAAGTGTACCCGATCTTCCCTTGCGATAAGATTGCGCCGAATGCCTTGTCCGAAGCGTCTGTTGTAACTACAAACGGCTTCTCCAAGTCTGGGTACTGCAATACTAGTGCCGTTGTTAGTGCCGTCTTCAATTCTTCGAACGCGGCGTCCCTTACTGCCGTCCACTCGAACTAAACGCCTTTCTGTGTTGTAACGTAAATTTGCTCCTCAACGCACCACGTTACCTATGACTGGTCCAAGTTATTTTTTCCTTCCTTTTTATTTTCTCTTACGAGTTGGGCGCCAGGCGCTTTCGCGCCGGAAGGAAAAATAAAGAGGTAGATGACCAGCCTCAACCCAGGCCAGCTACAGCTGTTCGAGGCAGAGTGGGTGGTTCGGACTGTCAAGTCACTAGGGCGCACACAGATGGTGGACTGTGCCCACCCAGATCGCAACCATAATGATCTTGTGTACCAGGCCTTCAAAGGCGGCCGTACGGAGCCGGGAGTACGCTGTACCGGGCTCGGGAGTACGTGCTGCTGGAGGAGGTCTACGGCTTGTGAAGGTGGCTGTACCAGTGTCAGGAGTACGTTGTACCAGACTCTGTACATGTCGCTGGAGAAGGTCGGGAGTACGTCAAGTGTTTTGTGGTTGCTTGCCCTGGGTGAACGTCTTTTCTGTACGGGTATTAGCAACCCCGCCATGGTGTAGGCTCGGGTGCTCACCAAGCGAGACGTTAAGTCTTCGGACTAATTGGGAGACAGGGAGGTTGTTGCAGCCCCACGGCTATGCCGTGGACAACCTTTAAATGGGTTGGATTCTGTTGGGCAAAAGGTTTTGTGGCTTTGATGGTAGGTCAAGATTACATAATTGTCCGTCGACCACCGGACGTGAGTTAACAGTGCTGGTATGGGGTCTACCCGAGGTACAGCCTTCTCGCAAGAGAGTTGACATAAATCACAAACTTCTGTCAAATCACTAATTAGTCTAAATAAAAAATACGAATGAAATCAATTAATTAGAATAAGTCATCATAATAAAGTCAAGGAATAAAGTCAATCAATAAAATATTGCCAATAAATACACCAGACAAGAACAATAAATAAAGTCAGATTAATAAAATAATACCAATAAATAATTTAAACAACAACAACAGGTACGGGACTTACAAATGATACTCGGGCAACTTCTTTATTTCTTAACAAACAATCATGAATTTTCAATAAACCTTGATAACGAATTCAAGTGAAATGTCCCGTAAAAATTAATCTTGTTTTTTTTTACAATGTTCTAAACCTACTTAGATATCTGAGTTTTCATCGTTTATTCAGCAGTGCCAATTATCCCGTCCTCTCTCTCACTCTCATACACTGTAGATGTTATACAGTTTATCACGCTCGTTACGAATTTCGAACAATGAGCACCGACAAAGTCAAATATTCGGTTGCCTTAACGCACAGTTCGCGATGCGGCCTATCCCGGGCTAATCCCACATACATCCGAAAACCATAACAACGGGACGTCGGGAGGTCACGTACGCGAGCTTCGACTAGTTCGAATCTCCTAGCCCGAAAATCATAGGCAAGCAACGGCTAATAAGTCGACAACGAAGAATCATTAATAAAACCCTACATTATATAAAATGAAAATGAGAAAGCCCCAATTAAATGACTGACGTCCGAAATAATAATAATGAGAATAATAAACAATACTAACAATAATAACCGAACTAATAAAAGCAACGAACAGTTTAACAAAGTTAAATACGCTTCCGACCGTACTAGTCCCTCATGACCAAATACAACAGACGGGACGACGGCCGAGCTCGCACTACTTCAGAATACGAAACGAAAAAAAGTAAAAGACCGCTCGATATAATAAGAAAAGAATAAACAAATAAAATAAATGAAGTATGTTAAATTACGGTACAGTCTAATTAAAACAAAGGCGTTAATGCCAAGTAGTCCAAGGCAATAAGATGAATCAAAAAGAAGTAAACTGGGTCATATAAATCTAAGTCAATTATTAGGTAAATTCCGCGACGCGGTCTATCCCGTTCGAATCCCACATAAACAGGCTATCAAATAGAAAGCACACCGGGATAACGGCCTAACTCGCGCACGGTTTAACCGTCAACAAAAAAAACAATTAATTAACGCAAAGACTTTTTCCCGGTTTCTACCAGTTACATGACCTCAAAGTTACACTGTATAGACGCCGCGGTTCCCAATACAAATTAATACTCTGCACGCGGTGTACCAGAGTTGCAGGTGTGACCAAGCTCGAATAAATTCATAGTCAACAAATTGAATGATAAATTAATGAAATAATGGCGAAGACCGTGGAAGGAAAAAGAGCTCACCGGGACGGTGACGATGCAATGTCCTAGTAATCCGGGAAACCTCGAAAAGACGTGGAAAGATTCCTTCCTTGCTTTCCTTTTGTACAGTTGCGAATAGTAAGATGTAAGTTTCCTTATGTTCGAGAGAGACAACGCTGCTCCTTCTGGCCTCGATAGTAGTTTACGGGATGTCAGAAGTAGAGCGGGACACCGATACAATATAAGCTACATCTTGTTCGCTTGACCGACACCGGGAAAAAAGCCTTGAGGTCCTGCCGGCACGCCTGCCCGTGAACTATGATCCCCACTTAACCCGCCAAACTCGGTTAATTGAGGGAACCTGTGTCGCACGATGACCGCGACTAGCGCCTCAGCTGGACGATGTATTAATCAGCGACAGACAATACCAGCGTTGCGTAGTCCTGCAGATGACTCCCTGAGAAATATAGATTTCCGTGGGTCGACGGCAGCTGCGGATAGAAAGCCGCGTATCATTTGGTACGTCGCGCGGGACAACGATATATTCCGGCAGGGAAAGATGTGAAATATCGGTCCAGATAAAAGGCCGAATCCCGAAGCCCTCCGTTGTGGGATGTGTTGCTCTCCTCTTCTTCATACTCAATCTCCGTCCCTCGGTCGTATAGATCGCATTATATATATATAAAAAAATAGAACAAGAAAAAAAATAAAAATAAAGAATAAATAAAACACGAAAATCATCCCCTACAGCCCTGTGCAATCGTGCTGGTAGCTATCGAGCGAGGAGGACGTAGCCTGAAAATTCTGCCACGTTACAGTGTTAATTCCGTGAGTGGCTTCGCAGTTTTCGAAAAATCCTGTATACATTTTCGGTAATAGCCGGCTAGTTCAAGGAAGGATTGTACTCCATTTATGTCCCTTGGTACCGGGAATGCCCTCACCGCCTCCAGTTTCTTGGGATCAGCGCGTACACCCTCTTCGGAGATGATATAGCCGAGGTACTGCGTGGCTTTGCGCAGGAACTGGCACTTGCTAGGTTGCACTGCCAATTTGGCCACTCTTAGCCGATGCAGCACCTCCCCCGGCCTGTTGTTGTGCTCTTTGAAGGTTTTGCCATGTATGACTATGTCGTCGAGGTACACGTAGCATTTGACTCCTTGTAGTCCGGCTAGTGCGGAGTTCATTAGCCGCTGGAAAGTCGGTGGCGCGTTCTTGAGTCTGACAGGCATGCGGTTATACTCAAAATGAACCTGAGAAGTGAAAAATGCCGTTTTTTCTTTATCTTCCTGCACCATTGGGATTTGGTGAAATCCCGAGATGAGGGCCAAGGTCGTGTAGTATCGGGCTCATCCCAACAGGTCCAATATTTCGGTTATATTGGGCAGTGGGTGCGAGTCTCCGATGGTGGCTTCGTTTAACCTCCGAAAGTCCACCACTACGCGCATTTTCCTCACGCCGGCGGCATTAGGTTTCTTAACCACGACCAACAGCGGTGCGTTCCATTGACTTCTGCTAGGATGGTCTATTCCTTCCACTAGCATTTCACCTGTCTGCTTCTTCACATCTCTCCTGTGCGTCTCTGGCAGCCTAAATGGGTGCACCTTAAAACGCTGCACCCCTTCCTTAAGGGGGATCCGATGCTTCACCATGTGCATGCACGGCAGTTTATCCCCGTTCAGGTGAAATACATCTTTGTATTCCCTGGTGATTTCTTCTAGCGCTCCATACTCTTCCTCGTTGATGTTCGATTCGACGTATCGAGCTCCTGCGCTAGTCGCGCGAGGCGGTCGGCTCCTCGCTCCACGGTGATGGTGCATACTTCTATTGCGGCCGCCTCGGCCGCTTGACCCACTGCAGCAACCTCGAGCGGCTCGAGTTTCACGGGGCGCTGCACCTCGACCACCTGCTCGGTAGTACAGGGTGTCCGCCGGGAAGGTATACTACTTTGTTTGTTTATAATTTGTGATTAAATGAAAGAGAATGGATCTTATATTGATAAATGTTTTATTTAATGTCGGCAATTATGTATGGAATACAATATCAGATAAATGTCCGCCTCTGTTAGCCTCACAAATGCGAGCCCTTTTGAGCACATTTTTCATTACATTCTCACACATTCCACGCGGTATTTCATTAATTTCATCACGAATATTTTGTTTGAGTTGCTCAAGCGTTTCTGGTTTGTTTGCATAAGCCTTGCTTTTTAGATATCCCTACAAAAAGAAGTCCGGAGCAGTCAAATCAGGCGACCGTGGAGGCCAATCAACATCACCATTTTTTTAAATAACTTGTTGTGGAAAGAGGTCTCGCAGTAATTCCATTGTAATCCTGGCTGTATGCGATGTGGCACCGTCTTGTTGATACCACATGTTAATCAAGCCCAAAGCATGCAGTTGTGGCGTTAAAAAGTTTTCAATCATATCACGATATCGCTCCCCATCCACAGTTACCGTTACGCCGTTTTGATTTTCAAAGAAGTAAGATCCAATGATTCCTCCTGACCAAATTGCACACCAGACTGTCACTTTTAATGGATGTAAAGGTGACTGATGAATAATTTGAGGGTTTTCCATTGCCCAGAACCGACTATTCTGTTTATTCACATATCCATTTAAATGAAAATGTGCCTCGTCACTCATTATGATTTTTTCATGAAAATCGGGGTTGTCATGGGCGAGCTGTCATGGGCGAGCTTTTAACGATTAAAACGCGTTGGTTTATCGAATATTTTTCCATAATAAATTTGCCACGTGTCTACTTCACGACTGCCAAATATGAACTGTCAAGACTAACGTTTACCAAAATGGCGGCAAAACAAAGTAGTATACCTTCCCGGCGGACACCCTGTATTTATCAAACTTATAGCGCAGCTACTACCGCGCGGTGGCGTAACACAGGCACCCATAATAACTCCGTCCTCAAGCTTTACTCTCGAGAGCAAACCTATGAATTTACTATCCGTTGCGGTGTAGGTAAACGTCTCGCTGCGTGGCGGCAGAGATAACCTCATCGAGCCGTCCAGTAGTGGCATGCAGTGCACATACAATTTGAACATCTCTCCGTGCAAGATATCTGCTTTGTGATGATTTATGAAATCCATGTCGAGCAGTCCGTTGATACCCAGCGGCACGTTATTTGGAACTATGTAGAACCAATGTTCAACATCCAAAACCGGTGTCTCGAGCACAATCTTCGCTATTCCGAGGATGGTGAATTTTTTGCCTGCTACCCCCTGCAGCTCCACAGTGCAGTCTTTCACTAAGGTTTCTGGCTTGAGGCATCCTTCTTTAATTATGCTGCACTGAGTCCCAGTGTCCGCCTTGAGGGTGAGTACCCCGGTTACAGCCAACGATGCGGCGATCTCGAAGTCACTGGCCGTGGCGCTGGACGCTGGCAGTGTTACTTATAGCAGCTGCAGCACTGTCCTCTTTTTTCTATACATCGATCTCTGCCGAGCCGTGAGTGTGTTCAATCTCATCGTTCCTAGTGGGCGGGCATCTCTATTAGCTCGACCCGGCAGTTACAGTGTTTTTTGCGTTCTTGCTCCCTGCGTCCCTCGGAAATGGGGGCTGCTTCGATGACTGCGCTGGCTCGCTCTTTCCCTGCGATAACCTTTTCCCGCAGCCCTTCCACTCGTGGCCCTTATTCTGATAGTAGTTGCAGATTATTTCAGCGTTGTGTATTGAGTTGTTTTCGCTGGGTATCGGTAGGCTCACTCGTCCCGATCTTTGGGTGCAGTCTCGAGCCACGTGCCCTGGCCTCTCGCAGGTGAAACAATTTTCCCCCTGCCAGGGTGGCGCGCCTTGGGACCTCCTAGGGTGGCTTGGCACTTCACCTACCCCTCCCTTCGGCTGCACCATATTGGTGATTTCGATCGCTCCCGTTATGGACTCGCGGACAGTGGTGTAGTTGAGCGATCTTACCAGAATTTGGACCTGCCTGTGCAATCCATATTCGAAATTCGAGTGGGCACTCTTCCGCGTTATCTTCTCGATGATGCGCACTTCCGACTTAGTATTAGCTTCCTCGCAGAGCGTCTCTATAATGTCGATGATAATACGCTCTGTCCTGGTGTCGTGTACCGCGATATCCTCGCCCTGACTCTGCCGGAGTGACTTGAGCTCTACCTGTAATGCAGGCAGCGACTTCCGCTTCCCGTACAAGGCCTCCAGCTTGGCCTTAAGCTGTGCCACCGAGAGGATGGTTTTATGATTCATCTCTCGAGCTGCCGTATCCTCGAGCCTGCTGCTGAGCACTAACTCCAACAGGATCTCGTGATCCCTAGGCACAGCTCGCTTGAAGACGGTCTCGCAGGATCATAGGAAGACGTCCAACTCGTCAGCGTTGCTTCCGTGGAAATGCTTGATATTTTTTAGGGCCACCCCAAGGTCAAGCGTTCGACTATGTATGTCTTGCATCTACGGTTATTCCCTTTGTAACATACGATCTGTCGGAGGGTAACCCGGATCCTCAAATCGAGTTTGCCTCAGCCGCGGCTGCGGTGATGTTCTCCTAGCCCCGCCCTTTCCAGCCTCCGCATTAGCTCGGCGTTTTGCTCCCGTAGGGACCGCATGAGTTCGAACTCATCTGCTCCTACCTCGTTGAGGGTGTCAGCGAGGTTCCGCCTTGCCAACTGCGTGTCGCGGTCCTGGAGCCTGAGCTCCAGCTCGAGGTCTCGCTGAGCCCTCTCGTACTCATGGTGACTCCTGTCGACCGCTTCGTAACGATGCCTAACCCGTTCCGGTAGTGGTGGCCGCGTTGTCGTACCAGTAGCTGTCGAGTAATCTACGCAATCAATCGTACGCAGGTGTTTGATCTCCTGTTCGATCATATCCTCGGTGATATGTTCGCGGGTTCACTCGCCAGTAGCCATATTGATTAGATCGTGACTGACAGTACTGTCGTGATCCCCAAACGACGCTCCCCTAAGAGGATTCACGCTGAAGTGAGCTGTCAGACGGCCTGCGAGGACCTCATGCCTCTCAGTGGGGATTCATACCGTCGGTGAGAGCTCCGAAAGCGCCCTGCGCGTCTTGAACGTGATGTCCCCGACAGCTGCAGCTAAACCCGCTGCGGAGTCCACCCCCTCGCCAGGTAACGTAGTTTCCAACGAGTTACCCCTACGCTTTGGTCTCGCGCCTCTACTTCCCGGCATGTGGCTACTTTCGCGGTTGACTCTACTTGAAAATATTGCCTCAAACTCTCAAACGAAATAAGTTTTTCCCCGAATATTCTTTTCAATATATTTATTAGACGGAATATTTTTTCTCTAATTTCGCGTCCGACTGGCTTTGGTGTATTTTTCACTAGGTCGTATGTAATACTATTGTATGTAACAGCCACTTACAGATCGATGATCTTGCAGATGATCCTCTCATGGCGGTATTCCTCGGGTGCTGTTAAACTGTTGTCCTATAGCTCCCATCTGAAGATGGTCCTTGACGTCCTTTCTGGCGCCGTTGACCCGTTTGTTCGGTGATTCCTGGGCTCGTCCTTTGATGCGTCATCAACGGTTGCGCGACGGCATCTCCATAAGCTCACACTTGCTTGCACACTTTGTGCGTTATTCGTGACTTGACGTGACACCCTCAAGCGGGACGTCAAACGGTGGACTGCTGTGTCACACCGCACGACGTACACTACGCGCCTTCACGTTAGTTTAGCCGGGTTTCTGCAAACTGCACTGGTGTCCTGGCACAAGCTGCAGTCGTCACTTCAGAGTCACTCTTAACGTTGTCCAAAATCACTTTTGTCCAAGTATGTCACGTATTACTTCAGCAGATCCCACCGCTACCACCAAATGTTATGCCGGTACCGCGTAATCGGATTATTATGGTAATCGGTATAATATTAGAGTTATTAATTTTTGGGATCGATTGCCGATAAGGAGATAGATCTCCAGTAAATAGTGAACACATGAATTTACGGGAAAATATTAGGTGCGCAACTAAGTTCCCGCTGTTTTTTTTTTTTTTTAATGAAAATGCAACTTTATTGTGAAAAAATGTTAACAAATGAATTATTCAAAATATTGCCCATCGTTAGCGACAACTTTTTCCCATCTTTCTGGCAGAGCTCGAATACCGTGACGGTAGAAGTGTTCGTCTTTTGAGGCTATCCACGAATCAAGCCATTTTGAGATGTCTTCATATGAGCTGAACTGCTGATTAGCTAGACCATGTGCCATCGAACGGAACAAGTAATAATCGGACGGAGCAATATCTGGGGAATATGGCGGGTGGGGTAGGACTTCCCATTTGAGCGTTTCTAAATAGGTTTTAACGGGTTTGGCAACGTGACGCCGAGCGTTGTCATGCTGTAGAATCACTTTTTCATGCCTCTGCTCGTATTGTGGCCGCTTTTCGTGCAGTGCTCGGCTCAATCGCATCAATTGAGTTCGATACCGTTCCCCAGTGATGGTTTCGTTCGGTTTCAACAGCTCATAACAAATAACACCGCCCTGGTCTCACCAAATACACAGCAAAATCTTCGCAGCGTCAATATTCGGCCGTGCCGACGACGTAGAAGCATGACCGGGCAGTCCCCATGATTTTGTTCTCTTTTGGTTGCTGTAATGAATCCATTTTTCATCACCCGTAACGATGCAATGAAGAAAACTCTTCTTTTTTGCCGCTAGAGCAGTGGTTCACAGGCGAAAAAACGACGGTCAACGTCTCTTGGCTTCAAATCATAAGGAACCCAAGTTCCTTGTTTTTTAATCATTCCCAACGCATGCAATCGCTTGGAAATAGTTTGGCGGGTAACTCCTAATGCTGAAGCAAGCTCTTTTTGCGTTTGGCACGGATCCTCATCGAGCAATGCCTCCAATTCAGCGTCTTCGAAGGTTTTTGGCCTTCCTTCACGCGAACGGTCGTCAACATCAAAATCACCGTCTTTGAAGCGGCGGAACCAATCACGGCATGTTGTTTCACTTGAGCAGCATCTCCGTAAACTTTTTGGAGTTCTCGATGCGCTTCAGCCGCCGTTTTCTTCGAATGAAAGAAGAAAAGCAACACTTCCCGCAAATGACGATTATTGGGCACAAAATCAGACATTTTCACACAACCAAAAGTATATGACGCAAAAACAAAATCACTTACGTCAAAGCGGTTTGTTTACCATATGTCTAAGCTTGGTTCATGACGTTTTGGTTATGTCTCAATCGACCAGCACTTACTACTGGAGCCATCTCTTGAAAAACAGCGAGAACTTAGTTGCGCACCTAATAATAGTGGAGTATTTATTGTAGACAACGACAACTTTCCGTTATCTATTTAAATGACAATAAAACAATGTTACAATAATTTGCAGTTTCGAGCCTTTGACGAGGTACAAACCTCTCTCGTTCCAATCTCCTATTAGACTGATTTCGGCAAAGGAGTTATTCACTTCCTTTGGCGAAATCGATGAATTTGCGAGAATGTCGATTGCAAGTTGCTGCAAGTCGTAGCTCGAGCGGTGATTGCTCGCAGCTTGTTGCTTACGTTTGCACATTCTTTCTACTTCGGGTGAGTAGCCACACGCGTAGGAGGAATAATGGCGAAATAATTATAATCGAATAATTTGCGGCACAACATTTTGTTGTTATTATTTTGGCCTCGTGTTAGCGGATTTATTATAATTATTCATATAATTTTATTTTTGTTTTCATTTCTTTGATTTAAAATTAAAATATACAAGCATTGTTCTTAAAAAAATTTCTTTATCGACCTGATCCCCCTCCTTAATTGTAGGAATCGATCACAAATTTTGGTGCTCAACGTAGGGCCCGAAAAACCTCAAAAGTCGTGTTACGTCCTGGCCATTTTTCCCTACATATTCCTTCGAATAGTCCAGATAACTACCCTATGAAATCCCTAACTTATATCCTCTCACGACCTATTAACACTCACTATCTCATAAAAATTTTTCTCTCACCAAATTCGCATTTCACCTACTTCTGAGAGGAAATTGTCCAGACGCTAAACATGCGGCTATACCGGACGTTAATATCCACTTTCTGTTAAACTCGCATTCATTCGTGGAATACCACAAATCTTTATTGCACTCTAATATATTTTCTTTATTCCACACACTATACTTCTAATACCAAGGTATCGTCCGAAACACCAGCTATATAGCTGCACCGGATGCTAGAGGTTTAATTTCCGCCTATTCAGATCCGCTCGCGAGTGGTCGCGAGAAATCGACTCTCTTCCTTTCCGTCTTTCTGGAATAATACAAGCTGCGCATCTTGCGCTTGGACAATATTCTTGGACCGCTGCAAGGCCCATCTTAACTCTCACCTTCCCTACCATCCATGCTTTCTTCGTTAACTCTATCAATCTTTTAAGAGTTTTCAATCATGTGTTAATCTATTCACTTTCGATGCTTACCCAAATGTGAGTTCGGGTTTTTAAATTGCTGTTCTGTTCATTTGAATTGTGAATCTTATTATTGAATCTTGGCTACAGGAGTTAGCATTTGTGGAGATTGTTTCGAATAATTGTTGTCCTGTTTATTTGAGTTGTGAATTCCGTTATTATAATTTTTTCTGAGTATCGTAAAGAATCAATAAATATTTATACGCGTAATAATTCAGTATCTGAGTTTTAACTCTTAATCGGGGAACGAATCCCATCCTTAATAAGAAAACTAAATACAATAACGCATATCTTGCGCCCAATCAGGCTAAGAAGTAACAAATGGAACCAAATAATTTATATTTTTGTGTTCTTTTAATAGTGCTCACTCCGGTAGTAACTTCCACCCTTGTGAAGCATAGCATGTTGCTTATGCTTTAGTACTGCCCCCCCCCCCCATTTTACCACACCCATTAACTTCACATTATTACGATTCTGAGTTTTTTTTCTTTTCATTTTGGTTTTATTTTCATTTTCGCCTTGGTTCATCTGCTTGCTTTGTTGTTTTTTTTATCGCTTAAAACTAACGTCCACCCTATTATTTACATTTTAGTACTGCTTGCCCATGACGTTAGTCAACCGTACCCTTCTCTCCATTGTGCTTCAGAAGTCGATTTGCCACGACAAGAACTTGTTTATTTGGTACCTAATTTTACGCTCTTTCTTTATTTCTTTTTGATTTTTTTTGCGTTTGGTAATCAAGACTACCGACTGTAGCCAATGGAATTTTAAAACACAATTCGTTTTGTTGTTGCTGCCTTACACTGACAGATAAATTACACTGTTGGACACGATTGATTCATTTCTTTATTTATTTGTTTGTATATATTCTCTGCAAACCCGTGGCATTTGATACATTTTCAAATCCCGTTCTTAATTCCTCCACTTTTTATTGCTTGTGATCCCATGCCCCTCCCCCCAAGATATTTCGTGAATTTACCCCATATTTTTTATTTATCATTTGTTTTCTCTTTTATTTTTATTTGGGAACTAAACGCATAGTCGACTTCATTTTAGCCTCTAATTTTGTTGTACGAACAATTACTTTCTCTTTTTTTTTTACTTTTCGTTGAATATTCGAAATAATTTAGCCGACATTACAACCCTGAGAGACTACGTACCCCGTATCTTAGTAATTTTAGATACGTCGTCTACATATTTTGAGAAAAATGGATACAGTGACGACGGTTGGTGGGTCGACGATTACCACGACTAGCATCCCCCCCACTCTCTTACATCTGATTGTTCCTGTGACTACCCACGTACCCCTATCAATTCAGAGCGAAACAATGCGTATCCACGACGACCTTCGAGCCTTTCCCAAGAGCGTGACAATGCGTGACATATTTCTACTAATGGATACAAGCCATTACTGGCGCTAAAAAATTTGGCGTCGGTTTCCAGCGGTAGAGACTGACAAGGGGACCTCCAGGTACGTGGAACACCGATTCGGACCAAATTTTTTTTACAGGTAGGTTGCACCTAGGGGTGCAATAGGTGCAAGTAATAGGACGCGCTTCTTATCCGTTTTCAAGATATGAAATATTAAAAATTTCCGAGCGTCCATATACTCTCTATATACTCTCTGCGTTAAGTAATTTTCAACAGAGCGCGTAGCGTAGTCAGCAACATCTCCGCTTCGTAAGCGCTGGATCGCCGGATCGAATCCCGCCGTGGACTTTTAAAAAAAATATTATTATTATTATTATTTAATCATTTCTACGGCAACTACTATGCGATAATATTAATATTTCCGTAAAGGAATGAATAAATATTTTTAATTGTGGATCATTTTGGTGTTATAAGGAAAAACGAGCAGCTTTTTTTATTTATTTATTTTTTGGTTGAAAGGTAGGGAAAGAATTGTGACAAATGGATACACGAGTTTAAAAGAATAACCAATCTTTTTATTAACTTTTCATTGGTTATCGCAACTACAAGAACTAGGGTGGTACTGATCATAAAAACATGGAAAACAATAATTATTTCGGCATTGGGCGCACGTAATAAATGCCGAGTTTCCGCATCCGCAAGGATTTTTTAAGTCGTCAATCGCGAAGCAAACCTCGTTAACGTTTAGGAAAGATCTCCTGTCGTCATGTAATTTGGCAGTGAACCAAGCGTATCGTAACATGTCGCAAAATATTGGAGAAGACAGTTGATGGTGAACAATAGATTAAATTTTGATACAGTCTTCCCTAGAATTAATTTCCCTATCCTGTTCGATAAATATAAGAACAATTCTGAAGTCTCTTGATAAAATTTTTAACTTGGCGGTAGAAATATACATCGCACGGTTGCACTAATGGAGTGCACTTTGGTGGAATGATCTTTGCAGTGCACGTTGGTAAACCCTCCTCATCGGTAAAAATCTCGTCACATAATAATGGATTCGTTTGGCCGCCCCAAGAATCAATGAGCAACAGGAATTTCTCCTTATTTACGTATGGCATCATAACATTAGTTAAAAAATCTCTGTACAGTGCTGTATTCAGTTTGCCGGACTTGGAAGATGTGACGACGGCGTTCGTATATTTTTCCGCATATTTATCTATAGATTTTTGGACCTCTGGTCTAAATTTGCCGGTGGTCTTTTGCAAGCAAACGTAGACGGTCGGAAGTAACTTACCCGATAGGCTCATAGCATACTGTGCCGTGTATGAATTGGTCACCTTATTCATATCCTTACGTTTTAAAAGAACCACTTTTGACCCACGCTCGGCAAGGGTTCTGTTATATGTTGATTGGTATTGGCACCCTAGATAAAATAAGTGGAATAATTAATTATGTACGTGAAAATTTTTGTCTGTCATGTAATACAATTATTTTTTTAAATACCTGTTTGATCAGTGTTTATCACGAAATCCTTGTCATAATTCGGAATTAGCGTTCGTGTCTGGATTCTGAATTTTTCGGCCGCAGCGAGAGTTTCCTCCATTGTAATAGTTTCTCGTTCGGATACAAATTTCGTGATTTTTCTTTGTCGAATCATATGTTTTACTTTGAAGCGGTGTACCCAGACATCGGAAGCTTTGAATTATCATGATATGATATAAATCAGGAAATTGGCTCGCAGCAGCTAGGGCCCATATCTGCAAGTTCCTCGTTGTGACCTGCTGGTTGGATTGTCGAGCTTCTGCGAAACGATCGTATGTCCACGAATCAATTGTATTATATTTGTCTACAATGGTTCCACCACTTCTGATATGTTTATCCCAAATTTCCACAGGTCCATTCTCTTGAGGCGGTATCCTCCTTTTTTTTGGAAATTTTTTAAACTCCACTTCGGGTGCATTTTTGCCAAATTCACCACCTTTATTTTATAATCCAGGGGAATGAACTCCTTTTCGTCTTTCATCTTTTTTTCTTGTGGCTCGTAATCGTCGTCGTTTTCTGATTGCGATGCGTATTCTTCGACTTCATCCCATATGCCTTGTTCCGCAACTTCTCCGAACATTATCAGTTCATCTTCCATCACAAATTTGTGTACCGTTAGCGTTTCCATTATACTGTGATACATTTTTTCGCCAATTTCCATGTGTGTCTTCTTAATTACTGTAGATGGTTCCGTCACGATATGATTATTCTCCAAAAGAAGTTGTTCGCAATATACTAATGCAGTTTTTAATTGCACTTTCGATTCTTCAATATCTTGGGCCTCTGCGTCAGCTACACCCTCTTCGACCGTAGAAGGACCAGGCACTTCACTTTTATCTGTAGGGTCGGACATTTTACGAAAATAACGATGCTTCTACCTCGAGAGCTAACAACTGAATGCAGCTTACATGGCTAATGGGACCCCGTTTGCTCCATTCCAAATTTTTTGATCGCATGCGGCTGTCCTCGACAGGTCAGAACAGGCGCCAACGAATTTTATTAATTTATTAATTTATCAACCTGTTAACCGGGCGGGACGTATAAATACGTCAAATATACTTGAAATATAATATAATTCCCCGGTCAACAGGTAAATTAATTAATTAATTTATTTACTTATTTATTATTCATTCCTTTACGGAAATATTAATATAATCGCAGTCGCTCATTGATTCCTGGGGCGGCCAGACGAATCCATTATTATATGACGAGATTTTTACCTATGAGCATTTATTACGTGCGCCCGATGCCGAAATAACTATTGTTTTCCATGTTTTTATGATCAGTACCACCCTAGTTCTTGTAGTTGCGATAACCAATGAAAAGTTAATAAAAAGATTGGTTATTCTTTTAAACTCGTGTATCCATTTGTCACAATTCTTTCCCTACCTTTCAACCAAAAAATAAATAAATAAAAAAAGCTGCTCGTTTTTCCTTATAACACCAAAATGATCCACAATAAAGAATATTTTTCATTCCTTTACGGGAATATTAATATTATCGCATAGTAGTTGCCGTAGAAATGATTAAATAATAATAATAATAATAATTTTTTAAAAAAGTCCACGGCGGGATTCGATCTGGCGATCCAACGCTTACGAAGCGGAGACGTTGCTGACTACGCTACGCGCTCTGTTGAAAATTACTTAACGCAGAGAGTATATAGAGAGTATATGGACGCTCGGAAATTTTTAATATTTTATATCTCGAAAACGGCTGAGAAGCGCGTCCTATTACTTGCACCTATTGCACCCCTGGGTGCAACCTACATGTAAAAAAATTTGGTCCGAATCGGTGTTCCACGTACCTGGAGGTCCCCTTGTGAGTAGAGCCCGGCTGCAGATTCACCCAGCATGGATATGCTACTCTTTCTGGCGACCACTATGCGAGCTGCGGAGTTCGATCACTCTCACCGAACCAACTCTAACTACACCCAGAAAACTCCCCCTCCCCCCCCAAGTGCAAACTCGGGTCGCCCTCCAGGCAGATACCCTAAATCCCCCTGCCGACTGGGCAATCCATTGGCCCCTTCAGGGATCCGAACAGTTTTGACGAGTCCTCAGACCTCTTAAGGCATGAAGATGCCAACCCTCTCCTTCCTCCGCACCCGCGGTCATCTCTATCGGCATCCACCATAACCCTTGCACCCCAACCACCTTCACCAACCCCCCTGAGACGTCCACCCCACCTAGCCCCCACCCGAATTTACCCTCTTTCCCGAACCCACTTTCCGCGGCTCACTGGGAGCCACATACTACCTTTGACCTGCCCCCTCGATTCCGGCCCCAAAATGGCAGTACCAGACTGAGGCCCCCACCCCGAACATCCTTCCGACATCCCCACTCCGTCCAACACCCATCCGAGGCCCAAACAGAAATCGATTGCGTGTAGAACGGGGATACCCGCTAAATAGATCATGTAGGGCCCATGAGGCCCTTATGTGGTACCGGATGGAGCCGCTGTAGTCATCCTATGATGAATTCATCTGCCACCTCCGGGCTCGCTTCGGGCACAGCGATCTGCAGGAGCGACTCCGCCGAGAAGTGGAGGTGAGGATTCAAGGACCGAGCGAGCCGAGCGAAGGGTACCTCACTAAAATGCTCACCTAATTTAGCCTTCTTAACCCCCCCCCCCCCCCCCCCCCTCCCTTACCCCATAGAGTGACAATTAGACATTTGTTTGCAGAACCTACACCCAGGCCTAGCTATGAATTTGGATAGAGGAGATATTAATAGCTTCTTGGACTTCCAGCTGAGGTATCGGTGGATAGAGACGATGCGCGAGTTAGTACTGAGATCGGCTGCTTTTATACCTGCAGACAAATTCCCGAAAGATAAAGTAGCAGCCCTCAGTCTCACGCCCCAGCTCAGCCCCCCTCTCTGGTAGAATCGAGTCCGTCACTGTTCGTTGGTACAATTGTAGGCAGCAAGGCCACATACTACTGTGTTCAAAAAGTAAGGTGAATTTTTAATTTAAACTTCCCGCGTTAACCGAATTGGACAAATAAATTTTTTTTAAGTTGGTAGGACTGTAAGTCACATCTGTGACAAATTACATGTCGATATCATCATTAGTTTTTAGTTTACGCTTGGTTTTGTGAACAAAGAAAAGTGAATTTGGCGATTTTTACGATGTCGAATTTTGTTGAGCAAAGAAGTGCTATTAATTTTGCTTGCGGAATGAAATTTCCGCCGCTGAAACGTATCGAATGTTACAAAAGGCCTTCGGTGACGAGACTATGTCACAGAAAAATGTTTACAAGTGGTACAAAGACTTCAAAGAAGGCAGAGAACGTGTTGATGATTTGGAACGCTCTGGACGACCATCGACGTCAATTGATGAGCAACACATCAAGAAAATCAAGGAATTGGTGCTCGAAAATCGTCGATTAACAATTCGAGACCTTGCCGACATGCTTGCAATATCAATTGGATCAGTGCAAGCAATTTTGAAGGATCATTTGTGCCTCAGAAGAGTCAAATCGCGTTTGGTGCCAACATTTCTCAATTTTTTCGAAAAAGAGCGTCGCGTTCAAGCATGTGAATCAATGATTTCTGACTATCAGGACGTCTACATACAAATTATTACGGGCGATGAGACTTGGATTTATGTCTATGATCCGGAAACAACCGATCAATCGAGCGAATATCGTGCCAAAGGTGAACCGAGACCGAAAAATCCATGCCAAAGTCGCTCAAAAATCAAGGTCACGTTGACAGTTTTCTTCGATTATCGTGGTGTGGTGCATTACGAATTCCTTCCCACTGGCCAAACTGTCAACAAGGAATATGATTTAAGTGTTATGCGTCGTTTGCGTTAAGCTATTCGCAAGAAAAGGCCAGAATTATGGAAAGACAACACTTGGATTTTGCACCACGATAATGCACCGTCGCACACAGCACTGGTTCTTCGTGAGTTTTTCGCCAAAAACTCCACTCGTGTCGCTCCACAACCACCGTATTCGCCTGATTTAGCACCGTGTGACTTCTGGCTGTTCCCAAAGCTCAAGAGACCACTCCGGGGAAATCGTTTTGAGTCGATTGAAGAGATCAAACGTGAATCGCTACGCGCATTGAAGGTTATACCTGAGGACGACTTTTTAGCATGCTTCAAAGATTGGAAAAAACGTTGGCATAAGTGTATTGTAGCTAGGGGGGATTATTTTGAGGGGGACGAAATCGATTTGGAAGAATAAATAAAAATTCTTAATTTTAAAACAAAATTCACCTTACTTTTTGAACACAGTAGTATTTAGGCAGTGCCAGGCAGCCTCTGGGGTTCTTCTGCCGGGTCCGCAGACGGACGGACCCGCGCTGCCAATAATGCTGGGAGGGAAACGCCCCAGAAGAAGCGCAGTGAGCGACATCCCCCCGGTTCATCAAAGAGTACCAATAATGAAGTAGAGAACGCCCAAAAATCTAGCACCCCGCCAACTCCGCGCTCCCCGGTTGTCCCCAGTATTGAATTCAGTGGACGCTTAAGGAGAATATAGTTGGCACTATTTCCAACTGAATCTCCTTGGACGTCCTGCTAAGACATTAATAGATCGGGTGCCGCTCGCACCTACCTAGGAGTCGACCGCACAACCGCACAAGAGCTCGGTGGAGCGTCTAGGCCGGCCTCCGGTGGAGGGTGAGTGGCCAACAATGCATTAGTCCCCATTTTGGAGAAAATCCCCCTACGGTTCGAAGTGGAAGGAGGGGGACAATTAAAAACCCTTAACATGCGGAATACCTCCCTTGGGTATGACAATTCTAGGCATCGATTTTTGTAAACGTTTCGGGTTGAAGATGGATTATGGGACCGACACGTGGAGCACCCCAAACGCTGTCGTCTTAACGGAATTTCCCCACTAATAGAACCCGCTTACCCGAAATTTTCTGACCCGGCCGATACCCCTCCTAGAAGATCACCCTATCGTGTACTGGAGTAGAGTCCTTTCTCGTGCAGATAGAAAATATAGTGTAACCGAAAAGGAGTGCCTCTCTGTGCTCTGGGCTGCTAAGAAGCTCTGACCATACATGGAGGGCACGTCCTTACGGGTAATTGGTTGGCGGAACATTGCTCTTCATTTTGCCACTGAACAGATTTTAAAGAATTGATCAAGGGCTCATCTTTTTTTCATAATTGTCAAAGTAAGTTCTCACCCTTAATATTACGTTTAAAAAATATAATTATTTATAATAAAGATACATTTTTTATCGCAAATTTTGTTATGCAGAGGATAAACTGCGTTTCAAGAGCTTTCAAATGAATACCCCAAATAGGCTATAGGAAGACAGAAACCGATAATCCTTTTTTATAATATAAATAATTCTGTCCCAGTTGCAGTTGTAAAGTAGTATTACTCTTACGTTCTTAAAACTAAAATAAAATTTTTTTTTATATTAATTTTTGTGAGAGTTACAATCTTTCAAGGTGCACATTTGTATTACAGGCCACGATAGGGCTAACAAAAATTTTAGAAATTCATAAATGTACTTGACATCAATCTTAATTTATGACATCAATCAGGCGAATAAAATTGGATATGTAGCCCTTTCTCCGAGATCATGCGTTCTTCGCGGACGATTCGTCTATGAAAGAAAAGTAAGTGATTTTGTCAGGAGTTTTTAGAAGTGTAAATTCATGATCAATGAACATTATCAAGACTATGCAACCTACGAAATACAATACGCAACGCAGCATTACCCATGTAGAAATTTGGGCAAGGTACCAGCTAGATACTGTTTAGAAATCCCCCCTTACGGTCGGAATATAGTCGGTCATCGGATTGGATTCCAAGCATGAAATATAATGGCCGTCAACTGGATTCCCATCGCGATCTCGGACTGGATCATAGGCGGGTTATTTTAAGAGATGTGGTATCATTGGCTTGCAGGATATTGCATTAAAGATCGAACAATTATGAAATTTTTATTGATAAACTGATACACTATTAACATGGTAATAACAATAGAAGAATATCAATTTTAAAAAATGTACAGACGTGACAACTCGAACTATGATACCTATAGTAGCAAAAAGAACTGTCAAAGACGGAAATCGATCTGTCGACCTAACCGTTATACCTATCCTACCTACCTATTAACCTAATACACTACCGACTATGCTATCACTTGACTTTGAGTTTTCTGTATTCAAATGCCCTATTAGGCCACCGGTAATTATAACCGATGCGTAAATACGATTCCAATAATTATGACGATGCATGACTCTGTACTTGTACATTTTTTTGCTTCCTCATAGAAGAAGCTATGTTCGGTGAAAGTTTTTTTTCGAGATTGTCGATGCGCATGCGTGTGTGTGTGCGAGTGAGTGAGTGAGTGAGTGAGTGAGTGAGTGAGTGGGTTATTGATTGATTGATATTTATTTAGCTTTCTCAGCTATTTTGTTATACATATACTATATAAGGTATTTTACATATTAGGCTTACATACTATACAACTTTCGGCATAATATACTGTTTTAACATCCACTTAAATGTTGTTCATCTATCGCATTGTTTCAATTCTGACGGCATGGCGTTATACATCTATATCCCTTCATAAAATATACTTTTTTGCGCACTTCTTATTTTTCTAAATTGTATCACAATATTTTCTGCCTGCCTTGTTTGCCTCTCATTTGTACTTCCTACCAGAACTATCTTATTTTCTAATTGCTTCGGCAACCAACTTTTAACCATCTTAAATATAAATATACACACACTGTAATACACAGTCTCAGTCTCACCGACATAAACTGCAACGCCAACATTGCAGTATGACTCGCATGGCCCGGTTTTGCGCAACTTGCAATTTAGTCAGCTGCGTTTCACCCATACTTACTAAAATCGTAGCACAATACTCAAAATGTGGTGCTATAATTGACTTATAAACTATACATCTTGCATATCACTGATTGTTAAATCTATCAGGGGTACAAATTGAAAATGCGGGTTTGATAACAGATGGCGTTACTAACGCTATACGCATCAGGCAGTACTGTGACTATGTTCATGTCAAAGCTACGTCTTATAGCTTTAATTTTCAGTATGTGTCAATTTGTCGCAGTGTCAAATTCATAGTTTTTTTGAGCTCTCAATATGTCGAGTTTCGTGCCAACAAAACAGCATTTGCGGGAAGTTTTAATTTACTTCTTTAATTTGAAGAAAAGTGCTGCTGAAGCACATCGATTGGTCTCCGAGGCTTATCCGAGTCATGTTCCATCGGTTTCAACGTGCGAGAGATGGTTTGTGCGGTTTAGAAGTGGTGATTTTGACGTTGAGGACAAAGAGCGGCCGGGCCAAGTGAAAAAGTTTGAGAATGCTGAATTGGAGGCAATACTCAATGAAGACTCGTGTCAAACTCAACAAGAGCTCGCAGATTCATTGGGAGTGACACAACAAGCCATTTCCCATCGTATAAAAGCCCTCGGAATGATCCAAAAGCAAGGACATTGGGTGCCGTATGAGCTGAAGCCGAGAGACGTCGAGCGCCGTTTTTTTGCATGCGAACTGCTGCTCGAACGGCAAAAACGGAAGGGTTTTTTGCATCGCATTGTCACTGGTGATGAAAAGTGGATCCATTACGATAACCCGAAGCGCAAAAAATCATATGGTTACCCCGGCCATGCATCATCATCGACGGCCAAACCAAATATTCACGGCGCCAAGCTCATGCTCTGTATTTGGTGGGACCAGCTGGGTGTGGTGTGTTATGAGCTATTGAAATCGAACGAAACCATCACAGGAGCACTATACCGAACTCAATTGATGCGTTTGAGCCGCGCACTCAAAGAAAAACGGCCACAATACGAGCAAAGACACGACAAAGTAATTTTGCAACATGACAACGCTCGGCCACATGTTGCAGCGCCGGTCAAAACATACCTACAAACGCTGAAATGGGAAGTCTTACCCCACCCGCCGTATAGCCCAGATATTGCTCCTTCCGATTACCACCTTTTCCGATCGATGACACATGGCCTAGCTGACCAGCGCTTCCATTCTTACGAAGAAGCCCAAAAATGGGTCGATGACTGGATAGCAGCCAAGCCGGCCGAATTTTTTCGCGACGGTATCCGTAAATTGCCAGAAAGATGGGAAAAAGTTGTGGCTAGCGATGGACAATACTTTGAATAATTCATTTGTTACCATTTTTTCAGAATAAACGTTCAAAAATAGAAAAAAATCCCGCATTTTCAATTTGTACTCCTGATAACTTGTTGTGTTCTATCATTTAAATATGATTTTAAACATTCTAGTACACTTCCTCTTATTCCGTATCGATATAATTTACCCATTCATCTATCTCTATCTACTGTTCCGAAAGCCCGTTTTAGATCCAAAAATATTACTCCTATACCATAATGTCTCCTTCACTTATTATCGTTTCCCAATCATCAATGACACTCTGTATTGCTGTCTCTCATGAGTGAATCATCCTTAAACCTAATTGATGTTCCGTAATAATGCCATTAACTTGTAAGTATGTTTCAATTTGCTCTTTTACAACTAATCCCAATACTTTTTCATATATTGGCAATATATTTATTGGTCTTTATTCACTTGTTTTCTTTGGTTTTTCAAGCTTTGGAATTGGTATTATTGTGGATGTTTTCCATCCCTCTGGACACGTACATTTACTTAATGATTCATTAATTAGCCTCAATAATTCCTCCCCTATCACATAAAAGCATGTTTTTAATATATCGCTAGTTATTCCTTCATCTGTCCCTTTCTTACGTGGCAAGTTTATAACAATTCGTTCTAATCTGTATATATCTATCAGATCAAAGTTTTCTAAAATTCCCTTATTTTCTGTAACGTAAATAGTTCTCCGACCGTATATCATTTATTTCTTTCGCGCCCGCATTTTCTCTTCTTATAACTTCTTTTAGTGTTTTCCACATCCTTGCAGGGTCATTTTTAGTATCATCTATCATCCTTTCATAATACCGTTATTGTGCACTAATTAGATTTGTGATTTTCTGCACACTTATGACAAGTTTCCTGTCGTATACAGTTTTGGGCAATATGGTAATAACCCCAGCATTTAAAGCATATTCTCACATGTAATGGTCAAATACCATACATTTTTCAATCCAATATTTATTTTTCCTCTTCTTAGCATTCATTCATGTGTTTCTGCATCTACCTCGAGCATTACCGAGCCTTCTTCGTTGTCACCTTTTCTAGTTTTAGGTTTTGTAATCCTCTTCACCACTTTTATGTAAAATCCTTCTTCTTTCTTATCAATATTATTCTGCTTGTTGATCGTATCTATTAAGTTCTCATCTTCTTGTTCCATTTCATCTTCATCAATATTTTTAATTTTTAGCTTTGGTTTTATCTTCTTTGGTTCCACGATCTCAAAGGCTTTCCCTAGCTTTTCACTCACTGTGTCTCTCAGCTGCTTGATCTCTCTCACACTCTCTTAACCAAGTATTACTGATCCTTTACCTCCTTTCCTGAATTTTGTTAAACCTACAGCTAAATTTTTTATATCTACTTTTTCTTTTACTATTTTTTTGGTTGTTGCACTCTCCTACGCTTTCTTCGGCTTAACAATCGGTATACTTTCTTTCTTTCCTTTTACCATCTCACTATAACTTTATTCTCTACTCCCCATTACTTCCATGTTATCCTCTTGAAATTTTTGTTTCATTTCTTCTAGTTCCTATTTGAAGATCACCAACTCCTCCCAGATTATTTGCTTTATCATGATTATGATTTCATTTTTACATGTAACCTCATCCGTTATTTCTTTCACTGCCTTCACCAACCAGTCTATCTTTACATCCATGTTCGATTGCTTGCTGCTACTGTTGCTGTTACTGCTTCCCGATATATTGTAGTTGCTGCTGTTGCTATGGATCCTGTTGATCCCAGTTTTTCTCAACCACTCCCCGTCACAGGTGTCCTCCTTCTCTCTGTTTTTTCTGCTCCAAAGGGAATTTCCTAAAAAAAAGGGGGGTTTCAATCATGTCGGCGTTACCGACCGCGACCACTGATGGATATGACCGTTATCGGCAGATAACGATGTAACTTTCAATTAATTACCTACACACCCGCACTCGTTGATTCTTACACGTTGGCATTTTAATGGCTACCTGATCGCTGAGTAGCAAACAAACTAATTCACGCATCACATGCACTATTTACCATTCTCCGACAAGATAACACCAACTGATGTACATTGTGTGTACCGGGACCTCTATGACAACTTCTTGCACTCGCCAGTCCTCTCTTTTCACCATACAAACTATAACTTTACGGAGCGATGTCCACACGTCAAGTCACGTCAAGGGGGGGGGGGGGGGGGAGAGAATATCATTTACGAATGTGCATAACCTTATTAGATATTTTATAATCCCTGCTATAATTAATTAAAAAAGGCGAGGACCTCAACTTTACACAAGTTTCTGCGGTGGACGACGACCGTTCCAATCTTTTGCGTTGGATATGACATTTCCGGCATATTATGACATAACTGTTCTTGCGTCATGGTACATGTAAAACCCCATACGGGCAGCTGTAATGTAAATTGTACAAATGGTACTGCGTAACTACACTGATTACGAGTATATTTTTTACTATTTCCCATTCTGAATTGGGATACAATTCAGAACTCACTCGTATTCCAAATAGGGCCTCTCTTTTAGGGAATCCCTAGCGAATTTCGACTGATTAAAAACTGTGCCGGTGCGACACTGCGACATCATTCGGGATTCACTCAGATTCCAAATAGCATAGCCCATTTCGGGAGATCGGAGCAAATCCCGACCGGATGATCGTCAGAAACTGGGACTCCCTGACAGATTTCTGTATGGGTAGTTTTCGCCTACGTCGCTGTTTTACAACAGTGTTACACACACTGTTTAACACAGGTTAAAAAAAAGCGGTATTTCATTGTTGTTTCTAGCGAGATATCAACGGTTGATGATGGTCTGTTGAAAGTGACTGTCCCCTAACTTAAGATGAGTAAAGAACTCTGTTTCACTTATACGTTATGGTCATTACTTACGAAGCCTTGTATTCAAGATAAAGAAAGCAAGCAGCATTATTTGCTAGGCTCAAAGAGATCGTTCAACGAAATTTATTGAGTGTTTTGAAATTTGTTTAAATGAAAAATGGAATTGATTACGTGTTACTGAACGAAGCATGGGCAACCTATCTAAAATAGATTGTAACTCTATTTTGCTTATACGATGTGGTCTTTAGTTACAATACCTTGTCTTGAAAATAAAGAGAAAGAAATAAATTATCATTGTTTCTCTGTCTGAAAAAGATAATTTGCAATACGTTGGAAATAGAAATAAATTTTGTGACGTGCTATTGCACGAAACAACTTATATATAAATTTGAGATCAATCTACAAAAGTCTCTATAATTTTAGGAAGGCTTTGTAGTCGGTCAATACTTTTTACTACATACTCTTGCCGTCACAGCAGGATATGGAATGCTCCACGTAGATCTTCCGTTACTAGGAACGGTGAGTAATTGCTTCTATATTCTCATAATTCAGTTCACGCTTAATATTAAAATATTTTCAGATATTCGGAGCAATGACGACGGCCGTAGTAATCTTGGCTGCGTAATAATAATTCCTGCTATTAATAGTAAACTTCATAGGAAAGTTCTTTTTGACCATTATGTGTTGTATAAATTACATATAAGTACAAATAATAAAAGAGGTGTCGGTGGGACACCCGGTTGGAACGAAGTTTCTTTTACTATATATTATGTGTTAAATAAGAGGCACAATTAAATAAATTAACAGCGTTGCAGAGTAATTAAATGGAAAAATAAAATAAATGAAGGAATGGTAATAAATTGTAATTAATATATTTCTTAGGAATAAACTTTTTATTACTAATTATTGTACAAAAATATATACTATAAACTAAATATAAACTTAATCTGTACAGTCAATCGTAGTAATGATTGGTTTGTGATAACTAAAATAGGACACATATGTTTGCGATTGAATGTTATGTAAGTGTCTCGAAAAAACTGCATAGATAGTGGTATTGTATCTTGTTGTAGATTCTGCTGGATCACTGTTAATTCTTGGGAGCTCTAAAAATAACCATACAAAAAAATATCGAACAAATATAAATCATATTTCACAGAGAATATACAGTAGAAAGATAAATAAATTACTTACGCATCTGAATGATGTTTTGCTAGCAAGGTATTTAATTGAATACTTTGATTTTTTAATTTTCTTTTCCGTCGATTTTCCTTCATATATTCAGTACGACTTGTAGTCGAGATGCTATAATATCAACATAAAATAAAACGATAAAATAAAATAATTTAAAAAATATTAATAAATATATATCAGCTAATAATGATGATAATCTTTCATGAATAAAATTAATAAGCGGTAAATGTAAATATTTATAATGTGATATGTTATCTTGGAAGATGGTCTGTATTTTGCTGCTGTAATTCAATGTTTTGTTTCTTTATTGTTATATCGTGTAATGTTTGTTGTGCATCAGTTGTAGGTTTTTTAATTTCTTCATTAGATCCTTGTCGAGGATGGTCAGTATTTTTCAGCTGTATTTCAATTAGTTTGTTTTTGTTTTTTTTTTGTCACGATATTCTTTAGATCTTTGCTTATGCGTTTTAGGTTTATTAATTTCTTCTAATTTTTCTCTCTCACGACATTCATCAGATCTTTGTGCACTGATGTTTTATACTCTTATATCGTGTATTTTTTTTCTCTCACAACATTCTTTACATGTTTGCGCATTTGTTTTTTTTTTATCTCGTACCTTGTATCTGAGTAGTCGATGCTTAATAAAATATGTATATGTATATATAAATATATATATGAGGATATGATATGTATATAAATATGTATATGTATATGTGTATTTTGTTGTCTGTTTGTGGAAAATTTATAGTTAATGTATTGATTATTAATTTAATTGAATATCAAGTTTAGTGATTATTGCCTAATTTCAGTTTTTAACTATAATTCACTGAATTTTCATTGCACACAAATGCGTTTTGTTTTCAATTTGAAGAATATTACGGAAAAAGTAGGAAAACTATATAAAAAAAAAAATTTCCAACGATTTTTCTTCAATTTTTCGAATTTTCTGGTAAATTGACTTTAAATTGATATTTTTCCAACTTTTTTTTTACTATTTACTCACACTTATGACTAAATACAGCTTTTGGTAAATAAAAAAGTTAATATTTGGGAAAAGCCACAAAACGGCAATATTACCGTAGATCTAATAATTTTTTTAGGTATTTACCTATGGGCTTGCCCATCATGAAGAAATATGGAAAATTTTTGTTTTTTATCCAAGAATTTACTGTAAAATTTAAAACCGAAAAAAAAACGTCCTTTTTAGAAAATCACTATTTTGCTATCTGTGACCAAACTAATGAGGAAAAAAATTTTTTAATTTCTGTACAGTGTTTTTTATATTGCCCTACAACATACTAAAAGGAAAAAAAATACGAGGGAAAAAACAGGTCATTTTCACTAAGAATGCCCCATATAGAGGTTATGACGCGCACGGCTTTGTAAACACATGTAGCATTTCTCATTATTGAAGAACAGAGTATAATGCCTGCAGTATAACACTGGTACTTATCTGACTCCATCATCACTATCCTCAACTATCATCCCTGAATCACGTTCACAATTCATTGTTCATTATTTATTAATAACAATAACTACATACGCACACAAGAATACAACTGACGCGCACGCCACTTGGCTTTCAGACTGCAGTAATATACCTATACATAACGCGCACGCCGCATGGCTTGTATAGCAGAGTGCCGTACGCAGCTGCCTGTCCCCACTACGAGCGCTGAGAAAAAGAGAAAGAGAGAGAGAGAGAGAGAGAGAGAGAGAGAGAGAGAGAGAGAGAGAGAGAGAGAGAGAGAGAGAGAGAGAGAGAGAGAGAGAGAGGCATAGTATAGCTGTATACGATACGGCGGCCCACCCCTCTCCAAGCGGTGGTGAGAGAGAGAGAGCGTGCTAACGTAGTATAGCAAAACTGTCGGCTCGTTTTTTGCTATAGTCCAAATGTTACACTTTTTCTCGGTCGAGCCCCCATCCTGCCAAGCGTATACCGTGCGATAAGGAACTTCGTTCCAAAACTTTTCCAAATGTTCCCACTGGGACCAACATTATTTCTTCGAGCTGTACACACTTTTTTCAATGGTCACGGTCGTGTTTTATACTAGTGAACAGAACGAAATAAAGTTTGCCGGTGTAAGAAAATCGTATGGCATCTTGACGGTCGGTCGGTAAGGTAGGTACTTATCTAGAAGTGCTACCGCGTGTCTTGATTAATTTTCACCTCCCATGAATTCCTGGCCATTCGACAGATAATGAGTCTAAATTGTCATAAGGTTCGTTTTAAGTTATTGCAAAGTGTACCTTTGATTAAAAATGGATCGTAAAACATTTCCAAGCCCAAGTTTCATGTATGAAATTTTCAAATTAAAATATAGCTGTAGCGGAAACTCTCTAATTTTTTTTCTTGACATTGAAACGCGACTACGTACCTTGATAATGGTTTTGGCATTGGCACTTCTTTTCCGTCGTATTATTCGCATGCCTTTGTTTAAGATCGTTTCGATGTCAATTAAAATCCAAGTGTGTAATCAATTAGTGCTCACATTTCACCATTGGACTCACACCATCAATAATATTGCTAAAATATTTATTTATTTGTTTATTTGTTTATTTGTACATTTGTTTATTTGTACATTTGTTTATTTGTACTAAGACGACAAATTCGTCTTATAATTAAATATACCGCCGGTATAACTAGCCTAAACTAGATCCACACACACAAACACAGAGATCCATACCACACAGCACGCACACCTATAAAGACCAACTACCGTTACTCGAGGTATAGTTATACTACCAAGCAGTAAGACTATAGTCTCAAGGAACGTATGAAGAACAATCTAAAAGGAACACGCTAAATCACCATAACCAAGAAGAGGAAATTAACGGGACAAATGGGCTACAGGAGATGGGCTACAGAATGACTAGAAGATATAGTAATACCCTGCTATACTGGCAGAACGGGAAGAAGAGCGGGGAAGTCGATATAAAAGGATACGACATACCACAGTCGGAGAGCATTCTGTTCACAGACTTTCGCCAACATCCGGAATCTATCAAAGGAGGACCAGCTAACCAACCAAAGGAGGACCAGCTAATTGACCAAAGGAGGACCAGCTGACCAACCAAATCGAGGACCAGCCATCCAGCTAAAGAAGGACCACCTAGTCAACCCAAGGAGAAGCACCTTCAACCGCACCACTCCAAGGACCAGGCGTGATACCTCTGGCCCAGGGAAAACGAACATCTTCCAAAGTCAACTACTGGGGGGGGGGGAGCGAGAGGATGTCTCTCTCGCTTGACTTCGGTTTTGCTCACCGGCTATCTCGCTCAACTGACTTCAGCGCCCAACGACGCTTTCATATCCCGCATCCATGTTGGATATTTTTGACACTTACGTGAAAATCCGCACGGAACAGCGCACGCACTTTTCAAGGCTCGGACAATTTCACTCTTCTCAACCGGATTATCTCACCTTCGTTTGCTCAACAGGACTCAAAATCAGGTACGAGTACGTTGCTATAATTTACCGCAAATTCAATGGTAACGAGGAGTCGCATGCTCATCGGTACATCAACATTTTTGGCCTCACTTTTTGGCGGCATTGCAGCACATGTCAAGCCACGGTTTTCTCACCATAATTTGCCGGTATAATTAATATAATTATGCAGGTGTACTATATTCACTGTACTTTTCCCCAGAATATCTGCTGGAAGAGTACAGCGGCTATACACTGATCATTTTGTGCATCCTCATTATGTGTTGTATTGTGCTACGCAGTGCTGCCTGCGTAGCTTGTCTCATACGTATAGAGCACTCAAGCAATTTCAATTGCAAGTGCTCGCATTTGTTCACTGCAACCTCTCTGCATTAAGCTGCAGAGAGCTTGCTGTGAATTATAATACCACCTTACGCACTCATACATCTCACTGCGTAGCATGCTCCGCAGCACTGGCTGCGGTGCGTACACCGCTCTTAGTACTCACAGCACACAATTAATATAATTGTGTGCTGATTCTCAGCTCATACAATCAAGTCTAGTTCAATTAATCAAATTCAGTTTTCTAATTCTCAAATTTTTGGTGTATTTATTTTCATTATTTTGTATTTTTCCAAATTCAGTATACTTGGTGTTTCATCTCATATTTAAAATAACTGGTTTAATATATATTATTACAGTGTGTGTGCGGAAAGTAATAAACTACTTTCTCCAAATTCCATCTACTAGTCTGGTTTTATTTCCACCCTGTTGTGAGTGAAGTCTCATATTTTTCCAATATATTCGCAGGTTCAATCCATCGGACGGATTTCTCATACACACACTCATTATCATAACAGTTTTTGGTCCTTCGAGCCGGATCCTGGTCAAGTATATAAATTTATGCCTCGATACTCACATAAATCGCCAATCAACACATGTAATACACTACAGATTGCGCAACTCAGCATGCATCGATACAAGACAATGCTCAACAATAATGAAATACTCACCCAAGTGCGCTAATCATTTATTGTAAACCATTCAACAGGCTCAACCAGTTCAAATCATGGCTGACGATAAGAAAGCGCTGTCAGACCAAAGCAAATCCTCGCAGGAAGGCGATTCACATGATGGTAATGTGGAAGTAACCGATGGAGCAACAGACGTTATCGATACACTCAATGTACCACCCACGGTACAGAGACCACGCACCAGATCGCCATCACCAAGCACCAATCAAGCTAACCTCATGGACTATAATGTCGCATCACAGCATGCGAGGATAGCAATGATCAACCAGCTGCACGATCACCTCCAAAACTCACCAGGCTGCGTTTTCGAAGAACTCAACGGCCATTTAGAGATTTTAAATCGCACTTGGGAGTGTTTTTGTAATGAACATAATCAAATGGGAGAAACCTGTGAACGTGCTTTTCTCACTCACCCTTATGTTACAGATAAGGTGTACGAATCAGGCTTTGACAGTTATTTCAAGGCACTCACAATCATCCTGCGAGAGAAAGCAATCGCAAAAACTCAAGAGACCACATCAAACAGAACTGATGAATAGAGTCAACCAAGTCAGCACAGATCAACATTGCCGAAAATAACGTTGCCAGAATTTGACGCCGACTTTACAAAGTGGCTGGCATTTAGAGACTTGTTTGCCTCAATGGTGGTCGACAATGAACAAATCAGTGATTTCACAACAAGGAAAGACTCATCCTGTCTTATGTTGAGAAACTCCTTAGCAACACTCGATCAGTGGCGAAAACGGCAGCAGCACTCAACATGTTGATCAGTTCAACCAAAGAAATACTCAACGCGCTAAATGTTCTCGGAGTTGAAACCGAATCATGGAACTACGTACTAATATTCGTAGTAGCTCAACGCCTCGATATGTCCGTGTGTGAAGCATGGGAGGGGGGGGGGCTCAAAGTTCCGAACGCTGAAAGATACGACGGTCTAAAATTTCTAACTGTAATAACATACCCGAAAGATTTTACGATGAATATATTAACAAACGTTTATAGAAACGATGAAGACATACAGAGAGTGGTGTTAATTCCAAAAGGATAATGACACGAACGTTAATTTATATAGTGCACAGTTAGCGATTGTGCACGTAAACGACATGTTTATTACTTGAACAGCTAGGATTACTATATTCAAAGCTCAGAAAATTGAAAGTTCAGAAAGTTGTATGGATTAGAAATTTATTTAGAGAAAAACGAACATTTCGAAAGCCTCAATGTCTGAAGTTCTACTTAACAGCAATGTCATATTTGCGAAGATTGAGGATTTCGAAAATCACAGTTCGCAACGTTCACAGTTCCAAAAATAGATTCCACGACAGGAAAAATATCCGAATATCGCACTTTGGATGGCTTGAAGTCCCAAAGATTAATTCTCTTAAAGGGCAAAGCTCTGAACATCACAGTTTGGAAGATTCAAAGTTCCGAAAATATCTTTTCCGACGTGTCATAATTCCGAAAATGAAAGTGTACTCAGATCGCGTAGTTTGTTCTTCTGCGGTAAGATGGCACCATGAGATTTTGACCCTTCGAAATGTTTACCTTTCGGAATTTTGACCCTTCGAAATGTTTACCATTCGGAAAATTGGTCCTTCGAAATTTTGTCGTCTCGCTTTTTAAACTGTCGGGACTTGAAAATAGCGGTTATCGACCTGTTCATTTCCTAACCATCGGAACTTGGAACTATCGACTTTTGATTTGTTTGCATTTTGACTTGCCGATGTTTTGACCATTCGTACCATTAAATTTCGATATATTTAGCTCTCAATGTTTTTGTTTTCTAAGTTTTCTCTGTAGAAAGCGCAATCCTTAAAGAACTTGTTTTTCTGATAATAAAATTTTTAAGCTATAACCTTTATTAATAATGGCAATAGAATTCCTGTTATGTACATTAAATTCATTGTTGGTACATTTACCGGTCTGACTAGATTTTCTTGAGAATTGATCTTTTCTAAATTTTACGATTCTGGATCATGAATGATTACTTTTTTTAAATTTCGGGACTTACCATTCGTATCAACTTTAGTTAGACTAAAAAAAAAACGATATTTCAACCTGTCAAAGTTTTTATTATTCGGAACTTCAAGCCCCCCCCCCCCCATGGGAGTATAAGAGAAGCGCGCACAAACAACTAACATCATTCTAAGACTTCATGGGATTCATCGAATCTAGAGCGAGAGCCCTAGAAGTCATTCCGAACAATCCAGATCAATCAGCTGACAGGGCCAGCACCACATCATCAAGACAACCGCCACGTTCAACACCTTTGCCAGCAAGAACGGCTCACCATGCGTCCACTCAACCGAGGCCACACCAATATCCATGCGACCACTGTGGGGGTTCGCATTATATTGTGAGCTGCGCCAAGTTCAGAGATCTTCAACCTGCAGATCGCCACAAAGTGGTGACTGAACACCGACTGTGCTTCAATTACTTTAGTCATCACAAACTCCACTCGTGCCAATCACCTATCAACTGTAAAACATGCAGTGCAAAACACCACACGATGATTCATTTGCCATCCACGACACGAACTACACCAAAGTAAATTAACCAGGCACATCAGCTATACCTGCCACAGCTCATCCAAGCACCAGCTCACGTCAATGAGAAATTGACGTGCCATTTTTCCAACTCATCAACTCACACGGTAGAACAGCAGTTCTACTAGCAACGTGTCAAGCATTACTCATCACATCTTTCGGCACTCACCAAGTCAGATTACTCATTGATCCAGGATCAGAGCTCACCTTCGTTTCAGAACACCTCGTATCAGATCATGAGCTTACTCGTCAACACTCATCAATTCCAGTCATTGGCATTGGAAACACGAGATCAACGCAAACAAGAGGTACCACCACATTAACATTACAATCAATTCATTCATCACAAGGTGTTACCATAGCAGCTCACATACTCACTAAGTTGACGAGTACATTGCCTTCAGTACACACACAACCACAGGAGTGGCCACACATCACAGCACTGCAATTGGCAGACCCTGAATTCTTAACACCACGACTAGTAGATATCATCATCGGGGCTGATTCGTATGGGCTAATCATCCAGCCTGGCATCAAGAAACACTCAGACGTCTTACCGATTGCACAATCAAGAATCTTTGGGTGGATTATTCTTGGTCCAGTCCCAGAGAATTATTAAACACCAAGCAACTCATACCACATAGCAGTAGAATCATCAAACAAGGAAATTCAAGATCTTCTCACGCAGTTCTGGGTTCCAGAGGAAACACTATCGACAACAGATCACAAGCTCACCCCAGATGAAGAAGCGTGTGAAAAGCATTTTTCAAACGACTCACACTCGAGACGAAGAAGGACGATATCCGATAACGAATCCCACTCAAATCATCACTATCGAGTCTAGGAGACTCAAAACTCACTGTTCAACGATGTCTACAACGACTCATGAAGAAACTCTCAACAAATAACGCATACACCAATTTATACAACTCATTCATGAAAGAGTATGAAGAGTGTGGTCACATGATACGTGTACCATCCTACCATCAGTCAACTCAAATGAGCGAATCTGGTCATGACTATTGTGAAACCGAGACGACCTTGGCACATGATGCTGTAGCATCAGGAAAGTTGAGGGTCTCGGAAGATCAATTGTCAGAACAAACTCATGCTCATCCTCCATATTATCTTCCTCATCATACTGAAAGAAGATCGAATCACTACAAAGTTGAGAGTTGACTTCAACGGATCCAGCCCAACGACGTCGTAAGTATCACTCAAAGACATCCAGCATGTTGGAGCAAAATGTCAACGTGACATCTCAGACGTGCTCGTATAGATCCGACAGCACAAACTCATCTTTTCAACAGACATCACAAAGATGACAGACAAATCAAAGTCCATCCGGACGATTAGGATTTGCAACGAATCATATGGCGAGATGACCAACTCAATATGGTGCCATATCACCTAACAACAGTGACGTATGGAACTCGCTCAGCACCATTCTTAGCAATCAGATCATTGCTTCAACTGGTTGAAGACGAAGGTCATCGTTTCCCGCTCGCAATCGAACCACTCATGAAAGACAGATATGTTGACGACATATTTGGAGGAGCTGATCAGCTTGACGCACTCATCGAAATGTCAAATCAAGTCACCCAACTCTGCATGGCAGGGTTGCCTCTATCAAAATGGCACAGCAACACCGAGCAATTCATCGAGCATAACGACCACCACTCACCATCAAACTCACACTCGTTCGAAGATAGCAGTACTAAGTTACTCGGCCTGTCATGGCCTCGTGAAGACGTATTCAAGTTTCACGCAAAGCCTCCATCCTCAAGTTCCAAGCTCACAAAGAGAATCATCTTGTCTGAAACAGCACAACTCTACGATCCACTCGGGTTTCTCTCACCATTCATCATCAAGGCCAAATCATTAACAAGAATTATGGCTGGAGAAACTCAGCTGGAACGATCAAGTTTCAGATCAGATACACACCAAGTGGACGTTGCTCAGACAAGAGCTCACTCAAGTCGATAAAATCTCAATTTCACGATGGATTCAACTCACAGGCTCAACACTTGTGGAGTTGCACGGATTCTCCGACGCATCTCAAATAGCATTGGCGGCTGCTATCTATATCAAAACAACAACTCCAGGGGAAGAAACCAGGGTTACACTCATCTGCGCGAAATCGAAAGTAACACCACTCAAGCGACTCTCAATCCCTCGACTCGAGCTCACAGCAGCACTGATCTTAGCAAAGCTCATGAAGTATGTGCAAACAACCTTGGAACTCACCAACACTCAAACGATTCTGTGGACTGATTCCTCAGTAACGCTCACCTGGATTAACTCACAACCATCACGGTGGAAGGACTTTGTCAGGAACCGAGTGTCAGCAATTCAAGAACTAACTCCAAACAGCGTATGGAAATTTGTTCCTGGCAAAGACAATCCAGCCGATTGTGCTTCAAGGGGCATCAGCATCTCCCAGCTCCAGAAGCCCCTCCTGTGGTGGACAGGACCACAGTGGCTCACAGGCCACTCATTCATGGCCAACTCAACACTATCAACAAGACTCACAGACTCATCAGGAAGAGCGACCGGGGCTCGCACTCAAAGTGGCAACAACTCAAGCCGTGTATCATTGGGAGATGATAGAGACACACTTTTCTCTTACTAGACTACTCAGAGTAACCGCAATATGCTTTCGAGTGAGTCAACTCATCAAGAAATTGCCAAACTCAACACTCTGTAACCCTCTCTCGCCACAAGATATTGAGAGAGCAAGAGTATTTTGGATCAAAGCAACTTAAGCAGCATATTTCTCAACAGAGCTCAAATTGATCACCATAGCTCAACTACCAACAGCTCATCCCTTCAATCACCTGACTGCCTATATCGACACTGAAGGCATCATTCGGGTTGGAGGAAGATTGAACAACTCACAATTGGAACTTGAGGCAATTCACCCAGCAATACTCCCACGACATTCTCACTTCACCACACTCATGATAGCAGATGCACATCACAAAACCATGCATGGAGGCACTCAACTCACCCTGAACTACACAAGGCAATCGTACTGGATTATTGGTGGTAGAGCTACAGTACGGTCGCACATACTCAGCTGCATGAAATGTGCTCGACAACGTGGCGTTAGAGCACAACAACTCATGGGTCAATTACCAACCAAGAGAGTCACCCCAGCACGACCATTCTTCTACTCAGGTGTGGACTACGCTGGTCCACTGACCATCAAAACCTGGAAAGGTAGAGGCGCTAAACAACATAAAGGATGGCTGTGTATTTTCGTGTGCTTCGTCACCTCGGCCTTGCATCTGGAGGCCGTGAGTGACTACTCAACTGACTCATTCATCGCTGCATTCAGACGGTTCACTGGACGCAGAGGCATCTGCAACACTCTCTATAGTGATTGCGGCACAAACTTCATAGGAGCAGATGCCACACTCACCAAACTCTTCACTCAAGGTACAACAGAATCACTCTCACTGCATTGCTCACTCACCTGCGACGGAACTACGTAGAAGTTCAACCCACCAACAGCTCCACATATGGGAGGAAAATGGGAAGCAGCAGTCAAATCAGTAAAATATCACCTGAACCGAAAAGTAGGAGAAATCGCACTCACGTTCAAGGAATTAACCACGTTGCTCATCCAAATCGAAGCAACACTCAACTCACGACCATTGGAACCACTCACAGAAGACCCTGAAGATACTTCAGCACTCACACCAGCTTACTTTCTCATAGGAGAGCCGCTCACAGCCATACCAGAGCCATCACTCACAGATCTGAACGTTACTAGACTATCACGATGGCAACTAAGACAACAAAGGCTTCAATATTTTTGTTATTATTATTAAATTCTAAATTTATGCGACAATTCCCGACCACTTGTTAAGATGGAAATTTCGGTAAATCGCAACTCGGGGTGTGAGTCAGCGTTACCTAGATTCCTGCGTTATCGATCTTTCTTGGTCGAAAGATCTCAAACAATCGAACCCCTAATTTTTGTCAACTCTGATTGCCTCACTCATTCGTAAAGAATTAATGAAGCAACCACAATTGACGGTTTTTTTAATTTCTAAAGAAATCGTGAAAAAATATCACCACAGCCCGGGATCGAACCGGGAACTCCAGAATTCTAGCCTGGTACGTTACCAATTACGCCACCGTGGCTCTGGTGACATCCATTCACGATCTCTATTTTAATGTCAGTAATTCAAGCAACTTTTTATTAATCAATCGGTCGTGTATATGTTATTATTATTAAATTCTGAATTTATGCGACAATTCCCGACCACTTGTTAAGATGGAAATTTCGGTAAATCGCAACTCGGGGTGTGAGTCAGCGTTACCTAGATTCCTGCGTTATCGATCTTTCTTGGTCGAAAGATCTCAAACAATCGAATCCCTAATTTTTGTCAACTCTGATTGCCTCACTCATTCGTAAAGAATAAATGAAGCAACCACAATTGACGGTTTTTTTAATTTCTAAAGAAATCGTGAAAAAATATCACCACAGCCCGGGATCGAACCGGGAACTCCAGAATTCTAGCCTGGTACGTTACCAATTACGCCACCGTGGCTCTGGTGACATCCATTCACGATCTCTATTTTAATGTCAGTAATTCAAGCAACTTTTTATTAATCAATCGGTCGTGTATATGTTATTATTATTAAATTCTGAATTTATGCGACAATTCCCGACCACTTGTTAAGATGGAAATTTCCAGGCTAGAATTCTGGAGTTCCCGGTTCGATCCCGGGCTGTGGTGATATTTTTTCACGATTTCTTTAGAAATTAAAAAAACCGTCAATTGTGGTTGCTTCATTAATTCTTTACGAATGAGTGAGGCAATCAGAGTTGACAAAAATTAGGGATTCGATTGTTTGAGATCTTTCGACCAAGAAAGATCGATAACGCAGGAATCTAGGTAACGCTGACTCACACCCCGAGTTGCGATTTACCGAAATTTCCATCTTAACAAGTGGTCGGGAATTGTCGCATAAATTCAGAATTTAATAATAATAACATATACACGACCGATTGATTAATAAAAAGTTGCTTGAATTATTGACATTAAAATAGAGATCGTGAATGGATGTCACCAGAGCCACGGTGGCGTAATTGGTAACGTACCAGGCTAGAATTCTGGAGTTCCCGGTTCGATCCCGGGCTGTGGTGATATTTTTTCACGATTTCTTTAGAAATTAAAAAAACCGTCAATTGTGGTTGCTTCATTAATTCTTTACGAATGAGTGAGGCAATCAGAGTTGACAAAAATTAGGGATTCGATTGTTTGAGATCTTTCGACCAAGAAAGATCGATAACGCAGGAATCTAGGTAACGCTGACTCACACCCCGAGTTGCGATTTACCGAAATTCCCATCTTAACAAGTGGTCGGGAATTGTCGCATAAATTCAGAATTGAATAATAATAACATATACACGACCGATTGATTAATAAAAAGTTGCTTGAATTACTGACATTAAAATAGAGATCGTGAATGGATGTCACCAGAGCCACGGTGGCGTAATTGGTAACGTACCAGGCTAGAATTCTGGAGTTCCCGGTTCGATCCCGGGCTGTGGTGATATTTTTTCACGATTTCTTTAGAAATTAAAAAAACCGTCAATTGTGGTTGCTTCATTAATTCTTTACGAATGAGTGAGGCAATCAGAGTTGACAAAAATTAGGGATTCGATTGTTTGAGATCTTTCGACCAAGAAAGATCGATAACGCAGGAATCTAGGTAACGCTGACTCACACCCCGAGTTGCGATTTACCGAAATTCCCATCTTAACAAGTGGTCGGGAATTGTCGCATAAATTCAGAATTTAATAATAATAACATATACACGACCGATTGATTAATAAAAAGTTGCTTGAATTACTGACATTAAAATAGAGATCGTGAATGGATGTCACCAGAGCCACGGTGGCGTAATTGGTAACGTACCAGGCTAGAATTCTGGAGTTCCCGGTTCGATCCCGGGCTGTGGTGATATTTTTTCACGATTTCTTTAGAAATTAAAAAAACCGTCAATTGTGGTTGCTTCATTAATTCTTTACGAATGAGTGAGGCAATCAGAGTTGACAAAAATTAGGGATTCGATTGTTTGAGATCTTTCGACCAAGAAAGATCGATAACGCAGGAATCTAGGTAACGCTGACTCACACCCCGAGTTGCGATTTACCGAAATTCCCATCTTAACAAGTGGTCGGGAATTGTCGCATAAATTCAGAATTTAATAATAATAACATATACACGACCGATTGATTAATAAAAAGTTGCTTGAATTACTGACATTAAAATAGAGATCGTGAATGGATGTCACCAGAGCCACGGTGGCGTAATTGGTAACGTACCAGGCTAGAATTCTGGAGTTCCCGGTTCGATCCCGGGCTGTGGTGATATTTTTTCACGATTTCTTTAGAAATTAAAAAAACCGTCAATTGTGGTTGCTTCATTTATTCTTTACGAATGAGTGAGGCAATCAGAGTTGACAAAAATTAGGGATTCCATTGTTTGAGATCTTTCGACCAAGAAAGATCGATAACGCAGGAATCTAGGTAACGCTGACTCACACCCCGAGTTGCGATTTACCGAAATTCCCATCTTAACAAGTGGTCGGGAATTGTCGCATAAATTCAGAATTTAATAATAATAACATATACACGACCGATTGATTAATAAAAAGTTGCTTGAATTACTGACATTAAAATAGAGATCGTGAATGGATGTCACCAGAGCCACGGTGGCGTAATTGGTAACGTACCAGGCTAGAATTCTGGAGTTCCCGGTTCGATCCCGGGCTGTGGTGATATTTTTTCACGATTTCTTTAGAAATTAAAAAAACCGTCAATTGTGGTTGCTTCATTAATTTTTTACGAATGAGTGAGGCAATCAGAGTTGACAAAAATTAGGGGTTCGATTGTTTGAGATCTTTCGACCAAGAAAGATCGATAACGCAGGAATCTAGGTAACGCTGACTCACACCCCGAGTTGCGATTTACCGAAATTTCCATCTTAACAAGTGGTCGGGAATTGTCGCATAAATTCAGAATTTAATGATAATAACATATACACGACCGATTGATTAATAAAAAGTTGCTTCAATATTTTTGGTCCGAATGGTCAACTCAATATCTCCAGCGCCAACTTTCTACATCAAAATGGCATCATCCATTGAACACCATCAAGGTCGGTTCGTTAGTACTGATCACTGATGAGAGGTCTCCACCATCAAAATGGCCTCTCGCCAGAGTCACTCAACTCCATCCAGAAAAGGATGGATTGACCAGGGTAGTGTCACTCAAAACTGCAACAATAACACTCGTCCGACCAATCACCAAGCTCGCTATCTTACCAGCTCAAACTGAATGAAGAGCAGATCACACTCAATCATCAACACCGTTGCTGATGGCGGGCGGAATGTTCAGTTTTTGCACCTACCAAGCACACACTCAACTCATGCACACGCTACACTCACAATCATCTGACGCCTCGCGTCATATGGTATAGCTCGCAGGTATGCTATATCGATTTATCGACCGCGCACTCAAGCACATTGTCCATCAGCTCACATCCTCGATCGAAGCTCACTCAAGCGGCCAACGCTGCTAGCGTGGCCCCAGCGGCAAGACCACTCACAAGGCTCGCTTTCCATCGTTGGCGGCGAATCACAACTCAACCAAGCTGTGACGCACGTCCGCCCTCTTGATACTCTGCCTTGTGGTCGACGGATGTGGCCATTGTTCTCACTAGAGTCGCTCGCGCTACACGTTCCCGCGTAAACTGACAGAGATATTCGTTCGTTCCACTCACTTTTGTGTGCATTCAGTATTATGATGTATTACATTCTTAGTCAAATCACCCATGTATCAAATCAGTGTCAGTGCAAATCACAGCAAACCAACGGGAATAGTGCAGCACTCACATAAACGTCAACGGCGTGGTTCGTTCGTTGGCAGCAGAGACGCCATTCTGCCTCGCACCGTTCATTGGCGTCAGAACACTCACCAGCCTGCCGTGTGGCTTTACTAGAGCTCTACAATCAGACCTTATCACCAGGATCAACCACACGGAATCAACAAGTTAACTGAGAGGCCTGAGAACCTACTCACCGCCAGTACATCAACACACAGGCCAGAACAAATCAAATTACATTTCTTGTGTATCCACCAAGTATTTTATGCAATCAGTGTTAATTAATTAAATAAACATTGAATCTATTATTGTTACATACTGAGTGCATTTAATTATTTATACTTGTCACCAGGATCCTTAACCTTACTATTCGCATCTGTCACTCGACACGCTACGTGTGAATGCATTGTTACCGGTCGACAGGTTAAAAATAATTTCAAACTCAGTCTCACATTCATTATCAAACATTTTTTGGTCCTTCGAGCCGGATCTAATTTACTCACACTCATTATCATACCATACATAATCACCAAAACTGAAAAGGAGTATATTTAATTATCCTACAAATTATTTTTCTGTCTAATGTGTCTAATAAATCATACTTTTATCTAATACTGAAGCCTATATTAATTTCCTCCCTGCTCGAGTTCGAACTAAAACCCTTTAAGGGTGATGATAACGTAAAATACCGTTACAGTACATTTGTTTATTTGTACATTTGTTTATTTATTAATTTGTTTATTTATTCATGTATTTATTTGTTTATATACAGGACAAGCCTTTTACGTAATTTATTTACAGTAATTGGTGCGGAACTGGCTGGTGATGTGAGAACACCGGCATTCGCGTAAAGCGCAGGAAAACCACTGAAAGTCTACGCAGAGTGTAGCCCTAGCTAGGATGATACCCCGCCAAGATTCAATGGATACAACAAAGTGGCATAACCTATACCTACGTGCTACTGCTCACCAAAAACATTTTACACTCAGCGGAAATCTGACCCGAGCCTTCGATGCTGGCAATATTAATATCATAACTTGATATGATTTAAGTAATGATCATGAATATTCGTATCTTTGTATTATTTATAGTGTGTTTAAAGTTGGTATACTATAAAGTATACTTGGCAATTTACCAATCAATTCATCTATACGAAAATAGCATTGGAATGTGAAGAATTTGAAGTCTCATAAAATTTCAATGGTCGTACTAATTTCAATCAAGTTGAATCAAAACACGATAAAAGGGGAGCAATTGATCAGTCTGTGTTCTAAATATATTGTACATCAGCTCGATGTTTCAAGCCGTTCTGAAGTTAAAGTCGATTGAAATTTTCATGACCCGAGGCAGACACACACACACGCATGCACGCGCACGTGCTTTAACACATTTTTTCTTACTGTGTGTTCCGGAAGTTTTAGCACATTCTGAACGCGTTGATATGATAATTAGGTTGAAAAAAAATTTGAAAATGTGTGCGTGCGTGCATGTGAGCGCACGTCTGTGTGTGAGGCTTGCAAAATTCCAACCTCCATATATTTCAAGAACGGCTCTGCCAATCGAGCTAAAGAGTGCTTGCCAGTGGTGCTAACTGCCACAAATTTTAATAAGTTGGGTGGAGGCTTAAGTTCATGCGACACTTTTTATTCCTAATCGCGATATTTCCTTCCGTGTACTGAAAATGTTGCGACAGAACCGGACGATGACTCTACACCGACCTTTTGATTAATTATCATCACTTTTTGCCTTTTATTTCATATTCATTCGCCATGTTTAACATTGCCAAACGTCGAGGATTTGGCTTAGTATGTGGATGAAGGAGTGTACTATGCACGTGTTATACATACCTTAAGATCAATAGGGACATCGTATATCATTGTTTTAAAAATAATTTTGAAAAAAGTACGGAATCGTTCTTATTTACATATATGTAGAAATTGATATTATGGCAGTGCAAAATAAATTTGCAGTAGACTCGCGCAGACTACACTGACAATTTTTAACAATAACAGAAAAAGTATAATGGAACCGGACAGCTTTACGCTTGTAGAAGCTTAAGAATCGAAGGAAAATAGAACAAAAACAAAGAATCCAATTCTATGAGGAAGTATGTTGATCATTCAACTTTCTCATAAAAAAAGTTTTGTGAACATCATACCACTCGACAAACTTTCGCTAAATTCATTTTTTCAACAAATTTCATTTTTATTGCACAAGTCATTTATGAGTTACAGGCTTTTTATTTTTACAAGTCTCGGCTATGGTGAATATAAAAATGGAATGTTCTATAAAATTTGGACACTGTGGATTTTCGTAAAATTTTATATTAAATATTTCTGAACGATTGACTAAAGTTTATGCTAGTTTGGGCAATTATTTCCAAAATTCAAGCGGATAAAAATATTTCTATTTAAATTGCTATAAAATCCAAACCCTTCTATTTATCATCACCAAATTAAACATCAAGCCCCGCTGAATATAAGTTCATTACTGTAGACGATTTTAAATCAATTGATCAAAGTTGACGTGAGTGAGTGCGAAAACGTTTTGATAAGATCAAAATCACATAAAATCCGAACGTTTTTATGGATATTTCTCGAATGGAATCAAAAACGTGCTTGAACATAAATGTACTTATAAAAAACTATTGAGATCGAGGTCTCAATATACGTCGATTTCGACGTTCCTACATACGAAATAACAAGTTTCAATAGACCCAGTTATGCTGTACCTATACCAGAAAACGGAATGCGATATTTCAAAAAACAAAAGGCGTCCGCTTTTCCATTACTTCCGTTTGGGTAATTTATCGAAAAAATAGAAAATGGTGAAGCTTGTTTGCAATGTAGACACGCCGTGAAACTATCGATCGCACGGTACCTTGCTCCACGAACACGGTACGTCATAAAAGCGAAACAGTTCAGAAGCTTCGAGGTACGCGTGCACAACGCTCGCTTTGAAACGGTAGAATGACGTTTCTTGGTGAAATAAAACCCGCATTGTTAATCGTTCGTTTGATGGGTTCCGCTCTTTACAAAATGAGCAACATTAATATGAAAACATCACCAATCGTTGTATTTTATTCATTGATCATGAACTCGATCTATCTGTACATGATTTACTATTGGACGAGAAATTTCAATTGGTGCACAACGATATCAAAGCTGACAATTATCAGAACAGCGCTTGTAGATGCTTGCGTACTAATCCGGTTAATCTCGTCGTTCCGGGAACGTCGAAAGTTTTGTGCATTTATCACTGAAATTAATAAGTTTGATGCGATGGTAAATCTGAGCTCTATGTCGAGAAAACGGTCCATTGTAGTATGGGTAAATATGATTGCTCCACTCATTCTTATTATAAGTACAGGCTTTTGCGCTGTTATGATGATGAAAAAGTTCATCATTGTTCATAATGCACTGTTATACATTACCTTTTCTGCGATTATCTCCGAATACTCAGTTACGGTCTCCTGTCTATTGCGAAGATTTCAACATATTAACCAGTTAATTGATACAGGTACGTGAGTGACTTCACACGAAATTATATATGTTTTGTATGACTGTTTGTATAGTTTTATTAAAATTCCGAAGGGTTACTACGTATCCATTTCTTACCTTCTTTCAATCTCATTCATATTTCTACGCTTGTCACCTAACATTCCATTTATGTTTCTTGATTTTATTTTCCGCTTATCTTATAATTTCTGACTGCATTTTCCGTATATTCTTCTACTCTCTTCATTTCGATCGCCACCGTAACCCACACTCACCGTGCATTGTCGAGCCTCGTCCGCTGGTTTCGCTCGTTCGCTCATACCATCTGCCTCTCCGCACAGTTTTTTAAACTACTACGGCTTAGGAAGATCTACTTCCTAGACATATTCCTACTTTTTAAACCGAAATCGCTAGATATTATAAAGTAATATTTGGGGCTTAGTTAATGAACTATATTAATTTTTATAAAATTATATACTTACATAATTGTTTTGGGAAAAAAGTTTAATTTAGTGAAGCGTTGGAATATTTAGCGACCAATTACAGATAAAAATTTGATAGTTCCCATTGATATAACAAATAATTACGAGATCAATTAGTATCGTAATTATTTGTTAGATCAATGGGAACTATCAAATTATTCTCTTTAATTGGTCATTAAAACCCATATGTATACTAGGTTTACCGGTTAATAATGGGGATTTTTTTCAAAGATGGAGTTACATATATGTTGATATATATGCCATTTTTTTCTAATGACAACAAGCGTCAAAACTTTGTAAGGTATATAGTCCGTAGATAGCGCGAGGTATAGAGTTACCATAGAGTCACTATACTCCATTCGTTCCGTCACCCGTGTGATCCCCGTAGTTTCACCGTTCCGCTTTCGGAGTAAACCGCTATATTAACGTACTCAAATATCATTGCGCGAGGTATGAACAATAGAGCTCCGAACATATAATAAAAATAGGGCGTGAGGCGAAAAGTCGTGCCGAGCTTCACTCGCCCGGTAGTTGTACAGCAGTAATACGTACCGATACTAGCAAAATAAAAGTTCCAATAAGAATAGCATTTACACGTGAGTGCAATTGCTACCATAAACTCCGTCGCCCTGGACAGCCAACAGGTATTTATCCACATTATTATGATACAACAATGTAAAGAGCAACGTCGAAAAACAAAAAAGATATTATATCGCTCCACGGATACCGCCATCCTCAATCGTTCATTTTGTATTATAGGGCGTCGGTGACGGGCCAAGTTATCCCAGTTATTCCAATAAATCTAGTAATCAATAACCAATTATCGATTACCAACACTGGATTACCAGTTCTAGATTACCAATTGTGTAATAAAATGTACGCTGCATAAGTCTCATGTACCGAGACTGCCAATAGTACCGGCGAACATCATAACTCGTCGAGGTACATAGTCGCTGGCCACCTAATCCTACCGTTCACGGACTTTGCTCATCGTAACCCCGCTCACCGCCTACACTGATGCGACATAGCAGTAGGTCAACACAACACCCAAGCTAAGTGTGCCCTGTCATATATGAAATGTAATATTCGATCGTTGTATGATATGTAATAGGTCGCGTTAATATTATTTGCACGGTGACAAGCCGGACAATATTGTCTTACCATACTATAATACCAAGAAAGATTTATTCGGAAGTCCGTATTCCATATAATGACAGTAGGCGCGTTAGTAAATTGACCTATGTACCATTGTCGCGACATAGAAATAATTCTCGTGTAATGCTAGAAAAATAATGTGAGTAGGCTATGAGCCGACGGATCATAAATGTCCACTATTTCATAACTGTACTCTTCTTAAGTAAATTATATTTTGATTGTTTGTCGGTAAGAACGACCAAGAATTATAATATTAACTGTTCCTTATTGTTGAATGTCTGGGGATATAGAGATGTATATATTTATATATAAGTATAGGAATGTATAAATTGAATCGATTGGATCTATTTGTCTCTGACTAGAAGGGATAATACGAGCCTATATTAACCGTCAATCTGATTACGCAGTTCTCAAAGTATTTCATTGTCTTTTGTCGTGCGCCCGCTTATTTTTGTTGAATGAATATCTACTAAGGAAATTCCAAGGTAATAATAAAAGAAAATTATTGCAACCCGTAACCAAATAAAAATCATATGATTGTAAGAATTGATTAAATATAAAACAAACAATGAATACATCAGTAAATAATAAATATTAAAAGAAAATTTATTACAACTTCATATGTGAATTTTTTTTAAGGTGTTAACATCATAGATATTTTTACGCTTAAAAATCTCGAATTTCGTGACAAAAAATGAGCATTTGCTAGAAGTTTTAATTCATTATTTTATTTTGAAAAAAAGTACTGCTGAAAGTTATCGTATACTTTGGGATGCTTACGGTGAACATGCTCCGATAATCTCAAATTACTTGTGAACGCTGCTTGGAACGCTTTAAAAATGATGATTTCGATGTGAAAAACAAAGAACGTCCAGGTCAACCGAAAAAGTTTGAAGACCAACAAGTAGTATTAGATGAAGAAGCACTTCTGATGCTTTTTTCTAAATTATCGTGATTTCTCTGATTACAAAATCCGCATTATTAACCGGCACACCTAGTACATCATTAGGCATATACCGGGCGCGCTTCCACCTACATTCATATCTGTCTCAGGTTATGTACGGCTTTTTATAAATCTTAGAGATGATATTTTGTACTTGATGTGATAAAAAAATGTTTCGAAAATTTTCATTTTTAATATGCCGAAATCTCGTCCGCATGTTTTTCATAACGTCTTCTATTCTCTCATTTCAAGCTATTTACCATTTATTCTCTTATGATAGTCCACTTTTTATATCTGAACCCATTCGTTATCCATTTTCACTCCTCTACATACTTCGTTCATAGATTCCTACCTTCCCTAACCATTTTACTTACTTTATCTCCCGCGATCTATTACACGTGTTCACCTTTAACGTTACGAAAAACGAAAGTCCAATAAATATGTATAACTGTACATGTATTTGTCATACACATGTATTCCACGTCAGATCAGCCACCCAATAACTATACCTTAACATTCTTTTACATACCAGCGTATTCGAGTACAATAACTTTACCGAGTATTAAGGTCGATAATGCTTTATTCGTTGATGATATGGTGATTTTTTCTTAAAGCAGACCTATTCCAGCAATGATGCAACGTATTGGAAAATTGTAAAGAATAAAAGTTTTTTGATTTTTCATTACCTACGATAAAAAAGTATGTATAAATTTATTGCAGCAGTATAAACCCGTCTTTTAAAGAACAAAATGATATTATATTCTACCCTGATCAAAGGCCACGATATATCCGGGTCAATAATTTTTTTTATATTCTGCAGTCAAAATATGAATTTTGTGAAAAATTGCTGCATGGGACATCGGGCCGTTTTGAAGTTATATATTATATATATATATTCGGAGTGGTTTAAAAGTTTTTTCTGGCGGATTATATTATCACGATAATTGGGAACGAAACTGAAGACGTGGCCCTTAAATATATATATGATATAATATATTATCGATCTTTGTAATACTAGATTCAATTAATATACGAGGGTCGATCAATAAATAGTCGGCTTGGTAAAGAAAATCGGGTTTTTTTGGACAAAAATCTTTTTATTTCTCAACATAATCTCCTTTTAGCTCGATACACTTATTCCAACAATTTTCCAATTTTTTGATGCCCTCCGAATGATACGATTTCGGAAGGTCCTTAAAATAGGTCTCTGTTTCGGCGATGAGGTCATCTCTGGAACCAAATCTCTTTCCGCCAAGCCATTTTTTCAGGTTTGGAAACAGAAAGTAGTCGGAGGGGGACAAATCTGGAGAATACGGTGGATGCGAAAGCAATTCGTATTTAAATTCATGAATTTTGGCCATGGCAACTGGGCACGTGTGAACGCGTGCGTTGTCTTGATGGAAGAGCATTTTTTTCCTCGCCAAATGTGGACGTTTTTTCTTCAATTCGTCGTTGAATCGGGTCAGTACGGCTGCATAGTATTCGCCATTAATCGTTTTGTCGGCGGAAGGTAATCGATGTAGATTATGCCGCGTGCTTCTCAAGAAACTATGGCCATGACCTTACCGACCGATGGCACCGTCTTCGCCTTCTTCGGAGCACGTTCGGTCGGTGAAGTCCATTGCTTCGATTGTTCCTTTGTCTCTGGTGTATAGTGATGGATCCATGTTTCGTCCACGGTTACGTAACGACGCAAAAACTCAACAGGATCACGCTTATAGATCGCCAAACACGCCTTTGAATCAGCTACACGTTCTCTTTTATGGTCGACAGTGAGCAAACGCGGCACCCATCTTGCGGATAATTTTTTCATACCCAACTGATCACTCAGGATTGAAATCACTGAGCCATATGATATGCCTGTAGCCTCAGCAATCTCACGCACTTTTAGTCTTCGATCATTTAACACCATATCGTGGACTTTTTCAATTGTTTCTGGTATGACGACCTCATTTGGACGACCTGGACGTTCATCGTCAATAATGCTCGTACGACCGCGTTTAAATTCAGCTGTCCAATATTTAATGGTTGATAACGAAGGTGCAAGGTCCATATAAACTTCGTCTAGCTCTGCTTTGATTTCATTGTTCGTTTTATTTTTCAAAAACAAAATCGAATCACTGCACGATACTCAATTTTTTCCATTTTTGTAAAAACACAAAAGTTGTTTGTCTTTCGATGGCTGTCAAACGCAAACTAAACATCGCAGCGAGCTGAAACTTTGACAACAGTCATGTGAAGGATGGCACTACTAAACGTCGCTATTGATTTCTTTCCTCGACCAACAGATGGCGCAAGGCCGACTATTTATTGATTGACCCTCGTGTATATGCAAGCATGTATATATATATCAGGGGTACAAATTGAAAATGCGGGTTTGATAACAGATGGCGTTACTAACGCTATACGCATCAGGCAGTACTGTGACTATGTTCATGTCAAAGCTACGTCTTATAGCTTTAATTTTCGGTATGTGTCAATTTGTCGCAGTGTCAAATTCATAGTTTTTTTGAGCTCTCAATATGTCGAGTTTCGTGCCAACAAAACAGCATTTGCGGGAAGTTTTAATTTACTTCTTTAATTTGAAGAAAAGTGCTGCTGAAGCACATCGATTGGTCTCCGAGGCTTATCCGAGTCATGTTCCATCGGTTTCAACGTGCGAGAGATGGTTTGTGCGGTTTAGAAGTGGTGATTTTGACGTTGAGGACAAAGAGCGGCCGGGCCAAGTGAAAAAGTTTGAGAATGCTGAATTGGAGGCAATACTCAATGAAGACTCGTGTCAAACTCAACAAGAGCTCGCAGATTCATTGGGAGTGACACAACAAGCCATTTCCCATCGTATAAAAGCCCTCGGAATGATCCAAAAGCAAGGACATTGGGTGCCGTATGAGCTGAAGCCGAGAGACGTCGAGCGCCGTTTTTTTGCATGCGAACTGCTGCTCGAACGGCAAAAACGGAAGGGTTTTTTGCATCGCATTGTCACTGGTGATGAAAAGTGGATCCATTACGATAACCCGAAGCGCAAAAAATCATATGGTTACCCCGGCCATGCATCATCATCGACGGCCAAACCAAATATTCACGGCGCCAAGCTCATGCTCTGTATTTGGTGGGACCAGCTGGGTGTGGTGTATTATGAGCTATTGAAATCGAACGAAACCATCACAGGAGCACTATACCGAACTCAATTGATGCGTTTGAGCCGCGCACTCAAAGAAAAACGGCCACAATACGAGCAAAGACACGACAAAGTAATTTTGCAACATGACAACGCTCGGCCACATGTTGCAGCGCCGGTCAAAACATACCTACAAACGCCGAAATGGGAAGTCTTACCCCACCCGCCGTATAGCCCAGATATTGCTCCTTCCGATTACCACCTTTTCCGATCGATGACACATGGCCTAGCTGACCAGCGCTTCCATTCTTACGAAGAAGCCCAAAAATGGGTCGATGACTGGATAGCAGCCAAGCCGGCCGAATTTTTTCGCGACGGTATCCGTAAATTGCCAGAAAGATGGGAAAAAGTTGTGGCTAGCGATGGACAATACTTTGAATAATTCATTTGTTACCATTTTTTCAGAATAAACGTTCAAAAATAGAAAAAAATCCCGCATTTTCAATTTGTACTCCTGATATATATATGCAATTATTGTACTTGGATCGTCAGATAGGTAAACAATATCTGGGAATGTCTCATTAAAAAAAGAAGATATAATTCGCTAAATATATTACAACAAATATTTAAAATGTATACAGGGTGGCCGATTTATCTGAAGACATTGAAATATTTCAAAAACTACGCATCGGATCAAAAAAAGTTCTCAACAAAATTTGTTCGCCTGGAAGGGGGTCATCCAATGATACCAAAGTCGACCCCTCACCCATACCCCCTGGGGTGGGGGTGGGGGCAACTTTAAAATCGTAAATGGAAACCCCTATTTTTTATTGCAGATTCGGATTCCCGATAAAGAAATAAGTAACTTTTATCTGAAACATTTTTTTTCGATTTGTGATAGATGGCGCTGTAATCGCAAGAAATCTGATTTTTGCGAATATCTCAAGAAATTCCCACCCCCACCCAAGGGGGTAGGGGGGGGAGGGTGGATCGAGTTTCGTATCGCTGAATAGCTTTTTGAAAAATGAAACATGTGTTTTTTCTTTTTTCAATCCGATGTGTAATTTTTGAAATATTTCAATGTCTTCAGATAAATCGGCCACCCTGTATAAAATACGTTGATATTGTAACTTATTTTGAGGTACGCAAGATATATTATTTCTGATGGGTACCTACATATCGTAAAAAAGTATTCATTACAATAAACAAACGATGTTTAAACAGATTTGGCAATTCGGGTTGGCAAGTCTCTTCGAAAATCTATCGAGCTTCGTGATGTTTGGATATACAACGAGCTAATGATGGACGCAACTGAAAAATTTAATTCAATGTACAGCTTCCAGCTGTTAATTTGGATCTGCGTTCTTGCTTTCGAAGTAACAACTCGCCTATATACTCTCTGGAACATCGAGGTGGACAAATATTCTACAAATCTCGTTATTGATATTGGAATGATAATCATCTGCGTTCTCCTGCTGACAAATTTACTTGCGATCTGCCACTTCACAGCTGCTGAGGTAATTTTTTTCACTAACAAGTCGAAACGCTTTAGAATAATTTAATGTCATCCTTTTAACTGTTTTGTGTTTCGTACATAACCGCGGAACACTATTGAGACTGGTAAACACGTTGGTCATACAATTTTCAATTATTTAAGATTAAGTAACAATCCATGCATCCAACAAATTTAGTTAAGTTTCCTTCTAGTTTGGCCCAACTCATTTACACGATACTCAGATGCAAACTAACGGAATATCCTTCTTGGCGGGTAATACTTCAATCCATGGAGTTTTTTTAGATTCCCATGTTATTAGAGCCTTTATAGGCTCTAATTAATTAGGCCTCTGAATTAAGTTCCTACTGAACCGACCAACAAAACTAACAGAACATATTTATTTGCGCTTATTTAAGGCGATATACAACCCTGATATTCTCAAAACGGCATCAAACGAAGCACCACCTAGCCGTTAACATATACGACTGACGCTTACACTAACATAATTAGATATGTCAAAAAGGGGGGAAAAGAATAAAAATCGTGAATAAATCTCGTCAGAGCCATGGTAGCATGGGAGCCTGGTAATGTACCAGGCTAGAATTCTGGGGTGTCGAGTTCGATAGCGGGCTGAAAATCGTCGTGTCTGGTTGCTCCATTAATTCTTATTGAATTAGTGAGACAATCAGAGTCGCCAAAAAATAGGGATTCAAGTTTTTGATATCTTTCTGCAAAAAGATCAAGAACGTAGGAATCTAGGCAGCACGAGACTTACAATTAGACCTGAGTTGTGACTAGCCAAAATTTGCATCTAATAAATATTGGTCGCTCGATGAAGAATAACCTAACCGGTACCTGTTATACCCGAGCAGAAATTTAATCAGGTTAGAATCCGGCCCATACTTGGAGCGCCGGAGAATTAACTCCGGCCCGCATATGGCACATCGATATGGCCATGATCCGTGGTGTAACGCGTACGAAATTCCGGCCCGGATAAATCGCCTGATCTGGGCCAAATCCGTGCCTGATTAACGCCAAATATAAACCCGTTCTGGACCGGACCTCATCGCACAGTAAGCCGGATTTGGTTTCATATCGCTTTAAAAATTAATTTGCCAATCCCGCTGAACTTAAGGCCTTACATACGTCCAGCAGTGCCTAAAACGCTCTAAAAGAAAAACTGTTTTTAGAACAGATAGCAATAGAAATTAATAAAAATAATTTTTACACATTGTTTATTAGTATTTTAATTTTGTAAAAAAATGTATTCCATTTTTTGTAAAAAAATGTATTCTATTTTTTGTAAAAAAATGTATTCCATTTTTTTACAAAGTTTAAATACTAATAAACAATGTGTAACAATTATTTTTATTAATTTCTATTGCTATCTGTTCTAAAAACAGTTTTTCTTTTAGCGCGTTTTAGGCACTGCTGGACGTATGTAAGGCCTTAATACATAGATGAGTTTATTTTTTTCATTTGTATCGGATTTGTTTAAATGTTTGTAAATTTGTTACAAGAAAAACAAGTCCGATTCAATTCGTAATAATTCTCTGATCTAATTGAAGTGTTCGGCATTGGCTGCATGGACCAGCATTGCTTTATTCGTCCTTAAAACTGTGGGTTCTATGCCAACATAAATTAAAGAACAAACGCTAATTTTGGTATGTGCCAAGTTTATTTTTATTTATTATTTATTACCGTACCATAATATATTATTTAATATATTAATTTAAATATAAATATAAATAAATATTTAGTATCGTACAACACTAACGAAAGCCGCTATTGCTTCTTACGATGTTGGCGATGTCCCTCCCAATCCCCAGCAGTATTTATAACAGATCCAAGGGCATTCGTGGTGTCCTTTTCTTTGATGGATCCACTGCCGAGTTCCAGCACCAATGCATCTGTAAATAATAAAATTTGAATGAATACATTTCGAGCTACATTTATTTTACGCTTAGTTATGGTTTACGCAAATCAAATAAATCTAAAATTCATAACTATTCGTTCGTCTTTGTTTAATCCGGAAAAATGAATATTCCAATATTATCTATTCCAGCATTATTTATAAATAAATATTCTAATACTTCGAAAATTTAAACAATTTTGAACAGATCTTGAAGTGTGTATAAAGCATTATATAGTTTAGTGAATTCTTGTTACCTCGCAAGCACGCGTAAAAAATGGTGTCGCTTTTCATCACTCTTTTATTGCCGGACTGTTTCACAGCAGTGAATTGCAGAACCAAGTCTCGTATCATAAATTTATGAATGATAGAGCGAACCGACCTAATCATAAACCGAGGATTGGGGCTGATCAAGAAAGATAAAGCACTCGTCTGGAACAGAATGAAATGAAGATATCCTATACTGCTAATACTGGTAATATCAAATTGGTAGTATTATGATATGTTTATTATCAACCCATTTGAACTTACGATCTCCGATTGAAACGATTTCTCAGCTTTCAGTTTGTTGTCAAAAATCTCAAACTCCTCCATCGTTTTGTAAGGCAGCTGTCCGAGTTTATAGTTCTCGATATATGTATCGATGTTTTTTACTCGATCCAGTGGCTTACTGGAGGCACCCACGATCATCGAACTCGACTTGATGTGTTCAGTTAGGCGGATATTCAAATCGGCGATTTCCCCCCGCATTTGGGACAGCTGGGCACATACACTACGGTGGCACCAACGTATGATGTCCTTGATATCGTCCAAATCTACAATATTCAGATTACCGATTATTATTTTATATTTTGAAACATTTCGATAAATACTTTTGGAAACGTTTTCTTTTTTTTTTTTTAGAATTTTCCTACTCAACCTATCACGTAGATAATACCATGCCGATTTACCTTCGCATTTCGGTTTTATAAACGATGCTTGCATACATTCTTCATCTCCTAATTGCGGATTTTCCGTGTTACTGACAAATTCGCCTTCCCCTTCAGACAATCCACCGTCATCCGAACATTCAGAACTTGTATAAACGAAGCCTTTTCTGGACGACGAGTCATATTTCAAGGGTCCAGTTTTTCCATCACGTTGTATTCGACGTTTCTCAATAATTTTCGTAAGTTCAGCGTCATAAATTGACATTGCTTCAAATGGGAAAAAGATCTGTTTAGAGAAATATCCGGAAAAGAGATGATCGCATATATGCGATTATAACCTGATTATTTAATTATTATCTATTAATCAGAATATTATTATTTTATTTATGATTAGAATAAGTCAGGTAGAGTTATTTTGGGAGTTGAGCATTAAGCATCTGAGGATGAAGACAGATATTTTTTTGTTAACAAACATTTAGCTATGACAAATCGTTATTAACGAATTTCTAAGAATTGTTTTATTTGCTTAATTAAACTTATATTTATGTTATCTAGATTATTAAAATGCTCATTACTCACTCGTGCCTCATATAACTAATATTGTGACAATTATTGCCATAACTGATAACTTACAAGTACCAAATACTTAAATTTCAAATAATTATAAAAAGTTCTATTATATAATACAATTTTGAACATAAATTGCCGTATAATAGTCAGTTTTTAAAACCATTTCCATTTAGAATACGCTGAAAGAAAAAAATTCGAAATACGTAAGCACCAAGGTAAGAACTGTAAGCACCGTGAAAGCCTTAAATTCAATATACTCGATAACATCTATAATATTTTTTAACAAGCTCGCCCATTATTATAATATATTTTGTAAAGTGTCTCTTTATACTTGAAGACCAATAGAAAAAAAATTCAGCTATTTTTATTTAAAAAAAAAAGTAAAGTAAAATAGACCACATTTCTGATAATCACCCATATTCGAAATTACACGAAAACATAATTTATGGATGTAACGCTATACTAATGATGATCATGAATATATAAGTTTTAATCGTTAACACTTACCGACATCACAGTTCTGCTCTCCGTTCAATGCGTTGTCTGTGAATTTCATTTTTGGTAGCAACGAACTTTCTGTGGACGCTGCAGCTTTTAACATGTCATCGGCATTCGATTGGTGTCGAGATTTTTTTCCCCTGATTTTGCAAACCTGTGACAGCGCCTTGATTTTTTTTTCCGCATACACCTCATTATCTGTTGAGAGTGCATAAGGCTGCGTCTCAAGCTGTCGAATTCTCTTTTCGGCTTCCTTGAAGGTGTCTTAGCAAACATAGGAGATAAACCTTATATAGCAATATTCGGCAATATATTTTGTGAAAATACAAAGCTGCAGGGACTACTTACTTGCATATCCTCGAATCTCGATTCGAAAATTTGGCCATGTGTTCGGTGGCTTGCTTTCAAATTTCACCAGACTACTCAACATTTGCAAATTCTTCGCCGAACAGTTCGGTACAAAAGGTATAACCAGATGTTTTTTCTTCGTATCGTAATAAACCCAGTCTGCCGGGACGAAATCTATGTTTAATCTCTCTCCAGGATCATCAACGAAGACCACCAAAACGAATTTCTCCTAGACAAACATTTTTAATCATGGAAAAAAATGACAATAAGTAGCTATAATTTCCTTTTTTACAGTCTACTAGTGATATAGTACACCCCCCCTAATTGAAAGTCCCGATTTTTTTTTTTAAAGAAAGGTGGCAACTCTACTAACGAGAGTGAGAGGGGACGCACACACAGAAGAATTTAACAAGATTATTAACTTGCTTACCATTTGATTTCGTCGACTTTTGTGTCGTAAGCCGTATGCGTCTTCTATGTTTCGTTTGTCAGGTTGCGTCGAACGGGAAGCTCGATTATGATAGTATTTTTGTTACACAACACACTTGAACAATGGCGTCGTCCGAATTACGCGTGGCGTCGTTTTGACAAAGGCCTGTTGCCTCGTGTTTGTTGGAACAGCCACGCGCCGCAGTTTTACGTTTTACCGTCCCGTTGCTAACTGGCGTCTCGAGGTGCCTCGGCGTCTCGAGGAGCCTCGGCGCCTCGCGTTGCGGGATTTGGCGCATGCGTCCTTCGCTCGTGTCTTCTCGTCGCTCGTTGTAATTGTTCATTGACTGTGGACTACGAGGCTGACAAGGGGACCTCCACGTACGTGGAACACCGATTCGGACCAATTTTTTTTTACATGTAGGTTGCACTCAGGGGTGCAATAGGTGCAAGTAATAGGACCCGCTTCTCAGCCGTTTTCGAGATATAAAATATTTAAAATTTCCGAGCGTCCATATACTCTCTGTATACTCTCTGCGTTGATCCATTTTCAACAAGAGCTCGTAGCGTAATCGGCAACGTCTCCACTTCGTAAGCGCTGGGTCGTCGGATCGAATCCCGGCGTAGACTTTTTAAAAAAAAATTATTAGTTATATTATTTAATAATTTCTACGGCAACTACTATGCGATAATATAAATATTTCCGTAAAGGAATGAATAAATATTTTTTATTGTGCATCATTTTGGTGTTATAAGGAAAAACGAGCAGCTTTTTTATTTTTTTATTTTTTGGTTGAAAGGTAGGGGAAGAATTGTGACAAATGGATACACGAGTTTAAAAGAATAACCAATTTTTTTATTAACTTTTCATTGGTTATCGCAACTACAAGAACTGGGGTGGTACCAAAAAATAAATAAATAAAAAAAGCTGCTCGTTTTTCCTTATAATACCAAAATGATCCACAATAAAAAATATTTATTCATTCCTTCATGGAAATATTAATATTATCGCATAGTAGTAGCCGTAGAAATGATTAAATAATATAACTAATAATTTAAATTTAAAAAAAAAGTTTGCGCCGGGACTCGATCCGGCGATGCAGCGCTTACGAAGCGGAGATGTTGCCGACTACGCTACGCGCTCTTCTTGAAAATGAATTAACGCAGAGAGTGTATAGAAAGTATATGGACGCTCGGAGATATTTAATATTTTATATCTCGAAAACGGCTGAGAAGCGGGTCCTATTATTTGCACCTATTGCACCCCTGGGTGCAACCTACCTGTAAAAAGAATTTGGTCCGAATCGGTGTTCCACGTACCTGGAGGTCCCCTTGTGAGTGCCGTGGTCCACAACATTTGTTTCCAAAATAATAAGTAATTAACACTGCTGCGGATTCTACCGGCGGGTATTCAATGCCTGCTTAAACTTGTTAACCGCGTGTTTGTGCGTGTAAACATCGCGTTCACGGAATACCAATGCTGCAACCTTCGTAGTGCGCTGTAAAGAATGACCTCCAACCGTTGAAAAATGTTATAAGCAGTCGACCGCTGTCTCGAAGAACGGAAAGACGACATAATCGCCGATAAAGTAAATATTACAATAAACATATTTATACACAGATTTATTCATTTATAACGGCAATAAAAAACAGAGGCCTATCTCTCAGATACTATATCCAAGTGTCGAATAGTTCGCAGATGCATAGTGCCTCTTTGAGCAATTATGGACGACGATAACATAAAAAAATCTCGTGAGCTCACCCGTTTACGTGTTCAGAGATTTCGCCAAGCAAAGCGACGAAAAACGGACGAAGGCGGCGCCCATACAATTGAGACTGAAGCAGAATTTCCCCAACGTCTTTTATCTTCGGGACATGATAAGGTAACGATCAGAAAAATGTCATCCCATTTATGTCACATGCTGATTTAGAATACATACCGATATCTTTACGATTTAGACTCGAAATATAACGAGAGAGTTCCACAAAAATTTCTTTTTACCATGTACAGTTGTTTTTGTTACTACTCAAAGACCCAGTACGGAGATGTACCTGAAAAGTTGGGCTTCCAGAGGTTGGCTTTTTAATAACACAATGAGAAGCATCAAACGTCAATGTTGCATAATGTCCGTTATTCTGCCAGCAATCCGCGTGTTCTTTGTATTTCTCGCGTCTCGTTTCGCGTTCTTCGTTCAAGCAAGTGTTCTCACTGTTTGTTTACATCCATGGTCAACGGTTTTTTACAGCGACGTAGTTTTTTTCACTCTTGGTACTACTCGCATCTCATTCTGTTATTATGTCGATCTGAGTAAATACGATGATTTTTTTTAGCAAATCAATAATCTGAGTGGTTTCAATGGAAATATTTTCCGAAGTTTTTAGTTATAGGTTTTTTGGGTATCATCTATCTATTTGGGAAAACCATGATCGTTTTCCTGCCATTCGTCAATGTTAGCAATTCATTTTACAATTTTTAAGAGATATATTTTTCTACATAATTATCTACTGTACTGAGTAGTGGGTATATATTTACAAATAAAAATGATTTTTTTATTACTGCCGACCTATTTCATCAACTCGAAAACAATTACACATGGTATACTAGCATCGTGGTATTCGAAAAAAAAAAACAATATATAGTGGTCATAACGCGACAGGACTAAGAAAAAAAAATCTATGAAAAATTAAAAAATTCTATGAAAAAAAATCGTTGGTGGACCAGAACGATAACATGACTTAAATAAAAAAGGGAAATGTTAAAAAAAATTTCATTGATGATATAAACGGAAAATTTCTTTGATATTTTCACAAATGTGTCGCAATGTTACCCACAACTAATTTTTTTTCATAAAAATCTATTAAACCATTCAGAGATAAAAAATTGTTTTTGATTTTTTTTCTTTTTTTTCTACTTAAACGGCCGAACATAATGGATTAATATTTGGGCAAATTATAAGTGGTACTAAAAACTACCGAATGAAACAAAAATTAGCATGATTCATGCGGGGGCAGATTGGCCATACTTACCCGGCTACGGCCTTTCTCGCAATTCGAAAGATAGATTTTTCAGCACGGTGGCACAATGACAAAGAGGGGTATAAAATATTAGCATCATCTCGATTGTCGACAGTTAACTATTATGAATAAAAATATGGTCATGCAAATTTTGTTTTGTATCCTTATAAGTAAAATTTGAATAAATAAAATTGAATAAATAAATAAAATTTCTGCCATTTTTGTCAAACTCTTTCTTTAATTTTAAGTTTTATGCCATTTAACATATTGAGTTTTTTTTAATGTTATTCATGTTTTTGATTTCATTTATCCGATCACAAATGTTTCGAGGAGGACTGAAGTCTCGTTACAAATAAAAGTAATATTATATGAGTAGCATTGCGTTTCTTCCATTAAAGTCCTTTTATCGAGTCATTGACGATAACGTGGAGCAAATAATTCGACTCGGGGCAACGAAAAATTCGATAAAGCAATGATTTCTCGTCAAAGCAGTCGACTGTTATAGTTTAGTTTAAGCGAATATTTGTTTTCTTATTTATATGTTTACCGGCTGTAGTACAAAGTTGCAAATAAAAACTGTTCGAAAAATATATATCACAATATTATAGATACCCGATCCTTTCCTGATTTGGCCCTGAACTGAAATTATACAAGTTTTAGTGATCCGGTAAATCTAATGGCCTTCTTCTCGGGGCCTGATCCGGCGGCATCAAAGATAATACATCTGGCGTGCTTTATTAAATCCGAAAGTGGCCCAGTTCCGGTGGAACTCCGGCAAATCTGATGTTGCCTGCCTTATTGGTACCTGAACTAGTACACATCAGGCAATAGTCCGGCGAGCCTGTTCAGGCTCGCCGGACTCATACCGGATGTTGGCCTGATAAAACATATGGCAGCCGGAACATTTTTCTGCTCGGGTATCTCGAGATCGTATCTTGTGATTTAACTACGGATATGCCGAAAAGCTCGTATCAACAACGATGTAAAAGTGACGTCAAATGTCCGATTTATCAGCTTATTCTAAAAAAAGTAGATTCGTAACTTCGGGAATGTTATATACGCGAAAAATATAAAACATAACCCTGGTGAGCAGTAACTAAGTAGATGAGGACCTGGTTCCCACGCAGGAAACCAGGGTTCAATTCCCAGCCGTCGTCGATGGAATTTTTTTTAAAAAGTTTTTCTGCAACCCTGTTGATTGGTATCCTACTTTTCATCAATTCATGCCTACCACTGAAGTGATGAGTGTGCGGTCGGTGTTCGGCTTGCGAGTGTCTCCCACGCTGGTTCTTATCACTCAGATGGTGACATCCTAGCCGCACACTGGCTAGCGCACTGAAACACTGGAAGGATGTTCTACCCTAAGCGTCACTGATGGTCGTGCCGGAGTATACTCGCTTTGCCACCAGAAACTTAGGTAGACACTGGCCGTATCAGCCACAGGTTTTCTACAGTTTTCCTAGCCCCCGGGAAATGCGATACAGTAGGGAAGACGGCTGCAGTAGCAATGGAGGGAATATGTCAAAGGGAAAAGACCCCGGATAGTGGGGTATTCACCTATAAAATATAAACTCAAACGTTTTTTGTTGTAATGTAATCGAAATTGGATCCAGTTTTTATATTTTTGATTAATTATTACTCACATATGTCTTTTATTTAAATCACAGGCAAATAACGTTGGGGCTAACGTGTTCTGTTCCAACACAAAGATTTTTGGGAAGCACTTTGACTGGAACAAAGAGGTAAGACAAAGTAAACAGCAATTTAATGTAAGGGGAGTAGGAAGACTTGGACGGCTGAAAATGGGATAAAAATTCAAATTGCGTTAACGAACAATTTTTTAAAATACGCAATTTTTTATTATTTTTAAGTTTATCACATTTTTGTAGATAAAAATTATTGGTATTCGTAAAAAAAATATTAATTAATAATTAAAGAATATATTCAGCGTTGAACACGGCCGCGCGTCTCGCGCATTGCTCCTTCTAATCACTATTCCAAGAAGCCGGATGCGAATTTTCGAAGCTTTAAAACGACATTCCATTGGGGAGATTTGCCTCCCTATATTAAACCTAAACATTGTAAAAAAAACATAAAGATTAGAAAAATAGCGGCTAATAATCTGAGAAATACGAAAAATTTGCTACATGCTATATCGGTACAAAAAAAATTATATTTTCTTTACAGACGTCGGTTCAATGTGCGAAAAAAATCGTTATATTTATTTTTTTAAAACCAAGGCAATATTATCAGGCGTTCTTGAGTTATCGTGGCGAAGTTAATAATGAATGTTGTTTTGAGAAAAACGCGTTCAAAGTCCTGGCATAGTACTACTAGGAAACTGTAACTTATGTACCTCAAAAATTACCCGCGCTGTAAAATGACTTCTCGAGGGCAGCTTTTCCTTCAGCAGCAATCGCAGAAGGTCGGTTCTTTTCTGCTCTTGCTTCTTTTGTTGAGGCTAGCAATTTTTTCTCTGCTTTCAACACGAGTTCGCTGTCACGAAGCTTGCACATTTCAACGCCGCGCGGTCTGCAGATTAAGCCTAGTCCGGTCACTATATTCAATAACCGAATCGAATCATCATTGAATAGTACAGCTGTGTTTTTCAACACAATCATAATCGAGCACCGGTCCCGCACCGACTCACACTTTTGGCTGTACTAAGCTCAATTTTGTCAATGCTTCAGTTTTCTTTGCGCCAAAATGTTCGTAAAAGATTATACTAATACAATAGGTCAATAACACGGAATATTATTCTTTAATTCCTACTCCCCAATCGATTCGCGGCGAAGCCTTCATTTGGGAAGACCATGCATTGTCGATTATTTGCAAAGGACAAGGTTAAATATGCCATTTCGGTTTTTAAACTGATATGAATAAAGCAGTTATACTCATGATGATCAAATAAGAATTTGGTTCATTGTAATTTGGTATATCTAGGACAACTGAATACTTTGAATTTCACAAAAATTTCAATTTAAAGATTGCGCATATTGTAATAAGTGTTGAACTAAATTTTCTTTACGTGCAGTGACAGATATCTCACTTTAATGAGTCGAAATGTGACTCAAGCATGACATATGTCTTTCAGAAATTAAGGATAAAACGTTTGGTTTAAGCTTTATTACAAGCATTAGCGGGTTGTTGTTCATCGGGCATTTTGCGTCCTGGCCATTGTTAATCTTATTTCCTACTGTATTTTATGTTATAGCTGTATTAGCGTATAACCCTTCCCATTTATAACTCGTATATGTTGCGTATATAATTTTGTTTTGTTGTTGTGTTGTTACTTTGCTAAAAATCAACAAATAAAATCGTTGAATTACAGTAATCATTACAACCTCCTCGTCTAATTTTAAATGTACAAATTGGTTACACACAATATGGCACGTTATTCTCATTGAACAACATGTGATATCTCTCAAGCCTTGCTCCTAGAAAAAAAACTTTTCTTTCATGTATCAGACCGATAAATGTTAAAAACCGTCAAATATATTGAAACACCAGAATATACCGCGAATAGATTAAGTAAAAATTCTACATTTTCATTTCGTCGTAGGACACCTTTTCAATCGGTCAATATTTTCTACTGCGTCGTATTCACTTCTCTGCCGCTGCTGGTTTAATACGCATCGAGCTACCCCTTCTGCAAACGGCAAGTACATAATACATATATCACTCTCATCTGGAGATTTGTAACTCGTGCATGTGTTGGACATTATAAAATATATTCGATCTGTCATATTTAATCGGCTATTGTCAGCTCGTTGTATCTATATTTCCATCACTAGATTGCCAGCGTGATAACGACGTACTTCGTTATATTAAAGTCGTCAAGCGAACGTTCAAACGTGAACGGTATATTCAGTGAAACAGTTTCACCGTCAGCAAATCATATTTTCTTATAAATGTGGAAACAAATGGGGGTGAGTAAATTTCCATCATCAAATATTAATGCTATACTCGATGATACAAACATATGCATATGGATCATCTACAGATACGTATGTAAGCCTAAGCGGTCGTATTTTCATGGAATTGAAGAAGTTGCTACTACACCCCAGGGCTTTACTCAGGATTTCATCATTTACAACATATTTAAAAAATCCGGCATTATGGATAGTGCAGATTCTGCTATTATCAAGCCTTTCACGGGATCGTAATTTGTTGACCGAGAGGGTCGTCCCGTAGTTGTCGGCGTCAAACAGCTTTAGTCGATATATTATTTACCTCACCGTGTGACACGTAGATTGCCCTCATTAAGGAGAAATACCCGCCTTCAATTTTTCTTGTCTAGATGGATGTGACGCTAAATTGTGTTATAGTCGAAACATTTTTTATTACAAGAATTAATAGTAGTTTATGCTACAAGCGCGTGAAGTGGTGCAATTTTTACTATCGTGAAGCTGCAACATGAGTTTAAGGCTTATGTCAACGTGACATAAGACTTAAAACAAATGTTGTAGAGCCACGATAGTCAGATTTGCCACTTTGCGCAGTTGTGGGATACAATATTTTATGCAAAGCCTGCTTGGAAAGTTAAATTCAAGAGAAATGTTTCAAGAAGTTCTGGCGGTGTCACTGATCGTACTAGGTTATCCATTATGAGATCTATTTATGACGCGTAGTGACGTTTCTGTCGCCTCGAATGTAGTCGCGTGCATAAAATCACTGGTCGTGACATCTCTCGTTGCTAGGTAAAGTTAAAACAGTGAAATTATGTAGCACTTTAACGCACTAATGCGGTAAAGTATGTGGATAGTGGGAGTACGTTAATCGGCCACTTCGACCACGAGACACAGCGCTCGAAAAGTGAAGTTCCCAGGCAGGCGTTGCATAAAAATATTAAATTTTGATTTTTTTTTACTCTAACAAAGATTCATTAGAAAACACAAACGTAATAAAAAATAAAAAATTAGAATGTAGTTGTTTTTCGGATTTATGTTTATAGTTTCTTTCCTTTCTAACTTGGTCACAGTATCGTAGCAATTTTTCCTTGACTTAATTTCTATGTAAAATATTGTTATAAGCAGATGTTTTTAATAAATAAAAAATATTGAATTCTGAAATATAGAAAACGTTTTTTTAGGTTCGTGGCAAAAACATAAAGGCTATTAGGTTTCAGATAATATTTGCAATCAAATTATAAAATCGTGAGCATGAAAATGCAATATTTTTGCATGTAGTTAAGTTTCACGGTATTCAAAATACCAAGATGAACGTGAAGACGTTGAAGATGACGAGCACATCACAAACCGATAAAAACGTGGAAAAAGTGGAAGAAATGATTATGAATAATCGCCGAATCACAATCAAAGAAGTAGCTGATGATGTTGGTATATCAATTGGCTCATGCCATGAAATTGGTTCGAAGGTTTTGGGTATGAAACGTATAGCAGAAAAATTTGGATTGTTGGAATTGCGCAGGAGTCGCTAAATGAAGTTAACAACGATTCAGAACTACTGAAACGTTCTATAACAGGTGATGAAACATGGGTTTACGGATATTACATCGAAACTAAGGCTCAAGCGTTCCAGTGGAAGCATTCTGGATCGCCAAGACCGAAAAAAGCTCGGCAAGTGCGGTCGAATATGAAGGTTATGCTCACTGTGTTCTTCGATTTTAACGGCATAGTATACCGTGAGTTCTTGACACGGGGTGGAACAATCAATAAGGAGTACTACTTACAAGTTTAACACCGTTTGCGTGAAGCAATCCGAAAAAAACGCCCGGATTTGTGACGAAACAATTCATGGCTCTTGCACAACGATAATGCACCTGCTCAAACTTCATTGCTTGTTCGTGATTTTTTGGCCAAAAACAACATTGCAATGATGCCCCAGCCTCCATATCCGCCAGACATGGCTCCGTGTGACTTTTTTCTGTACCCAAAAATAAAGAGAACCTTAAAGGGCCGTCATTTTGCAAATATAGATGATATTAAAAACGCATCGCTGAGAGAGCTAAAAGCTATCCCAAAGAATGGGTTCCAGAAGTGTTTCGGGGATTGGAAAAAGCGCTGGCATGAGTGTACAATATCTAATGGGGATCATTTTGAAGGCGATAACATTGTTGTAGACGAATAAATAAAATTCTTACCAAAAAACGAAAATTCGCGTTATTTTTTTAACACAATTCGTAAACGACAATTCACGTCATTTCCATTCACAATTTACGAGTAGTAAAGTAGTTGACGTGGGGTGACCATTTAATACCGATTGTGGGGCATGTACGATTATTCCGAGCCATCGACGCCATGTCAATTGAGTCGAATGTTATCAATTAAGTTAATGTGCAATTGAGATATTTTCTGAGGACGTTTTATCCGAGGGTAGGTGAGGTCCGGGATGATTTTCTAATAGGGTTATTTTTTCAGGAGAGACTATTTCCGGAGAGATACTGTCTAGGAAGAATAATGGCATTCGCCTCTGAGCTCTCTGAAATAGATAATCTAGGACAGTACGGGCCCATGTCGGTAAAATAGATTGCTTTAAGTCCGCGAAACCTGAAGAATCTATCCCAGCTACAGAACCTAAAGAATCTGCCGTACTGATTGCAGAATCTAAAGAACCTACTTTACCAACCACGGAATATAAAGAAGCTAATTATCTCAAAGATCTATAATACCTTAAAAAACTTAAATAAACTAAATTGTGATGGGCCTTGCCTTGCATAGAAGTAGACGATTCGAATGAGGTACACATATAAAAGACAATAATGCAGTGATTAATTTTGGTCACTGCCAATTTACACACTTTTCCAAACTCTGCACTCGTTCATTACAAAATGATCTACACAAACTAAATAGCCTAAAAATGTAAGGAACTGAAATTAATATGCCGGGTCGTCGGGGGAGGAGGAGGAGGAGAAGATCGACAGTAGGGAAGTTACGAGTTACCAAAACTCTATTGTGTGTTAATGAAATACTAGCCTAGCTTGATTTTATTTGTGAATCACTGTCATCTGACGCGTCAGTAAGTGTCTTATCCTTAGTCCCTTTAGTCTTAACAATGGCAAAATAAGATTGTAAAATGTTTCGCAGGTATAGAGGTCTAGCATACTTTGAATCCAGCCTGAATTATCAGAACTTAAGAGCCATACCGGTTGCATTCCACATTTAGACTGGATACGATTCGCAGTACATCATAAAATATATCTCCAGATGCATCATAGGCCTACTCGATATACTGCATCAGACCAAGAATGGATACATCTCTCTTACATAACACGTTGAAGCAAGCAATATAAATTTCCGATAGATCGACACGCTTCGTTTCATGGCTTCGTCTTTGGATATTAGGTCAGCCTGGTACGAATACTCCACCGAAACACGATTTTTATAGTACTCTCAATGACAGACGCAGGTGCGGATCTGGACTTCCTATTGGGGGGTGGGGTCATGGTTGCGTCAGAGTACAGGTGAACTGAATCAGACTAACGTTTTCAAAAACTAAGATAACGTTTTTTTTAGCCAGGGGGGGGATCATGACCCCCATGACCCCCCTAAATCTGTGCATGGATGAACGTTTTTACGTTAACGTTTAAAAATATAATCTAAGAAATTAATTACTTCAATTTTGCTTTGTTATGAAACGAACAGATCAAGCCAAGTCTAGCGCACCTCCCCTTGTCCAATAAATAATTATTGCTTAAACAATTGCTTTTGAAAAGGACCCTATGCTAATCTTTTTGTTCATGAAATGATGAAATAGTGCCGAACCTAATGGTCCGTCTCTTAGTAAATAAGTAGTGATTGTGAAACCAATTATTTTGGTTAAACTGACTTGGCAATTATTGTTTATTTAACTATTGCATTGCTTATGTAGAGTTTTAATCTTGTAACTTTATTATTACGTCGTCCAGTGTTTAACCAACTTAACTTGGTGATTTTATATTGTCAAGTATTTCGACGTCGAATAGCTTCTGCTCATAATTAAATAGAGTGGTGATCATTCGTAGAAAACATGGCTTAGTTTTGTCACGTCCGAGAGAGACTGAGCTTTGGACACTACAGTGAGTCTGATAATCACAGAGGTTGTCTCTGTTAAGTTTAGCCCGAAATGTACCAGACAGAGATCTAAGACTGAATGAGCTCGCGATAGGAGGTTTGCTTACGATAATGTGGAGTAATGTTTGATGAGTTTACTGAGTAGTTCAATGATGTAGCGTAATTGAGTAGATAAGCGTATTAAGTGTAGATTATAGGTGCGTTTAATCATTAGGTAGTTTTGTAGAATCATTTGATCGCTTAGGATTTGTGTGCGCTAACTATCGCTCGGTGCACATACGATCACAGTTGAATAATAAGTCCTACCGATTGGTTCGGAGTGAAGTCGTTTTTTTTTTGGAACTGAAAGTTCCTCCCACTTCGACGAGTTATAGGAATGGGTGTGGTCGGTTGAGGAGGAAAATTTAAAATATGAGTGATTCTCTGAGGGCTCCATCCTCATTTTTTAATTTTGTGGTAGGGTAGCAGAGAATGGGATGATGGTTTGCATTAAATTGAGTTGGAACTACACATGATGATTTATTAAAATAAATCAATTAAAATTTATTCAATGAAAAGGATGATGAGATAATGCTATTGGAAATGTATATCAACTACGTGTATAAACTAAGTACCAATGTTATATACCATACTTGAATTTAGAACGATAAGTTCTAAACGAGTGTGCAATTTGGAGTTGTGGAGTTCTAAACTGGAAGGAGTGTCGCAAAGATTGAATCAAGATCCAAGTTACTAGTTGCCAAATGGAATGCGTCTCCGTGCTCGAGGAGGTAAGTATCCAGTCACAGTGTTGAAAGTAGACCTCGTTACTGTGATTCCGGCAATGCCGTGTTTTGTGACAGCGACTGGATGTCATTTACTGTTTTACACAATTTCACCTCGTGGGCTCAATACTGATAATAAAGACGGGTAACTGAAGACTGATTTGACTGATGCTCTGAACCTTATATTTACGATATGAAAATGGGTGAATGATCTTAGCATAATAAATTATCGTTGTTAGGTCACTAAACATAACCTTAATATTTAAGAGTACGACAGAAGATGCCTCGGATGTGACAAACAGTGAAGAAGATCCTGTATGTGATTGTGTAGATGAGTTAACGTATACATGTGACATGAGGTTGTATGAGTTGAATGTGCAAGCCTCGTTCATAATTTATATCGTAATTACCGAAGTACATGAACCGGTGTAAAACTACTACGGTAAATAAAACATTGGTGATTCTGTATTAGTTCTGTTGTCTGTATTTCTTCTTATAATGAGCGCTTAGCCTTGGTAAAAATATACTACAGAGACGGCACCCTAGCAGACAGCTCAACAAGCTATTGTAAAGTCTGGATGAATCTTTCTTTAGTGAATGGTATGTGTACATGTATATGACGAATATTTGTGTGGAATTTACATAGTATAGTGGTGGGAGAAATACACCTAAAATATTGGGTCGGTGAAAAAGTTCGTGGCGTTTTTTTAGTAAAATTCAACTGGTTTTCTTATAGTGTGAAAATTAATTTATTTAAACCAAATATGCTCCATTGTTATCGACAATGTTTCGCCATTTTTCGGGTAGGGCCATGATGAATCGGTGAAGAACTTCTGTGGTTTCTGGTTGAAAAACTGAATCAAGTGGTTTCCACAGGCTTCTTTTGAAAGTAGCTTAATTCCATTGAGAGAGTTCTGCAGAGATCGGAATAAGTGATAGTCAGAGAGTGCTATGTCTGGACTATACGATGGATGCATCAAAACTTCCCAACCAAGCTATCGCAATTATTGACGGATCATCAAAGAAGTGTGTAGTCGGGCGTTGTCATGATGGAAGACAACACCTTTCCTATTAATCAATTCGGGCCGTTTTCTTTCAATTGCTTAGCGTAATCTCTCTAGTTGTCCACAGTAGAGTTGACAATCAATCGTCTGACCAACTGGAAGTAGCTCATGGTGGACGATTCCCTTCCAGTCCCACCACACACCCAGCAACCTTTTTCGGCGTCAATCCTGGCTTCGCGAATGCTTGTGACGGCTCACCATTCCTTGTCCATGATCTTTGATGCTTCCGATTGTCGTACGTAATCCATTTTTCATCACCGGTTATGACACGTTTCAGAAATGGCTCGATTTCATTGCGTTTCAGCAGCGCATCGCAAATGTTAATTCGGTCTATCATGTTTTTCGCGCGGAACTCATGAGGAACCCATACATCGAGCTTCTTTTTGTAGCCAGTTTTATGTAAATGGTTCAAAACAGTTTTGTGGTCAATGCCTAGCTCCTTACCAATATCAACACTGCTGATATGCTTATCTTGCTGGAGTTTTTCAAGAATTTCATCAGCTTTTTCAGTGATTGGACGACCACAGAGTGACTCATCTTTCACAACAAAATTACCAGAACGAAAGCGAGCGAACCATTTCCGCGCAGCAGATTTTGATAAAGGACCTTCACCGTACGCAACACAGATTTTTTCACAAGCCTGCGCAGCGTTCTTCCCTTTGTCGTAATAATATTGCAAAATATAGCGCAATTTTTCATTACTTTTCTCCATTTTCAAATGCAAACAACATTCCAACCACTGCACTAATTGCGATGTTTATACACTCAACGTAACGCTCGAAGTGTCACCTTTCCAATGAGCGTTTAGTGGTGTCGCTGCGATTTGTGTTTCCTGAATTATTTGCAATTGATGCCATCTATTGGGAAAAACGCCACGAACTTTTTCCCAGACCCAATATATAAATTGATAGCAACACATTTTGACATTACGGACATGACAGTACCTATATATTCAATGGCTTTGTTCCCTTGCCAGTTTCACAGAACAGACAAACAATAATCATACAAAGTAGAACATTGCACACTCCTTCCTTGTCATTTACTCCCTTTTACAAAGCTTTCTCCGTGAAGAAGTACTGGTATGTTGATCAGATTTGACTTTCTCGTAGAGGAAGCTTTATAAGAAGTGGATAATAATGTGAGAGCGCCTGAGCTATCACATTCTATTAGCAATTGTATAAACAAAAGTTTGACAAAATTTCAATGATAATGAAATTGAAAAAAAAAATCAATATAATCTGAAATTGCATTACTTTAATATATTTTAATAAAAATTATAGTCAATAACGACACTTTATTGCGTGACTAGTGTGACCAATTTTACATGGATTGCTCAAGTGATTCTCAAATTTCAGGCCTTTATTCGCGCAAGCAATCTCAAATTAAAACATTCACTGTTCTATAACATTTGAACATCTCCATCGATTTTGATAAAATTTCATATCAAGCATCCCTTAACATTCTCACATATGTGTACAAAGTTTCAGTTCGATTTCTACAACTTAAAAATACAAAATATGAAAATCCTCCAAACTCCAAACCTATTTATCGATCTTGTCCAGCCTCAATATTAATCACAGCTGAATATTACGTTATCTTTGTATAAGAAGTCCATCAAAGGAATCGAAGTTTATGGAAATTAGAACCATCAGAGGTGTTTTTCGAAAATTCAAAATTCCATAAAGTCCCAACCTGTTTACAGATTTCAGTTTAATAACTGAAACCATTCTCGACCTATCGATATTTTAATGTTCCAACTTTGTCACTTATCCCACATACACTCAACTTCCGCTAACACACTAACTTCCGCTATTTCAGCATAACCTACACTTTCGTGAGATTATTCCATAAACGTCCGGGAAGTGGCGCATGCGCCTACACCATCTACAATTCGCGGGACTGCTAAACCCAGCATGCGTCTCTTCAGTCTGCCGTGAGCTTTCTCGCAAAGCTTCAGGCAAGTGCGCATAACTGTACCAGTGCGCGAAATCTGTTAACACGTATTACGATTCCACAAAGGAAGTAAACAGCTCGTTTTCATACAAGTTGAAAACAATCGAAGTTTTTCGACTCTAAAGCATTTTCTATATATTTTTTTTTCGTGGGAAATCATACATGATTTGAAGCTCATGTGTAACGGGTAAGTTACCTCAATGGCTAGTCACGAACATATGATTAAACGTTCAGTTTAATCAAAGAAAGCAATTCATCTGTTTTATGTGTTTTGGTAGTGCGGTATTAACACAACCTGATCTTTTATCTAGCGTCAGTTCAATTATCTTCGAATTATTATGAAAAAGGCTGTAAATTAAATTTGCACGTTGATTCGAACTGAGAGTTGATAACAGTAGCATTCGCAAGAGTTGTCGATTATTCCCGGTTCCAAAAAACATTTCCTTACAATATTTAGATCCATTTATACTCATCGAATAATTATACGGGGCAAGACACATAGGATTAGATTACTTCTCTCGGTCCCGGATAATCAACTGTTAATTTCTATTAGTGAATTATGCTCACAGTATGAAAAATTATTACTAACGAAACTATTTAAATATTGGCAACAATAGATCGCCCCAAATGCCTTGGGCGCTACTTAGATTAACAAATTTGAATTTCGTCATATAGGAAGTTTTGTAAACGATAGAAAATAATAATTCATTTTTGGACAAATTGCTGCCTTTTTTATTGGTGGTATTTTGATAATACGCTCACACGATGGCATATTTGTAGCTACATAAATTCACTTTACCACTAATCATTATTTCTTTTTGCATAATATCCAAAGTCTTCTGTAATTCCAACCAAGATAATACAAAAAAAAATAGTTGAAAGTCCATGAACAATTTATAATTTTTATCGAAAGTTTCAGTTCGGCGGCTTAAGTTTTTTGAGAGTTAAAATGGTTATAGACATAAAACAGGGAAAGAAATATCTAAATCATATAAAATCTGAACGTTTTCAAATATTCTAGATAAATGAAATACTAGCAATTTTTTAACGGTACTTCCATGTAGATAAGTTCATCTTGGTAGCCAAAATTTGACCAAAGAAGTTGCTTTATATTTTATTAGTAATTTAATAATATTTTATTAATATTCCGTTTTTAAAAACTATTTTAAACATTTTCACACCGACAAGTCGAACAGGAACGAACGAATCTGAACTATCATTCGTGAAAACAAAAGTTTTTTGTGTATGCACACGTAAAGGGTGCGGTTCTGCATACGTTCCCGGTATTCCAAATTTACCTGAATATATAAGTAACCACGCACTAGCTGCATTACAATTTATTTATAAGCTGATCAACAAAATAATTAGTTTTGCAATTTGATATTATAACTCGATAGTAGGGGCGTTCAAAAAGGTCAAACCCATATCAATGAAAAGAAATGGATCCAGTGAATGAATACTTTTGTATAATATAAAAAAACCTTTCAATAGGTTAACTGCGTTTTCTAAAATGTAACCATAGTTCAAAGAAATAGTGACCGTTAGTTTTACATTTTATCATAATAAATAATATCAGTATCCCGTAAAGAAATGACTTTAAAGTATGCATTCACTCGTGGAATTTCGCTAGTATTACTGGAATAAGAGCCAGAATTGTGTAGACTACTACACACAAATTGTGTAGTAGAAATAAACTTATTCAATCTGTTGTTTTTCAAAGAGGATTCAAGACTCTTGATTAATAAAGTCAAAATGATTCTTGACTAACAATGTTCTTTATTAAAAATTATTTTAACAAAGAAATAATGTTATGTCGTAAAATTGTGAAGAACATGGATTTTCAGGGTTTAGGAAATAAAAAATGTTAACATTGCATCCGGAAGCTTTAGAAACACAGTATATTGCATTGTAATGTACTTAAGCTTGTTAAGTACCAGGCGTGTATTGAGGTATAAGCTAGTATGTGAAGGTATATCAACATTAATGTACGCGATGATTGACGTCAATCACAACTCGTCGTCCCTTTATATTTCCCCCTTCTTTTCTTTGTATTGTATTTTTGTATTTGTATTTTTTATGTACATAAGTTGGGGAAAAGTACACCCTTCACCGTTGCAGAAAAGCATCTTGAGATGTTCTTAGTAAAGATTCCACCATAAGAGTGCGTTATGCCATTTGTTATAATCAGTAAGTTAAATACGTCCGAACTTGTATTCGGTATTAGCTCGGAAAAGTCGGGTACCTGTTTTCTATTCCAGAATTTAATTGCATACTTCTCTAACGGCATCTTGCAAGTAACAAAAATGCGTATTGTGTAAAATGCATTGAATCACAGCTTCGTATAATATGTGCATATGCTTAATGATCCGTATAATGTGGGTCATTTGAAGGTGCGTGTACCAATAGCATATAAAACACTGTGAGAAGTAAATGTCGAGTATGTCATGCTTCAACGTATCAGGCAGCATCGAATTTGGCGACAAAGAATACAACAAAAGTGAGTGTTTATTAAAATGAAATATCTTCGTAGATCATTTCTTAATGATAATAAACTACAAAAAGACTCGGTAACTTCTCCAAACAAGTTACCAGGTGTACAAGTATGAAATGCGGACTTTTTTTCTAAACAAACATGTTAAATTCGGAAGAATGATAAAAAGTGCTTTATTCAAAGTATAATCCATCGCTTGTTATACATTTTTCCCATCTTTCGGGCAATTTGTGAATACCACGCCAGTAAAAATCTTCTCCTTTTGCTGCGAACCATTCATCGAACCATTTTTTTACATCTTCGTACGAACCAAAGCGCTGCTCAGTCAGTGCGTGACCTATCGATGCAAACAAGTGGTAATCGGAAGGAGCCAAGTCTGGTGAATAAGCCGCATGGAGTAGAACTTCCCAGCTGAGTGCTTCCAACGTGTCGCGAAGCGGTTTTGCCGTATGTGATGGTGCACTGTGATGAAGAAAAATGACTTTGTGTTGCCTCTTTCGGTATTCAGGCCTTTTTGCTAGCACTGTTCAAATCGGTCAATTGTTGTTGGTAAAGTTTAGTATTAACCGTTTCCCGAGATTTGAACAGCTCTTAATAGATCACGTCTCTCTGGTCCCACCAAATACAGAGCATCGTCTTTCTGCCAAAGCGATTCGGTCTTGCGAATGTGGATGGTGCGCCTGGGTCTACCCATGATTTTATACACTTCGGATTCTCAAAATAAATCCACTTTTCATCCCCTGTAACTATACGATGCAAAAACGATTTCCTTTTGTACCGAGCGAGCAAAATGTCATATGTGTTTTGGCGCTTTTCCATTTGCCTGTCGTTCAACGGGTGACTATCAAAGTCTCGAAGACTCAAACTCTCGAATTACTTTTGACCGACAGGAATGAACGAATGTTCGGTACACCGTAGGAGGACGATGATAGCGAAAAACCATATATATAGCGTTCTGACAGGATCGTAGCTTATAAAACATTAATTGGGAGTGACCGGTGGGGGCCCTAAATAAATAAATGAATAATAATTTTCAGCTAGCTCGAGAGCTTTGCACCCGTGATGATAACGTCGCCGGTTTCGCGTAGGGTTTAAACTAGACGACCGGGATGACCTGCGACTTTACTGACCAGGTCATCCCGGTGCTGACTTTGTTAGCTTGGCCGGACAGTGTTCCTCGTCGTCCAGGTGTTCTGTCAGACTGTTCTCGAGGTCCAGCTTGACAGGAAAGTATATAATGATAGTTTATTATTATTAAAATATTTTATATATGAGGTAGTGCATTTTAAGTGGTGATACCTTCTGCACACGACAATAAAGGACAAAAAAGGTATAAAAATTACGAGTATTAAGGTTTATTCGAACTATTCATGTATTTACATTTATTTTATTTATTTTTATATTATTCCAGGCTGCACGAGGACAATAAGAAGGTGCTGTCGACCGTGAAAATACTGTCTACATAGTTCGAATAAACCTTGATACTCGTCATTTTTATTCCTTTATTGTCCTTCATTGTCGTGTGCAGAAAGTATCACCACTTAAAATGCACTACCTTATATATAAAATATTTTTATATTAATAAACTATCATTATATACTTTCCTGTCAAGCTGGACCTCGAGAACAGTCTGACGGAACACCTGGACGACGAGGAACATTGTCCGGCCAAGCTAACAAAGTCAGCACCGGGATGACCTGGTCAGTAAAGTTGCAGGTCATCCCGGTCGTCTAGTTTAAGCCCTACGCGAAACCGGCGACGTTATCATCACGGGTGCAAAGCTCTCGAGCTAGCTGAAAATTATTATTTATTTATTTATTTAGGGCCCCCACCGGTCACTCCCAATTGATGTTTTATAAGCTACGATCCTGTCAGAACGCTATATATATGGTTTTTCGCTATCAGCGTCCTCCTACGGCGTACCGAACATTCGTTCATTCCTGTCGGTCAAAAGTAATTCGAGAGTTTGAGACTTCGAAACTTTGATAGTCACCCCGTTCAACTCATGTGGTACCCATCTACCGGTCTTCTGAATCTTTCCCATCTCTCGTAGCCGATTGGAAACAGCTTGTTGACTAACGCCCAATTTCTCGGCGAGTTGTTTATAAAGAAAAAAAATGTTGGATATGGAATACTCTAATCCAAAAGTTATGTAACTCTGCGTTCAGTGAAGTATGAGAAAATCTTTTACCTCCCTTTGACAGTATAATATAACAAATGTAACAAGCAGGAGCTCACATCCAAGCTCTGCAAATTTCTGTTATATATAATAAGTATCAGTAGACAAAGTATGAATAATAAATTTCGAAATGTCACGGTTACATAAGTATTATAAGTATAATAATAGGAGGTTTTACCTCTGGAAAAGTTTTTTTACTTTTATCTTAGAATTTTTATAAGTCAATTAATATCACTAATGTTGTGAATTCTGACATTAAGGGGGGAACACACTTTAGAAGACCGAAAATTAGCTGATTTGCCAGGATTACTTCACTAATCCGTTTTTCCCTATCTAGTATAGTACTACAAAGCATGACAGATCTAAGAAAGACGGAAATAAAGGGTGTCCCAGCAAGAGCGCCGGATTTAAATTCGCCGCCATTTTGTTAATACGAGTTGTACGGTGATTTTTTTTTACATTTGTCACGTACAGACTAGGTGATTTAAGAATATGGAGAAGTATTCAAACCAACAACGTTTGATTATTGTAAAAACACATTACAAAAATGCTGAAAGTTTTGCGAAAACAGTTCGCCAATTACGTCAAGTTTTTGGTCGCAATAATGCGCCAAATGAATCGACAGTGAGGCGTTTAATTACAAAATTTGAGACCAAATTTACGCTGATGGATCAGAAGGTCATTGTTTGTCGTCGTCCTTGTCGGTCACTTGAAAATATAGCCACAGTAACGGAATCTGTGGCCGAGAATCCAGGAACTTCCATTTGGCATCGTGGTCAACAATCCGCATTAATTTCATGATGTTTAAACACCCAATCAGCAAATTCACGGCGCTGCGCATGGTCCCTTGGCTTGATTTCTTGCACCAATTGAACCTTGTACGCGTGCAAATGTAGATCTTTTACCAAAATTCGTTGCATAGTGCTACTGGAAATGTTTAATTGTTGACCACGATGCCGAATGGAAGTTCCTGGATTCTCGGCCACAGATTCCGTTACTGTGGCTATATTTTCGAGTGACCGACAAGAACGACGACGAACAATGATCTTCTGGCGTAAATTTGGTCTCAAATTTTGTAATTAAACGCATCACTGTCGATTCATTTGGCGCATTATTGCGACTAAAAACTTGACGTAATTGGCGAACTGTTTTCGCAAAACTTTCACCATTTTTGTAATGTGTTTTTACAATAATTAAACGTTGTTGGTTTGAATACTTCTCCATATTCTTAAATCGCGTGGTCTGTACGAGACAAATGTAAAAAAAAATGACCGTACAACTCGTATTAACAAAATGGCGGCAAATTTAAATCCGGCGCTCTTGTTGGGACACCTTTTAGAAGGAAGCATGAAATGAAACAATAAATGAAACAAATTCTTTTTTTATGTAATACAAAAAAAATTTGGCGCGTTTTCGTTTAAAATATAAATAATATAAGAAACATGGAAAGTGAAATGCGCCAAATTTTTTTTGTATTAGAAAAAAAATTTCGTTTTATTTAAGGGGTTACATGGGTTTGGAAATTTCAAAACATGAATTTAAAAAAATAATTTTTCATCTAATAGTACAATATGTCTAGAATATTCTCCCTAATTTTTAAGTCAATCGGATTAAAACTTTAAGAGAAAGAACCTTTGGGAATTCCCCCGGTGGGAAAAATACGGCCTGAGATACGTCAATTACATTGGAGACGGAGACTCCAAAACATATTCCGGAGTTCATAATTCCAAACCTTATGGGGACAATGTTCAAATAAAAAAAAATGCATAGGATACGTCCAAAAGAGGATGGGCACCCGTTTACGCAATTTAGTGGAAAAAACTGTTCATGAAAAAAAATCAAAGGTAAAACGGTTAGTAAAAAAACTCTATCCGGCAAAGGCAAGCTCACGGGTAAATTAATTGATAAATTAACAGTTTATTACGGACTGGCTATAAGAAGAAATTGTGATTCAGTTCAAAACATGAAGGACGCTATATGGGCAACGTACTTCCACTATAGCTCTACGGACCAAAACCCACAGCACGAAAGATGTCCAAGCGGCCTTGACTCATGGTGCGTTTGGCAGCGTGCTACAGCTATGAATGCCTTATCATCATTCAAACACGATTATGCTCCATTGCGAAGTGACGTTTTGTCAGCTATCAAGCCTATTTATGAGGACCTTAGCAAAGATGTGCTTCTAGAGCGGCGAATTGGTGGCTTTACGCAAAATAATAATGATAGTCTAAACCAGTTAATTTGAAAAATCACTCTAAATATACTTCCTGCTGGTTCCAAAATAGTTGAAATTGCTGCATCAGTTGCTGCTTGTATTTTCAGTGAAGGGATTTTAGCTCTGTCTCCGGAAACCAGATTCCACCTGCTGGTTTCCAACATTTTTGGATAAAAATTTTTTTAAAATACTGTTAAAATGTTACTCTTTGATGTGCTTAACATTTTGAATAAAATAAGTTATATATAATAAATAAATATTTTTTAATTTTTGAAAATAATTTATTTCAATTTATAACAAAATTAATTTTTTTATAAATAGATACTGGACTTGGCGATTATAATTGATCTGAAATATTTTTTGAGAAATTATGTTTTTATTTATTTAATGGTTTCGGATCGATGACCTGGACTACAAGAAAATATTTATCTTATGATAAGTTTTCATTTTTTATATTGTCTTCGTCGAGTAGTATTTTTTAAGAATTATTTTCATGACTTTCAGGTACTCGATCCTCTCGGGTAATATGCTTAAGAGCTTACGCTTTCGCTGCTACTATTATAATCGTAGAAGAATCCCTCTAAGCCTTCTTACAAGTACTGTCCCCAGTGTGTTTCATTGGGGACATTGCTCTCATTAGCAACATTTAAGTTCAAGCTGTAGTCTACCTTCGATGTATCAAGACTTTTAAGCTCTGACTTGTACGTCTCTTGGAACAAGTTCAGTAAAGGTGACAATAGCGACAATTGCAAGTCGTACTGAGGATGATAACGGTGATGCTTTATATTCAAGAGAACGAAGCGTTCGCATGTACGAAAACCATAATCGGAATATTATGAGAATAAACAAAACCTTCTCGTCAATAAATCGAACAGTTTTTGAAAACAAATCGCGCCAAACGTTAGTCAATTAACCTTAACCTTAATTATTCACCTTGAGTGATAAGGAGCTTCAAATCCTGATAAATGTCGCTTTCACTTAATATTTTTGAACCTATAATTAACATTCAACAATCAGAAGTACATGTCACGAGATCAGAATGATCAACAAAAAACGAGAAATGAAAGGATCTTTCAGTTATATACATATATATGTGAGGAAAGGATGACCCAACACAGAACTTGTCCAGACTTCGCTGGTCGTTTGTAATTAGTCGTACTTTATTCAGGATTACATAGATACGTAAATCTTTCGCTGTACATTTATCGCGTGGCCTTAACCTTATATCCGAAACGGAAGTAGTAGAAAAACGTCTTCTATCCTACGTCCATATATCACGCTGCCTGAATCAGCAGAAAATGTATCGGGCATATAGACTGCCCTGTCAGTAAGTAGAGTGCGAGTTTAACTACGCGTCGCCACATATATATATACAGGGTGCGCCATCTTGTATGTCGGTATGTAAACATTGAATAACTTTAACATTTATCAACCGATTGACTTCAGTAGACATGTTTTTGAAACGTCGGTTGTTTTTTTTTAAATTTATTTGATGTTTACATACCGACATAAAAGATGGCACACCCTGTATATATATAATATATATATATCGGTGACAGAAAAATGTGAAGATTGCTATATAGATTGGTCGGCAGAAATGAAAATATCGAAATCGAGGCGCAAGGGGTGTGGCTACGCGTTGCTATGGACGTATCTTTGTTAATATGTAATTAATATAATTGATCTTGATGTTTTTTGATAAAAAATTATCGATTTATATCCGATAACTAAGTATATTTCTTGTCAAAACGATGTAGTCACAGCGATATTTCTATCAGAAGAATCGTAAAGAGACACGGCTGCTCGCTTGATATCGCTATACCAGGTCTATAAATATGAAACCGGAATTTGTCCATAGATGGCCCTAGCTGTCAATGTAGTTACCGTCAAACCGCGTCATTGGCGCCATTTCCTTGTTGACATCTCTGACAAAGATTTTCAACTCACAACAATACAAGTTTCATACAACAGCATAGTTTGTAATAGCGTTGAACATGTCGAATTTTGTGCCTGGAAACTACGATTTGCGGACAGTATTGATTTTCTGTTACCAATTGAAGAAAACTGCTGCAGAATCGCATCGAATGCTTGTCGAAGCTTACGGTGAGCATGCTCTTGGTAAATCACAGTGCTTTGAGTGGTTTAAAAAATTCGAAAGTGGCGATTTTGACGTGAGAAACGAAGAACGTGGAAGACCACCGAAAAAGTTTGAAGACAGCGAATTGCAAGCATTGTTGGATGAGGATGACGCTCAAACGCAACAACAACTCGCGGATCAATTAAATGTGACACAAGAAGCCGTCTCCATACGTTTGAAAGCCATGGGAAAGATTCAGAAGATGGGAAAATGGGTTCCACATGAACTGAATGAAAGAGCAGGAAAACCGAAAAATCACTCGCGAAATGCTGCTCGCCAGGTACAAAAGAAAGTCATTTCTCCATCGAATTGTGACTGGCGATGAAAAGTGGATATATTTTGAGAATCCTAAGCATAAAAGATCATGGGTAACTCCAGGCGAACCATCGACATCGACTGCAAGGCCAAATCGCTATGGACGGAAGACAATGCTCTGTGTTTGGTGGGATCATAAGGGTGTGATCTATTATGAGCTGCTAAAACCTGGCGAAACCGTTAATACTGAACGCTACCGACAACAAATGATCGAATTGAATCAAGCTTTGCGTGAAAAACGACCAGAATATCAAAAAAGGCAACACAAAGTGATTTTGCTTCATGATAATGCACCATCACACACAGCAAAACTGGTTAAGGAAACGATTGAGGCGTTTAGTTGGGAAATACTTTCGCATGCGGCTTACTCACCAGACTTCGCTCCGTCCGATTACTACTTATTTGCATCGATGGGACACGCACTTACTGAGCAGCGCTTTACTTCTTACGAAAATGTACAAAAATGGCTCGATGACTGGTTTGCCTCAAAAGAGCAACAGTTTATTTGGCGTGGCATCCACAAATTGTCAGACAAGTGGGAAAAATGTATAGCTAGCGATGGGCAATACTTCGAATAAAATATTTTTTATCATTTTCATACAATAAACGTGATTTTCTATACAAAAATTCCGGTTTCATATTTATAGACCTGGTATATGTATGAGGATGATGTGTGATGGAACGGAGAGAGTGCCTTTGGTGCGAGCAACTGCGTCTCTCGATTCATACCATGCTTAGCTATCATTTTATGGAAATTTTTTTCTTTTTTCTGAAGCTTGCAAAGTGTGTTCCTCCCTTAATGTAAAATAAAACATAGCGATACATACTCGTAATAGAAAGGTCTACTTCCAACGATTCAGCGCGAAAAGTCGGACAAAGTCGTGACGATACCCAAATATTCGACAGTTTTCCCACTTTCCCCTTCGTGAAGTTTTGATAGTCAAATGCAGCGACCGCTCCTCGTGTATGATCCTATGGCCTATACGTATATATACTGCGCCTACACTTCCAGTGTAGGTCACGGCATAGCGACGAATAGCCAAACCTATAACTATCCTCTTAAACTGCAGTCTAACGTTGCTTGTATGTTTACTTTTTAATTAAGTTATCCCTCACCGAGCCATTCCAGTTTACTTAAGTATTATTAGTACAATATCTATTGTGATCTGTAAACCTTGTCTCTTATTCTCTTGTCTGGTAATGATTACACATTCTCTCTTAAATATCGAATAGAATTGATTGTCAGTTTCGAATATAAATTTGAAGAACATACTTAACACATTTGCATTATTTAACAACTTTTGCATTTTCAAAACGAAAAAAAGTCTTCTGAGGAGGAGGGGGGAAGGGCTAGCAGGCTGAACTTCACTAACAACTCCTAGAATTGTGTAAATTTACTAATTTAAAAGTTTTATATTTTTTATCACTGTAGGGGGTGGATATATATGCCTGCTTTGAGAAATCACTTTCAAAAGGGTGACGAGGTACCCGTGTACATATTGTTTGGTTATCAGTTTGGTGCATTCTACACAGACTTTTCTGGTTTTTCCGTGCTTACGATTCAGTTGTCTACATCAATAGCAACTGCCAACTACGTCGAGTCGATAGTATAGTCTCTCCTTGGTTGATTACTTGTTGGTAACGGCCGAATTTTTCTTCCAAGGATATCTTGCATTGCTGAACATATGTATGGTTTGCCAACGATTATGGGACTTAGTGCTCACGTTCCGATATTTGATTTGCACAGCTCAAATAGCAATTTTTCAGGAACCTTCTGCGGCGATCAATGGTGGTGAGTCTTGGGTGATCATCCATATAAATTACATATGCCGACAGTGCAGCAATATCAACCATGTTGTAGAATAATGCCAATGGCCAACGGATAATTCTTCGTTTAACAAAATATTCACCGTACAATTTGTCCATATTGTCAACACTTCCTTTCGTTTGATTGTCATAGGTGATCATATGTGGCTTAGCTTTATCTCTTCCTTCTATTTCTGGCTTACTGTGCATCGAAGACATCATAACCACTGCTTTTCTGTTTTTCGACACATAAGACTATTGCTTCCTTGTGGTCGACCAAAATGGTAAAAGTCACTGAATTTGGATAAAACTCGGTACCCGGGGTTTTTCGAGGTCGCTTATTATGAATCTGAATTTAAAATTGAGAAATTCAGAATGGCGAATCCAATATAGGGGCTTCTAGTGACAACTATGATATGCCGTTGTGAATACGTATCAAACTCGATGTGTGTGTTTTTTTGGTCACTATTGATAAGTTCAGAATCGAAGTTTTTAATAAACAGTTTGTAACGTACGGTCTATCTAATAACGCGCGGTGCACACACTAAGGCATCGCTACCGCGCGTTACGCACACCAAGTAAGACCGCCCTATACTCGGCAGCTCACGACGCTCGGTACGCACACAACGAAGCACCGCTACCGAGCGCCACTCACACCAGTTCGGCCGGCATATCGGTGACCAAGTCCCGTTACTCCGTTCGAAAAATACGAGAAACGGAATATTAAAAACCAACGACGATTTTTAAAAATGACGTACCAGTGGGCTACAGGACATGGGCTACAGGACCGCCACCAACTATAGTGATACCGAAAGCATGGGCCAGCTGGAGGGGATTCTGGTATAAAAAGACCAGAATTTCGGCACTCGAGGAACAGTTTTGTTCGCAGGTCCCGCCAACGCAGAAGTCCAGCTACCAGGAAGGAAGAGCAACCAACCCTCGCTAGGTGCAGCCGCACTGGTACCGAGAGAGCCCAGCTGTGGTACCTGACGTACATTTGACGGGAAGCAGCTGAGTTGGTGCTGCGTTCAAGGCCGACGCACCGTAGACCCAAACATCAACAGAGCGGTCTATCTCTGTCTCTCTTCCTCACACTAGTAGCCACGGACGGAGCTATCTAATCAAGCAAACTCAACAGTCTTCTCTCTCTGACACGAAATGCGTTCCGAAATATTTTAAATAACGAAGATATAAGATCTTCATAGTCAAGACCAGGAAATTATGATAGAAATTTCAGTAGGGAAACGAATTAAAAGATAGATTGGAGGCAAAATATTAAACGAGAAATATACAAGCTACGGCCCTGAAATACCGAGTCACTGCGCATGCACTCGGAATGCATCCCACTGACGCCGGATCGTAGCGGCGGTCGGGTGGACGCGCAAGTCGACCTCTAAAAAATTTGTTATATCAGCAGGAAACTCCACGCCCACCGACGGGTCTGTAGCGAGTCAGTAGTAGACACAAGGCTAGTCGCGATTCTATCAGCAGCGGCCGGCTAGTTACCGACGGTACGCGTGCTAAATAGCATACCCACGGAACACGAAGGGTAAACAAATTTATCGAATAACGCTCAACTGCATTATCATCAATTATATCATTAATTAACGAATATATTTGCATTATATAACTATCAACGTCTTCTCACAAATTATAGAGCATACTACGACCATCGTCTAAAATCTGTCACCAACTAAAAACATATTACCGAGGATCTTCATAAATACTCTAGATTTTTTTGCGTACACGATTGTATTTGCACTCGAGTGCCCGGGAATAATAAAATTGTAAGGCCTGAGGTAGCCACAATACCGAGAAAAAGGGGCGAAATAATTGAATTTTCTATAATGTATCGCATAATTCTTATCTGTTTTATTGAATAAACCCTACTTCTACCTATTACAAAAGCCTAAAATTACTTTCCTTCCTGCTCGAGTCCGAACAAGCCCATTAAGGACAATGTTAACGTTTAATACCGTTACAAGTTTTTTAATAAAAAAATTCTATTAAAATACGAGGGTTAAATTAATGGTTGAAGACACGTGTTATAGAAAGAACGAAGAATAATTTATAATGATCATATCCAACGATCTATACAACGACAAAGTATCGGACTCCTCCTTCTGCCAAGGCCTACGAAGCACTCGCTTCCCGATCCCCACCGCGCGATCCAAGCGCGCAAACCCTAGCAGACATGCCTGCGAACTAAACTTTAATCTTATAACTAAAATAGATTTGTCAATCTCAACAAATTCGAATCCATATGGCAGCTTCGAGTGACTAACGATATTCTATTATGACTACTCGTTAGTTACTCTAAGCCGCCATATTGTATCCGCTATTCTGAATTTCTCAATTTCAAGTTCAGATTCATAATCAGCGACCTCGGAAACCATCGAGTACCGAGTTTCATCCAAATCGAGCGACTTTTTACATTTGCGCCCGCCATATTGAATCCGCCATTTTGAATTTCCCAATTTCGACCCCGGATTCGTCACCAGCGACCCATAAAACTCCTTATAGATAAGCTTCTATGTAAAATACTGAATTATTAGCTCTTACCAGTTTTGGCACAAAACGTTGATCTCGGGTCCACCAGTGAACTGGTTGACATTAGAAATCGGGCTATTAATACACTTCATCAACATTTTATGAATAAAATCAGCTAATTTGTGTGCGGGACAATTAATAGAGGAAACTATTGGCCTCATTCAAGTGTCGGGTTGTGTATTTTTGGTAAAGTTTGCATTCGAGCTAAATTTGCATTACCAGGTTTCAAGAAATCATAGATACTTTTGATTATGAATTTTGCTCGTTTCCAAGAATCTAGAAGCTGAGTAATTTATTCTTGTACACTTTTATGTGGATCAGCTGCCATAGTCATATAAATAGTTTCATCATTTGAGAGTGCAAGGGAATTTTGTATGTAATCAATAGAATTTAGAACAACAGTGCTATTATCATCAGCTCTGGTGATTTGTATATCAGGGTGTAAAGATAGAAATCTCGATGTATCTACTATGACTTTACTAGTATCTTTTTTGTGTTAGTGTAATGTAAGTTATTTCAAATATTAGTTAGTGAGCTTCTCGCATTATTTAACTTGTCTTTCTGCATCGAATATGACCGTAATTCGAATTCAAAAATAACTTTATGTGTAGCACCTTTGGTTTCTTTTGTGTATAAGTAAGGATGAAAAAATTATTAATAGATAGGAAAAGTTCTATGTAAGGTGGAATACGAGATATATTGATCAACCAGGAACTTATAAGACTAGTGTTAAAGTTGTAAGTTATGTTAACATTTAAAATTTTACAATTATGCTTGTCTTACTATTTTTTGTTATTTTAACGACTTGCCTTTTGGTTGGGCTTGGCATCTATATATGATACTAGTTTTGTTCGTTCGATGACGAATTTGTTCAGACAAAAAAAATGTTACCTTTAATAGAGAAAGGATACTTGATTGGCAACAGTTTGGCCATATAGCTATTCCTGTATTTGTTAAATATTTTTCTGCTTTAAGTGTATGTTTATATGCGAATATATGCATACATTTCTTCGGACTTGGCTACACTACGATTTGTAGGAATATTATATGTTCCTGATCTTTAACTTGATTATTTTGGTGTTTCATATTGTTTGAGAAATCCGTCTGATGGTGTTGTTTGACAGATCTTGAACCTGTGAATATATTGGAAAGATATGAGACTTCACTTACAACAGGGTGGAAATAAAACCAGACTAGTAGATGGAATTTGGAGAAAGTGGTTTATTGCACTTTCCGCTTAACTACAAACAAATCATATAATTTTGAATAAAACACTGAAGTGAGAATAGATAAATGAAAGACCAAATTTAGAAAAAGTACAAAATAATATAAATAAATGCACCAAAATTCCAAGAATAATAAAAATGAATTTGATTAATTGAACTGCATTTGAGTGCATGAGCTGAGAACCAGCACACAATTATATTAATTGTGTGCTGTGAGTACTGAGAGTGGTGTATGCACCGCAGCCAGTGCTGCGGAGCATGCAACGCAGTGAGATGTATGAGTGCGTAAGGTGTTATTATAATTCACAGCAAACTCTCTGCAGCTTAATGCAGAGAGGTTGCAGTGAACAAATGAGAGCACTTGCAATAAAATTGCTTGAGTACTCTATACGTATGAGACCAGCTACGCAAGCAGCACTGCGTAGCACTACACAACACATAGTGAGGATGCACAAATGATTAGACTGAATTCACAACACTTTCCCAGCAAGTTTAATTGGGGGAAAGTGCAGTGAATTGGTAAAACACACACAATTATATTAATCGAGCATGCTAATAATTGAGTGAAAACGTGGTGCAGCCCGCGCTGCAGAGCACGGCACAGTGTGAGACCTTTATGAGGATGTACCGATGTGTAGTTCACTCCTCACCGTCATTGAATTACGTTAAATTGTAACGGTGTACTCTTACCTGAGTTTTGAGTCCTGGTGAGCATGATGAGCGCGTCCTGAGCGAAAAGCCAACGAGAAAAGTCGAAGATGATGGTGCGCCGTTCCTCGATGTCGTCGCAAAAGTCACTGAACTTTTCAATATGGCTGCGGAATATGAAATTAACGTTGAGCGCTGAAGTCAGTTGAGCGAGATAGCCGGTGAGCGAAACCGAAGTCAAGCGAGAGAGACATCCTCTCGCTCGACGCGGCGTGCCAACGAGGCACATCCTCGGCTTCGCGAAGCCCTGCCTCGGCTATCTTCGGCTCAACCGAACGACGTGTGCTTGAGCACAGCAACAGGTCGACGCACGGCGAATATCGATCGCCGTGCGCCAGCTGATTATCCAACACATATATTCCAACAATAGGTGTAACGTGATTATATATATTGTAACTAACAGCTGGAATTCCTGACATTTTCCGATAGATTTTGAATTCGCCAATCCAGTCCTTTAGAGATTTCAATACTTGTTGGGACTCGAGTCGGATGAACAAAGGTGTGAGCGTAACTGTACCCTTATCTTCTTTTTTATTTCCGTATGATTCTTCTACACTTAATCCTGTGTCCGGGGGTTCGTTAGACAGTAGGGAATAGTTGGCGAATTTCCCACCCGTTAGGAGTGATATGGTCGAACCAAGGTGTTCGATTGGTTTAATATAAGGTGTTCGAACTTTTACCGGTTGGGAGGATCTTTCTCTATGTCCTCTTATTGATATTGAGACGTACTGGTTGTTTCATGATGCGTGGTGCACGCAACTAACCACCGATACCGCGCGTCACTCACACCATGTAGGCCGGCACGTCGAGGGTCAAGTCCCGTTACTCTGGCCAAAAAAGTACGGCTAGGGAAGCGGCATCTGGGATCAGTTGGAATTCGAAGACTGTCATTAGGACAGACGACGAATTTTTAAAAAGTGCAAGGCTATCGATGGGCTATAAATCCGGCACCAAATATTGTATATTAATATTAAAAATATAGGATGAACGAGGGGATGCCGGTATAAAACCGCCGGAAATTTGGCATTTGGGGAACACTTTTAGGGAATTCTTCTTCTTCGTGCGGGAAGAGCCCTTTGTAAAGCTTACGTTCGCTTAAGAAAGAACCAATTATGAACAACAAACGTCGTAAAGGAGGTGCTTCAGACGACGACGATAAAGAGAATCGTTTCGAGAAAAGGCTCAAGCGTTTGGAGGATATGATAAAAGGACAGGCGAAAAAGAAACATCGAAAACATAAACGCAGTAAGTTTTACAGGAGGCTTGCACTGGATTACATTCTTGTAATCACGGGAAAAAAGAGCATCGAGGAAGTTAGCGAACAAAACCTTGCAATAGCAGTGCTACCAGAAAACCGAATTGCCACTTTTAACCCCAGAGGAGTAGAATCCGAAGCATCGAGTATTAGGGAATTTAAACCACCCCGTAAAAGACAATTAACCGAAAATTCCAAAACTTTGAAAGAGCTCGAAGACGCAAAACAGACTAACTCTCAACTCGCGTTCTTAGTAAACAAGTACGTGGACGAGGGACTCAGACTGAAAGACAGAGCAATAGAAGAAGTAAAATATCGAGACACGGGAATTAAACAATTGCAGCAGGCACTTGCAGAATCAGATATCAAGATAAAACACTTAGTGGAAAAAACTGAACAACAAAAGGAGCAGATTGCTCAATCTACTGTCGAGAATCTAGAACTCGAAAGAAACCTACTCGAGTTAAAAACCGAAGTAAGCAATTTACAGAAAAAATACAATCTTAACCTCGCACTTGCGAACAAACAAGCCAAGCGAGTACAGAACAGAACAACCTCATACACACGCTTGAAAACCGAAATTTGCATCTCGAGAGTCAATTCACAAAAGATTTGCAAGAAACGGACGTAGAAATATATGAACTCAGACAGACTTTACAACACACTCAGACCGAAAAGCAAGCATCAGACAGTGAAACCTCAAAACAAGCAATCGAGCTAAAACACTTGAGAGACCGATTGAACGCTACTAATATCCAAATCCAAACCTGTCAGGAAAAAATCGGAACTCTCGAAAATACAAATTTTTCGCTACGATCCCAGATAATAACTCAACAAGAGTACCTCGATAAAGAATCCATTGAAACACAAGATCACTTCAAAACGCTCCCAGAACAAAACGCCGAGACGCAAAGGCAACTAATTATCGACATAAAAAAGAATTACGACACTCAATTCGACCAACAATTTGAAGAAAAGGTACAGGAACTCAAGAGAACGGAAGATAAATTTAGATACGAATTTCAGCAGGGTTTTCTACGAGAAAAGGAGCTGCTACAAAAATCTACAGCAGACTCGCAAATTGCGATTAAACAAAAAAATCAGCAGATTACAGATCTACATTCTGAGATAAACAATCTGAAACAAATACACCGACAAGAAATGGCTACTCGCACAATAACCGAGGCCCGAATGAACGATTACGAAATGGAAACACTGAGGAAGGAAAATTCTCAGCTTCAAGAAGAATTGCACCAAATGCGAAACCAAATGAGAAAGATGGAGGCTACGATGGAGAGACTACTACGGACACAAGAATCTCAACATAACGAAGGTCAACGTGACCACAACAGAAGACCATCGAATCCAGGGGATCACAACCAAAATAATCCACCACCGGGAGGAGATCCAGGAGACGAGGATCCTGATGATTTCGGTGAGTACGATGGGAGTGAATTTAACAACAGAAGAAACGATCCATTCAGACGACGAAAAGAATTTCCACCTCGGGACCTACTCCCGAACGAAAATGCACCAGCAAAGGAAACTATAGATATAGTGCCCATCTTCACTGGGGACACAGGAGAAGGAGCGGTAAACATTTCGGAATGGGTATCGAAAGTCAACCGAGCACGACACTGGACAATTCCAGGCCAACATGGACTTCTTTTGGAAAAAATATTAACAATAAAAATCAAAGGAAGAGCACAAAGCTGCATATCGAACGTGAACATCAGCACGTACAACCAATTGAAAGATGTATTAGTGAAAGAGTCAACCCAATGAAATCATCATTACTGCTTATGAATGAGATGACAGCATGCGTCTACACTCAAGGGACGATCCAGGAACACAACACCAGATTTCGTAAAATTGATACATCTTGGCTAAACGCGAAACGACTCGAATTAAAACAAGCTCATCAAACCGATGAAGCAATCACCATCTACTTGCAGATATCTGACAAAGACGTTATTCAGACTTATCTACAAAATCTCAAGGAAGACACACAAGCATATCTGCGAACGAAAGATATATATTCGCTCGCGCGAGCAGAAACGACTGCTCAGGAACACGAAAATTTCAAAAGAAGTATTCAAAGACAACGAGGAATGTTTCACGAGTCTCACCATCAACGAAGACCGGAACAATCGAGATCCTCGCACGAGAAACCGAGATCCAATAATAAGCACGAGAAAAAGAGCTTCTCTCTATTAACAAACCGAACGTTTACCACACCAAGTGTGCATCTTCTGATGAAGAGGAAGAGGAGCAGGTGCAGATGACAGAAGAAGAACAACAGTACCAGACTGATATCCGACAATTCAACCTCGATTCAATAAACACTATGGATGAAATAAGAAAGGCGCTTGAGTGCGTCATGGTAATAAATCATCCGGACAGAGAGTGCACTTACTGCAATCGGCACAGACACACTGAGATGTACTGCAACCAGAAGAAGAAAGATACAGGTATACCAAGCCCATTCAACAAAAAGCACGGACAGAAAAAGAAGAAGTTTCAGAAGGAGAATCAAAATTTTCGGAAGACTCCGAATCAAAAGAGACCTCCTCAACAGAAAGTGAACGTGACGAACGAAGAACGAGAAAACACAAGCGACGACGAGAGCATTTGCGACGAGAGTGCATCTCAACAATAGATAAAGGACATCTATTCGCGGCAAAATTCGACTTCGACCAAACGACATTAAAAAATTTAACAACTCTAATAGACACAGGAGCATCTATTAACATTGTTAAAGAGCACCTTGTGAAAGCAAAAAATATTGTCAAAAAGCCGATTACCTTCAAAACCGGAAAAAAGACGAACAAAACGCTCGGATATACATTCATCAAATGCAAAGGTAATTTGAACGACAGACACGACAAGTTCCACATAGTTCCGTCCGACTATCCGATACGAGAGGATGCTTTGATAGGGACGCCGTTCATCTTAAACAACGACATGATAATTGACCTACCTCGAGAGAGGATAAGAGTCAATAATAAATACCAACGAATAGAATCGTCTCAATTCACCGTCCCCGCGGGACAATTCATCACTATCCCCGTCGAAGTAGAAAAACAGAAGGGAACAGTATTAGTGGAAACGCCTCAAGGAGAGAGCATTCACTACATAAAAGACGGAATCGTAAACATTCCGTTAGCCAACGAAGGAAAAAAGAATTTAACTTTTCAGACAAGAAACATTCAAATTTTCGAAGTAAAGCCAAGACTGACCACCAATAAAATTAACCAGAGTAGGAAAAGAATCGAAGAACTGAAAGCCAAGACAAGATTAGATTACATGCGAAGCGCCAAAGAAAAAAATGAAGTTTGGACAATTATACAAAATTACGCCGATCTGTTCCAACTCGATGACGACGAGTCACCGAGTACTAAGCTCGCGGAACACGTGATCGTCATCGACCAATCGACAAAACCGATTAATATTAAGTCTTACAGACCACCCAAAGTCCACCAAGATAAGGTTGACAAACAAGTGCAAGAACTACTAAAAAAAAGAACAATTCAACACTCGCAATCACCATTCAATGCACCTATTTGGATTGTACCAAAGAAGAAGGATGCATCAGGGAAAGCGAAGTGGAGGATGGTTATTGATTATAGAAAATTGAACGAAAAAACGGCTCAGGATTCGTATCCCCTGCCAGTTATCGAAGACATTCTGGACGACTTAGGAAAAGCATCAGTATTTTCTGCATTGGATTTGAGTGCGGGATTCCACCAAATACCGATGGAAGAAAAGTCGAGAAAATACACCGCTTTTAGCACTCACCAAGGACATTTCGAGTACCTACAAATGCCCTTCGGATTAAAAAATGCACCCGCGACATTTCAACGAATGATGAACACCGCATTGAGAGGGTTGATAGGAAAAATTTGCTTCGTATATCTCGACGATATAATAGTTTTTGGAAAAACGATGGAAGAACATAATAAAAATATGACAATCCTGTTCAATCGATTGAGAGACACCAATCTGAAACTCCAACCAGATAAGTGCGAATACATAAAGCCAGAACTCGAATATTTGGGACACATTATCACGCCTGACGGAGTGAAACCAAATCCCGTAAAATGTAAAGCCGTAAAAGAATTTCCAACACCCAAAACACCGAAGCAAATCAAATCATTTTTAGGCCTCGCAGAGTACTATTGGAAGTTTATCCCAAAGTTTTCAGCAATCGCTAAGCCGTTAACCGATCTCACGAAAAATTATCAGATGGATAAATCCAAACCCATAGTATGGACGGACAAATGCCAAACGGCGTTTGACACACTCAAAAAAATGTTGATCAACGACCCTGTATTAAAATATCCGGATTATACAAAGAAATTCGTGTTGACGACAGACGCGTCTAATCAAGGATTAGGAGCCGTCTTATCACAAGAAGGACATCCTTGTTCTTATATATCAAGAACATTGAATAAAGCTGAAGCAAACTATACGACAACAGAAAAAGAGTTGCTTGCTATAATTTGGGCAATCAAACGATTCAGACAATACCGACTCGGAAGAAAATTTACGATAAAAACTGATCACCAAGCCTTGAAGTGGTTAGCCAATAAACCAGACCCTGCATCCAGATTATTGCGTTGGAGACTCAAAATTGAAGAGTATGAGTTCGAGATCGAGTACGTCAAGGGAAAGCACAACGTAATAGCTGACGCGTTATCCAGAGAAGCACATATGGAAAACCCCGAAATAAATAGCACTCTCGATGAGCATAACAAAGTCAATTATACTACGCGTCTCGTTCTCGATGATAATCTGTAGTAATGCTTGTCATACGTCAAACTCACAACTTTTTAGCGTATAGGGACTTTTTGAAAGCCCCGCCTGCTGCGCCCTTTTTCCCGTGTGTCCACGGCAACGCTGCGCTTTTCCCTAACTTCATTTTATGTTTCGTTGTGCAACGAACTCAACACGTGCAGCGTAAAACGAAAGATTATTTAATCCAAAATTCTTACGTTTCATCGAAGGAATATGCCAAAGGACAGGAAAAGAAAACGCTCTCGCTCTAGATCCAGAGAAAATAAACGAGAATACAGAGGGTCGGAGGAAAAAATCGAAAAGCTCGAAAAGAAAATGGATAACCTCCAAAACATGCTGTCGCGATTCCTGAAGGATCGATCAAATGAAACCAGAGCGATAACGACGCCAGAACGATCGACTCAAGATGAAGGTAAGTTATTGTTTGTGGAAAATCTCCATACGAGATTAGCACAAAAATGTTTACAGTAAGAGAGGTCTCACGGTCCACACGAACGTGAAACCGCCCCTCGCGAAAAAGTCCACACGACTAAACGAGAAAGACAACACAAAGAGACTCAACAAGAATCTGTTTGTGGTTTGTGTCTGATGACAAACTTCCATTCTGTTTCCCTAAAAATAAGAAACGCTACAGAATGGGAGGAAGAGAATTCGCAAGACAAGGCCAACAAGGTCACCGCCAACAAGGCACTCGCCAACAAGGCACTCGCCAACAAGGCACTCGCCAACAAGCCATCCGCCAGTGAGGAACCGGCCAATACGGCACACGAAATAGTCTCAATAGATGAAACAGTTCCGGAAGAAGAAGAAATACAAAAAAGAAGGCGAATTTTATACAGAAGCTCCTCAAATAAATTTGGAGATCGCCCACGCTCTCACCGAAAATCGCGAAAAAGAGAGACAAACACTTTGTAGATACACATAAGTGTGTGGGATCTGCGCTGATTTCTCTAGGCTCAGCGCTTACAATGATGATTGAACCGCCCAAAGAAGGCATCGAGGAGGAAACATTTCTAAAACTGCTCTGTGATACTGGAAAATTACTAACTGAGGTATTTCATCCGCAATCGGTCGCTAGAAAGTCCTTCATAACTCCGTTACTGAACAAGTCGGTAAAACCAACGCTAGAAGCTACAATCTCAGACAAGTGGCTTTACGGAGAGAAATTCAACGATCAGGTGAAAGATGCGAAGGTCGTAGAGAAGGCCTGCGCGAATATAAAAGAGAAGCCTGTTCCCAAATTCGCGACGCAAAAGACACAGGGAAACTCCAGATACCCACCTGCAGGGAGCAGGCAGGTGGGCACACAGAGACGCTCAACATTTCGATTCAAGCGCAATTTTCAGACGTACAACACGACCAAACCCTCGACAGGATCGTCCAAGACGACCAAGAAAAAGTAGTTTAGGTCAAAACCTTAGCCAGACGTCTAAAAAATTTTATCAGCGAGTGGGAAAAAATCACCACGGATAAATTTATTTTACAATGCGTGAAAGGTTATCGTATTCCCTTCGAGGAAATCCCAGGCTCAAATAAGGAATCGTATGCGCAAGAATGGAGTAGCAGTGAACGTATAAATATTCGAGTCGAGATTGAGGCCTTATTGACTAAAAAAGCGATAGAAAAATGTGAAGACCGCCCATCTCAGTTCCTCTCCCCCTTTTTCCTCGTAGAAAAATCGAATGGGTCCAAAAGATTTACCCTAAATCTAAAAAGATTGAACGGTTTTATCAGACCGGCTCACTTTAAGATGGAAGATATTCGGTCAGCGACTTGTCAAAAGACTGTTTCATAGGGACAATTGACTTAAAAGACGCATATTACGCGATTCCGGTTGATAAAGAATATAGAAAATATCTTAGACTCCGATTCGAGGACGAACTTTATCAGTTCACAGGTTTGCCGTTTGGCCTTTGTACAAGCCCGTTTGTATTTACAAAAGTAATGAAGCCCGTTTTGAGTCTGTTAAGATCACAAGGTATTACCTTAATTATTTATATCGATGACATTCTAGTCATGAGCAGAACTCAAAAGATATGTGCAGAAAATATCACAAAAACGTGTGATCTTCTTAAAAATCTAGGCTTCAGTATAAACTGGGAGAAAAGCTCACTTATTCCTAGCAAAAGATGTACTTATCTAGGATTCATTATCGATTCAAAGAGTTTTAGATTGGAATTAACCAAGGAATTTTGCCAAGCTGCTCGGGACGCTCGTAGCAGCCACACCAGCGATAGCTTATGGATCGATATATTGTAAGAGATTAGAAAGACGAAAATTTCTTGCGCTTGAACTCAACGACGGAAACTACGATAAGATATTAACTCTCAAAGATAGACTCTTAGAAGACCTGTGCTGGTGGAAGAAAAATCTAAGTTTAGGTTTTAACCCCATTCGCACTTTCAATTTTGCGCTAGAAATCGAGACAGATGCTTCCTTAACAGGGTGGGGAGCACATTGCAAGAGTAGGAGTACTTACGGGTTTTGGAGCCCGATAGAGAGAAAATATAGTATTAATTACCTTGAACTTCTCGCAGCATTTCTAGCTCTGAAAAGCTTCGCAGAAAATCGATCGAATCAGGAAATATTATTGCGAGTGGATAATACGTCGGCAATCTCGTACATAAATCGATCGTGGGGTGTGCAATTCCCTCATTTGAGTGAATTAGCAAGAGAAATTTGGCAATGGGGAGAAAAACGGAAACTTTGGTTTTTTCGCGTCATATATTTCAACAAAACAAAACGTTTTTGCGGACGCGGCATCCCGAATTAAAAACATTGACACAGAATGGGAGTTGTCAAAAAAGAATTTTGAGACAATTAATAAAAAATTTGGTCCGTTTTCAATTGATTTGTTTGCATCGAGACTGAATAAAAAATGTAAAAGATTTTGTGCTAGATTCCCACAGCCAGATGTTAGGGCGGTGGACGTGTTTACAATTTCTTGGACCAGGGAAAACTTTTACGCATTTCCACCCTTTGCGCTGATTCTACGATGCCTACAAAAAATCTCAAACGAACAGGCAGCCGGAGCAATAATTGTTCCGTACTGGCCAACACAGCCATGGTTCCCGTTGTTTTTGTCACTGCTTACCTCACCTCCCGTGATTTTAAAACCTAATAAAAATCTTTTATTATCTCCGTGCAGGAATATAACACATCCTCTAGCGCACAAACTTTCGTGGGTGGCAGGGAGTGTATCAGGCAGGCTTTCCAAAGGAGAGGCATCGAGGACAAAGCAGCGGAAGTAATGGTGAACTCGATATCATCGAATACAATAAAACAATATCAGTCGTCCTTGAAACGTTGGTGGGAATTCGGAGCAAACCAACAGAGCGATTCGTTCAAAGCTGAGACAACGGAGGTCATTGCTTTTTTATCAAAAAGATTCGAGGAAGGTGCAAATTATGGTAGTTTATGCACAGATAGGTCAGCGATTGCACTAATTCTCGGACAAAATTTCGGAAAAGATGATATGGTAGCACGGTTTTTGAAAGGAGTATACAAACAAAAACCACCGCGTCCGAAGTATGATAGTACATGGGATACAGAACAAGTATTACAATTTCTCAAAAAGATTACGATGGACAAAGCTCCGCTGAGAGAGATAGGAGAAAAAGTTGCAACGCTATTGATTATGGCAACAGCGCAGAGACTCCAAACCCTTGCTCTGATTCGAATAAAAAATATAGAAGTCGAAAGCGGAAAGATAAAGATAAAAATTTCGGATGTTATGAAAACATCAAAACCAGAAAAAGTGCAACCAGAATTAGTCCTCCCGTTCTTTACAGAAGCCGGAGAATTATGCGTAGCATCGGCAATACTAACGTATATTAAAAGAACCGAAACCTTGCGACCGGATGATAATGAGAGGTTGTTCATTAGTACGATTAAACCACACAAGGAAGTGTCAGCGCAGACATTAGGCCATTGGGTAAAAGCCCTGTTAAGAAAAGCAGGGATAGATACGGAAAAGTTCTCAGCTTACAGTACAAAACATGCAGCTGTGAGTGCAACGTTCAGAAAAGGCGTAGATATCGATACGATACGTAGAACAGCTGGTTGGGCCGAGCGGTCAGAAGTTTTCGCCAGATTTTACAATAGGCCTATTTACAAAGAAAAATGGTCATTCGCGCGGGCTTTGCTAGCATAATCGGCGGTCGAGAAATATTGTTTTTTTCCTCCTCCTTTTATTGTATCTCGCTTCCCTCTATGTAAAGGGAAAAAATCTGTACAGGTAGACTGGAGGAGAATGTACGAGACATAAGTGATAAAAATAAACAGAACCAATAGAGAGTTATCACTTTCCTCGCTGAAAGTCTACAGATTATCATCGAGAACGAGACGCGTAGTATAATTGAACGATCAAACGAGCCCGCCGAAGGCGGGCGAAGTTCAATCGTAATTATACGAAAAAAAAAACAGAAACAGAAAAGTAATAACTCCTCAGTTATTCAGCCTTTGGCGGGCTCGTTTGATCGTTCAATTATAATTTACGATCAAAAAGCACTATCATTGAAAAAAATTCAGAAATTTCCAGCGATACAGACGTCGATGAAGACAAAAATTCGAAACAACCAGAAGCGGAACCGGAACCGAATCCCGAGATCGAGTTACCATTCGACTTCTATCAATATTCAACATACAAACTATACAACCCAAACAACCTTGGACACCTCTTGAAAGAGAAACCTAATGTCAAGGGAAAGAATTGGATAAAAATTAATTCACCGACCGATAATAGACCTCAAAGCCTATATTATCAGATACTCAATAAAGTAAGAACTAGATTGACTATCAATAAAATCAAAGGTACCAAACACATCAAAGTTTGCACCGACAATTTAATGATGAAAGCAGACAAGAAGGAAATTTTGTCAATATTAAGATTCTTCAGTATCAAAGATCCTGAAACGCAGTACGAATATTGTTTTTCGACGTGTACACGGAACCTGAGTACACGGATAAAAAGAAAATTATATCTGAAAGCCACGGAACTAATTTAAGCTCGCATTTTGGAGAATATAAAACGATACAAAGAGTAAAAGAACACAGGGAATGGGAACATCTTGAGGAGGATGTGAAGGATTACATGAAAAATTGTAAAATTTGCCAGAAATTCAAAGCTGTAAGAATCCGAGACATAGCTCCGGCTATCGTCCCCGAACTGCCAGACAAACCTTTTGAAAAAATTGCATTAGACATATTTGGCCCACTGCAAAGAGCGCGATCAGGTCACGAGTATATACTCAGTATACAGGATTGTTTAACTAAATATCTCGTGTTGTGCCCGCTCGAGACCAAGTCAAGCTCAGAGATTATTCAAGCAATAAACGATGACTTCGTGTTAATCCATGGAGTCCCCGATGTTTTCCTCACAGATCAAGAACAGGAGTGTAATTCAAAATTAATGCAAGATTTCGAACAATTACACGGTATATCTCATATCAAAACCACCGCATTCCACCCGCAAAGTAACGGAAGCATCGAAAGAATGCATGCCTTGTTGAAGGAGTCAATGAAAACTATGTGCGAAGGACACATCGATAATTGGAAAGATATACTCAAATTAATAGCTTTCGCTTATAACAGTTCCAAGCACAGTGCAACTGGATATCGACCTGACGAATTAGCATTCAATAGAAAACTCAGAAAACCATCGAGCTTACCTCATAAAAAATCATTAACATACGATGATTTACTGAAAAAATAGACACTTACACACGATGCTATACTCTCAGAAGCACGCGAACGATTGCGCCTGAGACAAGAGCAAACAGCCGAAAGGCTCAACAAACATAAAAATCGAACAGACTTCGATCACATTAAAATAGGACAGACAGTTTGGCTTCACAACGAAAGTAAAAAACATAAGCTCGACCTCGAATGGCTAGGACCATACGAAGTTATAGAGTTATACCCGAACAAATCTAACGTTAGGATAAAAATTAATAATAAGACTAAAATAGTTCATTTAAATAGAGTAAAGGCATTCGTTTTAGATGACGAACATAATGAAAATGTTGTTGATGGCAACGATCATATTGGGCTCAATTAACAGCGCTTTTACCATTGAACTGGTAACCCTTGGGAACACTTCATTTATCGAAGAATATCAATCATTCGTATTGACCTACAGTGAAGAGATGAAATTCACAATAATCATAGACCTTAAGAGTATTCACAAAGCTTACGCGGAAATCAAACGACAGGTCAGCCAGTATAAAGCGTTGCCGAACCGGCCTGAAGAAATAGTTAGTCCTATCAATCAAAAATTCAATAAATTAAGAAACCAAATTCAAATTTTGACAACATTGAGTCACGGTTTCACGGATAAAGACGATGTCTCTAACGAGAGTTCGCCTATCAGAGAAATAGAGAGGTTCGAAGACGCGAAACCATACCAAACGTGGGGAGCAATAATACCCGCTTATAGTGAATACACTTGCTTACACACCGAAGAGATCATACTAAACCTTCAGACAAAGTTCTTACTACTCAATAATATCAGAAACACACCGGAAAACCGAAAAAGGTAATACCTACACTCCAAAGTCTAGAAAAATTAAAAAGTATGTCACGAAAACGGTAAACCCGGACTACCTTCCGCTTCGCATTATAACGTCTAAAAGAAGACGGAAGAGAGGACTTTGTAACTTCTTCGGAAAAATCCTAAAATTCCTCTACGGAATTCCTACTAACGAAGACATAGAGCGAATCTACAGTAATATTCAAAATATGACAGACTCCGTAAATATTATAAAAATCTCAGTTCAGATGTTTCTGTCCGCGGTCATTAAAAAACTCGCAACCGAAATAGGAAATTCCATTGCCGTCCTGAAGCAGGCACAACTTGGATTCGGCTATGCATTTTCACTAATGTCATGCATCGATATTTTGCTTATCGACGTAAGTAACGTAATTCTGGCTATAGAAATAAAAGCAGTGTTGCCCCAATTGGTGGAGCCGAGCATCGTTCTGAAGATGATCGACCGATTGCTGAACGAGTCGAAAAACGACCACGTGTTCAATTATTTTAACGACACTAGAACTCAACACTTCATAGATATTGCGGATAGAATTATACTACTGAGAAAAGACAATCTGATATTCGAATTGACTATTCCGAAACTAGAAAACGACAAATGGGACTTGTATAACATCATACCTATCCCCAAAATTCACAACGATACTTACATTGTAACTGCACCACAATTTTCTCACTTGCTGCGACAAGGAAAGAATTACATGGTAACTAACGAAAACGAAATCAGGCAGATGAAAAAAATTGACAACTCTTTGATCACGCACTACACACATCCGATTTACAACAGAATTAATACACTGACTTGTCAAAACAATGTCAACCAATGTAAGCTCAGCCAAATTCACGTAGATAATGTAAGTTTCATATCCCTGTATGATAATCACGGAGTATTGATAATACCGGAAATTGGAAAATCTATCCTGGTCCTTGTGAATTGTAAGAGTTATACGAGCGAAATTTACATCAAAGAAGTTACACTGTTGAAAACTACGGAAAGATGTATTCTGGTTCAGAATAATACTAGAATGTTCCTGAATGGTCTTCCAGAGAAATATCAGTTAATAAATCCGAGTGAAACGTATTTCGCTACGAATTTTTCGGAACTAACTATTCGTGTTACAGAGGTAGCAAATCAAATAGACACCACGTATCTCAGAGATATTGGTCAGGACTTGGATAGCATCAGTAAAGATCTGGAGAAAGCTAGAATTGTGCTGAAGCACGATAATTTTTGGAACACCATGAATGGATTATTCGACGGATTTATAAAAATAGGTTTACCCTATATACAGTAGCGGACAAAAGTTTAAGACGGAGAGGAAAAAAAAAGTAATCGTTGATTTTTTTATGAAAAGAATTGACTCAGTAGATTTTTTTTTGTATTAGCTAATTAATCATTAATTCATATATTTATTACATAAATTCAATTTTGCGCGTAACAACATTAGATACAATAAACAAAGAAAACATAAATTTGTTTGATATCTTCGGGGACAAAAGTTTAAGACTATACGTAAAAAAATATTTTTTGGTAGAAAATATACAGATATTTTCCTCCCTTCAATACTTTGTCCACAGTCCATTATTTTTTATCACATCAGCACATCTTTGAGGCATTGAATCAATTAATTTTTTGCAGTCGTCCACAGTTGTTTCATTCCACGTTTTTTCAACCAAAGAGTACAAATCGTCAAAATTTTTTGGTTTATTTCTTTGAACCCTTCTTTTGATGGTACACCATAAGTTTTCAATTGGATTTAAATCCGGCGACTGCGACGGCCACGGTAATAAAGTGATTTTTTCATCTTGAAAAAAACTTTTCACTACCCGAGCCGTATGCTTTGAGTCATTATCTTGTTGATAAATAAAATTATCACCCATATTTTCGTAGGCATACGGTAACATAGTATTTTTCAATATATCCAAGTATTGAAAACGGTCCATGATTCCATTAATTCGGCGTATTGGTCCGGGACCATTGCGAAAAAAACATGCCCACACCATTACGTTTCCACCTCCATGCTTAACTGTCGGTAAAACACATCGAGGATTTAAATCTTCGCCAATTCGACGTCTTACATACAGTATCCCGTCAGAACAAATTCGGTTGAATTTGAATTCGTCCGAAAATAGCACATTTTGCCAATCCTCACTTGTCCAATGCCGATGAGCCTTAGCAAATTGCAGTCGTAATTTTTTATTCTTTTTACTGAGCATCGGCTTCTTCCGTGGCTTTCGTGCTTTCAAATTGAATTCGTCTAATCGTCTTCGGACAGTTGTTACACTAATTTGTGCATTATTATTACTGGATATTTCAGCTCTGATATCGACTGCTGAACGAAAACGATCTCTCTCGCTTAATCGATGAATCCGACGATCTAGCGTTGGCGTGGTTTTCCGCGGTCTACCGTTTTTTGGTCGATCAAAATAGTCCCCAGTCTTCACAAACTTGTACCACGCTTGCTTACAAGAAGTTTCTGATCGATTTATTTGAGTTGCAATTGAAGAAAATGTCTCATTTTGCTTCCGTAGAGACACGATTAGTTTTCGTTCAGTTGATGATGTTGTGTCGCGGAATATTCCTCTTCACGTATTCTCAGGAATATTCCTTAGCGGACACAGCTAGAGATGAAATTCTGAAAGATAGCTGTCATATAAGACAGGATGCGAAGTAGACGCCGACGCAGCATGAGGCGACTCGCGAGGCGATCTACGATAGGCTAAAGCTAAAGCTGCCAACTAAGGGATTTTAGCAAACGCAGTTGCTAACTGCTTCAGTAAAATCAGAATTAATTTAGACGGAGAACGGTTGGTTTCTCGTGAAATTCTCAAAACAACGCATTATTGTACTTTCTTACTTTAACATTTAAATAGACAACGGAAAGTTACCGTTGCCTATAATAAATACTTCCTTTTACATAAATTCGTGTTTTCATCGATAACTCGAGATCCATCTCCTTATCGGCAAACGATCCCGAAAAATAATAACTTTTTAATATTATACCGAATACCGAATAATCTAATTACCCGTACCGGCATAACATTTGGTGGCAGCGGTGGGATCTGCCGAAGTTAAGTGATTCGCGATTTATTAGGACAAAAGTGTTACGGACAAAGTTAAGAGCGACACTAACGTGACGACTACATCGCGTGCAAGGACACCAGTGTAGTTCGTGAAAACCCGACTAATCTAACGCGAAGCCGTGAAGAGAACGTCGGTGCGGGGTGACGTATCGGTCAACCGTGTAAAGTCCCGATTGACGGTGTCACGTCAAGTCGCGGAGAACCGCACAAGGTGTGCAACCGAGTACGCACAGCAGCTACTCGAAAAGAAGCCGTCGCGCAACCATTGGCGACGCACTAAGGACGAACCCAGGAACCAACGAAGAAACGGGTCAACAGCGTCAAGGAAGGCGTCAAGGACCATCGACAGAGAGGAGCCGCAGGACATCAAGTCGGCAACACCCTAGAACAACACCATGGAAAGGACCGTCTACCAGATCATCTTTCTGTAAGTGGCGGTTACTTTATACTCATACATAGCCAATAAACTGAAGCCAGACAGGAAAAATATTTTGGAAAATTTGGAGAAAATATCTCTTGAAATTTTGTGGGCATATTTTAGAGTTTTGTTCGCCGCGAAATCAGCAACATGCCGATATTTAGGGGAGCGAAACCGAAACGTAGAGTCAATTCATTAGGAACTGCGACTCCCGGCGAAGGGGCAGACTCCACAGTTGGATTAGCTGCCGCCGTAGGGGAAATAGTATACGAAGCGTGCAGGGCGTTAACAGAGCTCTCGCCGTCGGGACGAATCCCCACCGATAGGCAAGAGGCCGTCGGGACGAATCCCCACCGATAGGCAAGAGGCCGTCGCAGGCCAACTGGACGCCGAGTTCGGCGTAAACCCTCTCAGGGGCACGGTATTTCGCGATAACAGTAGTATAGGTAGCGACGACGTGTTCAATATGGCTACTGGCGAACGAACGCCTGAACATCCTGATGAGGACATAGATGATCGGGAACTCGGAAGCTTGCAAACAATAGATCGCGTAGGTTTCCCGACAGCTACCGGTACAACGGCACGATCGGTGACTTCGAGAGTACAAGATCGGTTAGAGGCGATCGACCGGAGCCACCGTGATTTGGTAAGAGCTCGACGGCAGTGCGAAAGGCTGCAGCGCGAGCACGAGCAAAGTCAACGCGAACTCGATCGCGAACTTCAGGGGGTTGAAACACCGTCAGAAAGACGAAACTTGGCGGGCACGCTCAACGAGGTAGGTGCGGACGAGTTCGAACTCATCCGGTCCCTACGAGAGCAAAACGCCGAACTATTGCGGAGGCTGGAAAATGCGGGGTTGGAAGAACGTCCGACACCACGTCCGCGATCGAGGCAAACCCGATTTGAGGAATCGAGTAATCCCCCTGCGGATCCCGTGTTCCAAAGGGAACAACAGTGGGGGTCGGCAACACCGAGTAGGACGCTCGATCTTGGACTTGCGCTAAAGAACATCAAGCGTTTCGACGGAAGCAACGCCGACGAACTCGACGCCTTCTTACGATCCTGCGAGACTGTTTTCAAGCGAGTATTGCCCCAGGACCAAGACATCCTGTTAGAGCTAGTGCTCAGCAGCAAGCTCGAGGGTAGAGCGTCCAGAGAAATAAAGCACAAACTAATCCACTCGGTAGCACAGCTTAAAACCAAGCTGGAGGCCCTGTACGGGAAGCGGAAGTCGTTGCCTGCGTTACAAGTAGATTTCAACTCCCTCCGACAGGGCCAGGGAGAGGACATCGCGGTATACGCCGCCAGGACCGAGCGTATCACCGTCGATATAATAGAAAAGCTTTGCGAGGAAGCCACCACGATTACGGAAATGCGCATCATCGAGAAAATAACTCGGAAGAGCGCCCAAGCCAACTTTGAAAATGGACTGCATGGGCAGGTCCAAATTCTGGTGAGATCTCGTAACTACGCTATTCTCCACGAGTCGGTAACGGGAGCCATCGAGATCACCAACATGGTGCAGCCAAAGGGTGGAGCGTCGAGCCACCCCAGAAGGTCCCAAGGCGCATCACCCCGGCAGGGAGAAAATTGTTTCACTGCACCCAGAATACGGGACGAGTAAGCCTACCAGTACCCAGTGAAAACAAGTCAATCCACAATGTGGAAATAACCTGCAATTACTGCCAGAAGAAAGGCCACATGTGGAAGGAATGCCGGAAGAGACTGTCGCAGAATAAAAGCGAGCCAACGCAGCCGCCCCGACAGCCAAGAAACGCAGGCTACAAAGATGCAAAAAATACGGTAACTGCGGGGCCAGATCCAGCCACTGCAGGCGTGAACGCGCTGGGCGCACTGAGACTGAATACGCTAACTGTCCAGCAGAGACCTGCGTGCAAGCAGAAGAAAACAACGCTGCAGCTTCTACAAGTAACGCTGCCGGCGTCGAGTGCCACCGCCAGCGACTTCGATATCGATGCACCGTTGGCCACGACCGGGGTACTCACCCTCAAAGCGGACACCGGAGCGCAGTGCAGCATAATCAAGGAAGGCTGTCTCAAGCCCGAGACCATGGTGAGCAGGTGCTCCGTGGAATTACAGGGGGTAGCGGGCGAAAAATTCACCCCCCTCGGGATAGCTAAAATTGTACTCGAGACACCGGCTCTAAATGTAGAGCATTGGTTCTACATCGTTCCGAACAATGTGCCGTTGAAGGTCAACGGATTACTTGGCATGGACTTTATCAAGCAGCATAAAGCGGACATCCTGCATGGCGAGATGCTCAAGTTGTATGGGCATTGCATGCCGCTACGGGACGGCGCGACGAGGATATATTCGTCACCACGCAGTAGAACTGCCGCAACGTGCAAATACATAGGCCTGCTTACAAAGATAAATCTTCCTTCCGGAAACGGGTCTAACATGGATGCCGCCAAGGAAAATACATTTGTCAGACTACCTACAAGGAGCGGGATCGGCCGAGGCATCATAGAGAGACCCCGTGTCACACCGTCAAGAATCAAAAGAGTGAATTTAGAAGTTTCTAAATGCGACGAGGAAGTGCAACAGCCGACGGTGACATGCAAGCCGTCGGAGATAGCGAAGACCGTACGTAGCCGCCAGGTCAAGGCACTGTGCGTTAGCTCAGAGAGCACGTGGAAGAAGGCCAAACGGTTTGCGCAGCGCCAACGGAAGCCCGACTTGGTGCCCCCCAGCAGTGAAAAGCAAGCAGCTTGCGCAGGAATAGTGTGCGAATACAACGATGTATTCCAACTACGAGGGAACAAGCGACGACAGCGCACGTACGAGGTGCAATATCGCGCACCCTTTAAGGTCGGATCGAAGGACCTAGGATCGCAACCCTCGCCTGGGAAGAACGTAAAATCGGGGCATGCGTCCGGTAAAATGCATAAAGCCGGAAAAAGAAATACTGATGCAGACGCTCTGAGTCGCATATACGCGACCACACGAGCCCAAGTGGGACAGGAAAGAAAGTCCCACAAAAAAAGAGAATGATAGCGCAATAGGGTATACGAACAGCCGCACAAAGCGGAGAGTCGAGGATACCCAAGGCAACCACTATAACTCGTCAGAGCGAGAGGCTAAACTCGCCCACGAGAAAGAGAAGTGGAGATGCCGACAGACAAAATGCTAGCGGAAGGAATAGCCCAGTCCAGCAGGAGTCAATGTAACGCGCCGCTGATGGTCGTGGCTAAGAAACCCGATGCCGCCGGAGTGAAGGAAATGCGCGTAGTGGTAGACTTTCTGAAGTTGAACGAAGCCACCATCGGAGACTCGTACCCATTGCCCAATATCACCGAAATATTGGACCAGTTGGGACGGGCCCGATATTATACGACTTTGGATCTCGCCTCTGGATTTCACCAAATTCCGATGGCGCAGGAAAACATAGAAAAACGGCATTTTCTACTCCGCGGGGTCATTTTGAATCCATTCAGATTAAAGAATGCACCACCGACTTTTCAGCGGCTAATGAACTCCGCGTTAGCAGGACTACAGGGCGTCAAATGCTATGTGTACCTCGACGACATAGTACGACTACGGAAAAGGAACTACTTGCGATAGTATGGGCCCTAGCTCAATTCCGGCCATATATTTACGGTACCCGTTTCACAGTAGTTACGGACCACCAACCGCTCACGTGGCTGTTCAGAGTAAAGAGCCCAGGTTCGAGATTGATGCGTTGGAAAATTAAATTGGCGGAACATGAGTTCAACGTAGAGTACAAGGCTGGAAAGCGCAATACGAATGCAGATGCGCTAAGTAGAATATACCTTACTACGAGGGCCCAAGCAAGAGTGAGGAGCGAAGTCCGTATGTCGAAAGAGGACAGCACGACGGGGCAAGGAGGCACAAGGAATGACTGCACAAAGCGGACGGCCGAAGATACCCCGTATAGCCATAGTAGCTCGCTGGAGCGAGAGGTCGAGCTCGCCCGCGAGAGAGACGAGGACAGCAAGCGCCCGGGTACGGACAGCCGCACAAAGCGGAGAGCCGAGAATACCCCGGGCCAGACTAGCAACGCGGCAAAGAGAGAGGCCGCGCTGGCCAATGCGCCAGAAGAGGATAGAGAGATTCGCAGCGTGCATGCAGATCGCTCTACTGAACCCCACAGCCCCGCCGAAAAGCCGTGCGGTCGGGGAAGGGGCAGACCACGCAAGCTACATACGCAAGCCACTGGTAAGACTGCGAACACCGCTGACAAGGACGGAGCGGGCCCAGCACAGCATTGCGGACCCGCGAAGCGCGGAAGGCCGCGAAGGCAAACGTTGCAAGGCCGCTAGAGACAGAGAGCGACCCAACGGCGGAGCTTACGGTAGGCACGTCGAGCGAAAAAATTGCGGACAGAACACCGCAAAGGCCTGCTGAGGAAGCGAGGCACGGCGGGGCCCGTAGCCCACGAACTTCTAGCAGCGCGGACGGAGACAGCGTTATAAAAGAGTATAGCGACTGCCGCAGTGGCGTAGCCACTCCTTCTGCCGATGACCGCCAGAAAATAATTAGAGAATACCAGAACACCCCCATAGGAGGGCATCAGGGTATACGGCGTACGTTACATCGGATTCGGACCAAATACGACTGGCCCGGCCTGAGAAGAGATCTAGAAAATCATATATCGTCATGTGAATCCTGTCAAAAGAATAAAATCAGGAAGAAGGAACAAGTGCCGATGGTGGTAACGGACACCCCATCGAGGTCATTTGAAAAAGTCGCAGTCGACATCGTCGGACCACTACCGGAAAGCGCTTCCGGGAAAAAATATATACTCACGTTCCAGGACTCGCTTACAAAATACAGTGCAGCGATAACACTGCCGAACCAAGAGGCTTCGACAGTCGCTAGAGCGCTCGTTGAAGAATTGATCTGCCGACACGGAACACCGGAAATAATATTACCAGATCAGGGTACGAACTTCCTCAGCTCGACCTTCAAAGGAATGTGTCAACTGCTGCGAATCAAGAAGATACAAACGACGGCCAACCATCCGGAATCAAACGGCGCATTAGAAAGATCGCATCGCACCCTCGCTGAGTACCTAAAAAATTTCATAGATGAGGATCAAGGAAATAGGGACGAGTGGCTGCCGTATGCGATGTTCACGTACAACACCACTCCACATATGGGGACCGGACTGTCGCCCCACGTGTTGGTGTACGGACGCGAGGCCGAATTGCCGACCGCCGTGAAACAAGAACCACGTAGCACTTATGCCTACGATGACTACGTCCACGAGTTACGCAAGCGATTACGCGCCGCATGGACTGTAGCACGAGACAACCTGGAAGGCGCGAAAAGACGGTCGAAGACTACATACGACCATGGCGCACAGGTGCAGGAGTACCGCGCCGGCGAACGCGTACTTCTCCGTACTTCTCCGTGACGGGACGGTGCGAAGGGGGCGGTCAGCCAACCTGACTCCGAAGTGGACGGGTCCTCACGAAATAGTAGAGAAGAGGCCCCCCGTCAACTACGTGGTCCGGAAGGGACGTAAAATCCAGGCGGTGCACGCAAACCACCTGAAGCTCTTTATCGAGCACTAATAGCTCAGGAATTAAGGAATTTGAATACTTATAGCTAGTTAAAACTAAATATTAGCTAGAAAATAAATGTGGGAAGGAGCCCCTCAGGACGCAGGGTAGGGAGCTCCAATAAAGTAGAAGAGGTCTTAGGAGACCTAATTTTATCAACAGGAAAAAGAGCGTATACATATCGGAAAAATATATTGAACGAAACAATTGAAAAGAAATTGCAATTTCATTACGCAATCCGGAGGGGACGGAATACTGTGACCGTGCCAGAAAAGCACCACGAAAAATGTATAGCATATTAATACTGACACAGGATAGTATTCAGCGTAGAGTGTAAAAAGAATAACGTGCACACTCTATTCGGTTGATATACACATGTTAATAAGCCTCAGAGTGAGGAAGAAGGCACGCGTAGACAATCTGGTCCCAACGTTGAATAGAGCACAGAAAGTCCTAATCTATGCGAAAATGGACACCGGTAACGGAAAAAATTGCGCGAAAAGGGTTATCGAAATCACCCATCCCTTAATCGTTCCAATGCAACAGCAAGGACGATGGTTATACGTCGCGCCAACCCCGGTTCCCGTAGGAATAAATTGTGGGAAAAATCCCACTCGGCACGAAATATTAAATAATTCGGGAATACTGGCTTTGGTAGGCGTATGTATAGTAACCGCCCGAGATTTCAGCATCAAAACCATCGGGCGAACACCGCAGATCATACAGGAAAACTACCTCCCGTCGTTTAACTTGACATTAACGGAGATCGAAGCTCGGGCGCCCCCGACGCAGACCAAGAGGACCATCCCACTACAGAGCGTGCTGCGAGACCCCGAAGAGCTTCGGAAGCTCGGAGCTCGAGCCGACCAAATCATGGACAAACTCCATACTGCCGGAGACGGGATGCAACACATCCACAACCTGAGTTTCTACTCCTTGGGCGCTATAGCGCCGATCGCTTTGGTTGGCTACGTTCTGCTTAAATGTTACAGGTACAAAAGAAACAGAACACCACCGAGCACTAGAGAAGCAATAACCCCGGCAGCCGCCGAGGTAACTATCAACCTCGAGCCTCTCGGACGACAACAGCCAGAGGAACGACTTCGAACCGAGCTGGCCAGGCTATGCAATCGTCCTCCAAACCGAGAACGACTTGCTCGACTTGAACGACGCTAACAAACAAAAATGAAACATTTTACACACATATTATATATCATATATCGAACCGTAAAATTGTATTAAAATTGTAAGATACGGGAAACCAACTGAAGAAACATTTTTTTGAAAATTTTTCCTTTTAAGGGGGGAGGGATGTTGTGTCGCGGAATATTCCTCTTCACGTATTCTCAGGAATATTCCTTAGCGGACACAGCTAGAGATGGAATTCTGAAAGATAGATGTCATACAAGACAGGATGCGAAGTAGACGCCGACGCAGCATGAGGCGACTCGCGAGGCGATCTACGATAGGGTAAAGCTAAAGCTGCCAACTAAGGGATTTTAGCAAACGCAGTTGCTAACTGCTTCAGTAAAATCAGAATTAATTTAGACTCAACAGAGAACGGTTGGTTCCTCGTGAAATTCTCAAAACAACGCATTATTGTACTTTCTTACTTTAACATTTAAATGGACAACGGAAAGTTACCGTTGCCTATAATAAATACTTCCTTTTACATAAATTCGTGTTTTCATCGATAACTCGAGATCCATCTCATTATCGGCAAACGATCCCGAAAAATAATAACTTTTTAATATTATACCGAATACCGAATAATCTAATTACCCGGTACCGGCATAACAATGATAAATTACGGGCTTTACCCATACTCTTTTCGTACGTAATTAAACTTAAGACACTGGATGATACACCACAAACTATTTACAGTATTAATATATCAAATTATTGCGTGGATCGACTACGGGTATCTTGTTCGACAGATCGTCTTAAACTAATGTCCGCTGTTTACAGATGGTTGGAAGAAAAAAAAAATTGTATAATCTATATTGTTTACATTTGACGACCGAGACTTCTACATTATGAAGGTCAAACGTACACATGTATTGTAAAAAAACAACAAGCCGAAAGAAACGTTAGTACTTGTATGACAGATCTATGAACCAAATTGTAATTCATCGTCTTAAACTTTTGTCCGCTACTGTAGGTTACCCTATATAAGTTAATTCCTATCCTCGGCTTCATTGGGAAGGGACTATTCAAGTGTTGTTGTCCTGGAGCCAATAAGAAACTCGAAAAATACGAAAGTAAAGCCGAAATAGAGTTGAAAAAACTTAGAAAACAATTAGACTCCATGGCGGAAGAGAAAAAGGAGAAATCCGATTTCTCGAAAGTTCCAGAGAACATCAGACCAAAACCAAAAGGTGTACGACCTTCGGTATCTAGCTTCACTATTGCCGAAGTTCACTCTAACGTGGGGGATGTTAAGCCTCGCGTTTAAACGAGAAGACTTTGCTTTCGTATTTGTTACGTCCTGACGTAACGTCGCGTTTATCTTTTTCATTTCGATTACGTTAAAGTTCTTCTGGTTTAGTTTCGCTACAGTAAAAGTAACCTCTCACATTTTTCTTTTATTCTCGAACTTCTTAAGAGGAGAGGAAAGCGATTTTAGCGACGGAGATCGGAACAGGGTGAAGATGCGGCCCTACCGACCGTCTCCCGGGAAGAATTAATCTTGTAAAGATGGAATTTTTCGGCGCTCCCAGTCAAAAGGCAAACTTTCAAACCATGGGATCTACTGCGTAGACCCGGTTATCGACTGCCATTTATGGATCTATGATTCAGCGCGGCCTTACCCTCAATCCTAGACCAGGGGTTCGGCTAGTCCGCGTCGGGGCGTTGTTGGTCATAAGGGAGCGGTTGGAGGGAACGCTATCACGTGACCAAGTGACCGCACCCTTTCTTCTCACTCTTGCCTGAAATCTTCTCTCTCTCTCTCTTTTTACAAAGATGATGAAATCACGAACAATTATTAACTAAGCGAAACAATTAACAAAAGTGGAGGAACTGTTGATTTAAACGAAAGAATTATGACTATTAAAAGGTTCACACGAATACTCTAGGTAAAATATCAGCAGCAAAAAGAACAATTATGCTTCCATATGGAAACTACCCAGGGCTGTCACTCGAAAACGAGTACAACCCACATCGAATTAATGAGCTTACCAAGTATAGTCGGGTAATAGAAGAAAGATCAGTATATCAGGATTAATTCCCCTTATCTCTTGGGATTATATTAATATGTCTCTCGTAAAATATTGGAATTTATAGTAAAAATACCATCATAAATATATAAAACATGTTATGCCTATATATTAACATGTCTCTCGTAAAATATTGAAATTTATCGTAAAAATACCATCATAAATATATAGAACATGTTATGCCTATATAGAAAGGATAAAGGAAATATTAGGATTAATTTATGGTAAAATAGCGAAAAATAGACAGAAAAACGAGAAAGAGATGAGACTAAAATTGAGTTGCAATGAAGCTTCTGCTGCAGGAAAGCGAGGCTGGCCGACTCTCCGCGCAACGAAAACGCCTTGCGCGAGGTCTGAACAGCGATCTAGCTGACTTGCGTACGAACAAAATGTACGAGTAACCAAGCTAGGCGAGTCGTTCTCAAGAGAAGAACTCTCTCGCTCTCTCTCGTTTCCATGCATAGAAATACTTGTTTTACCATCAAGTTATTTATATGGAATACATTACACATATATAGACAGGATAAAATGAAATGTTAAGATTGTTTTACAGCTAAATACTAAAAGTAAAACGAATCGAGAAAGAGAGAAAACGGTAACGCGTTTCAATACAGCTTCCTCTGCAGGAAAGCGAGGCTGGGCGACTCTCTGCGCCACGACGAACGCCTTATCGCTAGGGCTGAACGGCGATCTAGCCGACTTGCGTACGTTGAGACGAGTCGTTCTCAAGTAAAATCCTTCTCTCTCTCTCTCTCGCTCTCGTTTCTATAGTACGAGAATAATCGTCTAACTAGCAAATTATTTAAGAAAACTTATTAACTATAAGAAATCTAACGTCTAACTAACAAATTCTCTAAGAAAACTTATTAGCTACAAGTAGAGTAATCACTAATTTAACGAATAACCAATGATGCTTGGAATAAGCCATAACTCAACAAAACCATTTATACTAATAAGAGATTAACGCAGAAATCAGGTTGCATACGTCGAAGTTAACTACAGAATCTGTAACAAAATTACTACTAGTGGTTTCATGTGAAGGATTTAATTAAGTTCCGTAAAAACGCTGAAAAACTAAGCCATTACCATAGACACATCTGCATAGAAGTGAGCATAAGGATATTACCTAGACTAGGAAACTCTATCGAAAGTAGGCCAAGAAGCGGGGTGGTAAAAATCGCCTCATTTTCAGGGGAAAAACGCCTCGAACGCGTTCCCTCGCCTAATCGCGTGGTCCTCTGTGTAGCACATCGCGTGGACAAATCAGAGCGCACCATACCGATGCACTTGCATAGATCTATGGCTCTGCATGTCGAGAAGCTACTCTGCGGAGTAAGGGGAATGAATACGTGTATGGTCGAGATAGACCACGGGGAAATTCTTATAATAAGGATAGGGTTTTATCCCTTCTCTTCTTTTACGTGCTTGACGACAAGAATTTTCGACGCTCAGGAGCCCTATAAAAGGCCGCGACACTTTTTCACGGGGAGTCAAGTAACACAGTTTCATGGGGGGTCAAGTAGAGGACTAATCACTAGCCTGGCAGTCAATAAGTCGCCGGCAGTGGATTAGACTTTTCCCAAGGCAGCAAGTAGTACTGTTTGCCGGGAAATCAAGTAGTACAGAACGATAATTTTTCACCACGGCTGAATTTTCACAAAGTATAGTTTCGAGTAGTACAGAGTACGAGTACAGTACTTATAATTGTTAACCCGTGCGAAATCGGGAACATTGAACGTGCAACATTCAACTACTCATGTAGTTTTATTTCAATAAATAATTATTAATACGCACCAACGCCTACGTTCGATTTTGAGTCTGTCTGACTACATTAATCTACGCCCAACTAACGTTCAACAGCAAGAACCACACCAACAAACAACCGTAGGTATAACTTTCAATTACCAATTAAAGTGAAATCTTGCTCCGCGTGAAATTGTCATTTAAGTCCCTCCCCATTATTCGTGAAGTGATTATCCCCAACCAAGAACAAAACGCACTCCAGCCCTATCCCGAGTAATTTTCCGCGAGGTTAGACTCAAAAACGGGCTTGCGTCTTCGGTATTTTCTCGTCGGGTGTGGTAAAGGAAGAATTTATTCTCCTTGACCAGAGCACGGAAAAGATACACCGAAACGTGAAATCTATGTTAAATTCGTGGGTTCGTAAGATAGGCCGCGATTTTGACGTAACATATTCGTAGAATAATATCATAAAATAAGATTTTCCTCGGCGAACGCGACTCGGGAAGATTTGTCTGTCGGTACTCTGGTGTCGCGTTCCTCTGCCACAGATTTATTTCATAGGACATATAATATCTCTCGCTGCATCCGGCCTGCATACGCTGCGCGTTATCGGCTCGCGGTGAGACATCACCTCGTGAAGAAAGGGCCGAGATTTATTCCTTGTCTCGTGAGATGCCACCCCCGCCTCTCCTCCTGCACGCTGCAGCGAGATGCATCGCGAAGCGAGGAATGATCGACAGAAAACGTTGTGATGCGATAGAGTGCGTTGGTCTTCTCTGCCGCAATTAGCTGCTATGCTAATTGCTACGCACTAACAACGGAATAATAGAGACTTTAACTAGTAATCGCGGTACATGTGCTACAATGTTCTACAAAGCGTTTACTCCGAGAAACTGTTATTTGTATCCGATAGCAAGTGATAATCGTTGGGAATAAACATCACCGTTCGCTTATAAATCGTGATCCTCTCCTTTGCGTAAAGCCCGAAGACATCTTCCTGATTCCTAGAAAGCTTTGATTCTTCGCCTGCTTCGCATCGTAATCATCAAGGTTCGTTACTCGCTCTCTGAAGACATCGTATGTTTGCTGTAACGGAAGTCCAAGGAAACGAGACCTTTGATCAACATTTAGATAAGTATATTCATACGCACGCCGTTCGACTCACTTCTCACATTGATCCTGACTCTGACAATCGAAAGAAGACTGCGCCGTCGATAAAGACACCGTTGGGCTACAGACCTATTGTTGCGCGTATTACCATCTGACGACGCAATACAGCCTTGGAAAGGCTTCACCAAAAAACTCGACCTGGCGATTCGAAAACCTTAGGTTCTTTATTATGACGGGTTCCCTTGTGATGTGTATTTTGCACAAGGACAGAGTTAATAATGATCGCTAGTTGGATTCGAGTCTTTTTCTGAGCCATATGCGTAACATAGTCACACGTTCGCTCTCTCGTCCATTTGGAAGTCGACTAGCTTCATATTCTTAGAGCCGTTAGCGTACGCGTCCTTGTCATCCCCACTCTCATACATCCTCGATCCGTTATCAATATGACTCGTTGTATATATGAGTTTCTGAATCTAGACATTCCGCCCACCAATTAATGTAAATTAATTCTAAATTATTGATCCTTGAGTATATTACAATAAAATGGATCCGATGCTGGCAGTTTACATAATTTTGTAATCGTTCGCTTCAAAGGCCCGCTCGCAATTTTTAATGTTACTACGCAAATTTTTCTATATGAGCCTGCGTGAAGTTCGGTGACCTTGCCCATTTTCCATTTTAAAGGGGGTAAATTATTTTCTTGTATTAATACAACATCGCCGATTGCCAATTTTTCCTTCTCACGTTGCCATTTCGATTTACCCTGCAGCGATATTAGATACTCTGAGCTCCAACGACGCCAAAAGTCTTGAGTAATTTTTTGAACTAGTTGCCATCGATCGAGACTGTTTATTGGGATTTCGTTTACATCTAGTTGTGGTACGTCGGTCAAAGGTCGGCCAATAATGAAATGTTCAGATATCAATGGCTGCAAATCATTAGGCGTGGTCGACAGTTGATAGATCGGCCGCGAATTTAAACACGCTTCAATTTGAATCAGGACTGTCGCTAATTCTTCAAATGTCAACAAATTTTGTCCTACAACGCATTTTAAATGATATTTGCTCGATTTTACACCTGCTTCCCATAGACCTCCCATGTGGGGTGCCGATGGTGGGATAAATTTCCACTGAATATTTTCAGGAATGCAGAATGTATTGTTCACGTTGTGATAAGACTCCTTAAGAAATTTATATTATTCCGCAAGTTCGTTACGCGCTCCGACAAAATTTGCTGTGTTATCACAATATATACGCTGAGGACAACCCCGTCCAACAAAGCGTCTAAGAGCTGCAATAAATGAGTTCGCGCTGACATCGCTCATTCCAGATGTATCGCTTGAGTTGACAAACATACGAATAATGAAATGTAGGATTTGTTAGTTTTCCGACTACGTCCACGATTTACCAATGTTGTGATTGGTCCTGCAAAATCTACGCCTGTTATGAAAAATGGCGGTGTTGGAACGACCCGATCCGTGGGCAGCGGTTCCATTAATTGTGATCATGGTTTTGGGTTGTTGCGATAACAAATCATACATTCATGCACAATTCGTTTTACAATATTTTTTTCTCTGATCGGCCAATATCGTTCGCAAATTGAATACAATAAAGCTTGCGGACCAGCGTCGAGTAATCTGCGATGTTCTCGTTCAATTAATAATCGTGTAAATTTGCTCTCGGAAGGTAATAGTATTGGGTTTTTCTTATCAAATGTAGCAGTCGCATTTTGAACCCTGCTGCCCACCCTGAGGAGTCCATCGTTATCCAAAAAGGGACTGAGGGATATTAGTTAACTGGTCGATTTAATTTCTCGTTTCGCTTTAAGACTACAAATTTCGGTTACGAAAAATATGCCTTGAATTTCTTTAATTATTAATTTGTGTGAGGATTGAATTTCCTCGAGAGATATAGTTCCAACCTTGCGTAGTTCCTTCTTGTTTCTACAATTAAATATGAATCGACACAGTCGTGCTAAGATTTTTTCAATTGTTGATAAGGACGAATACGTTTCTAGTAGAATATCTTTGATATTTAAGAATACTCGCGACTCTAATTTTTGCTCTGATTGAACAATTTCCGCCTGTGACTGTGAGAGGTTTGATAATGAGAATTCGCTTGACCACTGATTGCGTGGTTCTAATCGCCACTCTGGGCCTTTCTACCATATTCTGCAATCCTGTAAATTCTTCAGGCTTGCTCGGCTTGAAATTAAATCGGCTGGATTCTCCTCGCTTTTTACATGACTCCAATGTTTTGACGGAAGTATTGATTGAATTTCTGCTGTTCTATTGGAGATAAATTTTTTTTGACGAGATGGATCGCCTGATATCCATGCTAGTGCAATGGTCGCTTCACGCATATATTGCTTCAAATTCGATTTTGAGTGCTTCACGTACATTTTTTAAGAATCTGACCAATACTATCGCATCACACAACTCTAATCTTGGCAATGTGGTTGTCTTATTTTTTGTCGGCGCGACTCGTGATTTAGAACAGAGCAATACTGTGTGAGTTAAATGCATTGTTGTTGTCCGCTGTTTTTAAATAGATGCAAGCTCCGTAAGCTCGCAATGATGCATCGCAAAATGCGTGCAAATAAAATCGCCTACAATTGTTTCCTGATGTGACTCTGCGCGGAATTCGAATCGTGCTTATGTCTCTTAGATCTTCTACATAGACATTCCACGCCTGCTGCAAATCAGTTGTCAGTGGTTCGTCCCAATTCAAATTCGCTAACCATGTTCCTTGCATAATGAGTTTGGCTCGAATTAATATAGGACCAACCAATCCCAATGGATCGAACAAACGTGAAATGGCTGACAAAACTTCTCGTTTTGTTTTGCTGGCCGTTGTCATCGCTTCAATAGAAAACTCAAACATATCTTGCTCAGGTAGCCAGTTTAAACCTAATGTTCTCGCATTGTTTACATTGGTTGCATCTGCCGCGACATTCAAAGATTCGCTTACGCGTTCATTATTGTTTAAATTGTTTGATATCTCATTGCAATTTCAGCTCCATTTATGAGGGTCGAATCCTCTATCTTTTAATAACAGCGTGAGTTGAGCTATCAAATTATTTGCATCTGTTATATTGTCAACTCCGGTTAGAATATCGTCGACGTATACATCATTCAATAATACTTGAGATGCTTTATTGTATATGTCACTGGCATTGGTTGCTAGATCCTTAATGCATCGAATTGCTAGAAATGGCGCGCATGCTAATCCGTATGTTACAGTGTTAAGTCTGAATTCTTGTACCGATTCGCTTGCTGAAAATCGCCATAATATTCTTTGATAATCTCGATCGTCCTCGTAAATTATGATTTGACTATACATCTTTTTGAGATCGGCTGTTATTGCTATCGCGTGTAATCGGGATCGCAAAATAATGTCAATTATCTTGAAGGTTTGCACCGACCATTAACGTGTCGTTTAATGAATAACCGGATGTAGTTTTCGCAGAACCATCGAACACTACCCGTAATTTAGTTGTAAGACTCGTATCACGCCAAACGCTGTGATGTGGAAGATATACTTTGGTTGTATTTGATTCTTCAATCGCCTTAGACATATGATTTAACTGAATATACTTTTGCATAAAGTCGGAGTATTGTTTATGGTAATTTGGGTGACGACAGAATTTTCGCTCTAAATAGTTTAATCTTTTCATTGCTGTGTCCCTTGCATCTCCGAGATTTGTTTTGATTTCTCGGAAGGGCAAGCTGACGACAAACCGTCCTACGCGTCTCGAGTGTTCGTATTTACAAAATGATTCTCGCATTCTAGTTCTGCCTTTGATAGTTTCACGTGTTTATCGACAGTGTATTCTTCGAGTTCCCAAAATTTCGATAATGTCTCGTTTACAGAGATTTGCTGTGACGATAAACACATGTATACGTTGCTAGTCGAATGGTTGATTGGGGCACCACTAATCAATTGTTCTGGTATTGGACCTACTATTATCCATCCAAATTTGCTATTCTGTAATGTAGGTAAATTTTCGCTAAGTTTACGTTTCCCCTTTTCCAATAATGGGAGGAAAAATTCTCCGCCTATGAGCGCATCAATATTATTTGGATTATGAAATAATGGATCTGCTAATTTGAGATTTCTTGGAATTGGCAATTGCTCAGTGCGAATCGAAAATGACGGTAGGTTTTTAGTTATTTGAGGAACAACTAGACAATATAAGTTTAATTTAAATTTCGATGGTCTTGACTTAAATTGTACTTGACAGCCGTTTTTATTGCGCAATTCATGGCACTCAGTCCATTAACGCTCTCGCAGATATTGTCTAACTTTAACCCGAGTTTTTTATTCGCAGCCGTGGTTATAAAATTAGCTTCGCTTGCGCTATCCAACAATACTCGCATTTGATAATTGTGGTTGAACGCTCCATGGGCAGTTACTATAGCGGTTGACATGAGTACTTGCTTACGTATAGGTTTTCCTCGGATGTGATGTGCAGACACACCGCTCGCTGATGCGTGAACGTTAGTTGTGGCTTGTCGCCCTGCTGCAATCGAAAAACTTGCTGCTCTCGATGAGTTTACGGCGAAATTTGGTGGTTCTGCCCTCTAGTCTTTGTTGGAATTTGTCTCCGATGATAGGTGGCATAACGTGTTGTGTCGACCTCCGCATTTCCGACATAATGTAGATTTTCAAGCTGTGGCGAAGTGATTGTTGCGTAAGCAATTGGTGTACCAGCTCAATCGCTTAACGGCTTGAATTCTATCTTGAACAAAGAGATTAAAAAATTTGTCACACGAATATATTAAATGTTGACCTTCCTAGAAGTAACAGCGTCCTTGGTACGTTGTTGACAAAGCAGTCTTGCCCAAGAATCTTGATTGATTCGATTGTCCGGATTTGTCACCCTTTTCATAAATATTGTGTTAAGGCTTGCTGTCGTTCGAAATTTCGCTTAGTGCTGCTCGTTCCAACACTTGACAACGGAGCTGTAAAAACTCAATCATGGCGTTAGTAGTTAGATTTTCCAGCGTTTCGGCATGCGCTTCCCAGCGTCTTCTCGTAACACTGTCCAAATTTTTCTCGATTAAGTACGTGATAAATTCTCCCCATTGATCTGTAGGTGAATTCATAGAATGTAAGACTCGTAGATGTTTTTGAACATGGTCCATGAGATCTCGAATTGAAATTGCCGACTCTCGATGTACTCGCGATAGTTCAAAAAGACATTGAATGTGTCGTTTTCGAATTGCCTTGTCGTCTTCGTATCGCTTTTCTAATAATTCCCAAGCAATTATATAGTTTTGCTCAGATATTTGAATTGATTTGATTACCTTTACAGCAGGACCGCTCAAGGACCCCACCAAATATTGATGTTTTTGAACATTCGAGTAGATAGGCTAGGCCGGTTCAAGCACACCACCTGGGCAGGTGTAAATTTACCTCAGCTCGGTTGGTAATTATCCTAGAAACCCACTTTACCCACAGATGGTAATGACCGCCTGTCGATAATTATCTTATGTCGAAATTGTTGTCTGCTAGATGACGCTACAGTCGGATAGATCAAGATCGATATTTCCATAATGGTTGCATGGTATCCAGTTATATGGCGTGAGGTTCTATGTAGACTTACTGTAGTCGTGTACTGACCCAGCCTCCCCTACAGTCGGTAACTCACTAGATCATGGTCGATAAATGCGCCTGCATCTACCGCACCAACGAGCACACTGTACTGATCACTGTAGATAAGTAACCTACTAGCTCACAGTAAGACCTCGCGGGGTATTTGGGATTGGGATATCGTGATATCGGGATATTGGGAGATTCGATACCTTTGTTGATATTTTACCGACAGTCAGAAATTATCTTACATCGGTAATTATCCGACGTCGGTACTGTTGTAGATGGAGCCAGAGTCGGATTCTATAGATCACGCTCGATATCCATGGTAAGGGGGGGGGGGGGGGGCTTTATCATGGTAAGGCAGACGTTATCATAACAAGACAGACTTTCGCTCGGCTGTCATCGCTTTCGGATAGAGCGCACCACAGGGGGATTCGAAAGAATTCGAGATAAATACATTTAGTATATAAAAACTTGTTTTTATTTTTTAATGTTACAGGTAATGCATTTAACCTAAAAAAATTCTTAACTATAGATCTTGAATATCTAACTATGAGGTTGATGCTGATTGGATACAAATGTTTTATACACGTTTGATTACATCACCACTTATTACATTATAATCAACCATTCTATCATGTAAGATTAAAAAGTAGGCCGTGGTTCCCGCCGGAAAATTTACCTTAGACTCAAAATCTAGACGAACATCTACTGGCGCTTGTTTTAATGCCTCATTCTGTTTTGAACAATCAATTACAATTAATGGAGCATACTCAATAAAGTTTTTTTTCGTTAGCAGGGGCTCTCGATCTCTGTTGTAGTATACGGCTTGAAAATTGGCATACATGTTGTACAATACAGAGTATTGATTGTGATTCACATCAAGATTGAGGTTACCGTATTGATAATGTTGTGAGTTAAGAAATAGCTTCACATTGCCAATGTTGCAGTGATCGAAGTAACTAGCATTTGCATTTTTAACTATTCTCCGATTGGTTTGGAAAGCTACAATTACAAAACGGGGCTTTTCCAATTGATTCGATGTCTTGACTGTCCAATTATGTTTCGTTGTGCTTGGAAGCAGGGATACTCATACATTTCCCAAGTGCGAAAACTCATAGTGATGTCTCTTTTAATCTGACTATATAAACGTATTTTCTACTTGTCTGACAACACCACATATGGCATCAACCACTCAATTCGTGTAAGTTCAATCTTGAATTCCTCGTAACCGCCAGCTGCAAGATCAGTCTGCACAACTGCGTCAGTGTCCGTTCGCGATCTCGTGAGAATGAGCTCGTGTTTTATATTGATAATGATTTTCTGATAGTCTTCAGCAAATCCAAGTATCATGGAGAGTAGGATACAAACATCAAAGTGGCCAGCATCATTAGTGAGTTGTTTGGTTTTCTCGACGTCAAGCCAACTAGCATTTTCAATCATTGCGCTTCCACCAGGATTGAGGGATGCGTAGCCCTTAATGAGGCTAGTTATACCAACATTCTTACATCTATCAATCTCAATGGCATTGATCTCGTAGCGAATTTCCTCAAACAGATGTAAAATGGCATTGTTCACCAGATTCGTTGCTGTCACAGCAGCACTGGACGCTTTCAACAATTTACCACACACATGTAGAGTACTTCGCGAGGGCAAGACGCATAGATCTTGATATTGAATGGATATGCGGATTTCATCACTGTTATTGAAGGTTGATGTATAAGGTTGATGTGCATATATCTCATAATGCGCTACGGATTCGTCGGATGCGACGGCTGATTGCACGTGTAACGCCCCCTCCATTGCAGCAAAATATTACGTACTTTATTTTCTGTCACCAACAATAACTCGAAGCCCTAGACTTTTTAGGAATTGAGCGTTGTGACATGTGATCGTCTTGGGGGCTCGAACATGACTGGTTGCTCGATGACATTTTAGTCCTCTTTTATATGCCTGCGCCACGTTATCAGTATTATTATTATCATCATTATTATTATTATTGAAGATGATTCCCATGATTAGCTATTTGGCTTCTTTAATGGGTAGTCTAATGGTGATAGCTTCACCGCGAAAATTAACTAGTTCTCCGTCTTGATCGACTATGCGTAATTGCAGATGATCAATGATCCTCACGGCTATTGGGAGTTAAATGACGTGTGATGGAACTTCAATGATGTTATATCCCGGTGGTACTGCCGGGAAGAATTCATGGATCGTATGAACTTTATGCTCATTGATGTATGCTCCCGAATTAATATTGCACTCAACTCGCAATGCATTGATTTTCAGAATAGCAACAGGTAATTATGAGCTATGAGAGATATGAGCAGGTAACTCACGATGTGTAAAACCAAGTAGTCTAGCAATCGAGTCTTGCGGACGAAAATCAATGTTTTCACTGCACTTTATCACGCTTCGTAGAGTATTGTTATTAGGCTCCAAACTAATGGTAATATATTTAGATGCAAGCTGTTCTTGCAAGTACACATCAATGTCTTCCATCTCGTAACTTCCTGTTGGTCACACAATCACTTCTTTACCCACAAGGATCTTGTTTTTCCCAGTATCGACGTTGGGTATAGAATTGAAAGATAGTAATTCCACTAGCCCAAGGTGATAGTTCTTGCTAGGTGAGAGCTCAATTGGTGGAAAGTATTGTGCCTCTAATATAGATGATGTTACAGATAAACTGAGAGTTAATGAATCTCCCATGATGGTTCACACTAGACCGATACGATAAGCACCACTTACAGATCCTTATATAAGAATTTTAGGCATAGATGCCCACACTCATATGTATCAAAATTTTGATATCGCTTATGATTACACTCGATAACATTATCGGGACCGAAATAATCCATTAGATTGTGTGGAGGCTGAAGATCACCAAAACTATCAAAGTAATCAATATTTCGGCCATTTTTCCGATAAGCCACCCATTGAGTACCTGGGCCATCTTTATCGTCGAGATTAATTATTCCAGATTCACGATAATGCGGTACATATGATGGTGAGTCGTTTCTCATAAATACACCACGAAAATTAGGAATTTCACGTGCATACTTGAGTAGATCAGCGTCTGTCAGAGTACGGTTTGGCACTCTTACTTTGAAGTTTTTTTGTTTTTTATTTGCTCCGAAATGGAAACCAAATCCTGTTTTGTGTGGCTTGAGATAGAGACCTACCGCGATAGCCTCAATCGTCTTATTATGCCTTTGACTTTCCGCCAATTGCTGTGTGGCGGCTTTTATATCATTTACAGCTTTTACTATCCAGCAGCGCCATCAATAGTGGTCAATGCGCCAGTTGCACTTAATCCAGCAAATAGTGGAATAAGAAGAGGCAAAAATCCTCCAACTTTTTTGGGTACTAGCAGAATACGAGGCACGCGTACATTTTGTTTCGCACCAGCTGTCTTGACAGCAGCACGAGTACTCTTTAGTGCCGATCGAATAATTTCTTGTGTGTTAGAACCTGTCGATTTTGAGGCAGCTTTAATTATCTTGGAAAGCGTGGTTGGAGGTTTGGTCTTCCTCTTCGTCTTCTTTATACCCATGCCAAGCTTAGCCTTTATCTTCATGGCGTTTATAACAGCGTAGGCTGCAACCTTTTCACTTACACGAGCGTCGTTTGAAAATACGCGATGCCAAGCCTTGTCAGCTAAAATTTTATCGGCCTTGTTGCGATCCTCAATGTTTTCGCGATTCTGTGAGTATGTGATATCGTGTTCTTTACAGGCTGCGTCTAGAGGATTTATCCCAGGATCACCACGAGCAAGACGTTCCGCTAGTTTCGTACCTGGTCCACAGTATTGATAGCCCGGTAAATGAAGCTCGATAGGTGGTTTGTTGAGGGCTTTATTCAGCAGACCGCAACCTTTAGGCATGATGCTTACACTAGAAAGAGCAGTGAACGAATGAGATTCAGAGTATATAAGCACAGTATTTATACCCTAAACCATCAGTCACTGTCAACATGGATTTCAGAGAACAACCGCTCTCGCTGCCGGTAATGAATTTTGATAGGCTAGCTGAAAGGAAAAAAGTACGCACACGTCATAGTCCACTATTACCCAACAGTATCCGAGCAGTTTTTTGTGGCCCATCAAATTGGGGAAAGACCAATGCATTGCTCACTCTGATTACACATCCAAATGGATTGAGATTTGAAAATGTATACATATACTCGAAATCATTGACTCAACCAAAGTACAAGTTTCTCGAAAAACTTCTGCAGCCTATGAAGGGTATTGGATTTTTTGCCTTTAGTGAACATGATCAAGTAGTATCACCCAAAGAAGCTATTATTAATTCAATCATGATATTTGCTGATATAGCCTGCGAGAAACAAGATAATGTTAGAGCCTTTTACTGTATGGGTAGACATAAGAATATTGACTGCTTCTACTTGTGTCAATCGTATGCACAAATTACTAAGCATTTAGTACGTGATAACGTTAACATGCTTGTAATCTTTCGTCAGGATGATATTAATCTCAAGCATGTTTATGATAATCACGTAAATACTGACATGACGTACTCGCAGTTTAAAGACTTATGCTCGAAATGTTGGAATGATACCAATCATGGATTCCTAGTAACTGATAAAGATCGTCAAGGGCTCGACTGTGGTAGATACAGGAAAGGTTTTGACTGCTTTGCTACAAATATATCATGTGTAAACAGTAAATCTTAATCAGATCATCATGAGCAGTCGAAGCGATAACATCGCCGACGAATTTCGTCGCGAGAGAAAGACGCTTTGTCAAGTAGAAAAAGTTAGAAATGCTATTAAACATAAATACAAGCTTTTAAAAGCTGGTAAGCAGATTATGGAAAAAGCTTGGCATGAAACATTCAAACCAATCGAGAAGCCGCTTAAAAAACTTGTTAGTGCTACTGACACAAATACACATGAAATAAAAAAAAACTGGATTCCCAAGAAAGAGAAGGAGGAGAAGGAGGAGACATAGGAGGAGGGTGAGGAAGATGCATCTCAAAATAAAGAGCAGGATAATTAATTTAAAACTGCATTCACTGATAATGATAATGATGATAATGATGATGATGATGATGATGAGAAAGCATCAACAAAGAAAAAATCTGACCAACCATATTCAACTATTGAGAAATATTTAAACCTACTCGATAAGAATCGTAAAGAGTATCTCGATATGACTTATGGAGTTCGAAAGCTACCAGATGGTACACTTATGATTGGTGACTCCACCATGAGTTTTGGTAACGAATACGTTATTATTAATGATGCAACAACAACAAGTATGATAAGACCATTGGTTTGCTTGAACTGCTGTTCAGAAAAGATCCCAATCAGAATTTCATAAGCAATGAAGATTTAAACAATTATGGAAAAATTGTACTTGGAACAAATGCATACAAAAAACACTATAATTCTAATGAGCTAGTCCACAGACAAAACAATAAAAAATATAAATCCTATATAGCTCTAATAATTGGTGCTTCTACATGAACTCGAAAGAGACAATCTACTGGTGGTTCATTACCACGATACAAGATTGCACGACGAGATACACGAATGGATTATGTGTATTGGGATAACCCCAACGAGCTGGTAGATCGATTACGTTTATTGCTAGCTGAAAGTTCAGCAGGCAACCCCAGTCATACGAATGAGATCGTTTCACTCATTGAGGAATTGCGTGAAGCTGGAATCGTTTAATAGCAGTGACACATGTGTGAATATACTCAGTTGAATTATGAGCGTCGATGTGTTCGGACGGTATTTTGGATGTATTAAGAGCTCACGAGGCCCACCAGGATTTGGTTTCAAACTCACTTCAAGCGGCAACTACGACATTGAAAATAGGAGACTCTGCAACGTTGGTGAATCACATGAACCAAATGATGCTATCAATTTGAATCTCGCTAGACAACTAATTCAACAGGAGTTAAGTTTATTGCTTCAGGCTACAACTCATCAACGTGAGCAATTGGATGATTTAGAGTTGAAAATACGGGTTTTTCAAGAGGAAGTAAAAGAGAGAATAAAGCATATTGAGATAAACATTGCTACGACTTCAGAATTAGCAGTTCGTAACGCAAAGGCTATTGGTTCCTTGCTTGCGCACACTCCTCAAGAGATTCTTCAAGATCAAGCCGTCAAAGAATACTGAAATAAATATTTTTACAGTTACATAGACTTGATAGTCCGTAACACTAAAGCCTTAGAGGCGTTAATCAGGTGCACTCCTCGAAATGGAGCATCGAAGACTAGTAGAAGAATTACATAAGCCTGCGCGTCGCAATTATTTACGTCGCAAGTTTGATATACGTGATATTGATGAGACATGGCAAGCTGATCTTGTTGAGATGCAACCGTACGCTCGAGAAAACAAAGGATACAGATATCTGCTTACAGTAATCGATGTACTATCCAAGTTTGCATGGACTGTACCGGTGAAGCGTAAAACCGGTCAGAATGTTACCGCAGCTATGGATTCGATTCTTCAAGATGGACGAGTACCTACCAATCTCCAGACTGATCAAGGTAAAGAATTTTATAATAAGACTTTCCAGAATTTAATGAAACGCCACGACATCAATCACTATTCCACATATAGTAATCTTAAAGCATCTATAGTGGAACGCTTTAATCGTACCCTTAAGAATAAAATGTGGATGAAATTTAGTCTACATGGATCTTACAAATGGATAGACATTTTAGATGATCTCGTGGCGACATACAACGACACGATGCATCGAACTATTAGTATGAAGCCAAGGAACGTCACAGCGGACACTGTTGAAGCACTAATTCAACGTTTTTCTACTACCAATGAACGAAGAAACCGTGTAGTGAAATTCAAAGTCGGTAACAAGATGCGAGTGAGCAAGAGCAAGATGAACCGATCGCTGGTGGTTTTTATAATGAAAAATTACTGAAGGCCAATTATCCAGATGTCTATCTCGTGGAGAAGATTCTCAAGAAACGTGGAAATCGTGCTTAAGTCGAATGGTTGGGATTTGACAATTCACATAATAGTTGGATAAATAACGCAGAATTAACTACAGGAGTAAAATAATGAGTCAGCATTTATGTATAATATAAAATGTCTTTTTTATACATTATAAAATAAACACATTACAAAATAACCAATTCGATTTGGTTTTTCTTCTCTTTTTCAATATAGTTTAGATGCAATGTACCATGTGTGACCGTTTCCTTTATGCGGCTGAACAGAGCCTGATCTTTCTCAAATGCTGCAGAAACACGTTTACGCAGAAAGATTTGGAATTCATTGTTGAGAGTGGCAACAGTTTTTTGACCACATTTAGTCGTCCCTTGGCGCAAATCGGTGACTTTATGCATTTTGTTGATCTGCAGATCGACGATTCTTTTCGTTGTGAGGTAATCGTCTTGACCAGCGAGTTTTTTGAGTGCTTCAATATCCATCATGAATGTCCAATGAAGTTGACTGTAGAAGATGGACGCGAGTATGTGACAGTGGTGAGCAACAGGTTCCAATACTATTGGTGTAGATTTCTTTAGCCTGCTATACGTTTGATGTACGTTCCGTCTGACGGAGTTGACTGCAGAAGACGACGACGACGAATATGCAAGACTGATGAGCAACAGGTTCCAATGTGTTTGATGCGAGTTCCGTCTGTTAGAGTTGATTGTGAACTGCTTCCAATACAAGTCTGGTTCAGGTTCTGAAGTATCCTTTAGTATCCTTTAGTATCCTTTAGTATCCCCAAAGTATCAATGGATCAACGACTTGATACTGTGAACAGTTGACGGTGAAGGTCTGATGGAACTAGCTGCAGTCACACTCTTTATAAAGTGGTATCACCCACTACCGATCTACCATGGAGGAGGAGATTCGAGTCGCTGATTGATTAACGGGGTTGCATCCAAGTCTCTGTTTGGGCTTCCGCAGCAGGCAGTCGCGGAGAAGGAAATTGAAGTCGTTGATTGGATGACTAGAGTGTGTATGTAAGAGTAGGGATGTATATGTAAGAGTGGGGTGTGTATGCAAGAGTAGGGAGTAGGCTGGTTACGATACGATCGAAGCCGGTTTCAACATGTCTTGCGGTATCCTGTAGTGTCCCCAAGGCAGCGTATCCATGGTATCAGCAAGAAAATATCGTTTTTCATCATGTAGACTCAATGCGAGCTTTACTTGTTTCTCTGTATAGACAATGTGCATGCGTGACCTTATGCCTCGTTGCTCCCGACACTGTGTTGTTCCCTCGAAAAGGCATTGATGGAAACCATTGAAGGTTATGGTTGCTTCCACTACGCCTGTTTTCACACCTTTTACCTTCTTCATATGATTATCGCCATTTACTCGAACGCTATACATTTTGCTGCGTAGGCCAGCGAATCCTGTCATAATCTGCCCATTGCACTCATCCTTCAACAATTCAACGATTTTTTTATTTGCTTGAGGTAGTGCAAATTGATTGACAGCTGGATAAACAACGGTATCGAATTTCCGGATATCCCGTCTCATGATATCATATATGTCAGGGCACTGAATCTCATAGAGTAGGCTGTCGGTGTCGGTATACAAGAGCTTGCAGCGATCATCGGCAAATTGCGTTTTTATGTAATCATAGTGGAAGTCGTAGACCAACACTTTCGACAAGTCCAGCACACAGAGACCTATGTAGATTGGTTTGTTGAGATATACCTCTGTCTTCAAAAGCTGTACAGCAATGAGGTTCTCTTCAAAGATCGATCGGCTGTGGAATGTCGGTCTTGCAATAACGGCTTCAGCACCATAACGTCCACCCCAGCATGTGACGAGTTTTACATCCACATGTTTACGAACATTTTCCATCGTCTTGCCAAACACTGCGTTGTTCATGAGCTTGAACAGATTTTTCTCGAAATCATACGATGATTGTTTCCGCAAATCGCTATTTAAGTCAATGTAGGATTTTAACCACGGCCTCTGTTTGAACTTCAACACTGGACTAATACGTTTGAGCTGTAGACCATACTTGAGCGCCTGCTTTAGATTCCGATAGTGGATAACGTAGTTGCTCTTGAAGTCTAATGTTGTCATCAGTTTGATCTGCGTTGAACCTGGTGCACTTTTGTGTTCAGGACATAGTGGTAAGTCTCGGTGGGTATCATGAAGGCTTACGGGATAATCCAGATCGACTTCCAGGATGTATCCTTCTAATGCATCGTCCTCGATCGTTTGAAAATCAATATTTTCTGGATTTTCAACCCATGTGAAGTCTCCATTTGGGAGCGATTCCATCATCGTCCAACCGTAAAGATTGTTGACGTCAAAGTACATAAGATACTTGGTGGGCCCTTGAGGCTTATAATTTTTCATATACTTGTATTTCGCTTTGGCATAACGGTTACAGCACTGACTCACGCTGCCCCTCACTCCTCGCTCAACGAACAGATGCATCTCCAAGTCCGTGAAAAGCTCCAACTCAATCTGTGTGAATTTAAGCATAGCGTCCCACGTGAATCCTGGTGTTGTGTAGTAGTGCGCAGCGTCCAGACCATACACTCTGATGCAATTGTCACGAAAATTCTCAAAGACATCGGCCAAGAGGAAAACATCAGTTTTCAGATAGAGATCTGAATATTCACCCAAGTCATGAATGTTGAACTCTTGCCACACTCTCTTTGCGTGCTCGTAATCGTCGTCTGTGATTTTACTGTCGTTCAGCGTTCTATGGAAATCTTCGTTAGTCGAAAGATTATGCTCATCCAGTTTCTGTACAACGTCAACGTATTCATATAGGAATACACCTTTCATCGATAGCAGCTCAATCTTATCATCAGGAAGTTGTGGAAATTCGCGCCTAACAATCTTCAATTCCGTAAGGTATGAAGCTAGTTTTTCTAACGATGAAGCCATAAGGCGGAACGAGTCGATGAATCGAAAACTCACATCGCTTCCATTGATGTGCTTTTGAGAGGCGATGTAACGTTCCTTCGTTTGTGGTAGTATATCCACACGACCATCGAAGCATGTTGCGATTTCACGTATAACAAAATGTGAATCATATCCCGTGAGGTTGTGGAAGACCACGGGTATCACTCGTGAGTCTTGATAAAGTAAGTTGCACTCGTTGTGTACCGGTCCTCTGTATCTAGGTGTACATAAATATGTATTATATTTTCTATCTTTATTATTATTTGAATAAAAAAGGGTTATCAAAATACATACTGTCCAGTCAAATGGCAGTGATTGTGGACTCGATCGTTGCTGGATAAGTTCCTGTTACAAATATGACACGTAGTTGCCATATGAAACTGTGTTCTCTGCTCGAATGACAGCTTCGACTTAGGCTTAGGATTCATGTACAGCTCTTCGAGGTCTGTGGCCAATTGTTGCAGCTCCCTCACGAACCATTCTGCAGGCTTCACACCTCTGTAGCTGCAGTAGCTCGATTTCAAGGTATCGTAACTGCAGTTTAGGTAATACCCAACGCTAAACGCCTCGTGCTTTTGGTACGCGTTTTCATCTCGGATCGGTTTGAGTAAGCATTCAAAGTCCGCGTAGACAATAAAAGGCACTCTCTCTTTATTGCTATGATTTTTAAAGCGCAGAATTTTTTTCTTTACTGACGGCATCATAACCTTGCATTTGTTTATCTTCCTGCAATCCTCTTCATGTGCGGTAAGCTTGTCTTCGTTACGAAAGTAGTGCAGGCAGCGATTGCAAATATGATGCTTGTGAATACGTTTCGATAGCTGTATCGAGACAAGTGTTTGATCCACACGTAATGGAATCTCGGTAGTTGGTATACTCTGTCAGCATCTTCTTTTTCTTGCTCTTCGTCCTCATCCACGTAGTGATCTTGCATGAGTAGACGGTTAACGTGTAGAGTTTTTTTCGTAGACGTTACATGCAGAGGAGTGGTCACGAACTTTCTCATTCGTTTCTTCAGAGTGTAGATGTTGATTGATATGCCATTATTCTTCTCAAATTTGTTGAAATGATGCGGCATCACTGTGAAGTCGATACCAGTGAAGTTGAGCTCATGCGTATATCTCTCGTATGTAGAAACTCGATTAGGATTATGTACTGTCGGATGTAATGCCGATAGTACAGCCCACTTGAAGCACATGTTGTCAGTATTTTTCACATTGACACATGCATGCTTATTTTGAATCTCGATTGGGAGATTCCATATAGGAGCTACCTCGCATTGGATTCAACTTGTTGATGTTTACTGTGAGATTGATGATAGAATACAGTGTCCATCCGGAATCTTGTAGCTCAAATTCTTCAATTTCCCTCTGAATCGATGCTTGGATGTTGACAGTAAACCAATCTTTGATTGAAGTTGCTGGATAAATCGCTTCAGCCTTCGTGTTGAAGTGCTTCACTTCAACAATTTCTTCATCATTCTTCATTACCTTGAATTTTGCTGCTAGTACTGCATATACCTTGACCGCCGTCTTCTCGATCTTCAAGATACTTTTTATTTCTTCACGGAAAAGTGTCAAGCAATCTTCCAAGAATAAATTGACATCGACGTGCTTTAAGTTGGTGATAACTCCAGTCTTGATGCGCTCATTGAAAGCTGATAGTAGGTTCGACCATCTCACTCGATCGAAGATTCCTTTTTCATCAGTCCTCTGCAAGCCTGAATCTTTTTTTATCAAACGTTCTAGTGTGATTTCGATACCTTTCAGGAAACCAATCATGAACAGATACTTCTGACGTTCAGCAACTGTGGATCCCACCAATAATTTTTCTATGGATTTGATGACTGCAGCAAGCCGTTTGATCCACTCTGCGATCTCATCTGATTTTTGAGTTTGAAGAAGCTCCAAGATATCCTCCCAAGTCTTCATGACTGCATTACGCTCCTGGAGATCCATTCTGATCCAAGTATTTCGAAATACTTTGCTTTGAAGAGAGCGACTTTGGAGTAAATTGAATGGTCGCTTCGGAATGAGTCTCTCTTGCGGAAGAACTTGTATTTATCCCCACGAAAAGTAGTGAGATGTATCGAACTCGTAGCTAATTGGTCGATATTCATGAATGCATTCATTGTTCATGTCTGCGTTTGAATCTAAAAAAGTGGTGGGGAGGCTACAAAGTCGTTGCTGATTGGTCGATATCCTCGAATGTATCCATCGTTCGTGACTGTACAATAGCTCACAGTAGAGGCGACAAACGGGTATAAAAGAGCTGGAAGCGTGACTGTTGGCATCAGTTTATTCATCATGGAGTACATAGTAGACGTCCAAGGCTTCAAGCGACCTTCCAACGAATTCGTATTCAAAGAGATGGCTGTCATTCCTCTCGAAGATGACGCCTTACCATCAGTCTATCTGTTTGAACCGCCACACAAAGGGAGTTTCCTGCCGGTCAAATACAAAAGCAAAAATCGGTGGCTGGAAGTAAATTACCATGGCATCCCCAGGGCCAACGGTGATATACCATATGATGAAATCAGCGAGACTTTTATCAGCCTTCTACGCGATGCGAGCAAGATTTATATCAAGGGCTTAGAGAAGAAACGTTGGCTGGATAGAATTCTTCCAAACGTTTACAATATCGAAGACCTGGGATGTCCCGCGCTGGCAGCATTACCAACTAATACTGGCATCACAAGTACGAATCATCCAATCATGAATTCGACTCCCCACTGCGCAGCTCACAACGTGTGTATGATGAAAACGTGGCTTCTTGACTTACGCAAAGAGACGGCATCGGTTGCGTCATCTAGTGGAATCATCGCAAACCTAACTGTCAACTGCATCATAAATGATACAACTACTCTGAAAGGCTACTACGACGAGTGTGATTTCTCATTGTAAATACTTACTCATGAGCTTTGTACACTCGACAATAAAAAATTCTACGTTATTTTTATAAATTAAAAAATTGTTGTTGAATTACTGCTCCTCCTCCACCCTCCTTCTCTTCCGAACTAGAAATCGAGCTGAAATTAAACAACTATGACGAAAAATCATTGTAAATTAACGACAGTCGTTGTTCTCAGGATAACTGCTCTACTCTATAAGTTCGATTATCAGCAGTGGTTTCGATGAAGCTGATATTTAATATCAAGTCATGATAAATTCTCTGCAGTTATTGGTTAGATCACAAAACATCTCTGTCGGTATAGATGTGCTCGCAATAACCGCCTGTGGATTGTCAAGCATCTCTGTTGGTGCAGATGTTCTCTCAATATATCCTCCTTCGCATCTCAGTAAAGACGTTTGAAATAATCACGTGTGTAACGCCACGGACCTAAAACATCAGCACATCCCTTCTGTAGGCAGCAATGGAGAGAGGGCAGTTGACGGTCGACTTAGCTGAGAGGGTTGTAAAGATCATACGCGTGAAGCACTAGGCTCTCCGGCTCAAGGCTCTCTGGCTCGCAATTAAAAAAAAAAATCTTTAAATTTCAAATGGTTTATATTATTTTTAAATTAATATCGAATAATGTATGCGGAAATCAGAAAACCCGATGTTCAGTTTTCGTACCTCCCAAGAACACACTCAACTCATGCACACGCTACACTCACAATCATCTGACGCCTCGCGTCATATGGTATAGCTCGCAGGTATGCTATATCGATTTATCGACCGCGCACTCAAGCACATTGTCCATCAGCTCACATCCTCGATCGAAGCTCACTCAAGCGGCCAACGCTGCTAGCGTGGCCCCAGCGGCAAGACCACTCACAAGGCTCACTTTCCATCGTTGGCGGCGAATCACAACTCAACCAAGCTGTGACGCACGTCCGCCCTCTTGATACTCTGCCTTGTGGTCGACGGATGTGGCCATTGTTCTCACTAGAGTCGCTCGCGCTACACGTTCCCGCGTAAACTCACAGAGATATTCGTTCGTTCCACTCACTTTTGTGTGCATTCAGTATTATGGTGTATTACATTCTTAGTCAAATCACCCGTGTATCAAATCAGTGTCAGTGCAAATCACAGCAAACCAACGGGAATAGTGCAGCACTCACATAAACGTCAACGGCGTGGTTCGTTCGTTGGCAGCAGAGACGCCATTCTGCCTCGCACCGTTCATTGGCGTCAGAACACTCACCAGCCTGCCGTGTGGCTTTACTAGAGCTCTACAATCAGACCTTATCACCAGGATCAACCACACGGAATCAACAAGTCAACTCAGAGGCCTGAGAACCTACTCACCGCCAGTACATCAACACACAGGCCAGAACAAATTAAATTACATTTCTTGTGTATCCACCAAGTATTTTATGCAATCAGTGTTAATTAATTAAATAAACATTGAATCTATTATTGTTACGTACTGAGTGCATTTAATTATTTATACTTGTCACCAGGATCCTTAACCTTACTATTCGCATCTGTCAGTTGACATGCTACGTGCGAATGCATCGACTTGTTACCAGTCGACAGGTTAAAAAATAATTTCAAACTCAGTCTCACATTCATTATGATACCATTTTTTGGTCCTTCGAGCCGAATCTAATTTACTCACACTCATTATCAAACAGGCGAGGAATAAAATTAAACTCTTTTTTTATTACGCTGAAATATTAAAAACTAGATTACAAAATATTAATGTTAACTTAACTTTCTCAATAAAAAATTTGAAACTAATATTATATTTACATAAAAATTAAAATCTTCTTGTTCGATTTATAAACTTTTTTCACATAGTGCTAAATCGGTCCTTTGGTGCGTAAGTCCGAGCACGTTTTCGCGCGAACGGGTCAATTGGCCGCGGTTCTATAACCACCGTCGTATGATGATGCGGAAGGACGTTCTCGTCAGACCCTTTGTTCGCTGCAGTCCTCTTGCAGTCTGGTTGTGGTAGCGGCGGTAGGGGGATCGTCTTGACACTGTCTCGACGCTGTCTCGACGATGCTTCGATAACTGTAGCTGACAGCAGCGGCGATGACAACGTCGGTTGACAGTTCAGCGATTGCAGTGGGCGACGAACCCTTGGGCAACAAAGCGCAGGCCTTGTGCGCTTGCGAACTGTTGCCTCTTCCACTTGAATGTTTACTGCCGACACTTGACGGCGAGGAGGGACGTAAACATTTCTTCCTTCAGTCGCCGCTGGCTTCATCACCGCTGGCTTCGTCACCGTAGTTGAATGCTGCAACAAAGCACCATTTTCATCCTCGCTCGTAAGATATAGGTCGTCTTGCAGCAGCGGCAGTCCCAGCGAGGGTGCTGATGAACGATGCAGGTTCGGCTTCGGTGATAATGATTGCTGCTGCTCAATCACCTCTAGCTCGGTTATCAAGGTTGGTTCAGGAGACGACGGCAGCGACATCAGCATCTCCAACGGGTCCAGCTCAGGAGGTGGCGTTGGTTGCTGCATGATCTCGAGCGCGATCTCCAGCGGGGGCATCGTGGTTGGTGCAGGAGACGCCGGCGGTAGTGGTGGCGACTGCATCAGCACTCGCAGCAAGTCCAACGCGATTATTGAATTGAATATCATCCTCGGCTTATGTACTGCAGCCTGCTGCATCGGTGCTGGCTCAGGAGATGGCATCGGCGGAGGTGGTGGCGTCAGCATGAATAACATCTCCATCAACAAGGTGATCTCTGGTTTGGTTGTCAGCACCTTCCATGGATGCGTCCTTAATTTACCGTTCTGAAATTCTATTTCGAATAGTATCTGCAAAATAAGAAGTAGAGAATAATTAAAATTTAATAGTAATATTTGAAAAATGAAAATTCAATGGTAAATACGCACTTTTAATTTTTTCCTTGTCTCCTCGAATGGTGGTAGAGGCATCTCCAGAATCGGGTGGCGAGGGTCTCGCCAATTTTTGCGATGTTCATCCCAGCATTTCATTGAAATCTGAAAATTAAAAAAATTGGTATAGAAATCTATAAAATATATATGTTTGCACTATGTAGCGAAGCGATAGAAAACTTACCCTTTGTTTATACATCTTGTCGAGGGGTTCACACTTGAATGATCCTTCGTTACAGCTTGGTTTATATAGGCTATCGATAGAAAAAGTGGGGACCAGCTCAACCAATGAAAAAAATATTGATCTAGCACTCGATCTGCTAATTGGGTGGAGTAAAAATAGTAATAGTTAAAAATGCAACTAAGATGAATATTATAAGTTGATGCACTATTTATCTCGAATTCTTTCGAATCCTCTTGTGGTGCACTCTATCCGAAAGCGATGACAGCAGAGCGAAAGTCTGTCTTATCATGATAATGTCTGCCTTACCGTGATAAAGTCTCCCTTACCATGGATATCGAGCGTGATCTATAGAATCCGACTGTGGTTTCATCGGAAAAACTTTATCAAGTATGCTCCATTAATTGTAATTGATTGTTCAAAACAGAATGAGGCATTAAAACAAGCGCCAGTAGATGTTCGTCTAGAATTTGAGTCTAAGACAAATTTTCCAGCGGGAACCACGGCCTGCTGTTTAATCTTACATGATCGAATGGTTGATTATAATGTAATAAGTGGTGATGTAATCAAACGTGTATAAAACATTTGTACCCAATCAGCATCAATCTCATAGTTAGATATTTAAGATATATAGTTAAGAATTTTTTAGGTTAAATACATTACCTGTAAGACATATATATATATATATTAATCTACCGTTAAGAGTTTTTATTAGATTAAATGCATTATCTGTAACATTAAAAAATAAAAACAAGTTTTTATATACCAAATGTATTTATCTCGAATTCTTTCGAATCCTCCTGTGGCGCACTCTATCCGAAAGCGATGACAGCAGAGCGAAAGTCTGTCTTATCATGATAAAGTCTCCCTTACCATGGATATCGAGCGTGATCTATAGAATCCGACTGTGGCTCCATCTATAACAGTACCGACGTCAGATAATTACCGACGTAAGATAATTTCTGACTGTCGGTAAAATATCAACAAAAGTATCGAATCTCCCAATATCCCGATATCAGGATATCCCAATCCCAAATACCCCGCAAGGTCTCACTGTGAGTTAGTAGATCACTTATCTACAGTGATCGGTACAGTGTGCTCGTTTGTGCGGTAGATGCAGGCGCATTTATCGACCATGATCTAGTGAGTTACTGACTGTAGGGGAGGCTGGGTCAGTACACGACTACAGTAAGTCTACATAGAACCTCGCGCCATCTAACTGGATACCATGCAACCATTATGGAAATATCGATCTTGATCTATCCGACTTTAGCGTCATCTAGCAGATAACAATTTCTACATAAGATAATTATCGACAAGCGGTCATTACCATCTGTAGGTAAAGTGGGTTTCTAGGATAATTACCAACCGAGCACAGGTAAATTTACACCTGCCCCGGCGGTGTGCTTGAACCGGCCTAGCCTATCTACTCATTCGATAAATCGTTATTATGAATCAGTGTTGTAAATGTATCAGCATACCTTTTCCAATCTTCGATGATTCCGTTGAACGTCAGCAACTTTATTATGGGTAGCTTGACTCGAGGTTCTCGTGGGACAACAGACTGTGTGTTGATACATTCTAGCATCTGTCCTTGTTGTTCCAATATTCGAGTAAGGACATCGTTGCTGCTTGTGTCGGCTGAGCGTTCCGAAAGCCGCTGTATTAGTATTACTTGCTGTTCCAAAACTTGTGTGAGCGCGTTGTCCGATGCTTCGCTCCTGCAACTACTGGATGTTTGACGTAGTGGCTTTAATTTCTGCAAACATTGTAGTAATGATGCTTTAATATCGAAATACCGATTTTCGAATTCCGTTTCCTCTGGAGCGTCCTTCCTCTCATATTCTTCTTCAGGTGTTACAGCTAATAACTGTTGCGAAATGGCTTGAAAATTCACGTAGGCTTCTTCTAAGTTTTGTATGCGTGATTCAACTTCTTCTTTCGTGGTCGTTTCTGGATTCTCTGTTACACGATTTGCAAAATTTCTAATCGTTGTTAATTTTGCTTTTATTTATTATTAGTTTTGAATCCTCTTTGTATTGTAACTCTGTTTGTCCGTTGAATTTGAATCACTCCATAGTTTTCTCAACGTTTGTTACGGCTTGATCCTAATACGTATTGGTAAGTCAAAAAAAGAGTCACTTACATAGGTCAGTCGATGTATACACGAATAGAAACAAAATTTTGTTTTGTTTGTACTGGAAATTCTAGAAGATTCAAAGACGTAATAATTCACGAAATGTCTAGCAATATCACTTTGTTGTACAGATATATTTTTATTTAATTAATCGTCGTTTTGTTTCCTTGTCGAACCTTGTTCCAGTTTAATTGTTTTCTTGATATCGACGAATCCACGTTGCGTTAATACGAATTGTTTCTTGTTTTACTCATGCACGCGGATCCGGCTCGAGGGACCAGTTTCATGTTTGGGTTAAAATGGTTCGATTGTTGTAATAATTGAGTTTGTTAGTGGACTGTATAATTATTTTTGTTGTAATTTAAATTGTGTACTATTCACAATATTGAGAGCGATCGTTATAGTTATTATAGTACATTGTCACACGTTCGCTCTGTCGTCCATTTGGAAGTCGACTAGCTTCAAATTCTTAGAGCCGTTAGCGTACGCGTCCTTGTCATCCCCACTCTCATACATCCTCGATCCGTTATAAATATGATTCGTTGTATACATGAGCTTCTTAATCTAGACAAACGGAATGACAGAGACTCTAACTAAAAACGCGATGCATGTGCTACAAAGTTCTACAAATCGTTTATTCCGAGAAACTGTTATTTGTATCCGATAGCAAGTGATAATCGACGTGAATACATATCACCATTCGCTTATAAATCGTGATCCTCTCCTTTACGTAAAGCCCGAAGACATCTTCCTGATTCCTAGAAAGCTCTGATTCTTCGCCTGCATCGCATCGTAATCATCAAGGTTCGTTACTCGCTCTCTGAAGACATCGTCTGTTTGCTGTAACGGAAGTCCAAGGAAACGAGACCTTTGATCAACATTTAGATAAGTATATTCATACGCATGCCGTTCGATTCGCTTCTCATATTGATCCTGACTCTGACAATCGAAAGAAGATTGCGCCGTCGATAAAGACACCGTTGAGCTACAGACCTATTGTTACGCGTATTACCATCTGACAACGTAATACAGCTTTGGAAACGCTTCACCAAAAAACTTAACCTGGCGATTCGAAAACTTTAGGTTCTTTATTATGACGGGTTCCCTTGTGATGTATATTTTGCACGAGGACAGAGTTAATAATGAACGCTAGTTGGATTCGAGTCATTTTCTGAGCCATATGCGTAACAAGGGGAAGACGGGTGGCGCGAAAGCGAGGGCCCAGAAAATTAATAAAACTCGGTAAATTAAAAAATTGGCATCGAATATAAGGAGGAGGGGAAGGCTATAAAAGAGCCTGCGCGGAAGGAGGAGGTCTCTTAGCGCTGAAAGCACAAGTATCGAGGTACAAAGAAATTAAAAAACGAAACATTGAGATTACTGATTAATTATCAAAAGTTATTTTCGATTTCGGAGTGTAAAATCCGTGTTCATGTGTGAAAATAGTCAAGATGTGGGTGGAAAACGAAGACCAAGCAAAGGGGAAAGACAGGCGAGATATTCCCATAAAATAAACAATAATTAAACGAACATTTTAGAAATTGTTATTAATCGAGATTTAGCTAGGTTGTAAGTGAATAGAATTAGGTGCATAGAATTAATTAAATACCATCAAGCGAATAGTTTTTAAGAGGATAGAATTAAGTAAATAGTGCTAAGTGTAGAAAATAAATTAAATAGAATTAGGTCAGCTATATTGAAGAAAATAAAATTAGGTCACATATCAGGAGTACAAATTGAAAATGCGGGATTTTTTTCTATTTTTGAACGTTTATTCTGAAAAAATGGTAACAAATGAATTATTCAAAGTATTGTCCATCGCTAGCCACAACTTTTTCCCATCTTTCTGGCAATTTACGGATACCGTCGCGAAAAAATTCGGCCGGCTTGGCTGCTATCCAGTCATCGACCCATTTTTGGGCTTCTTCGTAAGAATGGAAGCGCTGGTCAGCTAGGCCATGTGTCATCGATCGGAAAAGGTGGTAATCGGAAGGAGCAATATCTGGGCTATACGGCGGGTGGGGTAAGACTTCCCATTTCAGCGTTTGTAGGTATGTTTTGACCGGCGCTGCAACATGTGGCCGAGCGTTGTCATGTTGCAAAATTACTTTGTCGTGTCTTTGCTCGTATTGTGGCCGTTTTTCTTTGAGTGCGCGGCTCAAACGCATCAATTGAGTTCGGTATAGTGCTCCTGTGATGGTTTCGTTCGATTTCAATAGCTCATAATACACCACACCCAGCTGGTCCCACCAAATACAGAGCATGAGCTTGGCGCCGTGAATATTTGGTTTGGCCGTCGATGATGATGCATGGCCGGGGTAACCATATGATTTTTTGCGCTTCGGGTTATCGTAATGGATCCACTTTTCATCACCAGTGACAATGCGATGCAAAAAACCCTTCCGTTTTTGCCGTTCGAGCAGCAGTTCGCATGCAAAAAAACGGCGCTCGACGTCTCTCGGCTTCAGCTCATACGGCACCCAATGTCCTTGCTTTTGGATCATTCCGAGGGCTTTTATACGATGGGAAATGGCTTGTTGTGTCACTCCCAATGAATCTGCGAGCTCTTGTTGAGTTTGACACGAGTCTTCATTGAGTATTGCCTCCAATTCAGCATTCTCAAACTTTTTCACTTGGCCCGGCCGCTCTTTGTCCTCAACGTCAAAATCACCACTTCTAAACCGCACAAACCATCTCTCGCACGTTGAAACCGATGGAACATGACTCGGATAAGCCTCGGAGACCAATCGATGTGCTTCAGCAGCACTTTTCTTCAAATTAAAGAAGTAAATTAAAACTTCCCGCAAATGCTGTTTTGTTGGCACGAAACTCGACATATTGAGAGCTCAAAAAAACTATGAATTTGACACTGCGACAAATTGACACATACTGAAAATTAAAGCTATAAGACGTAGCTTTGACATGAACATAGTCACAGTACTGCCTGATGCGTATAGCGTTAGTAACGCCATCTGTTATCAGGGATACTATCCTGATACTATCAGGGGTACAAATTGAAAATGCGGGTTTGATAACAGATGGCGTTACTAACGCTATACGCATCAGGCAGTACTGTGACTATGTTCATGTCAAAGCTACGTCTACCCTGATACTATCAGGGGTACAAATTGAAAATGCGGGTTTGATAACAGATGGCGTTACTAACGCTATACGCATCAGGCAGTACTGTGACTATGTTCATGTCAAAGCTACGTCTTATAGCTTTAATTTTCAGTATGTGTCAATTTGTCGCAGTGTCAAATTCATAGTTTTTTTGAGCTCTCAATATGTCGAGTTTCGTGCCAACAAAACAGCATTTGCGGGAAGTTTTAATTTACTTCTTTAATTTGAAGAAAAGTGCTGCTGAAGCACATCGATTGGTCTCCGAGGCTTATCCGAGTCATGTTCCATCGGTTTCAACGTGCGAGAGATGGTTTGTGCGGTTTAGAAGTGGTGATTTTGACGTTGAGGACAAAGAGCGGCCGGGCCAAGTGAAAAAGTTTGAGAATGCTGAATTGGAGGCAATACTCAATGAAGACTCGTGTCAAACTCAACAAGAGCTCGCAAATTCATTGGGAGTGACACAACAAGCCATTTCCCATCGTATAAAAGCCCTCGGAATGATCCAAAAGCAAGGACATTGGGTGCCGTATGAGCTGAAGCCGAGAGACGTCGAGCGCCGTTTTTTTGCATGCGAACTGCTGCTCGAACGGCAAAAACGGAAGGGTTTTTTGCATCGCATTGTCACTGGTGATGAAAAGTGGATCCATTACGATAACCCGAAGCGCAAAAAATCATATGGTTACCCCGGCCATGCATCATCATCGACGGCCAAACCAAATATTCACGGCGCCAAGCTCATGCTCTGTATTTGGTGGGACCAGCTGGGTGTGGTGTATTATGAGCTATTGAAATCGAACGAAACCATCACAGGAGCACTATACCGAACTCAATTGATGCGTTTGAGCCGCGCACTCAAAGAAAAACGGCCACAATACGAGCAAAGACACGACAAAGTAATTTTGCAACATGACAACGCTCGGCCACATGTTGCAGCGCCGGTCAAAACATACCTACAAACGCTGAAATGGGAAGTCTTACCCCACCTGCCGTATAGCCCAGATATTGCTCCTTCCGATTACCACCTTTTCCGATCGATGACACATGGCCTAGCTGACCAGCGCTTCCATTCTTACGAAGAAGCCCAAAAATGGGTCGATGACTGGATAGCAGCCAAGCCGGCCGAATTTTTTCGCGACGGTATCCGTAAATTGCCAGAAAGATAGGAAAAAGTTGTGGCTAGCGATGGACAATACTTTGAATAATTCATTTGTTACCATTTTTTCAGAATAAACGTTCAAAAATAGAAAAAAATCCCGCATTTTCAATTTGTACTCCTGGCATTTAAACCGGTAGGCGAAACGTGCAGCGTATAAGTAAGTGAGAGTGGGAGAGAGAACGAAAGACAGTGAACCGTATGACAGATAGAGGGATAGAGGTACAAGCGAGACATCGGCTCGAAGAGCGGGGCAGGCGGGTCTGGTGGTGTGCGTGGGTGTGCGCATCGAGTGTACAGCTCCATACCAGCGTACGAAATAATAACAGATTTTCAAGCCGGGAATACGGAGAATCTGTGTACGCGAAATAGACGAAAATAATATAAAAATAATCGCTGAGATTACCGAATTTAAATGCATTGTACGGGGTATCAGTGACCAGAAACCGAATATTGACATTTTTATAGATTGTTTTCTTTGTTAATAAACCCCACTCTCACCCACCTCGAAGTCTACATTAGTCCTGTGTTTGAGCTCGAATTCCTACGAAAATTAAAAATAATTGTGAACGATAAGAAATTACCGTTACAATATAGGAATCCTCATAGTAGCCATTACATAGTTCTACCGAAATATCTGGATAAATTATGAATATTTTACAAAAAAAACTATTACATATGGTATGTAATTGTTCCAACAATCATTTTAACGTATAATATACCTGACTCCCTAAAACGCACATTAGATATACATATATTTTTACCGCATTGTAGCAATAACTCGCGTGGAGGCAAGGAAGAAACGTTACGTTTACAAGTTGGTGGTGACAGATTTGGCATAACTGGGAATCGGCATCCTCTTCCTGGGATGGTGTCAGCGATAACGTGGATAGGTTAGGTGATTCTGCCCAAGTGCATACATAGATTTACATTTGGAATTAGAGGCATACAATTATATCGGCATCCCTATGTACATCACGATTGAAAAGATATAAAGGAATTTCGCTTCTTTTTATGAATCGGGTAATCTCGGTACCGACAACTTTTATGCATTGGTGAAAATTGGGCCCAACATTAATTTTTCATACTTAGGAAGGTAATATAGATAACGGGATTAGTCGTCTACCATGAATTATAAAATATCTTCGTAAAATGTACTGAAATACAAGAGAGCAAAATAAGAAATGTGCAAAATTCTGCAAACAAAAGCTGTTTTTAGATTGGTAATCGCTATCCAGTGACAGTTTAGCGACTTCAGTGAAATTATACTAGCCAACAATACTTAACTTTTTTATTCGTTTTTAATCGTACATAAATTATGTGACTACAATCTGTTTTTTTTTTATTATCAATATCGACTGTTTCCAGACATAGCATGAAGAAAATCACAATATACGATATTTCATTTTGTAAACAGTAAAGGTAGTATACGTATATACTTTTATGTCTATTTCGGTTATTTCATTTTTTTATCTGGTGCTGATCCACGTCTTTATTGTTGCTATATTGCGGTTAAAAACTTCTGAATTAGTATCCATCAATTCTTGAACGTTTCTCTGAAAGGGAAGTGTTTTCGAGTCGATATAACTTTGGAAAACTCCGAATGCTACCTGTTTTTCTAATGCACTCCAGCGAATTCAGGTGCATTTTCCGTATGGTGAAGCTAAAATAAATGTTATGTCATTCAGTACAATTACTTTTAACAATATGCCAAATACAACAGATTAAGAGCTCGAAAAAATGTATATTAAACTGTAACATAGTTACATGCGCTAGCGTAATTTTATTATTCCGAACGGCTATAAGAGCCGGAATTATATTCGGAAGCAACGAGCACAGCGGACGCTAGGCCACCGAACCCGGACCTAGCGTAAAAACGGGTGACGTCACGCCTCAGGAATTCGCTCGTCGCCGAAAACAGCAGGTCAGCGACCAGCTGGCCTTGCTCGGCGACGAGGGAGAGACGGGGGGGGGGGGGGGGGGGGGGCATGACAACGGTAGCTCGCATAATCGTTCGAATTTGACAAATCTTAAAATCGAAGCCACTGATCACGTAGAAGGGACCAGGTTGGGGGGAGAGTCTATAAAAGAGCCTGCACCGCAGGGAAGCGTCTCTTAGTACAAGTTTTCCCGAACAAATATATTTTGGTACAAGTCGCTGCAGTAAAGTACGTAGTGATTATTATTAGAATTGAAAAGTTCAAGGGATCGAGTAAAAATCACATCTCAGAAAGTCCGTGGTTCTGGAATTAAGGAAATAAATTCAAATCAAAAATAAAAAACAGTGTTAACGAGGTTTGAAGAAGGAGAGTCAGACAGGGGAGATAATTAAAGAAATAAGAAAATAATAATCAGGCGATAGATTTAAAGTGTAATAGATCAAGAAGAAGATAGGTGTAAAAATAATAGGATTAAGTGGATAAATCTAGGTATAGGAAATCAAGTGCATCGGATTCAGCGAGTAGTATTTAAGGAAATAAAATTAAATAGTGTGGATTATAAACCGGCAGTATAAACAGGAATTGCCCGATCGTGTGAGTGGAAGAGAGAAAGAGAGAAAGTGAAACAGGAGTGACAGAGAAAGCATTGTAAACAGAATTGATACATTCTGTCAAGGAGTGAGTTTGATGCGAGTGGGTGTGTGTGTGTGCGTCTTTGAAGTTACTGGGTCAATACCAACGCATTGACACGTAACAGAGATTCGAGCCCGAGAATACCGAGAATTTGAACACGCATAAGACGAAATAATGTTAAAATAATCGCCGGAATTACCAAATTTAGATGCACCATTCTAGATATAATCGAGGCCGGTGTTGGATACTCAGCTGGCGCACGGCGATCGATATTCGCCGTGCGTCGACCTGTTGCTGAGCTCAAGCACGCAGCGTTCGGTTGGGCGGATATAGTCGAGGCAGGGCTTCGCGGAGCCGAGGTTGTGCCTCGTAGGCATGCCGCGTTGAGCGAGAGGATGTCTCTCTCGCTTGACTTCGGCTTCGCTCACCGGCTATCTCTCTTAATTGACTTCAGCGCCCAACGACGTTTTCATATTCCGCAGCCATATTGGATATTTTGACACTTCTGTGAAAGACCGCCGGAACAGCGCACGCATTCGGAAGGCTCGGACAATTTTCACTTTTCTCAACCGGATCATCTTAACCTTTTTTGCTCACCAGAACTCAAATTAAAGTAAGCGTACATCGTTACAATTTAACGTAATTCAATGACGGTGAGGAGGTTCATATATCGGTACATTAGCACTAAAGGTCTCACACTTTGGCGTGCTCTGCAGCGCGGGCTGCACCACGTTTTTCACTCAATTATTTGCATGCTCGATTAATATAATTGCGTGTGTTGTACCAATTCACTATACTTTCCCCCAATTAAACTGAATGGGAAAGTGTTGTGAATTCAGTCTGATCATTTTGTGCATCCTCAAACTCACATTATTATGCTCTGAAGCGTAGACTGTTTCATAACCTGTCACACCAGAATTAGAAACAGTGGCCAGAATTTCATGTGCTAGCATTCACTTGCTGTAAGTTCTAATTCACGGTCTCATTGAGTACTTGGTGACAACATTGAATTTGTCTACGCACTCATTTATCTCATTGCGTGGCATGCTCCGCAGCACTGGCTGCAGCACGCACACTGCTCTCAGCGAGCGCACCGCTCTCATCACATACAGCACAATTAATATAATTGTGGGCTGCAACATCTCAAACCAAATTCCATTTCGAAAATTAAAGTCAGTTTTCAATTCTCAGATTTTTGGTGTATTTCGTTATATTATTTATCTTGTCCAAATTAAACTTATTATTGTAGTTATTTTATTTTCCTATATGTTCTAAATTCAGCTAATTTTTGTAATTGACATGCGGAAGGTACAATAAGCCGCTTTCTCAAAATACCATCTACAAGTCTGGTTTTATTTTCACCCTGTCGTGAGTGAAGACTCATATTTTTCCAATATATTCGCAGGTTCAAGATCTGTCAAGTTACACCGGATGGATTTCTCAAACAGCCGGAAACTGTAAAATAACTTGTTATGAAATTATTTCTTTTGTAAATAAACCCTACTCTCACTCACCTCGAAGTCTAACATTAATTAGCCCTGTGTTCGAGCCCGAATTCTCACGATAAATAAAATTATTGTTAACGATAAAAAAATTACCGTTACTATTACCGTTAATTACCGTTAGGAAAATGTATATTAAACAATATATTGCATCAATTATAATTACGATAGACTCTGGAAGCAATTAAATACTCGCAACACTAGGTACAAGAATGATGCATCTATTATAGATGTAGCACTGTTTCTAACTAAGTTACTAGCAATTTAACTCACTTGACCGTTTCCTTTTTGTCATGTCGGTTGCGGTTTTGCGAAAATTTCATCATCCATGTCCACACTGTGTACTCCATTATCTCGTTGAGCAGATATCAACGACGTTGACGAATGCCCGTGTTCCTCGCTCATTTAATCTTGAACGAACAAAGCAGCTGCACGAGCATCGCGTTGACTGTTACTTTCATCCGAATCTTCTCCGGAATGACCATTTCCTACTTTTCATTGTACGGCTTCTAATAATTTAGAAATCTGTAGTATTTCTTGATTTATTATGGGTTGTCGATAGTGCTCCTTGTGTATTCGGTCAGCGTGTCCTAAGAAATTAGCTAGATCGGATACTTCATTATCCGTGAGGTTAAAATTAATACACATAGTCACTTTATGTTTCCAGAGTATCGTTCCTCTCAAAGTTTCAGGTCTCTCGGCACCGCATTCTTCTGCGAATCTTCGCATCACCTCGCACGCACGATGATATTTGTAATCGCCTTTAAAAGTACCGGCGATTCCAAACACGTACGGATTCTTCTTATGTACTCCGGCTCTATCTCTATACTCTAAGAGTAAATCGACGCATACCAGGAGTTCCTTGTGCATCAATATGGGTACAGTGCGACTTAGTTTTCCGCGTATCGTAAATCTCACATACTTCTGAGCTGCCTGCTTCTCTTCAACTAAAAATTTTGTATATGCATCACCGATCGTACTTTTATCAATTTTTTGATAGCTTTTAAAGTCTTGGATGAAGATGCTCTCTATTCCACCCGCCCGGCGTCGGTTGAAAAGTTGAATAGAAGTAAGAACAAATGCAGATAACACATTCCAAGTCCTTTGCAAAAACTTTTTTGCAATAGTGTATAATTATTTTTTACACCATTTCTGAGGTACACTTGAAGTTTTTGAATACCGGATTTTGATGACAATATTACTTTCGACTGTCTTTTTTTGAGCGCTTGGGTTTCCAGAGCCGTTCGCGCAATGCTAGTAGAATAAGCCTCTGTCAGAAGTTTCAAAAAATCTTCTGCGTATGTCTGTTTTTTTTTATTCTGCTGCTTGATCCAAATCGAAACGCATAACTTTCCAGCCTGCTTAAGAAGAGTACCCAGTGACGTGGCAAGTGAAGGTGTCTTGAAGCCCGTTCCTGACTCATTTAAACCAGCCAAAGGTTGTACTGCAGCTATTGTGGCATCGTACCTTTTTGGATAAAAGCCACTGTAAAAGTCATGAATCTTATTTTCGTGAGATCTGACCTCGAGAAGGAACCGACTAATTTGCCGCAATTTTTGCCTTATCATGTCGTACAAATGTGGGTCTTTATATTTATGACGCTGCTTACTTCCAAAAAGAATAACGAACTCATCGTATCGGATGGCTTTGGCAACATCATCCTCTTGCATTGTCGGGAAAACTCGCTTTCGGAGAATGTCATTGGCTTGCGGATGAATCTGACCGATCATTTTTTTAGACCATAATAATATCGATCTTCATTTCGAACAATTTCGTTTCGCGCATCTTCGGTAGTGATGCCGCAATGAGCTCTTAGCATAGTCTGCTAAACATGCAGGGCATGTGGCGAAATCAGTGGCAACTTTTCCGTATTTAGCATTTGGTCGTCTAGTCACTTTTCGCTCACCCGTGTTCACCACTCTGTTCGTATTGAAATAAAACTGCCCCTTTTTACGAATCATACTCATAATTTTTTTCCGTTCATCCGATCCTTTTTCGAAACTTGAGAATTTCGCACCATCTTTCTCGGTTTTATGCAATCTAATAACGTGTCGGCTTAATTTTCCTTGGTCCTTTTTACAGTATATACAAAAGTCTTTTTTAATGCCAGATTCCACTCTTTTAACAAACATGTCTGTTGAGAATTCCTTCCTGGTGTAGTTGGAACGGCCCTGTAATATATTGAAAACTATGAGTTTTCACTCACGGCAGGGTGCTAAATAACCAGACTGACAGATGTTGGTAGAGCAAGTGATTTATTCTATCGTCGCACTATACAATATAGAAAATATGTAGAAAAATAATACAAATAAATATAAACAATGAATTTAATTAATAATTTAGAGAAGTACACAAAATATTACAAAATAAAATGAAAGTGAATTCAACGTGAATTTAAACTAGACAGTGTAATAAAATGGTAATCAAATTGTAATAAAAACTATTTTATTTTATTAGTTTCTATTTACTTCGTTCGCTTGACTAGCAAAAATCCAAAGTGGCTGATATTATTCTTGATCCTCGGTTTCTGAGGACTACTCTATTGAATCTATATATTCCTACGCAACGAGAAAGAGTTCTCAAATGGAAATAAGTCAAGAGTACATGTAACAATTAATAGAATTTTATTGCCACGTATTGACAACTTGTTGTGATTATCCTCATACTTGGACAATTTGAAGATCGATCATAAGAGTTACAAGATTTGTTATTTTTGTTTGGCATCAACTACTCGACAGAAAAAATCCTTATTCTCCCTAAATATTCTGATAACGACATCTGTCTCGGGACAGCTATATTCACAAATATACATAATTATCTTTCATCACCCATGACATCAATATTGTGGTATCACACATCGCCTACCAAGGTTCATAATTATATGACATAATTATATGACAAACATAGAAATCCATACCATACAGCACGCACACCTATAAAGACCAACTACCGTTACTCAAGCTATAGTTATACTGCCAAGCAGTCAGGCTATAGTCTCACGAAAGATATGAAGAACAATCTAAAAGGAACACGCTAAATAACTATAACCAAGGAGAGGAAATTAACGGGACAAATGGGCTACAGGACGACTATCAGATATAGTAATACCCTGCTGTACCGGCAGAGCTTGGAAGAAGAGCGAGGAAGTCGGTATAAAAGGACGCGACATACCACAGTCGGAGAGCATTCTGTTCACAGACTTTCGCCAACATCCGGAATCTTCCAAAGGAGGACCAGCTAACCAACCAAAGGAGGACCAGCTAATCGACCAAAGGAGGACCAGCTGGACAACCAAAGAGAGGACCAGCCATCCAGCTAAAGAAGGACCACCTAGTCAACCTAAGGAGAAGCACCTTCAACCGCACAACTCCAAGGGCCAGGCCTGATACCTCTGGCCCAGGGAAAATGAACATCTTCCAAGGTCAACTACTGAGCCACCAGTCATTCAAGTAGCAGAGTATCCAAGCCGACAAGATCTACCATCGAAAATAAACCAAGTGGTATGGATAAAAAATATATTGAATCCATAGGGACTTAAAAAACACCCTAAAAACTAGCTAGAGCCGCTCCTGTCGCATTTCCAATGCGCCGATGCACTGAGGATGCACCACGCTGACGCCTCCACCGGAACAGCGGCGGGACCAGCGAGTAGATCGCGTAGCCAGGAGAGCTCGAGCGAGAGCTCTGTCCTCACTACAGTCCACTCAATATAGGTATAGAATAGGCTACCTCCGAAGGCGAGGAATAATAACAGAGCCGATATATTAAGTGCGCAACTAAGTTCCCGCTGTTTTCCAAGAAATGGCTCCAGTAGTAAGTGCTGGTCGATTGGGTAATAACCAAAACGTCATGAACCAAGCTTAGACATATGGTAAACAAACCGCTTTGACACATTAGTGATTTTGTTTTTGCGTCAAATACTTTTGGTTGTGTGAAAATGTCTGATTTTGTGCCAAATAATCGTCATTTGCGGGAAGTTTTGCTTTTCTTCTTTCATTCGAAGAAAACGACGGATAAAGCGCATCGAGAACTCCAAAAAGTTTACGGAGATGCTGCTCTAAGTGAAACTACATGCCGTGATTGGTTCCGTCGCACAGTGGGGCCGATTCCTGAAAAGCTGGTCAAAAGTCGGAACCGTAGTTCATTCTGTTTGACATATAGTATATAAGGGTTTTTGGGGTCGCTGATTACGAATCTGAAGTCAAAATAGTGAAAAAACAAAATAGCGGGTTCAAAATGGCGATAGTAAATCGAAAATACTCAGTTATAATACGGAATGTTTATTGAATTTGTATGAAACTTGGTTTCTGTAAGTTTTCAAGGTCGCTGAATATGAATCCGGTGTAAAAAAAACAAAAATCAAAATGGCGGATCCAATATGGCGGACGCAATTTTTGTAATCGGCCGGATTCGCTTGAAACTTGTTATTTAGGGGTTTTCGAGGTTGCTGAATACGAATCCGGTGTGAAACAAACAAAATTCAAAATGGTGGATCCAATATGGCGGACCCAATTTTCCAAATCAACCGGATTTGCTTGAAACTTGTTACTCGGGGGTTTTTGAGGTCGCTGAACATGAATCCGATGTGAAAAAGACAAAATTCAAAATAGCAGATCCAAAATAGCGATTATAAAAATTGATTAACTTTTTATAAATCTGTAAGTAAATTATAATATATATTTGATAAAAAGTAATAAAACATCTACTTTTACATCTGTAATTCTATTGATTAAAATCACTTTTGAAAGACTCATTTTATACGCGATATTTACAAGTTACATTTCCTTTTTTTATTGAAGTGAATGTACTTCAGTTACATTCAAGTAATTTTTTCTTTGAAGCACATATTTCTTAAAATAAATTTCTGAAACAAAATAGATTTTGTGAAATAAAATTAACATGTTTAAACAGTTAATTTATAATTATTTTAGTTTAAGTAAACATTTTTTAATATTACTGTATAATAATTTGATTTACAGTTTAAAAATAAATGTATTTGGATTACAGAGTAATGATTTTCTTGTTTCAAAGAAATATTTTGTACATATTTGAGATAAGTAATTACATTTTTAATCATTTATAAAAATATTGAAAAATGTATAATTCAAATATATAAGAAAGTGTAATAAAGAACACGACAATTTCGTCCGCCATATTGGATCCGCCATTTTGAATTTTGTTTTTTTGACACCGGATTCGTATTCAGCGACCCCAAAAACCCTCGAGTAACAAGTTTCACAAAATTTTATTCATTTGAAAAAAACGTGCAACAAGTGGTTAATGTGAATTTGTAATTTTTTATATTCAAATGTGCACTAAAAACAAAGTTGCAGCTAGCTGCAGCTGATTTTTACTAATTTTGTTACATAACAGTACAAACTTTAATTTAAAACTTGTTTCGTTGCGGAACACTGCGGAACTTTAAACTTTTTCCCTGTTTTTCTAAAATGATTGCACATAATTTTTCATTTTTTTCTACTTTAGACATTGTTTAGCTATTAATTTATATGTATCTGTTATAATTTTCGACGAATATGATACTAAACTACTTTCTTCAACCTGAAACCTCCATTTTGCAGAATTAAGAAACACTAATTTTACGATTTTCTACGAATTTTTTAATATGACGCTTGAATATGAGCTCGAAAGATCGAGCTATTACTTGCGCGAAGGTCTCTTTTGTACTGGCTTATACTTGCCAGGTATACTCCACTAGCCCTTATAAAATGTTCCATTATATTCTTTAAACATTACTCTATCCACCTATGTACTCTAAATCCTATAAAATGAAACTTCATTTTTCGACTTTTTACCAGCTCTTCGGGAATCGGCCCCACTGTGCGTCGGTAGAATAGATCGCCGGAAAAATTAGTGACCCACATAGTAGATTTGTGACGTGTACAAAGCCTAGCCACGTTTCGGCCACTGCTTCCCCTAGCGGACTAAGAATCAGTTGTTAGTTTTAGCGTCGTTAAACGTATTGAGAACGTGTGAATAATTATATAAGATTGTTTGATATATATATAATATATATCGCATACATATTCAAATATAAGTTTATATAGTGAATTTAATTCTTTGAAGTGAAATAACATACTGCCAGTGAGTAAACTGAAAATATTTTTACTAAAAATATATACCACGTCGATTAGTTATACTATGAAAATATTTTGAGGTTGTGAACCGTTTTCATGAAAAGTATCTCTCAAATAAAAAACTAAAAATAATTATTTTCAATTAATTTTTAAATATTTAATTCAAAAACTTTCTCATTAACATCAATTTATTTAACTGAAAAATGTAATTGTTTAAAACACATTGTTGAGCTATACGCTTAGTATGGCGTTTTTGTGTTGTAAACCACTTCTATGAAAGATAACAATTTCAAAGATAACAATTTGATGTTGCTAGAGCCGCGGTGGCGTAATTAGTAACGTACCAGGCTAGAATTCTGGAGTTCCCGGTTCGAACCCGGGCTGTGGCAATATTTTTTCACGATTTCTTTAGAATTTAAAAATCGTCAGGTCTGGTTGCCTCATTAATTCTTAATGAACGAGTGAGGCAATTAGAGCTGAGAAATAATTAAAGATTCGATTGTTAGAGATCTTTCTGCGATCGATAACATAGGGATCCAGGTGGCGCTGACTGTAACCGGGTTGCGGTTGCGGACTCTAACTGCCAAAAATATTCCATCATAGAAATTTGGTCAATAACATTGTCGCTTAAGATTTATCACTCTAAAGAAACATATGACCGCATATTGATTAATTAATTCATCTGAATAAAGGATAACAATTTCAAACAGATTCATTGAAAGTTCATTAATGATATACAAATTCATTACAAAAAACTGAAATTTAATATTTTTAACTGATTTTTGAAACTGAAAAATAAAAATTTTAACTGATTATTGACTATCTATATACAAAAAAATTAACTTTTCCAAATAAATTAATGATTTCTCAAGGTTAATTATTTTACAATGGGAATAATGATATTAACAAATTGAAAAATAATTTGATTGAAATAATTAAAAAAATGACATCTTGGCTTCATATATAAATTAAAATTGTGAAAAAAAGAAAAAAAAAATTATCAAATATTTAATTTGCAATAAAAAAAATTGAAAAATAATCATAATGATGTCGTTATAATTTTCTAAGTGAATAATTTGTTAATTTCAGAAATGGGTAAAAATTCAGCAGAATACATGAGAATGTACAGGAAACGAAAACGTGAAGAGAAGTTGGCAGCAGGACGAGTGGAGCAGTGAAATATCGCTCGCACTAACACTCAACGTACGCGAGATTTTAGAGCACGTGTTACCAATTCAATTCTTAATTTTGCACCATCAACGAGTAGATTGGATAACATCAGAATTATCGTTGATCATGCAACTTTAAGACCAGCGACATCGGCATTTCATGTGGGCCCATCGACTTCAACAGCAGCAGACGGCAATCCTATGGAAGGAGAAGCAACATCGGATATAGGTGAAGCACAGTACGCTGCATGTGATGAAGAAGAACAACAACAAGCAGTTAATTATTCAAAGATTTCTCGATTCTTTAGAATCGAGTGTATATGTATCGTATTTTAGTTATCATAAGCCGATCGTTTCAAGTACAGCGATTTTAAATGAATAAAAAATTTGCAAACGCATTAAAATTGAATTCAATTGGAATTATTTTTTTGAGTAAAATCCGCCTTGTGCACAAATCCTCAACACACTTTCGTTCCGCATGTTCTCGCTACAAGATGTTTACACATCAATATCTCGAGTACTAGCAGACTCGCTCATTTTTTTTCCTCTTCTTGGCATTAATTCATGTATTTCTTCATCTACCTCGAGTATTACCGTGCCTTCTTCTTTGTCACCTCTTCTAGTTTTAGGTTTAATCCTCTTCACCACTTTTATGCAAAATCCTTCTTCTTTCCTATCAATATTATTCTGCTTCTTGATCGTGTCTATTAAGTTCTCATCTTCTTGTTCCATTTCATCTTGATCAATATTTATAACTTAAGCTTTGGTTTTATCTTCTTTGGTTCCACGATCTCAAAGTCTTTCCCTAGCTTTTCACTCACTGTGTCCCTCAGCTGCTTGATCTCTCTCACACTCTCTCACCCAACTATTACTGATTCTTTACCTCCTTTTCTGAGTTTTGTTATACCTGCGGCTAAATTTTTTATACATATCTACTTTTTTTTTTTACTATTTCCTTGGTTGTTTCACTCTCCTGCGCTTTCTTCGGCTTAGCAATCAGTATACTTTCTTTCTTTCCGTCTACTATCTCACTATAACTGTTTTGTCAACTCCCCACTACTTCCATGTTACCCTCTTGAAATTTTTATTTCATTTATTCTAGTTCCTGTTTAAAGGTCACCAACTCCGCCCGGATTATTTGCTTCATCTTTATTTTGATTTCATTCTTATATGCAACATCGTAGTTTATTTCTTTCACTGCTGCTTCCCGATGTAGTTGCTGCTGATCCTATTTGTCCTGATGATCCCACTCTTTAAATGGACCTTGGCATTTCACTACTTCGTTGTCTTTATAAGTCTTATGTTTACTTGCACATCCCGGGTGATTGCAGAGAGAGAGAGAGAGAGAGAGAGAGAGAGAGAGAGAGAGGGAGGGAGAGTCTCATCTGACTGGGTTAATCGTATATTTCGTCCGTACGCAAGTCAGCTAGATCGCTGTTCAGCCCTCGCGCAAATGCGTTTATCGTTGCGCGAAGAAAAAGAAAAAACATATGTTTAATTTTTCAAAAAGCACCCTCCCCCCATCCCTACCCCATTGTGGTGAAAATGGAAGTTGCTTCAAGGTCGTGATTGGAAAACCCTTTTTTCCGGGTTTTCCATGACAAAATCCATTGATTTTACTTTATTGCTGAAATTAAATTTTCTCACATATGGCGCTGCAATCGAAAGCACGTGTTCATTTCACAATAAGTTAACAACTACTTTTACTGTTACCCAGGAACAACGACGTGGACGTAGCAGTTTTTTTGTTCCCATCGGGGTGCTTGTTTTAGGTGAGTCCCCTTGCCTTGTTAGTACTTGTATGACAGATCTATGAACCAAATTGTAATTCATCGTCTTAAAATTTTGTCCACTACTGTATATTCCATTACTTTGACTTGCGCTCTAAAGTATCGTTTGTTTCTGCGAACACGTGTCATTGAAGGGAGTGATGAGAATTCCTGTGGTATTGTTGAATTGAATCTGAAACTGTAACGTGGCAGAATATTCGAGCTACGTCCTCCTCGCTCAACGGCTACCAGCACGATCGCTCAGGGCTGCAGGGGATGATTTTCGTATTTTATTTATTCTTTATTTTTATTTTTTTTGTTGTATTTTTTTTTATATATATAACATGTTCGATAGGACCGAGGGATGGAGAGGGAGTACGAGGGAGAGGAGAGCAATGGGACGACTTCGGGAACTTCGGACCGATATTTTATGTTTTCTTGGTCAGAATATGCCACGTTCCCGACGACGCACCAAAGAGTACGCGGCCTTCCATCCTTAGCGGCCGTCGACTCACGGGAATCTATGTATCTCCGAGAGTCATCTGCTGGGCTACGCGCAACGTTGGAATTGTCTATCGCTAAGGAATACCTTGTCCAGCTGAGGCGCTAGTCGCGGTCAGCGTGCGACACCGGTTCCCCCAATTAACCGAGTTTAGCGGGTTAAGTGGGGATCATAGGTTACGGGCACGCGTGCCGGCAGGACCTCGGGGCTTTTTCCCGGTGATCGTCGAGTAAGGAGGACGTAACTCTCTGTGTCATCTTTAGTAGTCCCGTACAACCGTTGGCAACCTTTGGGGATATCAATATCGACCGGTCCGTCTATCCACAATTTGTATTCGATCCTCTCTATAATCTGGACCCGAGGATTCAGGTCGGAAAAGACACTCGAGATTTCCCGGAAGTCGAGGAACAGCACATCAGCGTCGGGTCGGTGAGCTCTCTTCCCTTCTACGGTCTGTCGCTAATATTATTCTATCATTTGATTTGTTCATTCTAAATTTATTCGAGCTTGGTTACCCCTGCGGCTCTGGTACACTGCGTGCAGAGTGTTAAGTTGTATTGGGTATCGCGGCGTTTAATAAGAATAACCGCGAGATCGTATAACGTATAGAAGCCGGGGAAAAGTCACTAGATTAATTAATTGTTTTATGGTTAAATCGTGCGCGCGTTAGGCCGTTATCCCGAAGTGTGATGGTTTGTGTGGGATGGGAACGGGATAGACCGCGTCACGGATTGTAACGAATTAGGGGTTTGGATTGGAATGATTTTGTTTGAGTTGTCTTTCGTTTCGATTTAGAAGGTCGTGCGCGCGTTAGTACGTCGTCCCGTTGTGAAATTGATGTAAGAGGGACTGGCACGTTATAGACCGCGTCGCGCATCATTCAAATCAATTGACGTTTCTCTGTTTTATTTATTTATTTATTATTTATTATTTACTATCTTATTTATTATTTATTATTTATTATCTTCTTTATTATTTATTATTTATTATCTTATTGATTAGTCATTATTTCTTATTTATTATTTATTGGTTATTTGTTATATTTTATTCAACCAACGAGGTATTGATCTAGATTATTATTCCCACTTTAATTATTTTGTTATTATTATTATTCTTGGTTATTATTGAGTTACCGACCATTATTTGGTCGTTATTTGACATCTTACGGACCGTAGAAAGTCTCGGTGGTTTGACTTTTACACGGCATACATTATTCGAAATTGTAGTAGTAGGCCGTGGGTCGCTTCGCGTACGTGACCTCTCGACGTCCCGTTGTTTTGGTTTCGGTTTTGTTTGGAAGTATGTGGGATTAGCTCGGGATAGGCCGTATCGCAGACTGGGAACAGGGACCACCGAGCATTAGAAATTTATCGAGGAATATTATAGGAAAATAGAAGCAAGCGAGATCGGCTATATGACATATACCGTGTATGGGAGTGAGTGAGAGCGCGGGATAACTGCTACCACCGAATTAACGATTAAAGTTAAGATATCTGACACGCTTTAGAATATTGTTAAAAGAAAAACGGTTTATCTTACGGGACATTTTATTTAAGTTCAGTAGCGAGGTTTGCCGGAAACTCGCAATTGTTTGTTAAGAAATCAATAAATCGCCCGAACGGCTTTTGTAAGTCCCGTACCTGCTATTGTTGTTTCAATTATTTACTGCAATTATTTTATTTGTTTATTTATTATTTATTTAGTAGCCTACCTTCCTCTTTCTCGTTTGGCGTATTTGTTGATCTTATTTTACCATTTGCCCGCGTTCCTTAATTTTAATGACTTATTTTAATTAATGGATTTTATTCGTAGCTTATTCTTGTTTTTATCATATTTGACTAAGAAGTAGCTTGACAGCCCGAACCCCCCACTCTGCCTTGAACAGCTGTAGCTGGCCTGGGTCGAGACTGGTCATCCCACTCGGTATTTTTCCTTCCGGCGCGAAAGCGCCTGGCGCCCATCTCGAAAGAGGAAATAAAAAGGAAGGAAAAATAACTTGGACCAGTCATAGGTAACGTGGTGCGTTGAGGCACAAATTTACCGTTACAAAACATATAGAAAAAGGATGAGTTTTCACTCACGACAGGAGTGAAATAACTAGACCATAGATCTAAGTACAGAAAGTGGTTTTTTATTCTACCATCGACTTCATAACTACAAAAAATATATATAAAAAATAGCACAAATAAATTTTGAGTGAATTTCAATGAGATGCACGTTCAATTATATTAATTGTCTCAAGCGTTCATGAAGCCAGGGTTGACGGCGAAAAAAGTGATGCTGTTTGTGTGGTGGGACTGGAAGGGAATCGTCTACCATGAGCTACTTTCAGTTGGTCAGACGATTGATTCTCAACTCTACTGTGGATAACTAGAGAGCTTACGCCAAGCAATTGAAAGAAAACGGCCCGAATTGATTAATAAGAAAGGTGTTGTCTTCCATCATGACAACGCCCGAGCAAATACTTCTTTGATGACCCGTCAAAAACTGCGAGAGCTTGGTTGGGAAGTTTTGATGCATCCACCGTATAGTCCAGACATAGCACCCTCTGACTATCTTTTTTCCGATCTCTGCAGAACTCTCTCAATGGAATTAAGCTGCTTTCAAAGGAAGCCTGTGAAAACCACTTGATTCAGTTTTTTAACCAGAAACCACAGAAGTTCTTCACCGATGGCATCATCTCTACCCGAAAAATGGCAAAACATTGTCGATAATAATGGAGCATTTTTGGTTTAAATAAATTCATTTTCACACTATAAGAAAACCAGTTGAATTTTACTAAAAAAAGGCCAGGAACTTTTTCCCAGACCCAATATATTATATTATTAATATAATTGACTCTCCATAGACCTTGCTCAATCTGCTCAAATATTTTTCTGCGTTTACCTGCATTTTTGTTAAATATATCGACGGAGTTGTCCTGGTAATCGGTACATCAATTATTTCTCCATCTGCCACGTTCTATAACCTACCTACTTAACAAATTTTACAGTCCACTAAAAATCGAGCGTACATTAAAAAGCAAAATCTCGAGTACGAACCCTTTTGCCGATTTTTTATCAAACTGCCGATTTTGTATCAAACTGCCGATTTTTCCATCGTTTAAGTTTATTGTCTTAGTTTAATTGCTCGAAATTTGTGTGAATTAATACCATCACACCATTTTAGCAAAAAAAATCTAATTCACAACTACTTTCATAGATTTGCAACAAATGCAATACCAAACATCCTTTGAAGTTCGAGTTAGTTAGATAGTTGCGGCCGTCAGAGTCTGTCTTGACAGGCATCTTACAAGTATTTTAAAGTGACATAAAATAGCAACCCATGTACCAAATTTACTTGTACGTCATGTTTGAATTTGATCATTCAAATAATTCATAAGAAATAGAGGTTTGAATTTTTAAAATGCTTAATGCATACACATTCATCCAGATATTTTAGTGAACCACTTTTCAGAATGGTTTGGAATCTTTTAAGTATACTGACATTGGAATTACAACCAAAAATTCATGGAAACAGATATTCCTCTGTGAACAAGTCATTCGGGTTTCCTTGACAAGTTGTTGTTCCCAAGTTTACAATTATAGGTATTTCTAAGTGATAAAAACTTAATACCCCTTTTGAAATGATGTGACATACCGACGGAGAAGGTGGAGAAGATGACTCAGTCTTGACATTGCTCCGTCATGCTCTGCTATATCTTCGGTATTCTTGACATTAAAATTCAGCGTACACTAATGGTAGTCGTCTTGTTCCGGCAGGTATTGGATCAGTGGTTAAATTACAAATATTTTTCATAACTCCTGTGGCTTTGTGCTGGAAAAATTAAATAATCCTATATCGACCGTTTCGCTAAGAAAATTCGAATCAAAAACGGTTAAAATAATACTGCATCACATGAAACAGTCGCAGAGTCAACAACGTATTACAGAATTTTATGGATATTTCAATTCGATAACTTTAAAAGTAAAGATGCGACTTCTAGGTCAAACTATGATATTCCGTCGCAATCGTGAAAAATGTGGCTTACCAACATTTTTTATTCCATATTTCGACGTATGACATAAAGTAGTGGCAAATTCTTGGAGAATTCGCTGGATCAGCGGTTTCAGAGTAACTCAAATCAGCAACAACACATATTTGAATTTTATAAATAATTTCATCTGAAGACTCTGTTAGTACATTGTAGTTCATTAGTAAATTGATTCATAAAATACTGAAAACTTTCATAAGTTTTTTGTTTAATACGACATTTCCACCTAAACTAAACTTGACTAACACGTAGCAGGACGATTATCTGGATACATCAGTACGTTTTGTTATAGACTTTCTGCGTGATGATGCAATGTCTGCTCAGCGCCGGTCAGTTGGTTGGCTCACCACTGACAACAGGAGAAATTTCTTTATAGGTTGCATATTTTATTTTATGGTTCACTTCGGCTTTCTTTCCTATCTTGCTAACTCACTTTATCGCTTTATATCGTAAGCGAGTGAATTCGTGGCACCGGGGTGGATTTACGCCCACATTACGTGCTTCTGCTGTATAGACAGCTAAGTACCGCCTACTAAATTTCTTAAGCGTTCACCCGTGAGCAGAACAAGTGAGCTTATCTGGATGTTGTTGGTAGAGTGGTGCCGTTTAAAGACTGACTGTTGGCGCTGAAGGTAGTGAGCTGACCACGGGACGCAAAATCGTTGAAATTTTTACTGGATGAGCCGTCAGTGTGATAACTTTGAGACCACCAGGTCCGTGAGGAATGGTTCTGGTATTGTGGTAAGCGCCTACCGGATGAGAAGTTGCCCTGGTGTGGGAGCTGAGATATCCTCAGGATCATCACTGAGCGGTTCCAAAGGCCTAGAACTGTGAACAGCCTTCATTTGAGCGAGCAGTGTAGTTAGCTCCTTATAAGTGATCATTGTTTTGCCCACAGTCCGTCGGAGATGACATTTAACAGACTTCACTGCTGCTTCCTTCTTGCCACTCATGTGTGGCACCGCTGCAGGATTGAACCGTCATTGCACACCATCCTACGAGACTGCCGCCGTAATGGTGAGATTATCTGTGGAGCCTAAGGTGAACAAGCGATGCAGCTCCTTATCAGCACCGACAAAACTCGTGCCATAATCTGAGTAGAGAGTGCGAGGAATTCCACGTCGTGCTGAGAAGCGCCGGAACGAAGCGAGGAATCCTTCGGTTGAGCAGCCACTTACGGTTTCTAGATGTAATGCCGTTATAGCCATATGGACAAAAACCTAAATACAGCCTTTGTGTATTTTGAGTATTTTTGTATGACTCGAGAGAGGGGTAGTTGACGCATCAGTTGATGAGCACAAATGCCCCTCTGCCAAGCACAAACTACACAGCGCAAGATGTGAGCCTTGACTGGAGCTTTTCCCCTAATAACCCAATGGGCCTGCGTGGCTTGCGCCAAGGTGAACTGAGTTCCTCCGTGAAGCATACGCCGACGATCCTGGTCAATGATGAGCGACGAGAGATGCGATTGACGAGGAAACATCGCTAGATAACTTCCTTCAAAAGTAAGCGATGATTGCTTGAGTCGACCTCCCACTCGAATGACACCTTCCTAGTCAAGGTAGGCTATCAGCTGACTTATGGGATGAGGGGTTGGCAACAACGATCCAGATTACAGTATCTTCAGCTCATACATGAAGAAACCTGCCTGCGTTGCCTTAATCCAAAAGACCTTCGCCTCGTCCATCTCTTGTGCCGATATAAGCGTGACCGGTGTTGAGACTATACCTTATACAAGATACCAGCGGTACTCCTGCTTTGTTGTAGCCACCACGAGTGCTACCCCTGGCCGAGATTCCAACACACCTAGATTCTCACTCAACGCAGGCTGGGCTGGCCATGGCTCCATTGGTTGATTGAGCCATGGCAGCCCTGTCGACCACAGCTGATGAGCTTTGAGTTGATCCGTCGTTATGCACCTTAAGGCACAGTCTGCTGGATTGGAAATGCCTGAAACATGTCACCAATGAGCTTTTACGTAAGTTCCTGTATTGAAGTGACTCTGCTCCTGACATATTTCTTCCAGCGTGATGGGTGCGTCTTGATTCACATGAGCGTTACCAGAGAACCCGTCTACAAACGAGTTGCTGTAATGTTCAATTTGAGAGTGGCTTGAACTCGTGAGATGAGCTTTGCCAATAGCAGCGCTGCCGTAAGTTTTAATCGTGGATTCATGACTAATCCACTTTTAAGATTAGCTACGATGCACACATATATTACAACGTTGTTTGTTGATATTTTACTTATTTAATTTTATACGACGAATAGTTATTTTGCGTACACCGAACTCGACAGCAGAATTATTTTCGCTTTCTTCACTTTTTAAATGTTTAATGATGTCCTCCTTTTCTTCCAAAGATAAGTGTTCGAGAGTATATGAGCATTCTGCTGCGCGTTGCTGGACTGCGCGCTGCAGGCTAGGGTGGGCAACCGTTCGCTGTTACTGCTTAGCGGCAGCACCTCACTGGAGCATTAAATTCACTGGGTCATCGTGCCGTGCAACAACTCGCTGCGCGCATACGCTCTTTGACAGCGCTGTAGACAACGGCTGTTTTAAATATGCAGCCATCTGGCGTAAAATTCTTGTTCAGCTCGGGTGTTACATCATAAAGCGTGCGTCTCAGTTGTGCATTTATTTAAAGTTCTCATTGTGCTACTCAGCCACAGAACAGTGTTACATCGCGAACATCCGTCTTAATTCACAGGAAGAATATCAATCACTATCAAATAATTGTAAAAATTGGCTTATTTTAAAAAAATATCTAAGACAGTTGAAAAAAGTGGATGATTTGACGGAGAATATTTCATATTTTGAATTAAAGCTCTCATGGGACGATCCGTCATCTTCATCAAAGAAGTGCGCAAAGCACTTCAATTCACGATCGTCGACACGGCTCTTGGGCTTGGTACGTACCAATATTTTTGTTTGCAATGGTGTAGCAATAGTCCTTAAACTTTCTTCAGACAACACGTTATACTTGACTCACCAGAACTACGTTCTACTTGCAGCACCAGATGTAGTAACAATGTCGGCAATATGGTTCGTAAAAGATACAAAAGGCCGAGACATTAAGCTTATAAAAAGTTAAATAAAAACTGGAAAATTTACTATCTCCGTCCGTGAGTGGGTCGGTGCTACCCACTGAACTATATGATAGGTTGTCTTTGTGAAATTATTGACTATATACAGTATGAGTTTCAATGTGTAACTTTCATCTGTACAGTTTTGCTCGTGTACAGTTGAATAGCTCAACCATTTATTTGTTTATTAGAAATTGTGTGGCCAGTAGAGGTTGTCTTATGTACGATTCAACGTTCCCACAATTTTTTGTGTGAAATGGTGAACCTCTTGAGCGGTGCAGCCTTGATTTTTGAGCAAACTAGTGACGTCACTTTGCTTGTGGATAGTAAGGTCACAGTGATGTAAATCACTACTGACACGGCTAGTTGAGAGGCATTCGAAAATCTATGCAACTCTACTGTCGAGTAGCTCCACGAGCTGGACCAACGAGGAATCGAAATTCTAGCCAGACCAATGAGGTCGTCCCCGTAACGAACCACCAGGGCGAGACCTGGGATAGCAGCGAATCATCCCATTTTAACTTGTACAGCCAAAGCTCCTCTAAAAGTATTTTGGCAAGTATTACAACTGGTGAGATGAACTTGAGTGGATAAAATATCCGAGCCCCTTCAGATATAATGATGCGCTTATTGAGCTTGCCCATTGCGGAGCTGAACCTTTTATGGGAACACGAACTGGTCTTCCTGGGGAAGCCACGTGAGTCCGAGTATCTTGGTTGCGCAGTCGTCCAATGTAATCGTTGAGTATGATGTTCCAGTAGCAGAGATGCTAGCCAGAACATCTGGATCCGTTAAGTGCCATTTAGCGAGTGGAAATCCGCCTGCCATGCACAAGTCCGTCAGTTCTTGAGTAATTTAACTGAACTGATCCCCTGTGCCTGCTCCTCCAAAAATGTCGTTCACGAACCGGCCATATATAATTGACAGCACAGCGAGTGGAAATTTGTTATTGTCATCCTCAACGAACTGCATAAGCACTCGAGTTGCAAGAAATGACGCAGCTTTGGTGGGTGGATGACCATTTTCAGCTGGTATGGCACCTCCTTGATCATCGATCCGGAATATGCGTTGCAGATCACAATCCTCTTCATGTACCAAGATCTGTCGGTACATATCGGTGATGTCCGTGGCGAAGATGTGTCGATAATGGCAAATCCAGATGAGCACGTCCGAGATGTTGAGCAACAGCTTGACGTCAGTGTGCATAAATCGTTCAATGAGTGCTCAGATGACGTTAGACTCAAGCCATTGAACACCACTTTCAATTTTGTGGTGGTGCTTGCTAGCTTGAGAACCCCGTTATGTGGCAGGTAAGGGCAAGTAAATCCTGTACTGCACCCGATGGTAATGCTGGCGCCTTTTCCATGTGGCCGAGCTGTTCATATTCTGCCATGAATTGATGGTAGAGCTGCTTGCATTTGCCATCCTTCGAGTTTCGTTATAAAACTCGAAGCAGACAGTGATGGGCGGCTCAGAATGAGTTTCCCAAGAGCATTGCTGGTGATTTGAGCGAAATCCTAACGATGTACCTCACCGTTGTGTCACGCCGATGCGTTGACCGGAAGTAATCGTCACACTTCTATTCTTCTGGTGTGGGCAGGCTGTCAGTGATGGTTGGTAGTTCCGCCTGGATCCAAAACTTGGCGAGAGCTTCTTGCAGTGCTTCCTCCTGCCGATGAACTTAAGTATAATGAACTAAACTGACTCGTAGTTATGATAAGTTGACTGATCCAAGCACTAGCCAACCAAACACTGTCAGTTGAGCGATTGTCATCGATGGTAAGCTCCCGATGATGTTCAGCTTCATGATCTGCTCGTCGACATCAACCCCAATGATGATGTCGATTGATCGTGACCGCAGAAATTCCGAGTCTGCTAACTTGAGCCTTTTGATGTGTGGCCCAGTCTGAGTTGGTACTTCCGCCGATGGTAGTGTCACCGTCAATGTCTTAAAATTGTGATTCGTGGTAACCACAGCGGCTATATGAATAGAATTAAGAGTGAGATGAACCAAGCCTCGTGTTTGAGCTAACCTTTTGTCAGGAATGTTGAGCGGACTGCAGATATTTTCTGCAACGAAAGTCAATTCTGTTCCTGGATCCATGAGCAGACGAAATCGATGAGCTGATATCAATGTTGCGATGAGTGCTACTGCGGTTGCGAGAATAGTTGTGCTGACCTCGTTGAGCTGAAACGTTGTGTGGACGACAGCACCACTCCTCCAATGAACTGACGGTTGAGCAGATGTTCCGGTAGCCGACTCCCTTGAGCTTGACGCTGGTGATGCCTAGTGCAACATCGTACGGTATTTATGCGCGCACTTTTTGCAATTCTATGCAGAGCAGTACTATGATGCGTTGTGTCACCCAAGGCAGTTGTAGTACAACCGGTTCTTTTCTACCACCATCCGACGTTGTGCGACACTGTCCCCGGAGGTCGCCCGACAGTGCCAATTATTAAGAGAGCGACAGCAATCGCAGGGGTAGGTTTTGTCCGCCCACACTCTTTTCGGTGGCGGCTCCAGAGGTGCCCCCTACGCAGAAGCCTGGTGAGCAGTTCCACGTGGCGACAACCCCTTCGATGAACAGGACAAAGGCCTCGTGTCGAGGATTTGGGCTCCGTGCTGAATTGAGAGGGCATTGCTTCGATCCTTTCTAGAGTCTTCCAGAGCTTTCCATCGACGTGATGTGACGAACTCCTTGAAGTCGACGAACGACGGAAACTCCTGAGCTGATCCCAAGGATGTCTCCCATACCTCGCGTATGACCCTGTCCAGCTACATCACCACGTGATGGACCAACACACAATCATACAGCCGATCGAAGCTACTGAGACCCCTGAGTACGATGTCAGCGATTGACAACGTGGCGATAACCTCCGACAGAAATTGTCATCACGTTCGGATAGTGTCGTGATAGCGAAGATGCTGTCTAAGCGTTCTTGCATTAAGAAACACTTACTCTCGAATCTCGAGGAGAGAATGTCCCACGAAGGATGGAGTCCCCTGTGAGTGCTAGTCCTCCGATTAGTTGAGCTGCACTGCCTGTGGAGGTGTAGTGGAACGTAATTGCAATGTAATTTCGCAATAAGATTACAAGCGATACACAAATGTTTAAAAAATGTGCAATTTATTACACCACATAAGAAATGTAGTTGACAAATTAGTGCACAAAATAAGAAAAAAAATATACAAAAAGTAATTATTCATGTTTACAAAAAAAGTAACAAATTATAAAAGAGCTGTATCGACATTTCACACGATTATATTAATCGGTGACCACAAAGTCTGGTGTACAAATGCTACGCGGTAACACCGGTGACGTCCGAGCACAATGCAGTACGAGGGACCGATTTATGCAGATGCACCGTTCAGACGCACACAATTCACATCTAGTTTATAGTCCGATGTTATCTGTTTTAAGCACTGAACCTGTACAGCTCAATCGTTCTGTCAAATTTTCGCAAGCAAAGATGGCTACGTTTTTAAACCAACTGTAGCCACCGACGCCGTCGTAGAGCGCGTGCGCGCAATGACTAACTCCGTGTGGTTTACACTCCCTTGAAGTGCTGCCGACCCGCATTAGCAGCGAGCGCTTGCCCACGCTTGCTTGCAGTGAGCAGTCCAGGCAAACGCAGCAGAACGCTAGAAAATTCTCAAACACAATCTGCTAATTAAAGCATATCTCTAAGTATATAATTAGAACGCAGTGTCAGATGCAACAGACTTTATGTAAAGTTCTAATTTGTCCGCCAACCTTTACCCTTTAATTGACTGTGTACCGTCGCTTAAAAAATTACTGGTATATTGATAATTGCAGAATTGATTTTACTCTTGAGCTTGATATTCTACAGACTTAAAAGCATAAATCATATCATCAATTAAACCTTAAATACATCCAAAAAATTAAAACATTCAAAAACTCCCGACTGCTAAAAAAACAATAAATAGGACTTTAACTTTAAAAAGTTTTCATATGAAAATAAATTCTTAAAAAGACTGAAATAACGTCCGATTTCATTTTAGTTAACTTCATATTTCAATCACAATAATTAATTTATCACTGTTACTACCGTTGGGTGACGTCTTTTTCTGCGTTAGAAGAGGTCAATATCATATGTCATTTTGTATAAAATTAGAGTCTATACCAGCATGTTACTCGATATGTAAAAGACGGTTGCAATGTTCAGGAGACATCTTCTGACTGTAGTAACAGAGGTAAATTAATTATTGTCGTTAAAATATGAAGTAAACTAAAATTTCATCTAAAGACATTTCATCCTTTTTAGATTTATTTTATATGCAAACTTTTTAAAGTAAAAGTCCTGCTGTGCTCCTGCTTTCAGTCCACCATGAGCGCTCTGAAGTTAGGTGCAGATGATCGATTATAGTAGGAATGACGGCCATTTTGAAGCCTTCACATACGTTTTTTAAACACTTGTATCTTTCTAAGATCTCGCCTAATATATACAATCTAGAATAGAAATATTGGTTACTATACACAGAATCTTTTTACCCAGTTCTGTTAAGATATCTATAGCTGATTCGGAGAAAATCGCACGTATATAAACTGGCATATTCGCGCTATACAAGTTAATCACATACTCCCGTGGAGAATAAAAATTGAGGATTAGTATTTTAAAGTTATTTGCAAACTGAACCGTAACAGAAATCCGTAGTCACTTCAATGCTACTAAATATGTGATCATTATAGCAGATGAAGTAAAAGAAGAAAAATTTATCTTATCATGTGCCAATACGAAGTCGAGAAAGCGATCGGCTGATGTGATCGGAGAAGATATTATCAATTTTTATGAGTCCGATGACAGGAAAAAAACTTCGTGACAATTCACGACAATGGGATAAAAATCCAGAAGCCGAAACGATTACTGCTACCCCACTTATGGGAGGCATATAGTATATCGAATTCAAGTAACGATTTCCGGATAAAAACCATTGCAGCTACAGTTAGTTCACTGAATTGAGGCAAGAAATTAGTTTTAGTCGGAACAAGCGATGCGCATACAGTTTGTGTCTGTACTCTTCATCAAAATGTGAAATTGACACTGGTGTCAATTTCACATTTGGTGACGCTGCACAGTAGACGCAGAGCCCGAAATCGTGGCAGAAAAGTCAGAAAAAAATTTTTACAATCGGGATATTTGAGCAGGCAGTCAGGTAGAGGACTAATGGCTGCGTTAAATTGTAAAAGGGGAACCTTTTTCACCGTATACCTTCGTCGCTGCGTCAGTTGGAAGTTAGCCTTCGAGACGAGTGTTCGCATCGCGCGCTGAACGAGCGAAAACTACCGTGACTTATAAAATCGATAACTTTAAAGTGAAGTGTTTTAAATCAATCCGGAGACATGGATACGACTTCTGGAGGTATGTAGAAGATATTTTTACATTGGTTGAGTTTAAAATAAATATGTAAATTATTGAAGTGTAGTATAAACTACTGCATAAATAAAGTGAAAGAATTTTGTAAACTTATATTTTCAACTATCCGAAAAGTTATACGTTCTGCCATATTCTGCGACAGCCAATGTCTAGGCCTTTAGTTTATTATATAAGCTTGCGAAATTAACAGGAATTAGCTGCCTAGAGCTGCCTAACTTTGTCTGTTATGGTTTTTGGCAACGTAAAACAGGCGGTTGCCGACCGTGCACGCGCGCGCAGCGCCATACGCCATGCCATGGGGCCATTGAACAGCTGCTACTTGAGCAATAGGACTATATCCATACATATACCATATATAATATATATATATATATATACATATATATATGAAAATACAAATTCAAGTAAATCATTTATATATCTATTTTTGTAGACATACAACAATACATATATATGTAAGTATATACTAAAGTAATTAATTTGAATCGTCACATTTTATTTATATTTGATACATTTTTATTATATATATAGGTATATATGGGGCATTCCACGCCAAATCGGACAGTTCAATTTTTTTTTCCTTGATTTTGTCATATTTTCATGTACTCATCAAAAATCGGCTTCTGGTACATTTTGAGATGTTTTTGGTCACCCGTTCAAAAAATATTTGTTTATGTTTTTTTGCTCATAACTTCTTTCATAATAGTCTAAATTCAATTTTTTTTTCATAACTGTTGTTTTTTATGTACTTTTCAAAAAAAAATACGAATAATTATTGCGGCTACTTATTTGTTACAATAATTAAAATTCATTAAAATTTTGATCTGATCCTTCAACACAAATTCTATACAATTTTATGTCTTTATTACAGGGTCCCATTACGAAGGAGTACATTTGACGAGGAAAAAATTATATCTTATTATAAAGGATAATTTGAACGATAATTTCGCTACGTTATTGAATTTCGTGGAAACTAAAATTTCCGAGAAAAATGGACGTAAAGTTGTGGTGCCTGAGGACTCGAGAACCGCCTTTTCAATGCTGTTTAATAAAATAAGAACCAGGTGGCAAGAAGCTAATAGAACATCGGACATTTTCTTCAAGAAAAACAGTAAATGGCTTAGCGGGCAGGTATATTTTGCCGTACCTACAGACACTGTTGAGAAAGACCCAGGTAGTAAAAGAGGCCGCCCGTCCCTTGAGTTTACATCGGCAAGTGAAAGGTCAAAACGAAAGAAGACCGAAGATATTCGTAAATCCTCAACCCCGGAAGAATTAGCATACGCTACTCAAATGAGCCTTCGCGCTTCGGGACAATTAGACGCTTCGAAAGTTGTTAAGGACGTAACAATGACGAGTCCTTTAAGAGCTTCTAAGTATCGAAAAGCTTATGCAGTAACGGGTGAAACCTCTTTATCGGAAGAGGCTGCACTTTCCGCTTTGATCGAATGTAAATTGTCAAAGGGAGCTTACCTAACGATGAGAAAAATATCGTTGGCACATAACTGTCGTCTATATCCGTCTTACGAAAAAGTGGTGGAAGCAAAAAAGCGTTGTTATCCTCGGTCTGACGCAATTACCATTACAGAGACGAGTGCAGAAGTCGAATTGCAGGCATTATTAGATCATACAGTTAAACGTATTTTACTCGTCCAAACAGAAGTCGTTGAAACCTTGACTAACGGTAATGCTCGTAATATGGATTTAATTTGCAAATGGGGTTGCGATGGAAGCTCTGGGCAAAGTGAATATAAGCAGACTTTTACTGATGATAGCAAATCAGATGCGCATGTGTTTTTTACTTCGGTTGTGCCATCACAACTCATCTGCATTGATCAACAAACAAAAGCAGAAATCATGGTTTGGAAGAACCCTAGGCCCTCGTCTCCACGATTTTGTAGGCCGCTTAGACTACAGTTTCTGCACGAAGATACAGAGTCCACACTAAATGAAGTTAGAATTGTCGAAGCACAAATAAAGTCGCTTAGTCCACTCCAAACTGTAGTAAGTGGAAAAGATATCTCCATAACGTACAAGTTGGCGTTCACCATGATAGATGGTAAAGTTTGCAATGCTGTGTCATCGACAAAATCTGCTCAACGGTGCTATTTGTGTGGAGCAACCAGCAAAGATTTTAATGCCATCGACGTTATGTTGCAAAAGGAGGTCGTTGAAACGAATTTGAAGTTCGGGTTGTCGACACTGCATGTGTGGATACGGTGCTTCGAGTATTGCATACATTTGTCGTACAAACTCGGCATTAAAAAATGGCAAGCACGAAGTTCCGAAGAAAAACAAATTACCGAAAAAACCAAGAAGAGGATTCAACGCGAATTCAAGAGCGAATTGGGTCTAAGCATTGATCGTCCGAAGCCTGGATACGGCAGCAGCAATGATGGCAACACAGCTCGACGATTTTTTGAGAATTGGAAGGTTTCTGCTTTGATAACCGGGGTCAACGAAAAAGTAATTAACCGTTTCTACGTTATCCTACAAGTTATCTCGTGTGGCCACAAGATAAATTGTGAACTATTTGAGCAGTATACTATTGAAACGGCAAGAACTATCGTTGCATTATACCCTTGGTACCACATGCCTACTTCGGTACACAAGCTATTAATTCACGGTTCACTGATAATAGCTCATGCGCTTTTACCAATCGGCGAATTATCCGGAGACGCTCAGGAAGCTCGAAATAAAGATATTAAACGATACCGAGAAAACTTCTCGCGAAAAACTTCCAAGATAAAAACAATGCAAGATGTTTTCCACCGGCTGCTAATTTCTTCAGACCCGTACATATCTAGCATCCGGCAACTACCGAAGAAACCACTAAAAAGTTTGTCGCCGGAAGCTGTCGCGATGCTGCTCGCTCCAACTATCAATGCTGCAGCACATCAAGGTTTCGTCACAAATAACATCGAATCGGGTCTTGTGGACGATACAAGCTCGGTAGATGGTTCCGACATCGACGACGGCGACGGCGACTCCGAATCCGATGTTCCATTCGACTAAAAATTAAATTCGATTACATGATTTCGAGAATAATGTATTTTGAAAATAAAAATATTAATTCCGTAGAAGGCACGGCTCACGTTTATTTTATTATGATTATTATATTTTATATTATATCTCATCCATTTAACAGGATACGTTTTGTGTACCATAATTTGTCTGTCGGATTCGTGATCAGTGACCCTAAAAACCCGCGTATACCAATTTTTGTCAAGATCTGACACCTTTTTCCATCTATGTCCGCCATATTGGATCGGCCATTTTGTTCAAAATTGTTTGGCTTTCTAATTCGTAATCAGTCACTTTCACAACCCGCGTATATCAATTTTCTTCAAGATCTGACACCTTTTTACCATTTATGTCCGCCATATTGGATCGGCCATTTTGTTCGAAATTGTTTGGCTTTCTGATTCGCAATCAGTCACTTTCACAACCCGCGTATATCAATTTTGTTCAATTCAATTATAATAATTAAAATTCAAATAACTAATGCAAGTTATATATCATTGTATACGAAAACGTCATACTAAATAAGTAAATTATTTCATCCTTTTTTGAGTGGTACGGCAGGAGGGAGTTTTTTTGAAAATTTTTAATTTTTTTTAACATACTTGTCCACCATATTGGATCAGCCATTTTGTTTACAATAATTTGGCTTTCGGATACGTAATGAGCGACCCTCAAAACCCACATATAGCAGTTTTTGTCAAGATCGGACACCTTTTTAACATTCATGTCCGCCATATTGGATCGGCCAATTTGTTTACAATAATTTGGCTTTCGGATTCGTAATAAGCGACCCTAAAAACCCGCATATACCAATTTTTGTCAAGATTGGACACCTTTTTAACATCCATGTCCGCCATATTGGATCGGCCATTTTGTTTACAATAATTTAGCTTCCAGATTCGTAATCAGCGACCTTAAAAACCCCTGCATACCAATTTTCATTCCGATCGGAGGTTATTTGTATTTACTGCCACGATTTCGGGCTCTGCGTCTACTGTGCGCTGGTGGAAAGATTGCAATCATATCCCAAGGAATTCGGAAACTTATGAAAACATATCACGACTACTACAGCAAGTGGCTTGCTATCCTGCAAGTACCGATTGTAAATTAGGTCATTACAAAAAAATGTCCTGGGACAACTGATCTTATTGATTCATTAAAGTCTGCATACAATGCAGAAATCATTGACACCATCAAATGCAAACAATGGGTGACTGTTGACCGAGCAATTTTGGAAACGAAGCAAATTTCTGTGCTAGAATGTTCGAAAAAATGGTTATTTATGTTGATCAAGTTGTTAACGCATAATTATATAGTTAAGCGACAATTAGACTTCTGAACAGAAAAAAGAAATTTCGGTAAACTATAAATGGTGACTTTTTCGAAAATTATGCTTTCGAATTTCAACATTAGACCCAAGAAGTACATTGAAACAATGACCAGGACACCATACATCATTTTGTCATTTATTATAAACAAGAATCTGCATTGAGACATAAAAGCTTTGCTGTTATTTCAGGCTATTTGAAGCATAACGTTGCTGTATACTTGTTGAAAGGGAAATTTTTCGAAATATTAAAAAACACGATAAGTGGCATCAGCAAGCTTATCTATTTGACAGTGCAGGAGAAGAGTATTAAAGTAGAAAGAATTTCATGAATATTTTCCACCTTCGTGATGACTTCGGACTTACTGCGGAATGACATTTTTTGCTACGAGTTATGGGAAAGAACTATGCGTTGGAATTGACGCAACAATTCAACGATTAGCAGCAAGAGCCAGTCTCTAGCTTCCTAGTCAAAGAATAAAAATTCGAAAGATTTATTCGATTGGGCAATGATTAACATTTCGAATGTAGAATTTATTTGCTGGTTATCTTCACGACAGCCGAGCGTAGCACATCACTTAGTAGCAACAGGTCGATGCACGCCGATTATCGATCGTCGTGCGTCAGCTGATTTCCCAACATTTCCGCCCGCCATCAGCAACCGGGTTGCTGATTATTTTTATGCAGTTGATCGATCGGAGAGATGGGCAGAACAGCTAACTTTGAGATCGGCTTGGTGAGCGTCATGGTATCAGTTTGGAGTGTCACCACCCTGATGAGCCCATCGTTGCCTGGATGCAACGCTGTGACCCGTGCGAGTGGCCACTTGCACGGAGGAAAGCGCTTATCTGTGAGCAGAACCAAAGAGCCGATTTTAATGATGTTGTTAGGGTGATACCACTTTGAGATTGACTGTTGCCGTTGTAAATGATCAGCAGACCATTGGTGCTAGAATTTTTGCACCTTTTACTGTAACACTTGCCACCTTGAGAGTCTAAAATAGTCCAATACGTCAAGAAAAGTGGCTTAAAAAATGTCCAGACGAATGTGTGTGCTAGCCTCTGAAAAATTAAATTCCCTTCTTTGGTGTAATTTCCGCAAGAATTTCTCCTAAATTTTTTGATTGATCCAATTTTGAAAAAGAAATTATAAACTTGAACCTTCGTAAATTGTCAGATATCAAATAGTTCTTTATAAATACGTCCTAGGCGTTTTGGTATTAAATATGAGCGAAATCGTAAAAATTTCTCGGATTTCACTAACTTTCGTAAAATTTGAGTTGACGAGCTAAAAGTTCATTTACAAATGATATAGCTTTCAGTGCTGTACGGGATAAAGTTTCGTAAAAACTGTAAAGTGGTTGAGGTTTTAGGGGATTTTGAATTTTTCAATCTGTCATTGCTTGATTTTCCAAAAAATTGAGACAAGTGACAAAAACTTTTTATACATACCTAATAGCGTTAAGTGATGTTTGGTATAAAATTTAGCCTAAATCGATAAAGAAGCTCGAAGGTTGCACTAGATAGATTTTTTGATTCCTTTATGCCTCCTATTTACCAAAGTAAAAAAAAGCCCGCAGATTGAGAATCAGCTGATCAATCGAAATAAAATTTGGCACACAAGTAAATTAGCTGGAACGGTCGGCCCTGTTTGATTTAATGGCGTCCTAAACATGCAACAACTCCCAAATTTTGTTTTTACTAAAAAATGATATTTTATTTTTTTTTGTAACAAAGCTTAAGATTATTTTGAAATATTAAATAATATTTTATATTTTATGAGCAAGCCAAAATTTATCAACGTAGAGGTGGCTTGGCGAAAGGTGAAAAATAATAAGGAAGGAACGTGCAAGGTTTCACTTCTGAATTTTGTTTTTTAATAAATCACCTTGAGTAATACTTTCTATCAATAAATATATTGTGCAGTGTATTAACTGATAAAGCTATCCCATACAGGCATATGTACTGTGATATATGTAGTCTAAAGTATGCATACACATTTAATGTTTCAGAGCAATCACTCCGCTGGTCCCAGCATCAATTTCGAGTCTGCAAACTCGTTGAAGGACGGACAGTAATCGAACAGAGAAACAATCAATAAAATAAAAGCGCAATACCGATCCACATTCACATTAGAAAAGGTTTATAATGTAACCAAAGCATCGGTGATATGGACAATCATAAATTGGGAATCGCTGGGATATCAGTGACTTACAAAAGTTGCTATATAAATCAGCACGTTCGGAACATACTGTTGAACATCATCAGAAACAGAGCGAAAAGTGCATATAGTTCGGAGGTTCAGTCCGAATCGATTATAGGACAACGGAAATATCACATGCAAATGGAATCTTCTCCGTATTCACGAATAATCGAGCTTTTCGACAGACTTCTTGATGCTCTAATAATAGTTAACGAAATGCCAGGCTTGTAATCACGGAGGGCAAATGTTTGTGGAAAAGCCCTTGGCTGACATCTTTTTCTAGGGAGATTGCTGTTTGCTATGTAGATGCCGTGCAACATTCTGAGGTTGAGGGAAATCACAGTATTATCGTTCCACTTACGGAGAACGGGAAATTGAACCTCGTAATTTTATTTATGATGCATTTCGAGAACTTCTATATGGCGGATCATTAATAATATAGAAACGTACCGAATTTAACGTGTAACGTAGCTGAAGGGAGTATTACTGTCTAGAAGCTTGTTTCTTAAGTAATTTTTAGGAATTAATTTTGCGAAAACTATGAAACCTACCGTGCCGGAGTTTTTAACGCATAATAAGACATGTTTTAACCAACAACACCAATTTTTATAAAATACTTTATTGAAATCTATACAAGTTATGCGCTGTTATGCAGGTCGTGGAGTGAGACGCTCGTCCAATCGGGCGCACAAGTTGGGGTGGTTCTAGTCGTCTGAAACAGAAGAACAATTTTTGTTTTTAATCTATACGAATGTAGTTATCGTCTGAACTAGAACTAAGTAAGTACGAAATTTTTTATCGGAATCGCAACTGTTTGAAAATTAAGGTTTAATTTTCCCGGAAAATTGTCAACTAAAACATGAGAGCAGGGCTTAAATATTCAAGCTATCGATATCATTCTAGTTCAGACTATATGTGAAGGTTCCCTCGAAATGTGTGCAAACCCAGAAGTCAATCGGTCCAATAGTTTTTCAGAAAAACGTTGACCCGACTTGAAAAATGTCGTTTCGAGATAAACGCGTTTAAAGTTTGCCATACATTTAGCACTAATACGGCCGAACATACGGTGGATAACAAGTGATTTGAGTAACTTACCCTTAATCAGCTATACCGGAGCCATATAGACCACCTTGGTCAGCTTAAAAAAAATAATATTGAGCCGCACTCGCTACTCTTTTGGCGGTCCGCGCCACTTTAGATGCGGTAGACGCCCGTCTGTTGGACCGTTGTATACGATCGTTGTCTCTACACTCTGCGTATTGTTTAGCGTTAGGGCCGATTTTGATTCCCAATACATCCATAATTGTTAGGATTTTCTTGAATCCTTCATTAAAAATGACGACAGCTAAATAATTAGCAATATCTATAGTGCTTTTGCCACAGTGCACATTTTTTGGAGCAAACATCCAGATAGTTGAGTTCAAGCTTTCGTTGTTGTTTTATGTAAATGCTCCGAGACATCCCTCCAGTAAATCGTTTGATGTCAAGTCCTCATAAATGGGCATGAGGACCCCCAAAACTGCATCGCTCAGCGGTGGTTTATCATGTGTGAAACTATCCAATGTTCCTGCAGCTTCTACTCTACGCCATGTGCACCAGCTCTCGGGGCCTTCAGGGCAGCCTTCATGATGTGGATCACTATCGGTCGATCGTTTATGGTTCAATGTGGCCCATATAGCTTTTTTCATCTCTGGTACTGAACCTGCATTTCTGCATATTACGAAGCCGTAACACGTAGTAAGTCCATTGATGACTTTATCTGTCAATTTTCCAGATCCTTTCCTATCGATGCCCTTGTTCTTTTTCTTCGCATTACGTAATCTCGTCCCCATACGTTTTCGTACATGACCTACGAATTCTTTTTTTTTCAACGATAAAGTCTTTACCATATACCATACCATCTACAAGAACTTTGTAGGTCTGACTATCCCCATCTCCTACATATTTTCTATATTTGACTTTTGAATTTGAATTTGAATTTGAATTTTTCGATTGATCGCACGAACATTTCCTTCACCGCATCCACTTCCATTTTACCAGCAGAACCGCTATGATTTATTGTGTATACATCATCGTGATTATTCTCCCAAGTTTCATATCCCACTGTGTCTGACTTATTTTTCCATATAATGCACGATTGGCAAATACTTGATTTCACTACTGTGTCAATGACTTTATTGGAATATATTCCAATGAGTGTGGTGATGCCAAATAGCGAAGAGAAGCCTTTTTTTCCACGTTCCGTCCCCGGGCACAGTCAATTCCGACGGTGGATTACCTCGCATAGGGTTTTTTTCGTTCTCTTCCTCGGCTGCTTTTTTCGTTACGATGTCATAGACCCCTTGACTCGCGTTATAGATATTTTTCAGACATACGTAATATGTACTTCGACTAAGTCCTTGACAAATATCGATTATGCCACAAAATAGAGTGATTCCTTTCATACCAATGCCTAAGAGTCGCATGGCAAAAACTATTTGACGGTTTATTTCAAAAACCTTATCAATCAGTGGACATGAGATTATATAATTTACACCACAATTGCACTTCACTGCTATTTTGAAGCCCAATCCACGAGGACTTGCTTCACTAAAAGTTATATCTTCTTTACACGTCTTGCACATGATAAGTGCACTGATAGCTGAGAAGACAGAAAAAAAGTTGAGAATACTATAACCGTGTTCTCTGTTTATACAGAAGTCGTCGTCTCCAGAATCTTTCAATTTTTTCGCTGACGTACTGGTATGCCCAGTATCAGCTTCGAAACTGTATCGATTTCCTTGAAATTTTCTTTTTTTTTGGTATCGACTTACGTGCACGGCCTCGATCCTTGCCTTTTTGATCCATTTTTGAAATATGCACGTCTACTTCATTTAGACGTCAAAAGTATACTGACTATTTGTAAGGATACTTTGGGTATTGGACTGCAAGGGGACAAGGGACAGGGAAATTCCCCACGCTGGTATACAATGGACACAACGGTCGAGGTACTACGGTCGAGGGGATGGCTACCTGCCGCGCCCCAACGCACTGCAGCCTTTAAGCCTCTGTAACTATGGGAGTTCTATGAATTTCAAATTAATATTATTGAGACACATTCTCAAAACCCCAAATTATAAGAATATGCAAAAAAAACCGAATTTTTGAAGTTTCTAGACGGTAATACCCCCTGAAGGTATAGCGAAACCGGCATCCCTTAACCAAAAGTTTGGGGACACAGCTGCATAATTCTGTATATAGCAAGTAGCTAATTTCTGAACAGCGCGGACTGTAGAACTTTGGGAATTTTCAAATTACAACGAGAAAGATGACGGAAGCTCCGTTTTCCAACAAAGAGTATACTGAAGTTGGCAGGAATGGCGATGCTAGAGATATTAGTGGTACCCAACTTCCTTTCAACAGTAGCCTCACAGTCGAGCAGATGTCTGAGATGCTTCAAAATTTTTACGAAAATTTCAACGACCAGAGAAACTACGTCCTCATCTCATTGTATGTACCAGTTATAGTGATTGCCATTACCGCCAACATTCTCGTCATCGTTGCGGTCTTTAAGAATCACTACATGAGAAGGTAATATCACAAATATCGTTCTATTAACAATAGGATCATCATTAATCGTTTTGAAATTATTTTGAAATTATTCTATTAAGGGGAGGCTCATTATCGATGAAGCACCGTTATAGGGATCTAGAAGCTTGAGAGAGACAGAACAAATAAATGTCTAACACATTTTTCTCGATCGTAGATTTTCTAAAAAATATCGGAATTGTTGGGCTCACTCGGTGACATATTCACGTAGTGCGGTAACCTTATTTATCTAACGCCCATCTAAAAACCTGGGTTTAAGGTGTTGTGCTACCCCTCGATCGGGAGCAAAAAGTGTAATGCATAAAGTGTTCTCTGGTATGATTGGTCCTTTGAATACAAGAGAAGAACGGTGAACCTTGTCTTACAATTCAATAATTCACCATTCTCTTTTTTGTCTAAAGGATCAGTCGTGGCTGAGAAATTTGCAATGGGGACAAGGAACATTCCGCTGTCCTTCTCAAGCGCATGACGATCTAAGGAATGAAGGCGACAGGTTGAACATTGTCTTGAGAGGAACGTTTTGACATTTTTTTGTTCATGTGTCAATATCGGGACTCTCCTTAAGGTGCATCGGTATTTGTTGATATGTTTTCTAAAATAAAATTGGCAATTATTAAATTTTAATTTCGTTTCTAGCTGTTACAATAATTATCGTAACAATGTCAGTAACAGTTTTCAAAAATATAGAAAAAGTCAAGCCTTAGTAAATGTGGAGTTAAAAAGAAAGTTAACATTTTTTAACAGTATTTTTTAAAAATTGATATGTCATATCATTGACTGTTATTGAAAATATGTCAACAACATTCTAACTTGGTATAACATACAAACTAAGGCACTGTGACTCTGAGCTAGATAGTTCACAAATTCAGGATCAACGAAACGTCAATTCATTTTACACGGACTATTGACAAATGAATGTGGCGCAAATTTGCATCTATCCGAAATGAAGTTAACTCCGAAACTAGCTAATTCAATTTAGTAGTATGATAAGTTCTTTGCAATCTTTGAATATCCGGGTTTGATTTGCGATATAACATTAAAATCTTGATCTGCTAAAGGCGCGGCGAAACCTTTAACTCCAGCCATTAGCGCGAGAGACATAGGCTAGGCGCTCACGGCGGAGTGAAAGAGAAACATTACATCTGTGTAAGTATGGAGGTTTAGCATCACCTTAAAAATATACTTGGGCGTCTATGAAAAAAAGTTTCTCATTCTCTCTATAGCCCATTCGGGAATATTTTATTATTAAAAGTTACGGTCGAACAATTTATCACGTGAAACAAATGGTCTGACGTAAAACAAACAACTTTACAACTTTACTTGTTCTGTCTAAAAATTATGATAATCGGCAAAAATAATCGAAAGAAATATGTATTTTAGGGAACCGTTTTCGAAACAATCTATAAAAATTCTTTTCTCAGTATCCAATCATCGCTGACAGTTTTGCTATAGTTACATGCTTTAGAAATTAAATATTTAATCCATATAGCTCACGTTATGATAAACCAATGCAAAATGTAAATTCCTTGACAAAATGCAAAATATGTTTCGGTTTTTCTGTCGGTTTCATACATTTGTTTAGAAATATTGCTCAAACACTTGCGGAAAACATTTTAGTAAGTTTTGCTGTTTATAGACATGCCGAAGTAGATATTTTTACCGACTTTGGTCGTATTTTAGTGATTCTTCAGAAATGCAATATAGCCGCTCGAAATATCAACAACATTTATTTAGTAGGATATAAACCTTTCTGGAACTCACATACGTCAAACTGGCCTGAATGTCGATTCGCTGAGGTTCTTTGAAAATTACAATATCTCTTAAAAGTCGATTATACAAAAGATATTCACGTAGAGTGTATATTCCGTTCACGCGTTCTGGCCGCTTACGGCAAAACAGTAACGACAATAGAGACAGACTACGTGAACGTAGTTTACACTTTATTTGAATTTCTCTTGTGTAATCGACTTACTAACAATATTAAAATCTTCAGAGAACCTCAAAGAATCGACATCTGGTCCTGTTTAACTAGACGTTAATTCCAGACCAGATCGACTGACGCATTGCTAGACATTCTACGGGAAAAATTTCGAATAACGTTTTGGGCCTGTTCAAAGACGAAGAACGAAATATGACTCGAAGTAAAATTTAATTATTTTTTAACGAGAAATTTAAAAAATGCAATAAAAAGTACGAGGTTCCCATTAAAAAATAAAACTTGGGCCTCCATGGGCCCAGAAGAGGCCCCGGATCCAAAAACTTATATACTCATTAATGTCTCCATTCATATGCAACAACTTTTGTTCGAAACATTTTTCAATTCAATTCTTACAAGGAAAGGTACTTTGGTGTCCCCCTCCGATTTTAATGCAACTCACGTATGTTGTAGAGCATCGAAAACTAAAAGACACGTATTTTTTTTATTGGCGGAAAAACATTTTTAAGGGGTGAAATCGCCCTTCAAAAATAGCATGTCGAGGGGTGATTTTGCAGTTTCACCCAGAAGGCGTCAACCGATTTTAATAAAACAAAAACCAAAATACTCCTCATTGAAGACAATCAAAATTCCACGCTAAGTTGAAGAAAAAAATTCATTTGCAGGGGTGAACAACCCCCTGATTTTTCAAATTTCCACCCTACACAAAAAACTAATCAACCAAATTAAACAGAACATGTACCATTTGGAAGGGCAACTTAAAATAAAGTTGACGTATTTTTGCACATTCACAGGAAAATGAGTTTACGGGGGTAAACTACCCCTTATCCATTAGTACGTATATTTGTGCATACATTTTTGTTTCTCGTTATTTAAATGTCCGAATTGATTCAAAACATTCCTGTTAGCCGAAGTCAAGGGGGGGAACTTCGCATGATGCTTTATTTATTATTAAGGGGGTGACCGGCTGGTACTTACAAGTAGAATGGTCCATTCACGAGTTTCGCGTTATTTACTGAAAAAAATAGCTTGTTCAAATACAGAATACTGGGGAATGTTGCTGGGGTTGAGTGGTTGTATGACATATATGTATGGTTGTATTTCGAAACAGCGGCAATCAGCTGAGGACATAGGCGAGAAATAACAAATACCCGGTTTCGGCATGCGCATTTATTCGACTGTCGTCCTTTTCACGTCCCATGTTAACGCTCTCCCCACTCTCCATTCTCTCACATTTATTCTTACCGCCTTGCGCATCTACATACACCACAGTATATATTATAATGTATCATTCCTTTTACAATTCATCAACGTGCAATGTGCACGTCATAATTTGCAGCAAACATGGTTCGTAAGTCGTGCAGAAATGATACTCTTCAAAAAAATGTTGCAAGCATAAAGACTTCTTGCACCATGAGCATCTGATGATGGCCACATTATTAGAACCTAGTACTTCACAGTGTGCTTGAGACCGTTATATATATCGGTTATATAATTACTTTTGAATCATGCATATTTGAAAAGATTTATAAAGGGTGGTTAAATTGTAAGGGCCGATTCCAAACATCGTCAATGGTCAGAATGGTGGCAAGAAATGGCAACAGTGGATGATCAATTTTCGAAGAAAATCATCTTCAGTGATGAGGCACATTTTCACCTCAGTGGATTCGTCAATAAGCAGAATTGCCGCATTTGGGCGAATCATAATCCAAGAGTGATTGTCGAAAAACCAATGCACCCACAAAGAGTGACTGTTTGGTGCGGTTTATGGGCTGGCGGCATCATCGGGCCGTATTTTTTCCAAAATGAGGTCGGTCAGGCAGTTACTGTGAATAGTGTTCGCTATCGTGAGATGATAACGAACTTTTTATGGCCCGAATTGGAAGATATGGATGTGGGCGATATGTGGTTTCAACAGGACGGTGCCACTTGCCACACAGCTAACGAAACAATGGCTCTTTTGCGCGACAAATTCAATGGCCGTGTTATCTCACGTGGTAGCGATGTCAATTGGCCGCCAAGATCATGTGATTTGACACCGTTGGACTTCTTTCTTTGGGGTTATTTAAAAGAAAAGGTGTACGTCGATAAGCCAGCAACAATTCAAGAGCTAAAGGATGAGATAATTCGTCACATTAACGGCATAGAACCTCAATTATGCCTAAGCGTCATCGAAAATTTGGACCATCGGATGGAGGTGTGCCGCCGAGGTCGCGGCGGCCATTTGGCCGATATTTTATTCCATACATAATTGAACCATACCATATTATCATCATAAAAAGAATTGACAATAATTCCCTAAATAATTTGTGTTTCATTCAAAATCAACATCGGCCCTTAAAAATTAACCACCCTTTATATCTGGGTGATGAAAGTTGATTGTGTGCGAGAGATTGCAGTTTGATTATGTTGTTTCTCAAGTGCAAATTAATATCAGAATTAAGTAATAATACACTGTCGGAAAAATGTCGTACAAAATTTTCCCTGTGGTGCCTTTAGGTATTATCTTTGTGATTATTTTTTTGCCCCGAGGTGTTGCATCAAGAACAACTTCTGGGCAGTGTCCACTCCACGAGTCTATCAACAATACGCTGTCACGGCCGGTGTTGGGGAAGAATACTTTTTCCAACCAAATTTTGAAGTGCTCTATACATAGGATGATATTGGTTATCGATATAGTATAATTCATCATATGTTCAATATTTTCTGGCAATCATTTTTGTCCATACCTGAAGTCATTTTTCCGGATTTCGTTGCTGTTAAAAATACGTTTTCTGGCCTGAATAAATTTTTTTCCATGATTGGGCCGAACTCACCCTTTCCCTCTTTCAGAACGATAAAAAGGGGTGACAATAATTTTCCATCTGCATTTATGGTTGGCTGGATAGTGTAGCTGTGAGTTGTAGATGATACGGATTGTACTACACATTGCACTTGTTTAGTTCCTTCAGTCGTCAGAGTCCTGCCAGAGTGGATTTCCAGTTGAAAACCGCTCTGATCTGAATTATATATGTTTTCCGGTCCATATGTTTGAATATATGGTTTAATTTCATTTACGAAGTTTTCTGCATTCATCCTTAAAACTGGTTCTTCTTCTATAGTCTTTCGTGTTACGAATTTATTAATTTTCCTGGACACAATACGATGTGATTTCTTGAACTTCCGAAGCCAATTATGAGAACCTTTAAAACGAATGTCTTCGTGACCTATCTCTTTTTGAGCTTGCAGAGCCCACTTTTGAAGGTCGATATCATGAACAATGAAACCAGCATCTATTGCGGCTTGTATGTTTTTCAAAGTATATTCAGAGATTTGAGCTAATTTTTCCTTGTAGGTCCCACCTTTGTTCATTTGATTTGCCCAGCGTTTTAATTGTCGTACAGATTTGACTTTTTTGAATTTCTGACTCACGGTATCGACACTGTAATTTTTCTTCTTACCGGATCTCCAGTATTCGATTGCTTTGCGTTTGTCGTAGCTTATGTCTTCTTCGTCTTTAGAACCAGTGTCAGAATCTACTGGACCTTCATCATGTTGCCAAAGAGTGTCCTCGACAGGGTTAACATCATATTGCTTGAATGGCTCTTGAAAATCTAGCGATTGTTCCTCGATAATTTCAACTCCGTTATAATCGTCCATGCAGTCGACCAGAACTTTTTCGAAATTCTGCTTTACCTCGATTTCTGCATTGTTAATCGGAGTTTCGGGAATATTCATGGCTTGAAATGTAGCCAAAAGAAGTTTAATGACGTTGATTGGATTCACTTTCATGGTCTATTGATTTTTTTTTGTCAGAAATTATGACTGACGCACTGGCACTCCGTTCAAACGAGCAACTGAAGATCGCTGTATGTATCGCGGCTTTTATATTTGAAAGACTTGTTGTTGAACCACATGCGATATCAGCAGATAATACGCAGTCCCAGATAGCCGCCTATGTAGAAAACACCTCTTACTGCGTCGAAAGTATTTTTATCATATTGGCGTATGATTAGATTACTCAAAAAAATAAGATCATATTCATTTCGTTGGAATAACTGACAAAGTTCTATAGATGGAAGAGTTACGCGCGAGTGATGAGCGTAAAAAGAAGCTGGAGGGTGAGCTAGAGGAAGCGCAAGCGAGATTATGGCTAGACCAGACTAAATGGGAGGTTAAATATACGGAACATAATGTGAGGATCAGAAGACTGGAAATCGAAAACCATAACCTCAAAAACGAGCTAAACAGATCCAGAAAACAACTTTTGTTAAGCAGAGAGACGGAGGGTGATTCTGTACGAATAGTTAACGAAGATCTCAACGGAAATGACACGTCGAAACAAAGCGTTGAGCCAGTAGCGATTGCAAATGGATTTGACGTTGGGAGAGCACACCAGAACAGCACGGCGGAGCAGAGCTATATCCCGCAAATGAATGCACGACATATGACACTGCGGTTGGTGGAGATGAGCAAACACCCTGGGGCACTGACGAAACCGGGACTGGACCAAGAGCTGACGGAGAGCGAGAAAAGGAGGAGGAACGTCATCGTCGGAAGAATTGACTTCTCGGGGAGAGGGGTTAAATCAGACGTGGAAGAAGCGATTCACAGCCAAACTGGTATTCATCGAAGAATAGTTAATTGGATGGTTCTGCGAAAGGGAGGAGTGTTGGTAGAATTGGAGTCCAAGTGGCAAAAAGTCGAAATGATGAAAAGATTCAACAAAAATGGGGGAGGCAGGTTGGAAATCTGAGACGACCGCAGCAGAAGAGAGAGGTTCAGTAGTGGATCGAAGATCAAGCGAAAAAGAAGGGATTCATAGGAGAGGAAATCTATACCGGGATTTTTAATTGTGGAAAGGCAGTGAATGGCATATTTGGAATAACCCAGAGGGATGACTGATCCCGAATAAAGAACTGAGCCGAAGAGATGTCGCGGAGAAGCAGGAGTACCAAGGTTTTGTGACAGAGGCGATAGGAGCTAGACGGCGTGGGATACGAGCAGTTTCGTGGAACATCGCAGGTGTACGGAAAATCCACCAAGTTTGGGACTGGCTAAAAAACTTCGACATTCTTGTATTACAAGAGACTTGGCTGGAGAAGAAAGATGAAAACAAGATTATAGGAGGGCTGAACAGAAACTTCGAATGGATAACGGAAGCAGCAGTGAGGAGCAAGAAGCGAAGACGCGCGTCGGGAGGCCAAATCATTGGTTTGAGAAATAATATAGTCAGAAGAGATGCGATAACTGAGTGGAATAAAGGGATGGTAATTCAGGGTTTGAGGCTGGGGGAGGGAGGTGACAGGTTTACAATTACGACAATTTACAATAATTGTGGTTTTAAGAATTTAGATAAATAACTAGAAGCGGTGATAGGGGCGGCTGCTGAAAGAACGGAGGGGATTATTATATTTGTGGATATAAATGCGAGAGTAGAAGAGGAACAAGAAAATGTAGATGAGAGGGATGAATGGGGAAACGAAAGACGGGCAGAAGACAAAATTATGAATAATGAAGGACGGAAACTGCTGAATCTTTGTGACAAAAATTGTTTAACGATAATGAATGGTAGAAGTCACGGAAATAAGAAAGGTGACTTGACATTTGTTGGAGATTCGGAAGGATCGGTTATAGATTATGGATCAGACGGGACAATGAGTAGAAGTTTTGCTGGAAAGATGATCGAGGAGATAATTATAAGGAAACATTTTTAAAGGAATGGGAGGAATCGCCGAGTATGTTAGATGCAAAAGATAGATGGAATAGACTGATTAGAATAATTGGGAAATCAGTTGAAAACGTAGTAGAAGCCTAGGATATAATACGCAAGGGTGCAGGAAGTCTTGCGATGAAATCAAAGAGAAAAGGAAAATAGTATGGAAAAAACTGAAAAAGTTTGTGAATGAAAAAAGAGAGAAAGGGAGAGACGAAAGAAAAAATGAATTGAAGAAAGCGAGAAGCGAGTTAAAGCAAATTCAAAAGCAAAAAATAAAGAATACTGAGAAGAGAAATGGAGTAAGGTGGAAAGTAGCAAGCATGTAAATGATATGTGGGGAGCGATTAAACCATTGAAACAGAAAAAAGTCAATCTGGGAAAGCAGGTGACAAAAGAGGAGTAGTTAAAACACTTTCAGAATCTTTTAGGCGGAAATGATAATCCCGAAAAGACGCAGACATTAGAAGTTTTTACAAAAACCGACAAATATAAAACGCGTGAGGCGTTTCGGCGTGAGTTTTCCGTACTCTGGTCAAGGAGAATGAATTCTCCCTTTACCACACCTGACAAGAAATACCGAAGACGCAAGACCCCTTTTGAGTCTAAACTTTCGGAAAATTACTCGGGACAGGGCTGAGAATGCTCGTTGATTGCTCGCGTTAACCGTCACTCGACTCGGTACACTAGATCGATAAATTAACCCGCGGAGGAAGGGGTTTTAGGGGGAAGGAAAATGGCAGGTAACTTTCACTTGGGGAAAAGTTTACGGAGATATCAGAAAATATAAATTAGAAGAATGCGTTCATATTTATGGTTGATTTTCTGGTGAAGTTGTTTCGCCGGTAACCGATGCGTTGAAGGGGAAATATGACAACCGTTTGTTAAAATAAAAAAATGCTAAACTCGATGTACTAATTAATATGAGACTTCAAGGTATGTGAGAGTAAGATTTATTGACACAAACAACTCCATAAAAATATCAATATTCGGTATCTGGCCACCAATATCCCATACAACGCACTGCAATTCGGTAATTTCTGATGATTATTTCACAATTCTTATTTTATTTCGTGTACATAGATTCTCGGTATTCTTGGCTCGCAATTCCTTGTATTATTTTGGACGCGAGTATGGAGTGGAATGCCCAATGCACACACACACACACGCACACCACCAGACCCGCGTGCCTCGCTCTTTGAGCCGATGTCTCGCTCGTACCTCTGTCCCTCTATATTCTACGTAAGGTTCACTATCTGGCGTTCTCTCTCTCACTCTCACTTGCTATCATTATTTCGCCTACCGATTTAAATGCTGTGTGACCTGGTTTCACTTTCTTCATTACCGCTGACCTAATTTAATTTAAATTTATTTTCTACACTTAGCAATATATTGTTAATTCTATCTTCTTAGAAATAACTCTTAACCCGATCCTATCTAATTAATTTTAGGGACCTAATCCGAGTTCTTACAACCGAGCTAAAACTTAATCGATAACAATTTCGAAAATGTTGGTCTAATTACTGTCTACTTTCTGTGAATATCTCGCCTGTCTTTCCTCTTGGCTTGGTCTCCGTTTCCACCCACTTGCTGGCTTGTATTACACATGAAACTCGGATTTTACACTCCGAAATCGTAATAACTCTTGATAATTGATCAGTGATCTCAATGTTTCGATTTCTCTATACCTCGATACTTTCACTTTTTGGGCTAAAAAAACTAAGAGTCTCTTCTCCTCGCGCAAGCCTTTTTATGGTATAGTCCTCGTCGCAGTTGGATCCCCTCTCCCATCTTCTCGCTGTAATTTTTTTAATCTACCGTAATTTATTAACTTCTCGTTTCGCCGTTGCCGCGCTCACCGCATTCCCCTCGCCGCAAAGGCCAGCTGGTCGCTGGCCTGCTGTTTACGGCAGCGAGGGAATTCCGGAGGTGTGACGTAGATCGTTTTTATAGTAGGTACGATGGCCTCATGCCCGCAAACCTCGGTGCTTTTGTATGGAGGCAAATTTCGCAGGTGTTTTCGCATATACTCTCGGCTCTTATAGCCGTTTGAAGATACTAAAAGAGACCACTCGATTGTAACTATGTTACATTATGTTCGCTGTTACCGTGCGCGAGCGATCGTTACTTTTCGGCGCAATGCTCTTAACGTCATACTTATGATTCGATAAAACAGTAAAACGAAATAAACAGTATGGACTAGTACAAAAACGGCAGAAAACAATTGAATTCAATTTCTTCTAGGTTCCTTCTTTAAACTTGAGATACATTCCGAATGATTGACATTAAATGCGAGAAAAAGTAAATTCGAACTGAATTTAGACTGTTCAACCGTTTTTCTTCTAAGTACTCTCTCTGAATTTTAGCTGACTCTACAGGGTAGGGTTCCTGCGCGGTGGGAGCCTTTTTAGCTCGCCAGTTTTGATCGCGACCGTTCGAACGCTCGAGACTGCGGCTGTACGCAGTGTAAGCTGTTCTCCACCGGGCTCTAACCTAGCAGCGCCTTACTCTGCTCTACTGCACTGCGACTATCTGCTTTTTCGGGCATTTTCTCGTCCTTATATAGGTCGTGAATGGTGTAATTTTCTATGCGGAAGATTCTTAGAATTACAATAGTGCTCGGACTCTGGGGCTCATCGCGATGACTAATTTTTCTTCTAAACATGCCCTCGTTCGATTCTCGTTCCGAGTTGCTTGAGGTAAGGTGACACATCCCAAGTAAAATGAAGCTACATTCGAGAAAGGCTCAGACTTTTAAGTGGATCCATTGAGCCTCTGGCGATTCATGCTGTAATTCTCATCTGAACCCGGTTTCGTTCAATTCCTATTCCGAGCTGCGGTACTACGTGTCGCGAGGTAGTAGAAAAATTATCCCTTGATTTGACGACACGCGTCGAGATAGACAGTGAGGAATAAAAACGACTCGGACGCCGGTATAGCCAATATGCTTCTCTTTAGTATTAACTTTCTTTCTTTCTCTTTTTCCGTTATAGACTACGACTTATTATTTTAATTAAGGTTTGTTGGAAAATCAGCTGACGCACGGCAATTCGATATTCGCCGTGCGTTGACCTGTTGCTGCTGGGTAGTATGCTGCGCTCGGCTATCACAAAGATAGCCGAGGCAGTATCTCGCAGGCATGCTACTTAAGCGAGAGGCTGTCCCTCTCGCTTAACTTCAGCATCGCAAACCTGCTGTCTCGCTCGTTTGACATCAGCGTCGCACAACGACGCTTTTGTAAAGCACAGCCATCTTGAGAATTTTTGACACTTCTGTGAAAACCCACTGGGAGAGCACATATCTCTACTCGCACCTTGGACTTTTCATCGCCTCCCGGATCTACTCATCGAATACGTGCTCAACTGGACTCAAAATAAACGGTAAGAGTACACCTTCATAATTTATCTAAATTCACTGTTGGTTCGGAGTAGAAATCTAATTTGTGCATCTTCAAAAGGTCTCAACTTGTGGCGTGCGCTGCAGCGAGGGCTGCACCACGTTCACCTAACAAGGGTAAGCACACAATTAAGGGTGGGGTACGGTCAAGTCGGTGAAAAAAATACACTGTTTCAAACATTTTTTTACAAGATAGAAGATCGGGCAATGTATTTTAAATTCAATGGTTACAGTATTGTAGAATAACATTTCAAAAATATTTTCTGAAAATTTTACCGGAAAATATTAGAAAACTAAGCCGTTGGCAGCAAATCTCCGGAGACGTCTCCAAAAAAAGTTGTTTTGCGGTGACGGTTGTAACTCAGCACTCGATCATCGGAAATCAAAAAATCAAATTGATTTTATTAGTTTATGAGTTTCCCCAGGTAACGCTGTCGAGTTTTTTTAAATTGATTTTTCAATTTTTGGTAACACTAGAAAGTCAAAAACGCGATTTTTGCTTAAAAATCAGCAAATTTATTATTGTAAAATAAAAAATAACAACAAATTTTTAAAAAAGTCGACAGCGTTACCTCATGAATACAGAGAAAGAGTGTACCAAGTTTGAAAAGGATTGGTGCAAAAGATTTTCAAATAGAGCCGTTACCGGCTTTGAAAACGTGATGTGTGGGAAAATCGCTTTAAAGTTTCGTAAAGGAGCGGAGCGACTCAGAGCCTCGGATAGTTAAAATTCCATACCTCCGTTAGTTTTGCCCCAATTGCTCTAAAAAGTTTATACAACATTCTTGAGATGTTGTGCATTCATAAAATAAAATTTAAAAAAATGGAAAATAAAAGTTTCTAGACCATACGCCGCCCTTAATACAATCGTGTGCTACTCACAAAATTTTCAATCTAAATTCTTTTGTGCTATTTTTTCAAATATATTTTTTTTTGTAGTGTGTTAGTCGATAGTAAAAAGTAAAAACCACTTTCTCTTTCAATATCTTTGGTCTAGTTATTTCACACCTGTCGTGAGTGGAAACTCATTCTTCCTCAATATATTTCAGATTCAATCCAACAACAGTACAAGGAATTTTCAACAAGGTTTATACAGGGTGTCCGCCGGGAAGGTATACTACTTTGTTTGTTTATAATTTTTGATTAAATGAAAGAGAATGGATCTTATATTGATAAATGTTTTATTTAATGTCGGCAATTATGTATGGAATACAATATCAGATAAATGTCCGCCTCTGTTAGCCTCACAAATGCGAGCCCTTTTGAGCACATTTTTCATTACATTCTCACACATTTCACGCGGTATTTCATTAATTTTATCACGAATATTTTGTTTGAGTTGCTCAAGCGTTTCTGGTTTGTTTGCATAAGCCTTGCTTTTTAGATATCCCCACAAAAAGAAGTCCGGAACAGTCAAATCAGGCGACCGTGGAGGCCAATCAACATCACCATTTTTTGAAATAACTTGTTGTGGAAAGAGGTCTCGCAGTAATTCCATTGTAATCCTGGCTGTATGCGATGTGGCACCGTCTTGTTGATACCACATGTTAATCAAGCCCAACGCATGCAGTTGTGGCGTTAAAAATTTTCAATCATATCACGATATCGCTCCCCATGCACAGTTACCGTTACGCCGTTTTGATTTTCAAAGAAGTAAGGTCCAATGATTCCTCCTGACCAAATTGCACACCAGACTGTCACTTTTAATGGATGTAAAGGTGACTGATGAATAATTTAGAGGTTTTCCATTGCCCAGAACCGACTATTCTGTTTATTCACATATCCATTTAAATGAAAATGTGCCTCGTCACTCATTATGATTTTTTCATGAAAATCGGGGTTGTCATGGGCGAGCTGTCATGGGCGAGCTTTTAACGATTAAAACACGTTGGTTTATCGAATATTTTTCCATAATAAATTTGCCACGTGTCTACTTCACGACTGCCAAATATGAACTGTCAAGACTAACGTTTACCAAAATGGCGGCAAAACAAAGTAGTATACCTTCCCGGCGGACACCCTGTATTTGGAATTCATTCAAACGCTTATTAGTTAATGTCTAAAAAAAAAAGCCTTATTGGCTAAAAATTTCCCGATAGTATTCCTCAAGTTTTTTTTAATTGGATATCGTTGGTAACAAATTGAGATATCGGTGTGACAAGTTTTTACTCGATTGTTAAAGCCGTTTTATGAACAACAACTCTTCTTATTCATTTTTAAGGGAGTGCATTTGTTGGATAATCAGCTAGCGCACGGCGATCGATATTTGCCGTGCGTCGACCTGTTGCTGTGCTCAAGCACGTAGCGTTCGGTTGGGCGGAGATAGCCGAGGCAGGGCTTCGCGGAGCCGAGGTTGTGCCTCGTTGGCATGCCGCGTCGAGCGAGAGGATGTCTCTCTCGCTTGACTTCGGTTTCGCTTACCGGCTATCTCGCTCAACTGACTTCAGCGCCCAACGACGCTTTTATATCCCGCAGCCATGTTGGAAAAAGAGACGCTTTTACGTGAAGACCGCGTGGAACAGCGCACTCATCTCTGCTTCTCGTGGATATTCTTTATCGCTCTTCACTGGATCTACTCAGCTATCGTGCTCAACAGGACTCAAATTAAGGTAAGAGAACACCGTCATAATTTACCATAATTCACTGACAGTGAGGAGATTCACAAATATCGGTACATCAGCATAAAAGGTCTCACACTGTGGCGTGCTCTGCAGCGCGGGCTGCACCACGTTTTTCCTCACTCTGCTTTGCCTGCTTGATTAATACATTTACGCATGTGCCTCATATTCACTGTAGTTTCCCCCAGTAAACCTGATGGGAAAATACTGTGAATATTTTCTGCTCAATTGTGCATCCTCAGTATATGTTGTATTGTGCTACGCAGTGCTGCCTGCGTAGCTTGCCTCATACATGTAGAGCACTCAAGCAATTTTAATTGCAAGTGCTCTCATCTATTCACTGCAACCGCTCTTCACCAAACGGCTGAGAGCGTGCAGTGAATGGTTTATAAAATCATACGCACTCATTTCTCTAGCGTGGCGTGCTACGCAGCACTGACTGCTGCACGCACACCGCTCTCTACACTGAGGCTCAATCACACTCAGCACACCATTAATATAATTATGTGCTGTCTAAAACTCAAAGTTAAAATTCAATTTGTTATTTTGTTATAATTTGTATTCTTTCTAAATTAACTCTAATTTGGATTTATTTTCACTTTTATTGTTTTTCGAAATTATATTATTTGTTTGTGACATGCGGAAGGCATAATAAACCGCTTTCTCAAAATATCATCTATGTTTCTGGTTTATTTTCACCCCGTCTTGAGTGAAGTTTCATAATTTCCGATATATTCGCAGATCTGTCAAACACCATCAGGCGGAATCTCAAACAGCATTCAATATGTATATATTACTATCTCTATCCATATATGCTTTCGAGGGATTACCCCTTGCCTCGGTGGTACGCGCCGAGATAGAGAGAGAGAGCGAAAAACGCCTGGGTCGGAAAGCGAGGTGTCGAAGAGTTTGGGTCACGCTGCGCTGTAGATCCGAGTCGCTTCTGCTGTCCCTTTTATGACTACTAAAGGGTGGTTAAATTTTAAGGGCCGATATTGATTTTGAATGAAACACAAATTATTTAGGGAATTATTGTCAATTCTTTTTATTATGATAATATGGTATGGTTCAATTATGTATGGAACAAAATATCGGCCAAATGGCCGCCGCGACCTCGGCGGCACACCTCCATCCGATGGTCCAAATTTTCGATGACGCTTAGGCATAATTGAGGTTCTATGCCGTTAATGTGCCGAATTATCTCATCCTTTAGCTCTTGAATTGTTGCTGGCTTATCGACGTACACCTTTTCTTTCAAATAACCCCAAAGAAAGAAGTCCAACGGTGTCAAATCACATGATCTTGGCGGCCAATTGACATCGCCACCACGTGAGATAACACGGCCATTGAATTTGTCGCGCAAAAGAGCCATTGTTTCGTTAGCTGTGTGGCAAGTGGCACCGTCTTGTTGGAACCACATATCGCCCACATCCATATCTTCCAATTCGGGCCATAAAAAGTTCGTTATCATCTCACGATAGCGAACACGATTCACAGTAACTGCCTGACCTGCCTCATTTTGGAAAAAATACGGCCCGATGATGCCGCCAGCCCATAAACCGCACCAAACAGTCACTCTTGGTTTTTCGACAATCATTCTTGGATTATGATTCGCCCAAATGCGGCAATTCTGCTTATTGACGAATCCACCGAGGTGAAAATGTGCCTCATCACTGAAGATGATTTTCTTCGAAAATTGATCATCCACTGTTGCCATTTCTTGCCACCATTCTGACCATTGACGACGTTTGGAATGGTCAAGAGGCTTTAGTTCTTGAGTCAATTGCACCTTATAAGCGTGTAAATGCAAGTCTTTATGCATAATGTTCATCAACGACGAGCGTGAGAGGTGCAATTGTTGGGCACGACGACGAGTTGAGGTGGACGACTCTTCAGCCACACTATCGCGAACAGCAGCAATATTTTCTGGAGTACGAGCTGTACGAGCATGCACTGGTATTTTAATATCTCCTACAGACCCGGTGTGCTCAAATTTTTGCACGATTTTTCCGATTGTACGCACATTTGGACGATTAAATTGACCGAAAAAATCACGAAGTGCACGATATGCATTTTGATTTGAACGCCCATTTTCATAATAAGCCTGAATAACTTTAACACGTTGCTCGATTGTGTATCTTTCCATGGTTCAAATTGAGTTAGTCTGAAATTGAGAAATGTCAAATGAAATGCAGAAAAAAACTTGACGTTTAGGTGTGGTTCACATTCAACATCGGCCCTTACAATTTAACCACCCTTTACAAAAGTAGTATGTGTACACTTTTGCTCCATCCCACTCCTATCCCCACTCCTTCCCCTACTACGCGGCTACCCCCACCACCCCACTTTTCCACCGCCGCGCTACCCACTCTGCTTAACCAGGTGTTAACGTGGAGATAGTAAAGTGAGGTGGTGTGGGTACTCTGGTGAACAAGGAAGAGTATAGATAAGAGCAGGATGGAGCAAAGGTGTACACATACATGGAAAACAAAATAAATTCATACACTCACCACCTCTGCTGTTGTCGACCGCTGTGTATCGCTTTGTGTATCGCTTCGTGCTGGGCCGCCTAGAGAAACGCTTGCTCTGCAATAAAAGGCGTAGAATATGATACCGCACCGAGAAGGACTTCAATTATATTATAATTACATATATTTGCATATTTGTTGTTAATTGATCAATATTTTATTTAAATCACTTTACACTTACTTACAGTCGCATGCAACATCCTTGCAAACACGGTAACCTTCGCTCGGAGATTCCCACGCCGTTAAAATGATTTTTATCGCTGTCTGATCGTCGGGAAGCAAAAGTATTGTAATATTCACGTACTATTCTATCGTTTTTCATTACATTATCGCTAAAGAGATTATTAAATTGCGACATGGTGAACCCGCACGATATACGTAAGATGCGGGAATACGATACAAAATTGTCCACACACATCCGACGTATAACTCTCTAGCTGCTTGTGGCTGTACCGATAAAACTTGCAGTTTCTTCGTGGTCGTGCGAGATGTTGCGGTATAACCGGTGGTAGCCCGTAGCTATCAAAGTACATTCCTTTTCCATGATGGTTAACGTACATGGTGATCCAATGCTCGCCAGGTCCGTCGGGGTTATCGGTATTAACTACGAGTTCGGCCGGTAACGACCATACACGAGGAATTCTATCGGCTGGGTAAACGCCAACGGCTGAAAGTGGTAGATACTGCAGACTCTCGTAGATTTGTCTAGTGTTCATGCTGAACACATAGTCAATGATTAAACGATGACCTATACGCCTTGAAAGACGTATATATATGCAAAATTTATTTCACAGCATCGTCGATCGTGTCACGACTACATAGTGAAAATTTCTCCTCTTTCTTATTCTCTTCCTCTTCGTTTGCCGACCAAACATCCATGCATGATTTTCCTTTAAAAGGGTGCTCGCGAATCCAATTTTTTATTTGGAAAGCCTGGCGCATTGCACAATGCGAAGACGCTGTATCGTTTATCATAGCGTGTCTAAAGCATTTTTGCAAATATTTCGGCATAAATGTGTACGGTGCAATGCCCTTCTCATCCTCCAGGTTGGAAATTTCACGACTCGTGATATCACAAAGAAGTATGTAGCCTTCTCGTCACCACGTGTATAGATACGTATTGATTTTCCGGAAATTTCACTCAAGTTATCGTATGCTTGTTAACAGCTCACATCGCCCTCGTACCATTCAAGACCGTGAAAATATTTCGAGAGAAAATTATTCTGGATTCTCGAATGCTGCGGTAATTGGGCAAAGTGACACGGTGGTGCGACGATCCAATGATCAGAGTACGGTCTATCCATTGCTACCATGACAATTTCTTTCGGAATAAATTCCAAGTCTTTACCACGCATTCCCTGTGTATCCACGACGATATTTATTTTCACGTCTAATCTGTACAGATGCTCAAGTTCGACTGATTAGTTACTCATAGAGACGCTTCTACATCTCTTAACACGAAACAATTTTATTCCGACATCAGCACATTTTTCGCTTATCCGGTAAACCATTAATAAACCATTTCGCTTATCCAGTCCACCATTACTTGCCGAGAGGCATTGATTTCAAGGACATTATGATATTCCGCGTAGACTACACAATTTACCGTTAAAGCAAGTGCATCCTCAAATCGTACCTCTATTCTCACACAATCGTGCTTTATTAAATTTCTATGTGAATTGTAGTTCGCCGAAAGATCGGGTGTCAAATCAAAAGCAAACAGACAGTATCCATCGCGATAATTATCGCGCTCGATCGAATTACCATCGTTCAAGAAATGTATTCCAGTTCCCGAAAATAACGATTGAAAAGCATCCACATACAGATGATTTTTCGTGAAATCAGGTTGTAACGGTTTCGAAGGTATTGGAGCACGATCTACATACAACGAGAGATAATTTATCTTGTAATTTTGGAAATTGAATGAATTCATACTGGAGTCGCCGTTAAACGCTTTGTTATCGACAAAACCGATAATTATACGCTTCGGTAATTGACCTAGCACGATATTATCGATAGTCTCTCCATGAATACCGGAGTGTATTGAAACGGCCTTTACCTCGACTCTCGTAAGAGGATATTTAGCCGTAGATTTTGCCAGAGTTCTAGCATGCGAGAGCAGCACACCAGGAGCTATTTTTGGTCTACGAACGAGAAGTGATGCCTCGAGAATCTTTAAGCCGCATTGACCGATCTACATATGTATCGCCCACAAGACAAAATGAATCTCTAGATCGCACCAGCCGTAGTCGCATCTCGACACCATTTGATAGGAATCACTCCTGATTGAATATATCGCAATGCAGATGGCCGAGCAAGTCTACAGTTTTTCCGACATTTAAAAATCATTTTCTTTTTACAGTAACCGTATTTCCCGATGTTATATGATCCATTTTTCCAGGGGTATCATCGTACCAGAGAACGCTCGTGAGATGCGAATTTTTGGCTGCTGGACCGTAATTCAAAAGTATTTCTATGTACGCTCGTTAAGCGTAGGCATTATTTGGAGGTGAAACTAGTTTTTGATTCAGGTATACATCCACCTGATTGAACATAGAATGCAAGAGATTGTTTACATGGCCGGTACTCACTTTCGGCGCTGTACCCGCGGCAATTTCCGTAGGAGATGTTATTTTCACTCTCAGACTAAGCATAGTATACGCGAGATCGATATACTCATCACCCTGTCCAGGAATAACAAATTCAACAGGTAAATCATCTGTTAGCGAAGAAATTGGCGTCTGATACACCCAATCGGAGCCTTCGATAGTAGTTTGCGTCGGTGGGAGTGAAAATAATTCAAGTTTCGATTTAAGACACTCGCACGAGTGCGAAAGTAGAAAAACCATCTTGTTTCAGTTATCCAAAAATATCTGCTACCGTTCGTTGACGAATCTTCTTCTTCTTATTGTTCGTATTATTCTTCTTCTTCTTTACTACACTTTTATTTTTACGGGAGATACGTCATGGTTTACGTTCGTTCGATGAATGAGGAGTTTTCGAAATTTTGCGCTTTTTATACCAGACCCCCGCATAAGAGTGCCAATTTTTTCAGAGGCTTTGCGTTCGAGACTACTGCCTGATTCACGCGCTCTCTCGCGAATAGCATCTTTCACAGCTATATTTCTATCGAGGATATCACCGGCTACGCTTACACCAGCTCGCAGTGTCTCTTTTACAACTGCTTTAGCGCCCTTTTTTGAAAGTGGTAACACTCGACGAAACAGGCACCCGAGAAAGCTGCCGATACCGTGTCCTCGTTGATTAGGTGTTCCGATATAAACATGGCTAATACCGCCGTACCCGCGACGGCCCCATCCATGCTGCATATTGTCAATATCATCCATAGCGGCGTAATCAATCGTGGGACCTTTCGAAATGTAGTGTCACAGTCAACGTTCCCTGTTCGAATGGTATAGGATTTCCAAACTCGTCTCTTATATCGATTTCGATAGTATGTAAATTGTTGCGCAAGAAAGGTATATACAAGGGTTGATCAATAAATAGTCGGCCTTGTGTCATCTGTTGGTCGAGGAAAGAAATCAATAGCGACGTTTAGTAGTGCCATCCTTCACATGACTGTTGTCAAAGTTTCAGCTAGCTGCGATGTTTAGTTTGCGTTTGACAGCGTCGAAAGACAAACAACTTTTGTGTTTGGAAAAAATGGAGTATCGTGCAGTGATTCGATTTTTGTTTTTGAAAAAGAAAACGAACAATGAAATCAAAGCGGAACTGGACGAAGTTTATATGGACCTTGCACCTTCGTTATCAACCATTAAATATTGGATAGCTGAATTTAAATTCGGTCGTACGAGCATTGTTGACGATGAACGTCCAGGTCGTCCAAATGAGGTCGTCATACCAGAAACAATTGAAAAAGTCCACGATATGGTGTTAAATGATCGGAGACTAAAAGTGCGTGAGATTGCTGAGGCCTCAGGCATATCATATGGCTCAGTGATTTCAATCCTGAGTGATCAGTTGGGTATGAAAAAGTTATCCGCAAGATGGGTGCCGCGTTTGCTCACTGTTGACCATAAATGAGAACGTGTAACTGATGGCCAAAATTCATGAATTTAAATACCAATTGCTTTCGCATCCACCATATTCTCTAGATTTGGCCCCCTCCGACTACTTTCTGTTTCCAAACCTGAAAAAATGGCTTGGCGGAAAGAGATTTGGTTCCAGAGATGACCTCATCGCTGTAACAGAGATCTATTTTAAGGACCTTCCGAAATCGTATTATTCGGAGGGCATAAAAAAATTGGAAAATCGTTGGAATAAGTGTATCGAACTAAAAGGAGATTATGTTGAGAAATAAAAAGATTTTTGTCCAAAAAAACGTGATTTTCTTTACCAAGCCGACTATTTATTGATCGATCCTCGTATCGTGGCGTTGAAAACGATTAAATTTTTATCAAATCATACTGACAATCATCATCGCAGATATCGGTGTATAGAAACATGTTGCTTGGTATAGCACGGGTGAGAGACGCAGGCCTCGACCCTGTTTATTCGCAATGCGGTTCTATCATTACAGACATACAGGCCTGTTGTAGATGTATGATGGGTCGATTCGGAAGAACAGTACGAAGACACTTTTCGTTAATTACGTTTTTTATTGGTCTTGAAACAATTTCTTACAGCGAATAGGCATTCTGCCCTCCGCCATGCGTGGTTGCTTGCTCAAGAATAATCCGGTCTTTTCTTCGCGAAAATTCGAGAGCGACACTCGCGTCGACGGTACTCGTGGCGCCAAAGTTACGCGGCGAAAACTAAGACTACATAAGCCATAGGCATACCGAACAGGCCTTTTCCGAGAATCCTAGTAGCCTTGCGATAGCGGGCGATACGCGAAAGTCGTGGTATCGTAGATCGTCGCATACGCGCGCCACTTCAACCTGCCCGCTCGGAAGCTATTTAAAGTGCAAATGACCGGCCACGTGAGGTAACTGATTTATACTCTCTAAAAAAGCGTCTATAGTGCGATATACACCGGGTGGAACTTGGCCTCTATCAGCGCGTCTCCGTGTTAAAAGATTTAAATCCGATAAATCATAATCACCATCCTCAAAAGTTACGAGATTTCCTACAGTAGGAACATGTAAAAGAGTCATCGGATAAGCAATTTCCACAAGAGAAACAGACCATTCTCCGTGCAATCTTATCTGACGCGGTAGTTTTGTAATAAATTTCGTCGTCGTATTATCCGGAAAATACTGCATACTACGGTTGCTCGGTAGTACGACAAAGAAAGAGCTATCCTTGAAGCTCATATTTATCAGGGACGGCGATTCCGAGCGTTCTTCCTCTTTGCCCTCTTCTTCTCTTTCATCTTCTCAGATGACGGAGGCACTCGTACTCGCGATAATTTTGCCTCGTAGAAAATATCGTCGATAGTCTCGTTATTCAGATCGTGTAAAATATATACGAATGGTTCTCGATTCACTGATATTCGTTGAATCTTGAATAACTCGTTACTCCAACGACGCTCATATCCTTTCACGAATGCTGCTTGAGCTGTACTGATACGTACAAAGTCACCGACGCTGTATTTGGGCTTTTTAGTTTTTCTCGCGTTACGCTCCTAACGCCGTACTAAATTTTCTCGTGCTATAGAAGCATTTTCGAGGGTCACCTCGGTCGGAGAAATACGCGTTCCGCTGTGTCTAGTGTGATTATATGCATATATTATAAAAAATTTGGTAAAACATCGATGTAACGCTTATTTCGCGTGTATGTAAAGTAACGCCACATTCGCTCTTTTATTGTGCGATTAAAGCGTTCGGCAATCGAGGCTTTTATATCGGGGTTACGAGCAGCGCGAAAATCGATATTCTTTTTCTTGAGAATTTGCTGAACTGGAGTGCCGATTAATTCTTTGCCTCGATCAGTTTGCAATTGCTGCGGGGGACGATTGTTACTGCATGCGAGTATGCGTGTGAGACCGCGGGTTACGTTTGCGCTCGTTTCGTCTCGCAAACCCTCGACCCACGCGTATTTGCTCAACACGTCGATAACAACAAGCAGATATGCGTACCCATCGTTGTACACAGCTATCGAGCGAAGATCAGCTAAATCAGCCTCCCATACCTTGTCTATATTACTTACGTTGTACGTACGACGGGGAAATCGTCGTCGCATGAGACGATGCATGTTATATGAATCCTGTGTCTCGAGCCATGGTAAAACATTTTTTCGCGCTACTCTTTAATCCACCTGGGCCAAATTTTTTGCTCGAGAATAGGATGCAGGATGCGCCGTGTCATAATAGATTTTTTGAATAATTTTCATAATTTTAACGATGACCAATTTAATGGATTCTTTTTCTTTTTCTTTTCTAACTGTGTGGGGGATTGATATTCACTGGGGTGTCGTTGGCTCTCTATTTGTGCGATGTTTTGCAATTGTCCGTCCTCTTTTTCCTTCTCCTCCTCACCCTCGATGATGTCGTTTCCGCCGTGAGCATTAAATCTCTGTTTGAGTGTGCGGTCTCGGCTTTGTTGTTGCTACTGTTGTTGCTGCTGCTACTATCACTATCGCATGGTAAAATGAGACGCCGCTGCGGTGTCGAGGATGATGTAGGCGTAGGCTCATGTAGTAACACGGGATTGCCGATAAATTCGCGTGGCATCTGTATCGTTCGCAGGAGTTTGGCAAAGTGATATCGACCGATGGGTTTCTCGCGTTTTCTAGCTCGCATAGCATCGTTAACAAGATCAACGATATTGGAAGTTGAAATTCTTCTGCCGTCTATGGAAACAACACCGTTAACATCCCACGGCATTTTTTTACCAACGGCGCTGCGATGCAAATTGCGAAGCAACGATATTACTTTCGATTAACATTTTTTTGGTACGCTATCGATAATAAGTGTGTCATTGAATCGAGATTTAACTTTGTTCATTAAAACGTCGTCAATTTTATTCTCGTGGCTATCGAGTATTGCTATTTTTCGTTTTGACGAAATATTCGGTACTGTATTATCGTACTCGACCAAGTGAAGATAACGCTGTAGAACCCGCTGGTACGCTACCCATTTCTCTCTCTCGCTCTTGTACGAGTGACAGTTTAGAATTTCACTCAGCTCAGAGTCGAGGCGACATAATGGCGTACCGGTAGTCTGTACGGAGGGCAACGGGTCTGTAGTAGTAGTAATAGTAGTAGTAGTAGCAGCAGTAGTGGCGAGTCCAGCGAGACGATGTATGTTATCATGAGAAATAAGCACCATCTTACTGGCATATTCCATGGCTCGTGTAGACCAAGACAGGCACAAGAAGCAACTTGAGAAATCCGACAGTGATCGACGATGATCTTCCTCTTATTGCCCCGTTTTCCGCTTTTGGCGGCTAATCGTCGAAGAACTGTCGCGTGCCTCCGAAGATGATTCTTTTGCACGTTGTTGAGACTTACGTTTCCCTGTAAAACATTTAGAGCACACTCGCATATACACCGTACGAGCGCTACATCTGCTTCGCGCAAAATTGCAAGTCGCTGCTCTTGCTTCAGATAACAGCGCTTGCAATATAATTATTTGCTTTTTATCGAGAGGTCCATGCAACGCCATTACATGAGCATTACTGGTACGTCGCGCGTCGCATCGCGATTCTTTATTGCTTTTTGAGGTACATAAACGTAATGGATTGGTCAGGAAATATACAGGCGCAAAATCGGCAATTATCAGGCGTCGATTGTTTCAAGCCGAATAATAGATAGCCGTGCGGTACAGTTGTTGCATCGAAATATACCTCCTGCAAAAATCTCGGATTCTCGGGACATACCTGGCGTGCTAGATGTTGAATTTACGCGCGATCTCACGGATTTTTGAAGCCAACGATACAATTAGCGTTTAAGGAGATATCGCGCTGCCCATGTCCCTGATGGAAGAAATTTTGCGTGATGAAGATGACACTGAGATTTTTATGATGGCTACCTTTGGTGAAAAGATCGACCACGGTATTGTTGGATGACTCGCGCATTAGATCGTCAATGACCACAAGTTTCGGTCTTGTATCATTCGAGTAGTCTGCTGCTTGCGGTAAACCCTCGCGAAATTCGATTGTATCATCGTACTCTAAATACGCGGACTACCACTTTGAGTAATAAAGAAGTATACGCTCGAGCGGGACATCCGTCATTTCGCGCATGTATTTGAAGAATTTTTTGACAAAATATATTTTACCACAGCCCGTAGGACCGCTTATCACGGCTGTCCATGGATGTTTCCAACGTGTATCTATTTTGATGAGTGTCTATTAAAATCAATCAGCTGACTCTTCAATAAGCTTATACCGCGACGGCGGCGGCGGCGGCGGCATCAGGTATTTTCGCGGCCTTGATGAGCTGATAAGGCGCGGCGCGCCTGTTCTACCTGATGAGGCGCGGGCCCGCGGTAAATGCTGATGCTTACACCGTATGTAAATTAAATAACGATAGTTTTTATATTTGTCACAAATAAAGCAATATCTTTATTTCACTATGCATACATCTCTATGTGCAAATTTTACGAATCATGTAATTCTAAACAGCAATATTATATCCACGGAGGTAGCACGAGAAAGTCAGAACAAAAAGAAACACTCGTTACGTAAAGCGGGACAAAAGGAATCAACGATGAGAAAGTCAGAACAAAAGGGAACGGTAGAGAGATAGCAGTCACTGTTACGAATAGTAGCACAAAAAGAACGAGCAGACAACGGTTTTATACGAGTACTCAGTACATAATAAATCAATATTTTTTTTAACGTATTGTACACAGTAAATACGATACATGGAATTAGACAAAAAAATTATTTTTAAATACCGCCAGTTCAATCGTAAAACTATATACTTTTTTGCGTTATACTAATTAGCGTATTTCACAATAGCCATACGGTACAGTACAGTACATCCCGTGTCGCGTTCGCTTCGTGTTAACAGTGTTGTGCCGCGAACTAGTTCTTTGTGTATTATTTCGCCATTGTTCCTTCTTTGCGTGAGGCCCACTCACCAAAGTAGAAAAATGTGCAAACGTAAGCGAGGAGCTACCAGCAATGACTGCTACGAGCTCGAGCTACAACTTGCTGGAATTCGCAAGCAAATATTAATGTGAAATCCATTACAACACTCGATTTCGGTCATTGGGGTAAATAACTGCTTTGCCTAAATCAGTCTAAAGTTTAATATCAATCTGAACGGTTGATCGCGGGTCGGACTCGCCCAAAATATTAAATTCTATCAGTAAATTCAAACGCGAGAGGTTGGTTCGTCGTACGGGCTCGAAACCACATTATATTGTATTATACTCTTATCGGCTTTTAAATAGACAACGAGAGGTTACCGTTGCCTATAATAAATACTTTCATTTTTACATAAATTCACGTTTACACGATTTACTCGTGTTCCATCTCCTAATCGGCAAACGATCCCAAAATAATAACTTTTTAATATTATACCGATTACTGACAAGGAAAGGTACTTTGGTGTCCCCCTCCGATTTTAATGCAACTCACGTATGTTGTAGAGCATCGAAAACTGAAAGACACGTATTTTTTTTTATCGGCGGAAAAACATTTTTAAGGGGTGAAATCGCCCTTCAAAAATAGGGGTGATTATGCAGTTTCACCCCTAAAAATGAATTTTTTTCTTCAACTCCACGTGGAATTTTTATTGTCTTCAATGAGGAGTATTTTGGTTTTTGTTTTATTAAAATCGGTTGACGCCTTCTGGGTGAAACTGCAAAATCACCTCTCGACATGCTATTTTTGAAGGGCGATTTCACCCCTTAAAAATGTTTTTCCGCCGATAAAAAAAAATACGTGTCTTTTAGTTTTCGATGCTCTACAACATACGTGAGTTGCATTAGAATCGGAGGGGGACACCAAAGTACCTTTCCTTGTGAGTTATCCAATTACGCGGTACCGGCATAACAACAGGTTCGCATGATTTCGTTACTTTACTACATGATGAAATTCCGTGCGTTGAATAGCGTCGAATTTAAAAATAATAGGTACACTCCTAACTCCTTTAACGAAGGATCGTAATGCGTCATAATTTACGTGACGGCTATTCGCAAAGTTTAGCGTGATACCCTTTACTTTACATTTTTCAATAATCGTACCGTCGGGTTTACGAACAAGGTATGCGTAAAATTATGGTCCTCCCAAAACGAACGAACTTATATAACTACCAAGCCCGTATTCGCTTAATTTATCCGTGAGATCTCCCAAAAATTGACCGATTGACGACTCATACTCGTTGCCACCGGGGCGACTCACGTAAATACAGGAGTCCGTATCGCAATACAATATTCGTCGCCCGAGCCCCTCAAGATAACTGTATAGTTTTAGGCGTGCCTGGGCCGTCGTGTATGCTGCAATCACGGCGTTTGATGTCGGGGATGGTTGGATAGCATCGCGGTTGCTCACATAGTTCACATACATGTTCTTGTGATTAACCGGTAGCATTCCCGTCACCTTAATCTGCAGACTCGTTAGTAAATTCATTAGTTCGGAGCGCGTGAAAACGATAACGATTTTCGTGAGATTCTCGCATTGACCAAACTTTCCCCAGAATTAATTAAGAGCCAATTTTGCGAGCGAACATAAACCCGGATTTGACTGCAAAGCACTTCGCTCAAGATATACACCCTCAGACTTCTTGTACAACGCTATAAAACGTACTATTGCTTCCTCGTCATCGTTACACTCTGTTGGCGGTCCACTCGCCTCCTGTTTTATTTCTAGGAATTTATCGATGTACTCAGCAAAATGATCGCCTCATCGCGTTGTCGAGTCACGCTGCGTAACAACGTATTGCCAAATTTCATGAATACGCGTCACCTTATATCCGAGCGACACAGTTTTTCTCAGCTCGTCTACGACCCATGTGCCGTCAAACGCTCACTCAGTCGTGTCATCGTGTGTGCAGCTCGCGGATGGGTCCATGCCTGTACAGCACAATCTACACAGAGAAAACAGTAGTTTCCCATGCATGCGAACAGGCAGTACGGGGATATACAAATCGCGCGGTGCTATTACGGTACACTTCACGAGACCCTCGACGGCACTTAGATCGTTTTCAAATTCTACGAGTTCTCGACACTCGTCACCTCCGTACAATTTCGTATGTCCAACGGGATATTTTCCATTCTTACACACCCATGGATACAGCGAGCACACATCCACATAGTGTATCTACTTCCCATTCGCGACGTCGTACAAGCTTACAAAATTTTTCGTTCGACTGCCAAAAAATGCATCGCGTGGTTCGAGAGGCGCCTGCTTGACCATGGCGTGATTTTTCACGTATCACGACATTTCCTCGTTATTCCCGAGTAATTTGTCAAAATCGCATTCCCATATTTCGGTTAGAACGGTACGCTAGTATCGCTCATCCATTGTATCCCCGAATTTAGTTCGAACATCTTTATTCACGCGATACCATCGCGAACATCCATGCCAAAAGCAGCCGTGAAATTGAAGAATGTGATGGACCCCCGCATCCACGTAGTATCCGTCGACAGTCGATATGTCGGTCGGAGAGCGATACTCTCTCGTGCGTCTAGCATGAGCGATAATGCAGTTGCGCTCGCGCTCGAGCCATACGAGCCATACGCCGGCCTTGCGCGACTGCTTATCGCCCCAACGCTACCCCACTGGGATACCGATTTTTCCTTATACCATTTTTAAAATCGCTCGCGATCCGCTGAGAACATGGTATCGGGTGAGTAAAAATGCAGAGCCGGCAGAGGACCTGTGTAATTCCGATATTCCGGTGTGTTGAATAACTAGGGAAATGTACCTTTCGCCATCTCATCAGCGAAACCGAAGGTGTTAAGTAAAGCGCTAAGAGCCATAGGTAAATAGTTTATACTATCGAGAAAAACCTCATCGCCAATCTTCATCGAGATATTCTTCGTACCATTCAGAATCAGAGAGGACTGTATTTTTTGCACTTCGATTAAATACTGTAGAGTAAATTGCGCGTCGAAACCTCTTGCATTATGAGCAATACAGAGGGTCTATTTAAATTTTTGCGATAATGCCAATTTCACAAGCTCCCCAACAGGATCATCGATAAACACGAATTCACGTTTACCACAGTCAGCACAATCGGTCTCTATAACTGTGATATCCAGACATGTCATACATACGCATTGTGTAACACATAAATTCGGCTCGTGAGTTCGTATCGATTTATCATCGTTCAATTGTTCGTGTTGTTGCGTCTTAAAATCATAAAACAAAAATCTCGTGGAGGGTTTGTCTTTTTTATTCTCCTTTGGCGCCTCTGGTTTCTTAGGAGGTGCTATAAAATACGCATGCGAAGTCGGTCGAGTTTGCCTACATGTAATACAAAACGATATACCACATATATGCATCTTTTTATCTGTAATTTTAATCATACGCAAGCAACCTCTACAGATTTTCAATGCTTTACAGATGCTGTACCGTCTATATTTACGAGACGTAATACTCGCGGAGCCCTCACCCTTGTGATGAGCGAGGCAAAAAGCATCAAAGAACGAACGATTACAGTCTGTCCAATACTCAGGCTGAGAGTCTTTATTGCCGTTGCAATAAGTGAATGTACATCGAGCACCTTGATAGCTACAGCGATCCTCGTGTACTTGATTATACTTGGAATTACACTATGTGCAGAACCTCCGACTACCTAGCGTACCAGCGAGATTTAATATTGGCTGATAGTGATGAGAACGTTCGTAATAGAGAATAAAGAGTGTATGATTAATTTTACCTATTGCAGAGAGTACGGATTTTTGCCCATCGTAAAGAGCCGGAACGCGTTTTCCGAAGGTGAGGAATTCATAAACAACAATCGCTATACCATCGTGAATCAAGTACTCCTGAAAGAGCTGAATCTCGCGCACACCGTATCCTCTAGACGGTGTCATTACTCCTGCATTACGCGTGAGCTCTATTACTGCTGTATATTGCGCTCTTCGAAGCCCGTTCCGAATTTAACACCATCGTCTGTGTAGCTCGCCCGTACGAATTTGACCGCGTTCGGCATGCGCTCGGGCTGTTAGAAGAGATCGTTGTAGACACAAATTATCGCTATTACTTATGCGTAAAATTGACTTTTTTGCTATAGACTCGTGTATAAGTGTGGTTCCCACACCGGCGCCTTCGACGTCTCGTACCATATATGTCGTCATTCTACATGTACTATCGTCTATTCGAAATTCGCGCGTGCCCTGAGCTACACTATTAATTAGTCGCCATATGTTATCAGGAACGATGTCAGCTGGTCGAAATGATAACCATACAGGTCCTTGCGCGAGATACGGTACGCTCAGAGTCATACCCATATAATCATGTCCCTCGCACGATTCTGTAAGACGTGTGAGAAAATCTCGTACACCGCTCTCGAACCAAGTAGGATGATCAATCAGCCACCCGTCTGATGGCTGATGAAAATAAAAATCTGTCTCCCGACTCTGCATCCTAAAGCGTGGAAAATATCGGCTCTGCTCATTGTCGATACCGAAGCGTTCACCGGCGGGAAAAATATCACCTCACCGTATAGCAGTCCTTCCATCGCCAGTCTGTCCACCTGCAAGCACAACTAAGCCATTTATTAGAATTATTATTTCATGTAATTAAATTTTTTTATTGTCGCTAGCTATATACTATGTATATAAATTGTGTAACGTAAGAATTACGAACTTATATTTGCTTTGAGTCCTCGAATCCGTCAACTGCACCCGGGAACCACCGACGCATTTCGTAAACCAACTCGATTGTCGGCGGTCTCAGCACAGTGAATCGTGCAAAGCGAAAAACGTTTGGGTCCGACTCGTACCCTGTTTTTTTCATTTTTACTATTATTATCCCCGTCATTTTTTTATTTTTGTCCGCGTAATTGTATTATTAAAAGCTTACCTGAATCTACCGGGTCTTCCTCCTCCTCGTTGTCGTCGCCGTCCTCCTGCTCATTCTCCTTTTCCTCCTCCCGTTCTTCTTCTTCTTCTTCTTCTTCTTCCTCGTTATCTGTATTGCTATTGGTATCATCGCTTGAACTGTATTGTCGCGATGGACCTGCGACGCCTCGATCTGGTTCTCTCGCAGGACCGACCATGAAAAGATCGTTTGTTGGTTTATACCCGCAGAACGGCTCGGTAAAATTTATCCAACGATTCCCTGCAGTGCTGTTATCATCGATATCCCTGCTATGATCATCTGAATCGGTTCTAACCTCCTCATCGAAATCATAAGTGTCAGATCCCATTTCTTCTTCTTCATACCGACGAAATATATAAAAATCTTGTGAAAAAAGGGAAATAAAATAAAAGTAATTAACGCAGTATATTACTTACGTCTTTCACTGAGTATGGGCTCTAAAGCAGGCTCATTCAGCCAGCCGCGTGGACGAATAACACGCATCACCGAATCAATAATTATTTGATTATCAAACAATCCAATATTATACGCGTCAACTAAATCGCGTTGATGACACTCGCACAGCATACCGCGAATTTTACGAACAACCGCTTGTGTCGGAACTTCCCATAGCGTGATCTGTAAATTTCTTCTCCCCCACCGCGAACTCAACGACGGTCTACGCTTCATTATAAACTCTATCAATTTTCTTATCAATGAGCGCTTAACCACTCTGGCCATGATTGTGCTGTTAGAGTAATAGCAACCACAGTAAATCAGACAATTAATTAGAGATTTTTCGAAGTGGTGCGCTTTTATATATATTCCCTTCATACGATCTTTCTCTCTTTCTCTCTCTGCATATACTGCACCGATGTACTGAATATGACTTACCAAGAAGATGGCCGCACACGATCACTTTACAAAAGCAAGACCTAGGGAAATATCAAGCGATGACTGTGTAAATGTAAGGCCCATCATGTACTAACAATAAGTTATTGAGTTTCGCTCATGAATTTCATGTTGTTTTCATCTAATTTCAAGGCACTCGGCCGTGAGGAAAATCATCAAATTTCGTTGACGAATATTATTTAGTTTTCATGACACATCTTATCTGTATGTCAAGGTGTGCGTATGCACATACGTGTGCGAGATTATGCAAGAGCTTTGGGATATATTTGTTGCTGCTGTTACTAGGCTGCTAAGGAGAATGCGACAAACATCAAAGGATATTGGTGAGCAATTTTCAGTCGTATGATTTGCAGTATCAAAAGAAGAGGCGATGCAATTAGATGGTGGGGGTAATCTGTATAAAACGGAGTATGAACACCACCGATGATTCATTCGAAAAGTTACAGTCTACAAGAAAGCAATAAGAATGGCAAATAACGGTGCTACGTCTCACACGATATCGCCATATATAGCGAACCCCGTTATGTACGATTTAAATAAATCATTTGGCAAAATAATCGTCGCCGGGCTCGCGTTGAACTCTACGTGTTTTACACCAGTGGTGAAAATATTGTCGAATACTTTTACCGGAATTACACTCAGTGCGTACGAGTGGCTAGTGTTTAAAAGTGATTCTTCTAGCGTACAACGATATTTCGGAGCTCATGGGGCTAATGCCGAGAAAATGTGTAATACCCGCATAGAGCACACAGCGCATTACGCACTTTGGACCTCGTGTTTTTTCGCGGGATTTAGATCGTCTTGCTGTAGACTGCCGCGTTTCCACCGCGTCTGGCCCATATCCCTGTTTAGGATGTCTCCTTTTGGACTGCCGCGTGTCTTCTCCTTCCGGGGATGACCGATCTTCCCGTTTCCTTTGTGCTGGTGTTGGCGTGTTCAGCAGTCTCCTCATCGCGCGACTGTCTGGGCACGGGAGCGGTCGGATTTGCGGTGTTAGCGCCGCCGCTTTACTCCCTTTCCTTCCTGTACTCTGTGTTCCTAGGCTCGTTACCTGTGCCCCTGCACTCATTTGGCACGAGTGATCACTCCGAGCCGTGGACGTGCCCTGAGCCCTCGAGTACTCCCTTTCTCTCGCTCTCGCAAGCGTCTCCCGGCATTCTTTGATGTGCTCGTACTGCACCACCGCTTCTCCTATAGCATCCCTAATCTCCTTGTGGATGTTTCTGGCGGCTTTTACGACCTCGTATATCGCAAAGATGTTTTTGCCGAGGCTCTCCAGTGTGTTATTCTCCTCTCCTTCCAGCAGTGCCAGCCGTTTCCTGCCTTCATCTCCTCCTTGACTTGCTGGCCTTTGAATCTGCTCCTCTTCATTTATTTTTTGGGTTTTCTCTCTCTCTCTCTCTCTCTCTCTCTCTCTCTCTCTCTCTCTCTCTCTCTCTCTTTACGTTTGGTCCTGAAAAAATTTCGCTATTCTCAGTAATTAAATCAATCCAGGCTTCATGTCAATTACTAACGAATATCTTTAATATGTCACTACAATTGTCCGAGTTTCCGAAGTGCTGGAAGAAAGCTTATCTTCGCCCATTATCTAAGATTAAAACACCCCTCTCTCCGTCTGATACATGACCGATAGCGAATCTTAGTGAGCTGTCGAAAGTACTTGAGCGACTAGTGCACCGGCAGATTACGGATTGGATTGAGGAGATTAATATATTCGACCCACGTCAAACAGGGTATCGAAGCGGTCATAGTACACAATCTGCACTACTGTGCATATGTGAAGATGTCAGGCGAAATATAGATAAAAGGCATATTACCATCCTAATCCTATTTGATTTTAGTAAGGCGTTTGATACTGTCCCCCATCTGGCACTTCTCTTGAAACTCAAGAAAATAGGGTTTGCGGAACCAGTACTTGACTGGATTTTTTCTTATCTGACAGGGAGGACACAAGCGGTGGTAGATGAGCATGGTAGTTGCTCTTCCTGGCTATCTACTACCTCGGGAGTGCCTCAAGGTTCGGTCCTTGGTCCGCTACTTTTCTCGCTTTTCATCAACGACATAGGTTGTGTTCTTCATCATTCTCAACACATAATTTTCGCTGATGATACACAGATTTACCTGAGCTGCCTACCATCTCAACTAGCCGAAGGCCTGAAATTAATATCCGAGGATGTATACGCCATTGCTGACTTCGCAGCTATTAACGGTTTGAAACTTAATATAGCCAAATCGAAAGTTATTGTACTAGGTAGCAATTCCTATTCTCGGCAACTCGACTTCAGCGCAGTATCACCAATCTCTTTAAATGGCGCGACTATCCCTTTCGTCAATGAAGTGCGAAACTAAGGATTGATGCTACATAGTAACCTATCGTGGCGAACTCAAGTCATAAATATCTCACAAAAAGTTAACTTTACCATCTACAGATTAAAATTCCATCGAACTGCGCTTTCGCAGGAATTAAGAACATTGCTAATTACTTCTCTTGTTTTCCCTCTTTTAGACTATTGTTGTCTAGTCTATCATGGCCTAACTGAAGAACTGAACACAACACTCGAACGGCTCATAAATACTTGCATTCGCTTTATTTTTGATCTCCGACTTGATACGCACATCACACCTTATAGGCGTAGACTTGGCTGGCTTACTGTTAAATCACGACGCATCTATTTTCTCGGTATTTCTATGTACAATGTTATCGGTAAAAAAGTACCGCCTATATTCTAGAGTTGTTCCAAAGTCAGGGTATAATGTCTCAGCGCTCTGAGAGGAGACCAAGGTCCATATTTATTACACCTTCGTATCGCACAACGACTTACCAACAAGCGTATTCCATATCAGGAATCTCTCTGTGGAATTCTTTACCGACAACTATTACTTCATCGTCTAGCTTAGATATATTTAAGATACGTTTATATGCTCACCTTTTTGACGATGTAGACTTGGTTTAATATTCTATTTTTATTTTTATTTATTTTTATTATTATTTTTTATTTTATTTTATTTTTATCTATAGTTATATACAATATATTTTATATATTTTTAATTTTTAATTTTATAAATTTTTAGACATTGTTAATTGATTTGTTTTTGATTCTAATATTCTGTTACTTAGATTATAATTTGAATTTGATACTTTGTTATTTCTTAATTATGTTTGATTTATTAACTAGTTATTTTCTAATTTTACTAATTCTATATTCTTCTAATTAATAGCATATATTAATTATATTTATTATAATTTAATTGTTCTTATACACATGTTGCCAGAGGGTTACCAAGGCATAAATAAACTATCAATCAATCAATCAATCAATCAATCAATCAATCAATCTCTCTCTCTCTCTCTCTCTCTCTCCCTCTCTCTCTCTCTCTCTCTCTCTCTCTCTCTCTCTCTCTCTCTCTCTCTCTCTCTCTCACCTCTCTCTCATCTTCATCTTCTTCGCTATTGTGTGCAGAAGTCACTATATCAGAAGTGCCATCATCTATTGAAGACACACCTCAAGTTATTGTCGATAAGGTTTTTCATGCTCTTGATGTCACGAATCTCCTAAGTGACGTCTTAGAAATTCGCAGTTTCGACAAAAATAAGAATCGTAGGATTATAGGACAGAACAATTCAGAGCTTATGACAGCTAATGCGAATCACAATATTCCTAAAATTGATTTAGTGACCTTAAAATTGTAGCAAGTTAGAGAATATATCATCAGCAAAAAGCGAGCCAAAAAACTTACCGCTTAATGAAGTTTTTGATACGGACCAACGTGGTTCAATATATGTTAATGAGTATCTTCCAGCAGCGCTCTATAATCTATTACGCTTTACAAAAACACGAGCGGCTGAAAGAAAATACAAATTTGTGTGGACACGCTCGGGAGTAATTTGTTAGAAAAAGCGAAGGTCATCGATCAGCATTGTTACGCTTGCAGATTTAGAAAAACTAATTTGACTACCTACATGTCGATCGGTTGCATCTCCTTTATTGTCGTCCCCATGTTTAACGATCGCTCAATTCAATGCTAATTCACTGCGAGGACATATGGAACTCATTCAATCGACTATTGCTGAGCGCGCTTTCCACATTATTTCTGCGTGAAACGTGGCTTCATTCGTATGTTTCAGATGACTTAGTACGAATTAATGATTTCTTTCTTATACGCAACGATCGTGAAGGTAGAGGAAGAGGTGGTGTCGCATGCTATGTTCATTCGTCCCTAAAGCTAAAATTTTTACATCTTTGCCGATAGAGTTTTCGAATGGGCCAGAATATTTAATTATTGAAATTACAGGGTCAAATTCTGAGAAACTGTTATTCGCATCTGTGTATAGACGACCGAAAAGTCGAATGCTTGGAGACTTCATACAATCTTTATCTTGTTTTTTGCATGCTCATAACAATATTATTATTGCTAGCGATCTCAATTGTGATCTAACTAGTAATAATTATGAGTCGAAATATCTACGTCATTTATCTTTCTCACAGTCGCTTCATATCGTTGATTCGCTACCGACTCACCATACTGCGACCTCAGACTCGTGGATTGATGTGTTCATTATCGATAGTGAAGATAAGATACAATTGTTTGTTAAGTCAAAATCACCGTATATAGCGGTTCACGACATGTTAGAACTCCATTCCAACTTTGATACTAAACCCATAATCAATCGCACTATCACTCGCCGTGCTTATAAAGATCTAGATGTTACAGGTTTTTGCGACTCATTGTCAAATGGTTTTAATATTCCCATTCTTCGTGACTGCAATCCAAACTTAAATTTTATTGATAATTCAAGAGGACATACATCACCAAACAGTATTGATATGATTGTTAATACGTTTTCAGAAATATTTTTAAGATCTTTAGATAATTATGCACCGTTACAAACTCTTCGTGTATGTAGGTCGCCTGCGCCTTGGTTCTCACAAAACTTGAGAGACCGCAAATCTTTAAACAATAGATTATATACTAGAGCACGAAGATCAAACAACCTTCTAGATCTATATATTTCAGAGAGCATAGAGACCAACTTAAGAATGATCTCAAACAAGCTAAAAATCAGTATTATATTCAGAAATTGACTGATATTACTGAGCTGAATAAATTATGGAAGACGCTAGCAACACTGGGTCTAGCTAAGTCTTTACGTCCATCTCCGCTCAACTTCTTTGAACCAGATGAACTTAATGCTTTTTATTCAACTGTGTCCAGTCAACTACCGCCATGTTCTTATAGTGAGTTTAGTACTCTGTGTTCAGTTGTTCAGTCACCACAAAATGTATTCCATTTTGCTGAAATTACTACAGACCAAGTTTGCTCCGTTATTTCATATTGCTCTAATTCTAAGTCTTTTACGTTTGGTCTTGATAACATTTCGCTATTCTCAGTAATCAAATCAATCCAGGTTTCATGCCCATTACTAACGAATATCTTCAATATGTCACTACAATTGTCCGAGTTTCTGAAGGGCTGGAAGAAAGCTTAACTTCGCCCATTATCCAAGATTAAAACACCCCTCTCTCCGTCTGATACGCGACCAATAGCGAATTTTAGTGAGCTGTCGAAAGTACTTGAGCGGCTAGTGCACAGGCAGATTACGGATTGGATTGAAGTGAATAAAATATTCGACCCACGTCAAACAGGGTATCGAAGCGGTCATAGCACACAATCTGCGCATATGTGAAAATGTCAGGCGAAATATAGATAAAATGCATATTACCACCCTAATTCTATTTGATTCGGGAATCTGAATCTGCAATAAAAAATAGGGCTTCCCATTTACGATTGCAAAGTTGCCCCCACCACCACCCCAGGGGGTAGGGATGAAGTGTCGACTTTGGTATCATTGGATGACCCCCTTCCAGGCGAACAAATTTTATTGAGAACTTCTTTGATCCGATGCGTAGTTTTCGAAATATTTCAATGTCTTCAGATAAATCGGCCACCCTGTATAATAAATTTTATATATTTTGTATATATTTTATATATTTTTATATATTGTTATTTCTCGATTAAGTTAAGATTTTGGGTTGTCCGCGGCGAAGTGGTTTACCCGGACGTTGGTGGGTACTGCGAGGTGTTGTTAGTCGATTTCGGCGAGACCATTTATATCTACTCGTCTCACCTATGTCATCCGGAGCCTCTAGCAAGTATGCTGCCGGCTCTTGTCATGCAGTGCTCAATATACGGACTCGAACGCGTGAATGTTGTAGGTATTGCGCATCTCATCGAAGAAGCGTGCGGTAGCGATGCCTTGATCGCTGTCATGACGCGACCTCTTGCCAGCGATAACGCTCCGCGGGTTCGCTTAATGAACGAGGAACGCGCGGATGTGACAGCGGGTATTATAGAGGCCCTCGGTGATGAGATAGATATCGGCTATGATATCGATGCCATGGACGAGGGCTTTGACGAGGACGTAGCAAGAAATTAAGGCACGGTGCTGTGCGCGCGCGCGCGCGCGCGTGTGTGCGTGTGTGCGTGTGTGTGCGTGCGTGCGTGCGTGCGTGTGTGCGTGCGTGCGTGCGTGCGTGCGTGCGTGCGTGCGTGCGTGCGCGCGCGCGCGTGTGTGTGTGTGTGTGTGTGTGTGTGTGTGTGTGTGTGTGTGTGTGTGTGTGTGTGTGTGTGTGTGTGAGAGAGAGAGAGAGAGAGAGAGAGAGAGAGAGAGAGAGAGAGAGAGAGAGAGAGAGAGAGAGAGAGAGAGAGAGAGAGAGAGAGAGAGAGAGAGAGAGAGTACATTCGAGAGACAGGGAGAGACAGCGAGTTTAAAATCGCTGCAGAAGGAGGGTAGATGCCGACAACAGCTGTAGTGGTGAGTACATAATTTTATTCATTTTTCCAAGTATATATACACCTATGCTTCATCCTGCTCCTATATCTACTCTTCCTTGTTCACCAGAGTACCCACACCCCCTCACTTTACCATCTCCACGTTACTGACACTGGTTAAGCAGAGTGAATAGCGCGGCGGTGGAAAAGTAGGGTGGTGGGGGAAGCCGCGTGGTGGGGGAAGGAGTCGGGGTGGAGAGGGATGGAGTAAAGGTGTACACATACTACTTACAGAATACAGTTCTTCGATAATTTTAAACTTATTTTGATTCTTAATAGTGTATAGCGTGAACGGGCTTATATATTGTAACGGAACGCAATTACAGCGATCCGCCACAAACTGGAGTTTAAACACGAATTAAACCCACATATCTAACTCCAACCAACAAACAGAGAAAACACACAAAAAAGAACAGATAAAGCCAATGAATAAAATAAAGAAATCACTACAATGATTATCTATTAACAACACGAGCAAACAAGTAGCGAATAAGTACCCATCGGACAAGGAAAACAGAAAGATCAGTAGGTACACACAAGCAACCGCGAGCACCCACCCTAAAGAAAATGGCGTCAATAGTAGGCCACACCTCAGCGCAAAGACCACAATCAAAACAAAGCACAGCACACGAGAGGAACCCCTCCCGCACGAAGCGAGCAAGACAGGAGGCAGGACGGCTAGCGATACCACGCACTGTGTCTACTGGACCCCAGCGCAGTAGCCCCCGCCCCTACGCTAAGACCGGCGGAACCACTCGTAAAGCCAAACACCTTACCGTGCAAAGATTAACGCAATAGGCCACACTACTCAAACGGCCCAAGACGCCAAGAACGCCACACAACGGGGAAAAGACGAAAGAAAGGGTGGAACCCTCGAGGTTACACAAATCCACGAGACAAAACAACAGGGCACCGTCATATGAATCGCCGCTACATACCCTCACTCACGAATAAACATTAATATTAGGAAAAACACATAAACCAAGCCAATCTCTCATCAAAATTAAGGAATATATAAGTATCAAGGCATCCCCTAAACCTAGGAACTAACAAAAACTAGAATATCATAAAAACCAGCGAGGAGCATATAAAAAACTCCAAGAGAAAAGTAATTTTGGCAGAAATTAATCAAAAATGAGACAAACTAACTCTCACGAGATAGGCAAAGACCCACATTTAACGGAAGTATAAAAAAATCATGATTAAACCACAAAAAAACATCAAAAGGAAGTTTGAACCTCCAGCCGGTAGAGACTTAACATAGTCCATCAGAATTCAACCTCGCTGGAACCTCGGTTCAAACCCCAGAAAGACAAAGAACCATCTAAATATAGAAATTGAAGACATAACAGAACACCTACAGTCCACCCCGCACCTCCCCCACCAAGTGAATAAGGTGCGACAAACATCACGTGATCTACCACAAAACACCCCCCGGGCTCATCCACTAAACTATATAAACCGCGACAGGACAAGCCTCAGGGCTCTTGTTGGAAATTACTCTTCAAGACGAAGTGCTGCTCGACAGCTCACCTAGATTCTATATTATAAAATTAACATTTAAAGGAACAAGTGTTCTTTCGATCAATCGATTCCCCTGCAGTGCGCTTGGCCGTCGATTGACCGAACGAACTGATAATTATAAGACTAACAATTTGGGAGAAATCATGGTAAAAACCAGTGTTCTTTCGATCAACTGATTCCCCTGCTTTGCGCTTGGCCGTCAGTTGACCGAACGAACTAATTCAGTACACGCATAGCGCAGTGGCTACTCGTCTTTTGGAGAGTTAAAAAGCACGTGTGTCACTAGGTCAAGGGAGTGGCATCCCAACTTACTGCACCACGCGCACAAGTTTCGTAGGGTGTACCTGCGTGGGTGAGACCATGTCAGGGCCAGCGGCCAACTGCCCCCGGTCACGTACGGATATCTCGGCAGATCAAGTTTATTAAGAGACCAAGTCGTAAGCCCCTTAACGGCACGATAAGGTACCTTAAACTAACGTGAATAAATGCCTCAGTATCCGGGGTACAGGACGAGCTAGTTGGTCATCGCTGAGAACCCGGTGTCTTGCGCGAACAGTGAGCTATAGCTAGGGACCCAAACAATAACAAAGACGAGTACAATAGATAGGTAAATTCACACTCCCTATCTAGCATTACAATGCTCGCGACCCCACACGAAACTCACCGCGTAAACACCCAGCAGGGCGGAGCCTCGAGAGACGAACCACGTGAACGGTCACACCTAACAAGAAAGCATTAAAATAGCATAACGCCAGCAAAACATCCTATGATTATACAAGGCCAACCGGTATATCTAATGAACATACCAGGGAACGCCCCGTATGAGGACAAGTGCAGGCAGTTAGACCAAGAAGGCCACCCACCTTGTGAAATCGCATAGATACACGCGCAATCACACCCTTAGCCAATCGAGTGTTGAGCTCCAGACATGTGATATCTTTTCGTCATACGAATAATAAACTCCGAACTAAAAATTACTCGAAATAGTGCCGCATACGTAATATTAAGATAATCGCGTAAAAGCGAAACGCAATAAATCCTGATTGATAAATTCAGTGTTAAGCTCCGTATGCGCGATATCTCATCGCCATACGAATAATCGAGTCAAAACCCGAAATACCGGAAACAATTCCGCATACGTAATTTTAAGATAATCGCGTAAAAGCGAAACGCGATAAACCCAGATTGATAAATTGAGTGTTAAACTCCGTATGCGCGATATCTCATTGCCATACGAATAATCGAGTCAAAACCCGAAAATATCGGAAACAGTTCCGCATACGTAATTTTAACATAATCGCGAAACAGCAAGACGCGATAACCCCAGATAGATATATTGAATGTTAAGCTCCGTATGCACGATATCTCATCGTCATACGAATAATAAAGTCGAAACCCGAAAATACTGGAATTTATTCCACATACGTAATTATAAGAGAGGATAGCGTAAAAGCAGGACGCGATTGAGTGTTAAGATCCGTACGTACGGTACTAGATCGTCGTACAAGATCACAAAATTCCATTCCGATCGGAAATAGGAAGCCGTACGCAGAGATAAAATCGCAACATAGATAGTTGACACCACCTCCACCTATCGAGGCCAATCCTTCCGATCTCCACACAAACACTTCAAAACCAATCAGCGCCTTAAGCACAATCAAATTAAAGAATTACACACCAAATACGAAGACCAATGATGAAAGGGTAATGAATCGCACGTCCTCCACGGGCATATGTAAATCAATGAAACCCAGACTGAGGTCTCTCAACAAAAACAAAAAGTAGAATCAATCACACACTCGTTTAAAACAATAGACTCAATAAAACACTCCTTCCACCCAGCCCAGAGCACGAATCTGTTTCGAGCCATCAATCTTCTCCCCGGTGATGTAGGAAAAGACCTCGCTCGGAAGAAAACAAAAACTACGCGATTTCGCCGCAACCGCCTAGTAGATGCGCATAAACCTCGCACGAAGAGGGATAAATAAAGTGCATATAAGACATCGGGAATCGCGAAACGTTTTAATATACATCTACCACAGTAACTAAATGTTAATTGTTTTTATATCTTCTCACGATGCTAACTGTTTAGTTAAACAATGTAATGGCTTTTGATTTTCATTAATGTTTAATTTTCATAATTGTAGTTATTTCTTGTATCCTTTTAGGTAAACATTTCTTTTCTGAATTCTTATCATAATTTTAGTTTAAAATTGTTCTTAAATCCAAATTATTGTAAAGGGTGTCCCAGCAAGAGCGCCAGATTTTAATTTGCCATCATTTTGTTAATACGAGTTGTACGGTGATTTTTTTTTACATTTGTCACGTACAGAACACGCGATTTAACAATATGGAGAAGTATTCAAACCAACAACGTTTAATTATTGTAAAAACCATTACAAAAATGGTGAAAGTTTTGCGAAAACAGTTCGCCAATTACGTCAAGTTTTTGGTCGCAATAATGCGCCAAATGAATCGACAGTGAGGCGTTTAATTACAAAATTTGAGACCAAATTTACGCTGATGGATCAGAAGATCATTGTTCATCGTCGTCCTTGTCGGTCACTCGAAAATATAGCCACAGTAACGGAAACTGTGGCCGAGAATCCAGGAACTTCCATTCGGCATCGTGGTCAACAATCCGCATTAATTTAATGATGTTCCAACACCCAATCAGCCAATTCACGGCGCTGCGCATGGTCCCTTGGCTTGATTTCTTGCACCAATTGAATCTTGTACGCGTGCAAATGCAGATCATTTATCAAAATTCGTTGCATAGTTCTACTGGAAATGTTTAATTGTTGATCACGATGCCGAATGGAAGTTTCTGGATTCTCGGCCACAGATTCCGTTACTGTGGCTATATTTTCGAGTGACCGACAAGGACGACGACGAACAATGATCTTCTGATCCATCAGCGTAAATTTGGTCTCAAATTTTGTAATTAAACGCTTCACTGTCGATTCATTTGGCGCATTATTGCGACCAAAAACTTGACGTAATTGGCGAACTGTTTTCGCAAAATTTTCACCATTTTGGTAATGTGTTTTTACAATAATTAAACGTTGTTGGTTTAAATACTTCTCCATATTCTTAAATCGCGTGGTCTGTACGTGACAAATGTCGAAAAAAAATCACCGTACAACTCGTATTAACAAAATGGCGGCAAATTAAAATCCGGCGCTCTTGCTGGGATACCCTTTATATTAAATGGCTGCTTAGATTTGCATTGGACCGCAAAGTATGTGTTTGAAAATTCCTTCCTGGTGTAGTTGGAATGACCCCGTAAGATATAGAAAATTATGAGTTTTCACTCATGGCAGGGTGATAAATAACCAGACTGACAGATGTTGGTAGAGAAAGTAGTTTATTCTACCTTCGGCACTTCAATTACAAAAATATGTTAAATTTAGAAAAATATAAATGATAAAAGAATAAATACAAAAATAAATTGAGTTGAATTAAATTTGGTTGAGAGACCAGCACACAATTATATTAATTGTGTGCTGTCTTTTATTACTTGAGTAGCACACAATTATTAATTGTGTGCTGTATTGATTGAGTGTAGTGTATGCGCTGCAGCCAGCGCTGCAGAGTATGCCACGCGATGGCACATGTGAGAGCTTATAAAATGCCACTCGTTCCCAGTAAATTCTCAGTAGAATTGCAAAAGAGCATGTACAGGGAAAGAGTGAGAGCAATTGCAAATATATCGCTTGAGTGCTGGAATTTTGACTTTACAAACCGTGCCACAGCCAACGCTGCAGAGCACGGCCAAGTGAGCTTGAGAATGCACAAATGAGTGGAATGAATCCACAGTACTTTCCCAGCATGGTTACTTGGGGGAAAACACAGTGAATTAATAAGAACACATGCAATTATATTAATCGAGTGTGCAACAAGTGATGTGAAAACACGGTGCAGCCCGCGCTGCAGTGTGAGACCTTTATGAGGATGCACCGATGTGTATTTCCCTCCTCACCGTCATTGAATTACGATAAATTGTAACGGTGTACTCTTACCTAAGTTTTGAGTCCTGGTGAGCACAAAAAGCTGAGTAGATCCGATGAAAAGCGGTGAAAAGTCTGAGATGTCCAGAGGATGTATGCGCTGTCCCAGCGGGTTTTCACAGAAGTGTCAGATTTTACAATATGGCTATACTTTACGAAAGCGTCGTTGAGCGCTGAAGTCAAATGAGTGAGATAGCCGGTGAGTGAAGCCGAAGTCAAGCGAGAGAGATAACCTCTCGCTTAATGCGGCATGCCTGCGAGGCACAACCTGGGCTCTGCGAGGCCCTGCCTCGGCTATCTCCGGCATAGCCGAGCGCAGCGTGCTACACAGCAGTAACAGGTCGACAGACAGCGAATATCGATCGCCGTGTGCTAGCTGATTTTCCAACATTTCCGCCCGCCATCAGCAACGAGGTTGATGATTAGATTTCCTGATGTTGTGCGTTGGATGAGACGGGCTAGACAGCTAGTTTTGAGATCGGCCTGAGGAGAGTAGTGGCAGCAGTTCGGAGTGTCACCACCCTGGTGAGCCCATCTTTGCTTGGATGCAACGCTGTGACCCGTGCGAGTGACTACTTGAACGGGGAGAAGCGCTCATCCGTGAGCAGAACCAAAGAGCCGATTTTGATGATGTCATTAGGGCGATGCCACTTTGGGATTGGCTGCTGCCATTGTAAGTAATGAGCAGGCTATTGACACCAAAATTGTTGCACCTTCTGCTGCCACAATTGCTGTCTTGAGAGTCGTGAGATTGCCAAAACCTCTAGAGTTGGCCCTAGGACAGTTGTGAGTGTTTCACCAATGAGAAAATGTCCGCACGTGAGCTTGATCAATAATGAGAGTTGAGAATCGAGAGTGACAAGGAAGAATGGCAGCATGTTTTTTTCCATATGTGAGTGCTGACTGACCAAAGCGACCTCCTACTCTGAGGACACCTTCTTGGCCAATGAGAGCTATCAGTCTACTGAAAGGGTGATAGGATGAAAGAAAAAAGCCTGACTGAAGCACTTGCAACTCGTGTTAAAAAAACACGGCTTTTGTTGTTTTTGTCCAAAAATGTTTGCTGCAGCCATCTTTATTGCTGTAAGCGGAGCGGTTCCTGCCGATTCAAACCTCCTCCTCATTCTGGCCACTACCTTGACACAAAATGAGGTGAGACGACACAATTTTGTGAGTAAAGAACAGCGATGAATGAGATCCCAATGGTACTCTAGCGTCAGAGTTGTAGCGAGAAGAGCTACCCCCGGTCGGGCGCCCATAATGCTCAAATCTTCAGAATCAGTCGAGGCTTTCAGCCAAAATTCAACAGGTTTCACCATCCACGGTGGACCTGACCACCACAACTGATGAGAAGACAATTGAGATGTTGAGATACCCCGCGAGGCACAATCAGCTGGATTGCTTGTGCCTGACTCGTGACGCCATTGAGCATTGGGTGTGAGTTTTTGTGTTTGAGCTACTCTGTTTCGGACATAGTCTTTCCACCGAGCTGAATGAGCTTTGATCCAGGTGAGAGATACCGACGAGTCCGTCCACAGGTGAGTAGATGAGATTTCGACTTTGAGTGTGGCTTGAACATATGCAACCCATTCTGCTAGCAACAGTGCTGCAGTCCGTTCAAGCCGTAGTATGGTGAGCTTCTTGAGTGGGGCTACGCGCGTTTTGAGCAGACAAGTGAAGCCACCTTTCCTGTGGATGATGAGTTAACAGTGATGTAAATGACTGCAGCCATGGCTTGGTTGAGACGCATCAGAGAAACTGTGAACTTCCACTGTTGAGTCGTTCTATGCATTAAACCACCGTGAAATTGAGAGCTTGGCCAAGCTGGTGAGATCTGCTCTGATCGCAATCCAATGAGATGAGACTTGGGATGGCAGTGGATCATCCCATTTGAGATTGCGAAGCCAGAGCTTGTGTAAGAGAATATTGGCTCTGATCACAACCGGTGAGACGAAACCAAGTGGCTCAAAGAGTTGAGCCACCTCTGAAAGAACAAGGCGTTCGGTGAGATTTCTTTGAGTTGAGCTGAACCTTGATGCGAATGGGAACTTGTCTTCGTGAGGAGACCAAGTCAAACCAAGAATTTTTTTCTCGCAGTCGTCGTTGAGATAACATAGCTGAACTTGACGGTGATGTTGAGATACTAGCAAAGAGCTTGAGGTCCAACGAGTGCCACTTGGCGAGTGGAAAACCGCCCGCCATGCACAAGTCCTTGAGTTGGTGAGCTATTTCAATGATGAGCACGTCCGAAATATTGAGCAACAGATAAAGGCCAGTGTGCATGATGCCATTGAGAGACTTTCCAGATGATTTTCCAACAGTATGTGTTTTATAAGTATGTATTGTGTCGAGGGAACACTCCTCGTCTTATGGTGTTAACGCAGAGAGAGGGGAAAGACGGCATCGGCTCGGGTGCGACCTGAAGCGTTGAGGGGTATGTTCCTCCACCAGCAACTGCTACCGTAGCTTCAAACGGTCTTTGCCATCGCTCTAATGACTAATATGAAACATCTTTCTTATTTTAGTCTATTTTAACTCTGGCTATATGTATGATACTATTCCTTAATTCTTATATCAAATTTGCGTCCAGATGTTTTATTCTTTTTAAATTATCGATTTATCTATTAGATATATATTTTTTCCGTCACCTGAATATTTACGTCGTAAAGAGTCCAAATCTCTGCTACAATTGTGTTTCAATTGTTATTTGTCTATTCAGAAATTTTAAAGAGGTGCCCTTTGGGCTTTTGGTGTTCTGAAGTCTAGCACAAATTCCGATTTTCCATCAATAAAACTATTATAATAAGATAGATGTCTACTTGTAATATTGAATATCAATCTTTCGTTCATTGCAACATTCGTCGTACCAAATAAGAACTTCCTAAGCAACGAAGACGTTACTCGGGCAGTTGGATTACTTTCGTGACCCAGATACGGTACACGACAGGGAGAAGGCCGCCAACAGAGCAAGTAACAGAGCAAGCAAGGGACGAACCAATTAAAGACTTCGGTGACGCGCGCCGCCAATGATATCCACAGGTCATAGTGGGAAACTCTTGATTTCGAAATTCAAGCCCCTTCACACTGACCGTTAGAGTTGGGCAGTGCCCTACCAACTCTTAGTTTTTCATTGTTAGGTACAGAAGTTTGTGATTTATGTCAACTCTCTTGCGAGAAGGCTGTACCTTGGGTAGACCCCATACCAGCACTGTTAACTCACGTCCGGTGGTCGACGGACAATTATGTAATCTTGACCTACCATCAAAGCCACAAAACCTTTTGCCCGATAGAGTCCAACTCATTTAAAGGTTGTCCACGCCATAGCCGTGGGGCTGCAACAACCTCCTTGTCTCCCAATTAGTCCGTAGACTTAACGTCTCGCTTGGTAAGCACCTGAACCTACACCATGGCGGGGTTGCTAATACCCGTACAGAAAAGACGTTCACCCAGGGCAAGCAACCACAAAACACTTGACGTACTCCCGACCGTCTCCAGCGACATGCACAGAGTCTGGTACAACGTACTCCTGACACTGGTACAGCCACCTTCACAAGCCAAAGACCTCCTCCAGCAGCACGTATTCCCGAGCTCGGTACAGCGTACTCCTGGCTCCGTACGGCCGCCTTTGAAGGCCTGGTACACAAGATCATTATGGTTGCGATCTGGGTGGGCACAGTCCACCATCTGTGTGCGCCGTAATTGTTAGGTACAGTGATGAACCTGGCCGTCCCCTCTTGGCGCGCACCGTGTGTTCCCACTGCCCTGCCTCGGTGTAGCCGCAGGTTTCACCCCTCCCGCCGTCATTATACCTGTATAATCATTGGTAACTATAGGACCCGACCACAGTGCAGGTTTATGATGTTCTTAAAAAATATAAAGAATGGTAAACCGGCAGGAAAACATGTTGTACCGGTTGAGTTCTTTAAAGAAATGCCAGAAATAAGATTGAGGGAACTTCATGAAAAAGCGTTTAAATTGAAACTCGCACATCGCTTTCTCATTAACTTTGTGCACTCACGAAGCTTCTTCTATAAAGAAGCCAAAAATAACACAGATACTTGCTTGGCAGATATATTTTTTCTAATGTTTAGAGGGATAGAAAAATTATTTATTGCACATTTTATTCATCGGTAATCTTTTTCGAGTATCAACATGGTACGCGGCGTTTACATTGACTAGTAATGTTTCTATCCCTCTGAACATTCAAAAAAAAAAATCTGCCGAGTTAAAAGCATTATGCATACTCGGAGAAAAGTAATTATTTATTTATTGCTAATTATAATCATGTGGCAAACTGCTGCAAGCGTTAACGTAGTTCACGGCGTGTATATTGACTAGTAGTTACATTTTTCGTCCGAGCGGTCGAAAAAACTTTATCCTGTTTTGTTTAATATCAAAATTCTTATGCAGCACCCGGTGCTTCCAGCAAATGTGTCGACTTCTTCGATTTGGAAAAATTCGTAAAGGTATTTTTGTGGTCATCTGAACTAGTCAAGTGTCCAGTAATATTTGTTGGTCATTTTTCATATCCCTCGTAACATTGAAAAAAATATATCTGCAAAGTTATAAGCAAAGAACACGCCCATCAGATGAGATATGAATTTTGTTTACAATTTCCACGATTCGGTCAACCCTCCCCAATTCCTATTTTTCCGTTCGAGGTTTCATACGGACCCGCAGCTGGCAATATTTCCACCGAACTTACCAAACATTTGTACGCTATTCCGGTGCATCTGAACTCGCAGATATGTTGTAGAGTACTACAGGTTCACCTTAATAAACGTTTCGAATTATTTTTAACTTAAAAGCAACGGTCTTTCGTCATTACTCTCATGAACACGATTAAGAATCGGACCAAAGTGTTACCACGGAGTGAGCTAAACATCCGTTTAATCGGATTTTTATTCGATCGAGCTCATCCCCGTATTTGCGTAGCTTTCTGAAGCCTATGTGGATTCGAGTAATTGAAATATGTTTAAGCCCTACAGATATGAATTTTATTCCAAGGCCGGTGGTCACGTACTTTTTCTATAAGTCCAACAGGCACGATTTTTTCTTTGGTAGTAAAATTATTCTGTATCTTCAATGAAACATTTTTCTATCGATCACACTGACGCACACATGCATGCAGCAACATCGCATTTGGCCGCGGTTTAAAAAAAAGACTGACGCTGTTTGAACCCAGTCCACCCGACGCCATGTATCTGTGTGAGTGCGACGCTGATGTAAACAAAGTCATCTGATTGGTCGACTTCAAACGCTTCCCATTTGAAAACCATTGTGAATTGGAAGCTCAAACTTCACGTGTGCGTTTTGATGTTTTCCAGCTACCTCCCAGTATCCAGAACTTCTTTACTTTTGGGGCACCCTGTATATCTGTAACATATTTTAAGTGTATTTTGGGAACATCTTATATATATATTCTTCCATTGCATATATTTCGTGTATATAAAATAATACAAGATATAACATTTTCCGTCAAAATATATATTATTGTACGTTACAATTATCTTCATGATTTACGATATTAAAGCTATCACGTGAATTTACGAAATCTGTTAGATCTAAGATCTTTTCTGAATCAAAGAGAGCCCCTTCAATTTTTTCGGGGAATGGAACCTCATCTTCTATCAAAAGTTTGAACTGTTTCCAGATACGTTTCGATTGTACGCAGACAGCTCCGCCTCCTTTTCTCATATGGATGGTCTTTAAAAAAAAAAATTAATAAGCAATTAAATTATTCTAAAAATGGCTGAGATAGTTTTCATTATTGGATCAGTGTCTCACTTACGGTTCGGTCGATGTCGCTAATGCAAACATAGTTCTGCTCAATCGAATGAGAATTAGTACCTTCGTTCTTCGATATCGCCCAATTTGATTTATCAAGGTTAAGTTTAGCAAGTAATTTAAGTGAGCCCCGCGCGGACTCTACTTTCATCCGTATAGACCTGACGTTTATAACATTATTCGGGCTTGGGTATTTACATCCATTAGATATTCCGTGTATGTTACTTCGTACAACCGTTTTGACGTACAGATCACTATGGAGTTTCTCACTGATGACATCGCAAAAAAAATCTAAAAAGAATACATATTGTCAGATGAATTCAGATTTCTTGAAACGAGAATGGCTACTTGAGAATAATCGTATTTAAAAAATGGTGAAGGTATTATCTCCATACCAAAGTTATCGTCCTTATTCTTGCAATTACCCTTGGCGAAAGACTTAAATACCAACCAGTCAGTGGAGTAAATGTTTTGTTCATTACTGTTCTGTATCAAATCATTGAGTCCTTCATTCATCGATAAAACATTTTTGTAATAAATGTTTGCCACAATGTTATGCAAGTGTTGCATGATTTTCTTTATTTCATTGATGCGGACAGAGATGCACAGAAAGATGTGGCCGCCTATCTGATTTAATGTCGAAAGGCTATCTGCCACGCTCGTAGGATGTAGAAACGATGGCAAGCTGTGAATCAGCCAAAATCCTTCGACTGAATCTGCTATTACGATGCCCTTCGCCATACTAGCGTGGACATTTCCCTTTTTATCTTCCGGTAAATGTTTGTTGTACAATACTGTCATCAATTTTGAAGCATCTTTCTGCGTGTTATTTGTTTGTTAGGTTTTCAAAAAGGAAAAAATTAACATTGGCAACATTTTTACAAAACTTTGAGTATTGATTAATCGCAGTTGTACTTACGCCGTAGAGCGGAGATAGAGTTAGGGCCACCATTGATTCCTTTTCAGTCAGTCCCTTAACTGCCGTTTTCCAACCCTCTTCAACTGTAGCATTTGTTATGTAGTTGTAAAGATTAAATAGCTTATCATTATTTGGTCCGAAAAACACGGGGTGCTTGTATACAAAAAACCTTTGTGAGTGAAAGAAAGATTGTTACGGAAAGGTTATAGACAGCATTCATATTTGCTTGATTAAAAGTACAATTAAGTGGAAACAGATAGAGGGAAGCATTTAAACAGTTGCTACAAAACCTGTTGAACAATTGTAATAATATGCTAATTGTGATTACTTACCAGTCAACTGAGACATTGTCCGGACCCTTGCACTGTACTCTATCGTTTGCATACACAAAACTCATTCTGATCAACAAGTATAACGTCACCAATGATAATTATAACATATTCGTACAATAGTACTACGCAGCACGTTGTACAATGATACCGACTAAACGTGGATCTGAATTTTCTAATTCCCAGTGATTGATCAACTATATATGATCTCCAAGACACTTCTGCTTTCCTTTTATACTTCGTCGAATAAAGTACAATACGCTATTTGTGACCGCTACGTTAAACCACTTTGTCACTTTGCCGCACGGACACATGCTAGCACACTTGTACCGAGCATGCACGGCATTGAAAAAACACGTGATACCCACGGACCATATATTTACAAGTCTCAAACAGATTCGGTTAAGTGGAAGTGAAACCTGTACAATGTGATTGATAACACCTCAAGTATTACGTAGTACATTGTGGATTTAGATTGTCACCCCGCCTTAATGCATACATTTTTTTAATTGGGAACCAACACGATGGAAAAATGGCCTCTTCAACCCAGTCGCCCAAAAGTTTCCAGTCCTCAAAAAATACCAATATAATAATATTAATGAATACTTGTAAGGAAAAGTCTTGTTAGAATATGAACTGTGACGTAGTCACAATCCTAAAAGACATAAAAGAAAAACAGAATAAAATCAGAATAAAATAAAACACAAAATAACAATAAACAAAATCATTGATAGTACCTGAAAAGGATAAAAGAAAACAAAATAAAATAAAACACAAATTCCTACAAAAATAATCATTTATTCATAAAAAAAATCAGAAATGTCAAAAGATAAGTAAGAAATGATAGAATTCTCAGCAATATCCAGTCCACACCACGAAACAGGATGAAGCCTGTCACATTCCTTCGCTGCCGAAAAACAGCGGGTCAGCGACCGGCTGGCCTCGCTCGGGCAGTGAGGGGATGTAGGGGCAGGATGGCGGGGCTAGCTGAAACAAAAGAAATTACATGAGACAATAGAAAAGAAGAGTTAAAATAAGAGAGTGGGAAAGGAGAGAAAGGTATAAAAGCGAGCTGCAAACCAAGGAGGCTCTCTTATTCGATTCCAACTACCAACCAAGTTAGACCCGCTGGTGAAAAGTAATTAAAAATTAAAACAAAATTCAAGAATTTGATTTTTAAATTCAGAAATCAATTAGAAAGGGTGTGAGTGGGGCCCTATAAATTAATTCAAATATTGCAAAATAGAAAAACAACACAAGTGAGTGCAAGGAATCATATAAAGATTAAGAGCGGACAGTATCAGACCGTGTGAATAAAACAGGAAATATTCTAAAAAGCCAGATTAAGAAGAGAGAAAGTTTGTGGCATTAAAATAATTAATCAGGGTTTAGTTTAGGAGAATTAAGCGAATAGTATAAGAAAGTTTAGGTAGAATAATTAGCAAATAAATCCGGACAGTTTCTAAGAAGTATTGTGAACGCAGCGCATCGATACATTTAAAAGACTCGGTTGTGGCACCTAGAGGTCTCCAAATTAGAAACCTTGAGAAAGTAAAAAGTGGAATAACACAGAAAAAGAAAGGAGAAAAACAAACAACATTTAGAAAAATTATAACATAGAGACTTGATACGGTAAATTTGAGACTCTCGGTAAATCAGTTACCACATCAAAAAGCAACAGGGTTTTGGAGTCAAAAGTTGAAAGGAAGTTAGGAAAAATATTTAATAGATAGAATTAGGAGGGCATTCGTTAGCCCGACCAATAGAAACTAGATTAAGAATTTTTAGATAATTAGAAAAATAATTAGAAGGGAAACAATTTTTGTCAGCATTGTCAAGCGTGTCGCATTAGGAGGATACCACTCAATAAACATATAGGAGAAGAGAACGATAAATTAAAAGATCAACTCACCAAGAGAGAAGAACAACAGGAACGTCCACGTCCAACATCGAAGATCCCTTGATAGATCCGATAACTAATTGATAAACAATTAAGGGACACTGAAAAATCGCGAGACGGAAACTGTCATCGTTAGACACACAAAGTAGATTATTCGCGAACCAGAACCACTGTCATCTTTATAAAACACACCGGGAATATCACGGAAGCGGCACGAGCAGAGCAAACTTGGGACCCGAACGCGAAATAACACGAAAAACAAAGTCTTGAATATTAAATCAGACGACGCGTACGCGGACACAGACCCGACGTCCATACCGGCTGACCGACGCGCCAGCAACAACGATGCAAGCCCAGCAGACAGCACGTCAGCACCCAGGCGGGAAAAAGATCAAGACGGCTGAGCTCGATACTGCCTAGTTGAGATATCCACCGCTCAGCGCAGAAGTCGAGAATCTGATAACCTCGCGGGTAAAGAAGAGCGTGGAACCATCAGAGCAATTAAACACCACTGATAAATTGTACGGTTAAAGGCGCCAAAAAGCCTCACAACACAAAATTCTATGAAACTTATTGAATAAACCTTACTTATACCTCCTATAGAAGTCTAAAATTAATTATCGTCGTGTTCGAGCCCGAATTCTTTCCCTCAGAAGGATAAAATTTAATGTTAACGTAAAAATACCGTTACAGAACATTGGCTTAAATCATCTAGTACATTATATTGTCCAAAGAATTATAGATTATAACGAATGGGATAGTGCAATCAAATAAAGTTTAACTACTACACACAACATTCGCTAATGGCTTGTATGAGTTGATCGCAGCGCGTCGTTCACTTGAACACACTTCAGAAAAGAGTTGCGTGAGGCAAGACTGTGACCCACGCTTGCTGTCTACAGATGTCGCAGACTCGCCGACAAGATTGTATTCTGTAGAACCTCCACATTGCTTCCTCATTAATTCCACCCGTCTTCAAGCCACTCTCGGCGGAAGTTTGTTAATTAATTTTGGATTCTTTATAGAGGAAGCCTTGTGAATGGTGCAGATAATTATGAAGCAATATGGAAGATTCTACTTTGCAGGCTTCCTTAAATACCGTATACACTAGCTTATCTGCTCGCATATTGCAAATTTAGGATCGAACATCAATGCATTCTGTTTAAGCTCTATGCAATATTTTAGGTTATTTGCTTAAACCGTTCTCGAGATTGACAAAAAAAATCTATTAAAATTGGAATTTCTATATAATCTTGACAACTTCATCGATTTCAGCCAAATTCAATATACCTAAGGTTTTATCACTTTGTTCAAATTTCATGCGAGCTCGATGACATTCGTTCGAGTAAGAGAACAAATGGACATTTTCAAAAATGTCACAGTCCCATAAAATCTGAATGCTCTAGCCGACTCTTATAAAATGTATACCAAAGAAACACCGGACAATACTGTATATGTCAGTAATATTTGGGTTGATTATGTTGAGTAGGTCTCCAGTTATAGCGGTTTTAATGCTAGAGTATTTATCACGCTTACACGCACACGCGCGCATACACACATACAGACATCCACGCACGCATCTTATAACGTACTGGTTTTCTAATAACGCGCGGTGCACACAACAAGGCATCGCTACCGCGCATTAGTCACACCGAATAGACCGGCCGATACCTATTATATCATGACGCGCGGTGCACACAACAAACCACCGCTACCGCGCATCACTTACACGATGTAGGCTAGCACGGCAGAGGCAAGGTCCCGTTATTCGGTTAGAAAAGCACGACTAGGGAAGCACCATCTGAGACCAGTGAGAATTAAAGACCAACGTTAAAAACCAACCACGAATTTTAAAAAGGACCAAGGCTATTGATGTGCTACAGCAGATGGGCTAGAAGGACCGCCACCAGATATAGTAATATCAAAAGCATGGGGCAAACGGAGGGGATGCCGGTATAAAAATATCAGAAATTTGGCATTCAGGGAACACTTTTGTTCCCAGATTCCGCCGATGCAGGAACCCAGCTACCAGGAAGATAGACCAAATGAGCCATCGCTAGTCTGCAGCCGCACCGGTATACAGGAGACCCAGTTGTGACGTCAGATCCACACTAGACGGGTAGCAGCTGAGACTATACTGCGCTCCAAGTCTTGCTAAGCCGCACAGCCGCCAAACAATAACAAAGCGGACTCACTCTGTTAGCTGTGGATGGACGATCCGGCTAGCTATCACCACTACGGAATTACAGTAATATAAGAGCTCGAGCATTGAAAATAACTAACATAATGTATACCACGATAGCATAGGGATATAGAATAATAAGTAGGATCGACTGTTACGGTATCTGATGGGAAATGTAAAATTATATTTAATTCTACGAGGTCCAGCCCTGATATGTGCAACCTCTGCGACCGTCGGTAAGTAGCCTGCCGTTGCTTGTAAATAGTATTCGGACTAGCCTCGGATTTACTACTGACTTGGTCGATGCTTGCTTCTTACGTCACAGGACCGTTAGTGGGAGTGGAGCTCCCACTTGGTACTCTGTGAAGGCCAAGTCGCTCGTCCACCTGACCGCCGCTGCGATCTGGCGTCAGTAGGATACACTTCGGGTGCATGCGCAGCTATATTCGAGCCGTACGCCTTTTATATTTTCCCCGAGATTTCCTGATTATATTAAAATTATTTTCCTATCTTATTTCCTACGCTATCGTGTAATTTCTATCCTCTTTAGGATGGTTGTATTATATCTTCGTTATTTAATATGTGTGGAGATTATATATTGTAAATATATATTTACAATATATGAAATATATATATATATATATATTGTAACCCCTTTCTCCAATACGGCATACAAGTCCTTGCGGATGGTCACAAAAACTCGTATGCCTGCGTGCTGGGCGCCAGTCCCGTGAAATAAATTATTTCACGGAACAAATTTTATTTGCACGCGAAGCTCACGAGCCCGGCTCGGCTTCGCTGCAGCCTTGGTGAATGGTATTGGGGAGTCAGTCAGAGTTTCTCGTAGTAAATTCCAACACGTTATTCAAGAAGCGGGAACAAAGTAATTAATTTTATTAACGTATACAACATTGACATATAGCAAAATCACCAATCTCGGAAGCACAGTCGTGAAGCGACAGACGGTAGCGTCCATCAAAAATATTACACAGAGAATATCGGACCGGTTACGACACTCATTTATTACTACCAGACTCATCATACAAGACATAACATACTAGACAATTACATCAATTCCCACACACACACATCCACTCGCGCTACGGGATCTGCCCGGCACGGAGAAATAAATAAAATAGAACTTAACAACCGCAATTAAGATCAGAAAAGAAAACGTATTGTTCAGAATGGCTAAAATAATTAACACCACAAAATTGTCAATAACTGAAACAAGATTAAAAAATAACAGAGGTCACGGAAAATTAAATAGCTAACAAAATAGATCAAACGCAATAAAATGAATAAAAGGGAAATAATTAGATCACTCAGGACAGATCTTCGCACTCTCATACTTATCACAGGAGAATAGATTAATTTACGTAAACGACCACAACAGATACTCGACAATGCAAATGGAGACCCTATTCTCTTAACGGTTCTCTCAAAGTCAAAGTGACGCATCTCCCACACCAGTATCGCTCTCGTTTTACGACACACTCACACGACATACGTGAACGCTAATGCGCTGAAATGTACAATAAAATATTTTTAAAAAAGAAGTGGAGCCCCTTCGGCAATCCTCAAGTTCTCGTGAAGCGAATTAATTGTAAGGTTTGAATACCGGGGGGGGGGGGGGGGGGGGGGGCAGTTCTTTGACCACTACAATAAAAGAAGTTAAATTCCCGGCATGGTAGCGGTCATGACATTATCGCTCGGGTTTCCTCACTAAAAATGGAGCTAACTCCCAAACTAAAACCAGAAACGAATGACGGCCTTACCGGAAGTTTGCAGTAACGGGAGCCTCTCGAGTAGAAGTCTCGCAATGGTACAGAATCGCGGTTGGCAGATGTCGGTTCTCGTTGGACAGACATGGAAGCGGACACGGTGGTAACTCCCTGTTCCTTCGATATGCTACGCAAGAATCCTCGACAATACGTTGACTCTTGCCGTTTGAGCTGACCAACTCCCACCCTCCACATCTGGGCTACCAGTAAGATTCAAATTGCCACAATGGTACTGTCGCGTGACTTCAATTTGAGGACCGTCAACGGCACCCGCGAGAGAATACGTTCCTCGATCTAGCAGCAGCATTCCGAATCATAGATTTGGCAGCATAGAAAAATCGAATGTTGGTGAGGATAGTTGGAACCTCTCGTCCCGATGACATGATCAGGTATGGGCGGCTCGAGATCTTTCCGCCAATCGATATGGCCATTTCGTAATCGTTCTATTGCCTTCCACGTTGTCTCTCGGAGTACGGCAATAACTCGGAGTCGCCGCACGCTCGGAAGTAACATATAAAAAAAATGAAATCAATTTATAAAAAAAAAATGAAATCAATTTATAAAAAAAAAATGAAATCAATTTATAAAAAAAAAATGAAATCAATTTATAAAAAAAAAATAAAATCAATTTATAAAAAAAAAATTAAATCAATTTATAAAAAAAAATGAAATCAATTTTGTGTGACGGTACGCCCTAACCAATGCCCTGTTGGATCGCCTCGGGGAGGACTCTCGGCCGAACGAGGAGGTCACCACACGTGTCAGTCAACGCCCTGTCTAAATTTGTGACAAGTGCAAAAATACCCTGTCACAATATATATCATTCATCCGGAAACATTCTTTAAACTACTTTTCTCGTCGTTCTGGACAAATCTGATTACACTAACAAGGGAACCTCCAGGTACGTGGAACACCGATTCGAACCAAATTTTGTTTACAGATAGGCCGCACCCAGGGGTGCAATAGGTGGAAGTTATAGGATGCACTTTTCAGTCGTTTTCGAGATATAAAAATTTCCGAGCGTTCATATACTCTCTGCGTCATCTTATTCAACAAAGCCGCGTAGTATAGTCGGCAACGTCTCCGCTTCGTAAGCACTGGATCGCCGAATCAAATCCCGGCGCGAACTTAAAAATTATTATTATTATTATTATTATTATTATTATTATTATTATTATTATTATTATTATTATTATTATTATTATTATTATTATTATTATTATTATTATTATTATTATTATTATTATTATTATTATTATTATTATTATTATTATTATTATTATTATTATTATTATTATTATTATTATTATTATTATTATTATTATTATTATTATTATTATTATTATTATTATTATTATTATTATTATTATTATTATTATTATTATTATTATTATTATTATTATTATTATTATTATTATTATTATTATTATTATTATTATTATTATTACAAGGAGTTGCGGAATCCTTTTTACGGATATCCCCCAGCCTTTCGAACTGGGGGGGTATGTGGGACTCCCAAAAAAGTAGGCCTACCCACTAAACCGCCCTCTCCTTGTTGCCCTCCCCCAGACCAGGAACTATTTCGATATTACTTCTGGCTGGGGGTTCTGACTGTGTTCGTCCGTTCGTCTTGTTGTCTGTAACCTGTCGCGTCACGTCAGTCCGTCTGCTCAGTTAGGTGAGGCAGCCATCTACGTTTTTTCGTCGCAGTATCGTCTCTGTATAGGTGGCAACTTGCCACCATTCTGTTGAGTGGAGCATCACCTGGACAATGTTGTCCGGGGTGATGCTACCAACAATCGTCTCGAGTTCTAGTCGCAGTTCTGTCCAGTGGTCACACACAAAAAATGTGTGCTCCGCGTCGTCTCGTTCGTGTCCGCAGTACTTACAGTCTGGCGTCCGTACTCTGTTCATGTTGTAAAGGTACCTTCGGAAGTAGCCGTGTCCGGTCAGGAGCTGGGTAACGTAAAAATTCACGTCCCCAAACTCCCTTCCGATCCACGGTCTCAGGTCCTTTACAAGTCGTCTCGTCCAGTTGCCTGTGCGTTCTTCTGTCCATCGGTCTTGCCAAGTCTGTATTGTCCTGTTGCGCTCCGCAACTGCCGCATCCTCCCGTCTTATGTCCGCGCTTTTCCCGTAGATCCTCTTTCGCTCGAAAGCTAGGAGGTCCACGGGGATTACGCCGGCCACCACCAAAACTGCTTGTGCAGATACAGTTCGATAGGAGCAGGCGATCCTCAGCGCACCCCGTCTTTGTACCGTCGTCATCGCGTGGCAGTACTTCTTTGTCTTCAGGGCATCTGCCCAGATCTCCGCGCCGTAAAGGAGGATCGAGTGGGCCGTCGCCATTAAAAGTCGTCGTTTGCCCGGTCTCGGTCCAGTCGTGTTAGCCATCAGGCGGCTTAGGGATGCTATCCTCTCGGCCGCCCTCTGAGCTGTTTTCTGTATATGAGGCCAGAAGGTCATCTTCGTATCCAGAGTTACCCCTAGATACTTGACTTCCCCCCCGGCCACGATTTTGTCCGTCCCGACCAACATAGGAAGTCTCGTCTGTATACGTCTTCTACTAAGGAACGTCAGTTCGGTCTTTTCTGTCGCGAGTTGTAGTCCGTGATCCGTCATCCATCGTCCCACTCGTCGCATCGTCTGGTTCAGTTTTAGCTGTGCCAGATCCGGAGACCGCTCGGTGATCACCGCCGCCACGTCGTCAGCGTAAGCGACGAGTAGTACGCCGAGCGGCATTTCCAGCCTGAGCAAGCCGTCGTAAAGTCCGTTCCAAAAGTCCGGTCCCAGTATGGACCCCTGTGCAACCCCGGCGGTGATTTGCCTCGTCACTGGTCCTTCAGTCGTCTTGTACGTAATCTGTCTGTTTTTCAGGTAGTCCTCCACCACCCGAGCCAAGTAAGCCGGAACCCCGAAGTTGCTTTCAAGCGCCTCCAGGATATCGACCCACCTGGCCGAGTTGAAGGCGTTCCTGACGTCCAAGGTTGCCAGCAGAACGACAGGTCGTGCTGCGTGGCAATGTCTTTCTAAGTCCAGGAAGGAGTCAACCACTTTTTGGATCGCTCCAATCGTCGATCGACCCTTCCTGAAGCCGAACTGCAGGTCTGAAAGGCCTCCACTGGTTTGTATCACGTCCGTCAGTCTCGGTCTCAGTAATTGTTCGTAGAGTTTACCCGTCGTGTCGAGTAAACTCAACGGCCGGTAGGCTGACGGCGTATTGGGGTCGCCCTTACCTTTGGGGATAAGAACTAGCCTTGCCGCCTTCCACCGGTCGCTAAACGTGCCCGTCGTCAAACATGTGTTATACAGGTCGAGAAATATCTCCGGCCTCAGATTGACCATCAGCCGGATAATCTCCGCCGGTACTCCGTCTGGTCCCGGTGCCTTACCAGTCTTCATTGCGTTGGATGCCCTAGTGAGCTCCTCCGCCGTGAAGATGGGGGCTGCCGGTGTGTCCGTATCGTCTGTAACGTCCGTCCGTATCAGGTGTGTTGGAAACAAGCCGTCGACGATCCGTCGTGCGGATTCGGCTTCTTTGATTTCTGGTGGTACCCGGGCCCCTAGTTTACCGGTCACGATTTTGTAACCAGTGCCCCAGGGATCCTGATCCACCTCCTCGCAGAGCCTCCTCCAGCAACGCGTCTTGCTGTCTCGTATCGCGCTCGTCAGTTTTTTCCGTGCTGTCTTATATGCGGCTTGGAGGTTTTCCCTTTCGGGTCTTCCCCCAGCCCTCGTTACGAGTCGTCGGCTCGCCAAGCAGACCCTGCGCAGCTCGGCTATTTCGTCCGTCCACCAGTATTGTGGCTGTCTGTTCTGTCGATGTCGTCGTTTCGGCATTGTGCTATTGCACAGCCGGTCCGTCAGTTTGGCCGTCTCGTCCGCGAGTCTTTCCGCCCTTCGCCGGCCAATCAGTTCAGGGAAGACTTTCGTCATTGGTGCTGGTGCTGCCGCCAGCTCCTCCGAAAATTTTCGTAAGTCGAGTTTGTTGAGGTTCCACCTCGGGGTGTACTGGGTCCTCGTCCGTCTCGTCGCCGTTTGTCCTGCCACTTCGAAGACAATGTACTGGTGATCGCTGGCCGTATAGCCGTCGAACACCCGCCACTGTCCTATCCGTGGCGATATTCTGTCCGATGTCATTGTGACGTCAGGGATGGAGTTTCCAAACCCTGGTCGTCTGTACGTCGGTACGTTTCCCGTATTTGCTACAACCAGGTCTAGCCTTGCGGCCATCTCCAGCAGCAGCCGTCCACGTTTGTTCGTTGTTGTCATTCCCCACTCGATCGCCCGCGCGTTGAGGTCTCCCCCGATGATAACGTCTCCAGGCAGATTCCTGATTCCGTCTTCAAGGAGCGCCACTTTCCTCTCGAAATCCGCCGCGGTGCAGTTGGGTGTCAGGTAAACGCTGACGTAAGTGACAGCGCCGACCCTTGCCCAGACGTAATCGTCCCCGACACCGCAGTTAATTATTCGAGATTGGGCAGCGCCCCTTACCCAGATAGCTGTGGTCTCTGTCTCGTTCGTAATGTACGTTTGTGTCGTTCTTCTCCTGTACGGTTCGCACAGGATCAGAATGTCGGCGTCATGTTCGTCAGCTATCTGTGGTAGTAGCATGTCTGCTGTCCTACTCCTGTTCAGGTTTCCCTGAACTATTCTGTCCGTCTTCCGGCCTGCTTCCTGCACTCCTCCAGCGCAGCTCGGAACACCGCGCACCTCCCGGAACCCGCGAGGTGCGCCGCGTCCTTGTGCTTTGCCTCGGCGCACAAAGGACAGGCCGGTTTGTTTTTACAGTCCGTTGCGTAGTGTCCCGTTTCGCCGCATTTCCTGCAGCTTTTTGTCCGGTCCGTGTTCGTGCAGTTGGCCTTGACGTGTCCGTAGCCAAAGCACTTGTGGCATTTCGTCACTGTCAGTCGTTTTCGGACGCGGCAGTGCACCCATCCTATCCCGACCCGTCCCCGCCGAAGCAGCACCTCGGCTTCCCGCGACTCCACATCGCAGACCGCCATGTACTGCTCGGCGCGATTCGGGCCAAAGATGTGGACCCCGAAGTCGCCGTCTCGTCCCGTTTCTCGTCTCAGCGCCTGGATCACGCCATCCGCGGTGGTGACGCAGTCCAAGTCCATGATTTCCAGTTGCGCCCTGGAGGTCATGGTCCTGACGGTGCCTGTGTCTCCGACCGCGTCCTGAATTGCGCGCTGAAACTGTTCTCGTCCGTCCGTGTCTGTCTGTATCTTGATAAGACACCGTCCGTCTTTGGTCTTCCTTAGAGCCGTCACCTGCACGTGACTGCTCGTCGGGTCGACCGTCGTCCTAATCTTCCGCACCATGTCCGAGTACGTGTTGTCTTTCCCAGGCTTGACCAGCACAGCCGTTCCCCTATGTTTGGGGGCCGGTCTGCGCTTTTCAGCCCGGGTCGGTGCGTTCGTCTCGTCCGTCCTGTTTTTCGGTTCCGTCGTTTTTTTTTTCCTTTTTTGTTTCGTCACGTTTGTCCAGGCTCCATCGTCCTCCGTCCTTGGGGGTCGCTTACGCGGGGTTTCCGGAGGGGTCTTTGTCGCCTCCCGTTTACGCTTTGACGGTCGCGTTGTCGGTTCGTGTGTCTCCGTTTCTGTTTCCGTCAAGTCGTCTGCCGCCATTTGTCCCTTTGAGTCTGTCCTGTTCTGTATGCTTAGTGCAGCGTCGGCGGCCTCGAGAACCGTCTTTATGCCGGTTTTCACTGCAATATTCATGTTTTTTTGTATTGCCGCTGCCTCGGCCATTTTCGTCGCTGTCCTCTGTATGAGCATTAGTAGCTCCGTCACGTCAGGTTCGTTCTGTCGTAGTGTTGTGGCGTCCGTTTTTGTATCTTTCATCTGTCCCGTCTGTGTGCGCGTACGTCTGTTGTCACTGTCGTGAGTAGAGGCCGCAGAGGTATAGCCTACCCCACTCCCTGCACTCGACACGCTGTCCGTCCTGTCCCGTCTCGGAAGGTGCAGTGTTGCCCTGTCCGTATTTTTTGATAGTCGTACCCCTGACGGAGTACCACTATCGGTGTTTGTTTTTATTTGTTGAGTTTTGTCCATGTTGTTCCCACGAGTAGCCAGGAATGCGCGTCCGCCCCCACAGAGCCTGATTGTGGGGGTAAGGCTTCATACTATGAGGTTTCGCCCGGTTCCCCATAGGCATCGTGCGCGACACTGTACCCCAGTGCCATTCAGCCCTCGGCACGCTGGCTCCCACCTTGGCTTGGGCAGAGCTGGTCCGCGACGGGGTTTTTGTCCACCTGATCCGGTTTTCACGCCAGCTCGGTTTCCTTATGGCGCCCGTTAACCGGGGAGCGCCGTGGCCGTTCCTGGCGAGGTTAGAGTCGTCGGTAGACGATCCCCTTCCCCGATACGGTCGGGCCACTTTGCGCCCCGGCCCTATCACGGGCAGCTCCTAGATTTTCGTCCACCCCGAGAATTCTCGGTACCTTCCATATCTGGAAGGCGTCCCCCTATCCGCGACCTGGGGAGGCGCCCGATGCGGGATCATCAACCCGACACGGGATTATTATTATTATTATTATTATTATTATTATTATTATTATTATTATTATTATTATTATTATTATTATTATTATTATTATTATTATTATTATTATTATTATTATTATTATTATTGTTATTATTATTATTATTATTATTATTATTATTATTATTATTATTATTATTATTATTATTATTATTATTATTATTATTATTATTATTATTATTATTATTATTATTATTATTATTATTATTATTATTATTATTATTATTATTATTATTATTATTATTATTATTATTATTATTATTATTATTATTATTATTATTAAATCGTTTCTACGGCAACTACTATGCGATTATATTAATATTTCCGTAAAGGAATGAATAATAAATAAATAAATAAATACATGAATAAACTATAAAAAAAAAGGTACACAGTTCGTGATTCCGGAGTCTCCCCTATATTATTTCAAGAAGTTTTGACCCATTTCGTCTGTGGATCCTATTTTGACCTTGCAAAATTCGGAAATATGCGGAAAATGCGGAAAAATATACGAACGTCGTCATCACATCTTCCAACTTCCAAGTCCGGCAAACTTAATACAACACTATACAGAGATTTTTTGACTGCTGTTATGATGCCATACGTAAAGAAGGAGAAATTCCTGTTGCTCATTGATTCCTGGGGCGGCCAAACGAATCCATTATTATATGACGAGTTTTCTACCGATGAGAAGGGTTTACCAACGTGCACTGTAAAGGTCATTCCACCAAAGTGCACTCCGTTAGTGCAACCGTGCGATGTATATTTCTATCCCCAAGTTAAAAGTTTTATCAAGAGACTTCAGAATTGTTCTTATATCATCGAACAGGATAAAGAAATTAATTCTAGGGAAGACTGTATTAAAATTCAATCTATTGTTCATCATCAACTGTCTTCTCCGATATTTTGCGAAAAGTTACAATACGCTTGGTTCGCTGCTAAACTATATGACGACAGGGGATCTTTCCTAAACGTTAACGAGGTTTGCTTTGCGATTGACGTCGTCAAAAATCCTTGCGGATACGGAAACTCGGCATTTATTACGTGCGCCCGATGCCGAAATAATTATTGTTTTCCGTGTTTTTATGATCAGTACCACCCTAGTTCTTGTAGTTGTGATAACCATTGAAAAGTTATCAGGGGTACAAATTGAAAATGCGGGTTTGATAACAGATGGCATTACTAACGCTATACGCATCAGGCAGTACTGTGACTATGTTCATGTCAAAGCTACGTCTTATAGCTTTAATTTTCAGTATGTGTCAATTTGTCGCAGTGTCAAATTCATAGTTTTTTTGAGCTCTCAATATGTCGAGTTTCGTGCCAACAAAACAGCATTTGCGGGAAGTTTTAATTTACTTCTTTAATTTGAAGAAAAGTGCTGCTGAAGCACATCGATTGGTCTCCGAGGCTTATCCGAGTCATGTTCCATCGGTTTCAACGTGCGAGAGATGGTTTGTGCGGTTTAGAAGTGGTGATTTTGACGTTGAGGACAAAGAGCGGCCGGGCCAAGTGAAAAAGTTTGAGAATGCTGAATTGGAGGCAATACTCAATGAAGACTCGTGTCAAACTCAACAAGAGCTCGCAGATTCATTGGGAGTGACACAACAAGCCATTTCCCATCGTATAAAAGCCCTCGGAATGATCCAAAAGCAAGGACATTGGGTGCCGTATGAGCTGAAGCCGAGAGACGTCGAGCGCCGTTTTTTTGCATGCGAACTGCTGCTCGAACGGCAAAAACGGAAGGGTTTTTTGCATCGCATTGTCACTGGTGATGAAAAGTGGATCCATTACGATAACCCGAAGCGCAAAAAATCATATGGTTACCCCGGCCATGCATCATCATCGACGGCCAAACCAAATATTCACGGCGCCAAGCTCATGCTCTGTATTTGGTGGGACCAGCTGGGTGTGGTGTATTATGAGCTATTGAAATCGAACGAAACCATCACAGGAGCACTATACCGAACTCAATTGATGCGTTTGAGCCGCGCACTCAAAGAAAAACGGCCACAATACGAGCAAAGACACGACAAAGTAATTTTGCAACATGACAACGCTCGGCCACATGTTGCAGCGCCGGTCAAAACATACCTACAAACGCTGAAATGGGAAGTCTTACCCCACCCGCCGTATAGCCCAGATATTGCTCCTTCCGATTACCACCTTTTCCGATCGATGACACATGGCCTAGCTGACCAGCGCTTCCATTCTTACGAAGAAGCCCAAAAATGGGTCGATGACTGGATAGCAGCCAAGCCGGCCGAATTTTTTCGCGACGGTATCCGTAAATTGCCAGAAAGATGGGAAAAAGTTGTGGCTAGCGATGGACAATACTTTGAATAATTCATTTGTTACCATTTTTTCAGAATAAACGTTCAAAAATAGAAAAAAATCCCGCATTTTCAATTTGTACTCCTGATACTAAAAAGATTGGTTATTCTTTTAAACTCGTGTATTCATTTGTCACAATTCTTTCCCTACCTTTCAACCAAAAAATAAATAAATAAAAAAAGCTGCTCGTTTTTCCTTATAACACCAAAATGATCCACAATAAAGAATATTTTTCATTCCTTTACGGGAATATTAATATTATCGCATAGTAGTTGCCGTAGAAATGATTTAATAATAATAATAATAATAATAATAATAATAATAATAATAATAATAATAATAATAATAATAATAATAATAATAATAATAATAATAATAATAATAATAATAATAATAATAATAATAATAATAATAATAATAATAATAATAATAATAATAATAATAATAATAATAATAATAATAATAATAATAATAATAATAATAATAATAATAATAATAATAATAATAATAATAATAATAATAATAATAATAATAATAATAATAATAATAATAATAATAATAATAATAATAATAATAATAATAATAATAATAATAATAATAATAATAATAATAATAATAATAATAATAATAATAATAATAATAATAATAATAATAATAATAATAATAATAATAATAATAATAATAATAATAATAATAATAATAATAATAATAATAATAATAATAATAATAATAATAATAATAATAATAATAATAATAATAATAATAATAATAATAATAATAATAATAATAATAAATTTGGTCTGGATCGGTGTTCCACGTACCTGGAGGTCCCCTTGTAGGATAAAAAACTCAAGAAAAAAATAGTTTCAAGGAAACAAAGCTGCCTGTACGAGAAAGAAAATAACGAACAAAAATCTAAGTGTACAGCGGAATTGAGTAACACGCAACCCACTATTATCAACTTAAAATGTATTAAAAAATACGAGGCAGGCCATACAATTATGTACAAGAGATTTTAAGGAAGCACACGATGTCACTTAACTAATTCTTAAAATCTGGTTCTTATTTCACGCGACCAAAATATGCAGGAAGAAATACTAAAAATATAATTCCTTTCCACCTAACGATAAAATAGATCAAATCTAGGATACGTTTATAAATATAAGCTTTAAATGACTGATGAGAATGCGTCATTATAATAAATATATAATTTTCAATATATTCCCGGTTTTTATTCGTAGTGATATTTAACTTATCTGAAATAAAGTAGAATTCATAAGGTTTGTGCTTGCTTTAAACAATAGTATTATACTTTGTCGTTTCTTGCTTCAAAAAACGCAGAAAAAAATAAACGCCAAGGTGAAAGCGAGCGCAAATAAGTCATACTGATAAGTATTTAGGAAGTCCCATAGCCTGTAACGCTAGCCGGTACCAACCGCGGACGCTGTATCTGACAAACTATAAACAGTACCTACTTATATTTCTCTTGCGTGGTTCGAACAAGTACAGCGGGCGGTCGTATAATAATGGTGGGGGTACGCCGCTAGCAAATTTCCGTTGATTCTGATTTCCACGGGTAAATATTTTAAACAACTGGTGCTTCTGCTGTTTCATTTTTATCTCGGATATTTGTTGGTATGTATGATTTCAAATAATGTACAATAAAATTTAATATACTTGCGAGCTAGCATACAATGTATCATTTAGCCTTGTATAAGAAGGGCCATTAATACCGGACACTCGATTTTCCCCCAATACCGGCCACAGTGTTTTTTTGCTAATTTCGGTTATTTATACAAAGCAATGCGCCATGCGCTTCACTGGCATATGGCGCGAATATGCCAGCTGACATACGTTTGACGTTCTCCGCATCAGCTAAAGATGTCAGAACTGGGTACACAGAATCCGTGCATCGTAACTTCCATTTTTGGCCCAGATTTTATAGGTATATTAGGTGATTCTTGAAGAGGATCAAAACGCTTAAAAAACATGTATGCGAAGCACGGTTGTATATATCGAAATACCACAAGATGGTCGTCAGTCCTACTATAATCGTTCATCTGTACTGTTCAGTGCCTGAGAGTAGTTTGCGCCCGGGCCATTGCGATCTCCGTTGCTAGCCGCGCTCGACCAACTCGCGTCAACAGGGATGCCAAATCTCTTGTGAACGAGGAGGCGAGCGTGCAAGATACCGACGATCGTCGGTGAAGCGCAAGGCGAGAGGGCCCTGGGTCCTCTCACACACGACTCTACTGAGTAAAATTACATTCGATGGTCACAGCGGTCGGGTGAACGGCTGTATGGTCCTCGATTCTCCGAGCGCGGATGAACGGCCATGCGGTCCTCGATTCTCCGATCCTTGAATATATACCTCTTACCAAAAAAGCACAGCAACAGCTGACGAATCCTCGGTAAAGGTCATCAAACGCAAAATCGAAGGTTCAATACGAAATAACGCGCGAGATCGCAATGGCACAGGCCAAACCGGCCCGACACATTCTTACGAGGGTCGATCAATAAATAGTAGGCTTGGTAAAGAAAATCGCGTTTTTTGGACAAAAATCTTTTTATTTCTCAACATAATCTCCTTTTAGCTCGATACACTTATTCCAACGATTTTCCAATTTTTTGATGCCCTCCGAATAATACGATTTCGGAAGGTCCTCAAAATAGGTCTCTGTTTCGGCGATGAGGTCATCTCTGGAACCAAATCTCTTTCCGCCAAGCCATTTTTTCAGGTTTGGAAGCAGAAAGTAGTCGGAGGGGGCCAAATCTGGAGAATACGGTGGATGCGAACGCAATTCGTATTTAAATTCATGAATTTTGGCCATGGCAACTGGGCACGTGTGAACACGTGCATTGCCTTGATGGAAGAGCACTTTTTTCCTCGCCAAATGTGGACGTTTTTTCTTCAATTCGTTGCTGAATCGGGTCAGTACGGCTGCATAGTATTCGCCATTAATCGTTTTGTCGGCGGAAGGTAATCGATGTAGATTATGCCGCGTGCTTCCCAAAAAAGTTTGGCCATGACCTTACCGGCCGATGGCACCGTCTTCACCTTCTTCGGAGCACGTTTGGTCGGTGAAGTCTATTGTTTCGATTGTTCGTTTGTCTCTGGTGTATAGTGATGGATCTATGTTTTGTCCACGGTTACGTAACGACGCAAAAACTCAACAGGATCACGCTTATAGATCGCCAAACACGCCTTTGAATCAGCTACACGTTCTCTTTTATGGTCGACAGTGAGCAAACGCCGCACCCATCTTGCGGATAATTTTTTCATACCCAACTGATCACTCAGGATTGAAATCACTGAGCCATATGATATGCCTGTGGCCTCAGCAATCTCACGCACTTTCAGTCTCCGATCATTTAACACTATATAGTGGACTTTTTCAATTGTTTGTGGTATGACGACCTCATTTGGACGACCTGGACGTTCATCGTCAACAATGCTCGTACGACCGCATTTAAATTCAGCTGTCCAATATTTAATGGTTGATAACGAAGATGCAAGGTCCATATAAACTTCGACTAGCTCCGCTTTAATTTCATTGTTTGTTTTCTTTTTCAAAAACAAAAATCGAATCACTGCACGATACCCAATTTTTTCCATTTTTGTAAAAACACAAAAATTGATGGCTGTCAAACGCAAACTAAACATCGCAGCGAGCTAACACTTTGACAACAGTCATGTGAAGGATGGCACTACTAAACGTCGCTATTGCTTTCTTTCCTCGACCAACAGATGGCGCAAGGCCGACTATTTATTGATTGACCCTCGTATATGGGCTTCTATATAGATAGGAGCACCCCCAGAAATTGTAGGCTTGGCACAACCCAATGGCTGGATCAATGAAGAATTTTTCCTCCAATAGCTGCATCATTTCGTCAAATTTGATAAGCCAACCGCAGACAACCCAGTTTTAATACTTATTGTTGGTCACTGTAACTATAAAAACTGTCTTTAATAACGTACGCTAAAGACACCAATCTTGACATACTCAGCACGCCGCCTTACACGACTCATAAATGTCAACCTTTGGACAGAGTATTCATGAAACCATTCAAATATCCTTACTTTGAAGTCTATGAATTCTAGATGATAGCGAACGCCAGTGCAAAAATAACCAAATATTGCTGGCTTGGTAGGAACAGCTTTCAACCGAGTGGCCCGATTCGAAATTGCAACGTCTGGATTTCAATGCACTAATGGGATATATCCGAACAACAATACCTTTAGCGACTTAGATTTTCTTCCAGCACCATCAGTTCGTCCATCAGTTCATCCATCAGTTCGTCCTACTTCTACTTCAGCTGACTGCGAACTACGGAGAGGACTGGATCCAGTGCTACAGTTGTGAGGAATGGGCTTTTTTGTTAGTTTTGCATTAAATAATTATGTGAAAGGTTATTACACTAACAAAAATACTCCAAAGTTTATCATAAAAATAACAAATATTGATGTTACTACGTATTTTATAGTTTTATTAACCAATAACCTTGATCGACCGGTACTGAGGGACTTCTCCCTACTACCTGGGCTCGTTAGACGCTACCATAAAAAGCGTATCATGTCAATATACAGGGTGATTCAAAAAAAGTGACCGACCTGCAGTATGCCGATAGCTGAGGTCATTTTAAGCACAATTACTTAGCGGTTTTCCGAAAATCTCAAAAGTTTATTAATGAGATGCAATTAAAGTCAAATAATAAATGACCAATCAGGAGCACATACGCTTCCCGCGCCGGAAGTCGGCAAATGTTCGATGGAAACCGAGACCTCGGTCTGCGGCAACGTCGGACGGGATAGTATAGTAGAATGACGCATGTCATTTGTTCATTCGCATGGGTTTTTTATGCGCGATCGAAGAAAATAATTGAAAGGTGATGTGCTCGTGATGTGTTCCAAAGTGAAAAAATGGGAATAAAATGTTAATAATACTTTAACCAGATGTAATTATTTATTATGTCTTGACCTTTAAACGTTCCAAATAGTGTTTGTAATTGTGTTTTGTTCTCTTTAAATAAATAATTGTACATTGAAATGTGTGGCACTCTATAACTGTTATCTCTATGATAATAATTAAAATGCAATGAATCTCCTAGGCCATGGTTCATTTAATATAGTATTTAATTATGATAAAAATTATGATGTGTTCATGACACAAATTATAGCGTATAAAAAGTCACAACTAGCGAATGCCTTTCGCCACTAGAAATGAGATATGTAGTAGGTATGCGTGACAAATGTCATATTTCGCACCTGACAATACAACTTGAAGCTTCAAATTATTAACGACAGCTTCATTAATATGAGGAGATGTTTTTACCTTTATAAGAAAAGTTGAGTAACACTTGATACATCGATGCATGGCAGGAGAGACTGCGATGCTACCAAAGGTGCCAAATCCGTCTGAAGCAGCTGCATTAGGACCAGAAGACGCTTCCATCAACATCTATTATCGGTTTTTATCTCAGTCACGCGAGATTCAACTCCTTATAAGCGAACGATTCCAAATAATAACCTTTAAAAATATTATACCGTCAACCGTAATATGCTACGAGTATTTACGTGTTACCGGCATAACATCTTGTAACTGGACCGATTTTTTTTTACTACATTTACAGGGACACCGAAAATTGCCCTTCGTCTTAACTTGCTCTCTCCTTGATTACAAGCTCCTCTCACCTTGATCTCACCTCACTCTCGCCGTCCGCTCACCTTGAATTCACTTTCCTCGCACCTCACTATCATCTCGCTATCACCTTATACTTACTAACCACCAACAATTTGGAGACTCAAGCAGCATCGGCAGGGCAGGGCGATTGATTTTGTCGTGCGTAGCTATAAGAAAAGTATAATAGAAAAGTCTTATAGATGTTGATGGAAGCGTCTTCTGGTCCTAATGCAGCTGCTTCAGACAGATTTGGCACCTTTGGTAGCATCGCAGTCTCTTCTGCCATGCATCGATGTATCAAGTGTTACTTAACTTTTCTTATAAAGGTAAAAACATCTCCTCATATTAATGAAGCTGTCGTTAATAATTTGAAGCTTCAAGTTGTATTGTCAGGTGCGAAATATGACATTTGTCACGCATACCTACTACATATCTCATTTCTAGTGGCGAAAGGCATTCGCTAGTTGTGACTTTTTATACGCTATAATTTGTGTCATGAACACATCATAATTTTTATCATAATTAAATACTATATTAAATGAACCATGGCCTAGGAGATTCATTGCATTTTAATTATTATCATAGAGATAACAGTTATAGAGTGCCACACATTTCTTGTTAAATTGTTTGACGTGTGTCAATGTACAATTATTTATTTAAAGAGAACAAAACACAATTACAAAAACTATTTGGAACGTTTAAAGGTTAAGACATAATAAATAATTACATCTGGTTAAAGTATTATTAACATTTTATTCCCATTTTTTCACTTTGGAACACATCACGAGCACATCACCTTTCAATTATTTTCTTCGATCGCGCATAAAAAAACCCATGCGAATGAACAAATGACATGCGTCATTCTACTATACTATCCCGTCCGACGTTGCCGCAGACCAAGGTCTCGGTTTCCATCGAACATTTGCCGACTTCCGGCGCGGGAAGCGTATGTGCTCCTGATTGGTCATTTATTATTTGACTTTAATTGCATCTCATTAATAAACTTTTGAGATTTTCGGAAAACCGCTAAGTAATTGTGCTTAAAATGACCTCAGCTATCGGCATACTGTGGGTCGGTCACTTTTTTTGAATCACCCTGTATTGCAAAATCGAAATAGTATTTGTTTCAGTTAAAAGTATTTACCACCAATTATGGTAAATATTACTATTTCGATTTTGTTTTCAGTTAAAAGTTTAAAGGTTTACGAAATAAGTTGTTTCTAATTCGTATACGTGTTATACGTCCGATGATGCTTATTTTCTTGTTATCATTAACCTCACATTGCTACCAGTAAAGCACGTGTAGATCAATAATGATTTTTGAAGTGAGCTGAGTAGACAGATGGCTACCATGCAGCCAAGCGACTGCTTTGTTCTCAGAATTTTTCATATATCTACCATATTCCGTATTTCGAAACTTTTAATTAAACACGCGTGCTAATGTCGAATTATACGGAAGAAGATTTCGTCACTTGCTCAAATAGTCGGTAAAGTATATTGATCCAATGAGTTTTTAGATTACTACATCTCATTTTTACCTGTGCCACGCGTGTGTGTGTGTGTGTGATGATTTTGACAGATTGAAATAAATATATCTCAAGAACGGTGTTTCGGACTTTCGATTTTTCCCTTGGTTTGCTGCAATTTTCGCTCCAATCGCTAACGGGTGTGTCGCATTTTATTGTTTGAATTTTTCAAAGAAAATGTGTGGTCTCACACTTTAGGAAATTTTGAACTATCGAGCTAAAACTTTCTACTAGAATAGATCAGAGAACAATGATGTAAGCTAGGACAAGGTTGTTCGGTACTTAATTTTGCAAGAATCGATAAAGGCATTTGAATTTTATAGAATGATACATTTTTGTAATTAATCTAAAAAAATTATGTTCCCTTTAACTTTTGTAAACGTTCGCCTATCAAACCGAAACTTGGCATACAAATTCGATAGGATACTTGATTTTGAATTTGGTGAGAATCGATCGAGGGTTTAAAATTTTCTTACGTGTGCAATGTTACAACATTTTTACTTTATTTTTGCTTTATTTGACTATATCATACAGGTGATTTTGGAAAGGTGGAAAATAATCAAGAAGTAGCATGCAAGGTTCTACTTTGCATCCTTGTTATATTTCTGGATCACTCAAATTTCGTTAAATTTCACTTTCTACCGTTTTTGCTTCCTCAAACAGAAATTTTTGTTTTCACGAAAAAAAAATACATGTTACACTTTTTCAGTTACCTATAGCCAATTGACAGGTTGTAAGCGACATTACGTTTCGCTAAAAAATTATTTAACCAAGAATTACAACTAGTGTAATATAGCGAAGTGGCAAATAATTTGTCGGGTCATGAATCAAGTAATCCTACATAATATACTATTAATATATGGTTTATCAAATCTTTGAAGCAATTTTGTGTCGTTACAATTTAACTGTTGCTGCTTAAAAAATGTGTTTTTCGTTCGTAAATATAGGATACGTTATCTGATTTTCCTTATAAAAATCGACTATCGTTTTCTATCTTTTTTATCGTTTTCTATCGTTCCCTATCGTTTTCTATCTTTTTCTATCCTTATGATACACAGGAAATCACATTTGCACATGTGTTCAATTAGAAGCTTCCGAACAAGGCGATTGAAAAAGTCTGGGAAAAAAAAGTGAGAACGACGGTTACATCATGGTACTCATCTGTTCATTCAGTTGAATCAACAAATAATAATTCATTAACATTCGTTATACTTTTAATAATGTACATACTGATATGTCGAGAACTTTTCATCGACTTACACTTTGAAATACTGTGTTAGAAAAGAGACTACAGTTACAGACCCGACCACTCTCAATTTTACTTACTTATAAAATTTAAATAAAAAAGAATTGCAATAAAGATTTGATAAAACATATTGTATATTAATAACATATCAAATAGAATGCACGACCTGAAAAATGTATTGCCACTTCGCTACATTAAACTAGTTGTAATTCTTCGTAAAATCATTTTTATCAAGCCTTAATGTTAACGTTTAGTTCATATCAATTACTGAAAAAAATGTGAAAATAGAAAGTAATTTGATTTCTATCATGAGTTATAATAATAGTACCTATAAGAACATAGTAATCTCCACATTATAGCTAGACGTCCTGTTTATATAGAAATGAATATGGGTAAAAATTTAATTTCTATCGTGTTATTACATTACAAATAAAATTTGATAGATTCTTATCAAATTAGACATAAACTGGATTTTCACTTCAACTTGGCCTAGATAGAACTGATAAAATACAATCAAACACGACCCCAATTTTGTCCTCTCTTGTTAAATTCTATGAGATTTTTTAAGCTGCAGCAAGAAAGAAGTATTAATCAATAGAGTTTTATTTGCATAACTTTTAACAAGTTTTTTATAAAGCTTATACATATCCAGCCACTATTTACATTTCTTATAATCTCCCACTCTTCGTGCATTTCCTTAAACCTATAAGCCTTACATCTAACTCAACTCTCGCTAAACTACCCACTTATTCCTCCACTCTCACGCTCCTTTATTCCAAACTCCTTTTATTCCAAACTTCTTCAATTTCCCTAACAAATGCACATATTTCTTTTTACATTTTTCCCCCTAACATATTTATCACCTCTCCGCAGATCGCCACCTCATCGTTTCCTTCCAGCCACACTTCCACACCTTTTCCTTTTTTTCCGTCACCAACTCTCTGCTTTCCTTACACATCAGTAAATGCTCGAAAGTCTCAAGTTGCTCGGCACATATTCTGCACATCCAATCATACTCTTCTTTCTTACCCGCTCTCCCTATATTCGGCATCTTATTCTAGCCCATACCTCTTTGTCTCTGCCCTTTATATTTTCTTCACACCAATACTTCCACGGCATATTATCATTCTCCACAATAAAATTGTACTTAACATTGTACGTCGATGCCTTTATCTTCTCCTCCTCCTCCTTCAACGCCTCATTCTTAAACTTTTCTAACCCGATCTTTATTCTTACTTCAATTTCTCCCACCTCCCTCCTTTCCCAAATCATCCCAATTACATCTTGTATGCCCATTTCTTTTAATAGATCTTTTAAGTCCTTCCCCCACTTTGTCGGCATATGATTTACAATCGCCCTTACTTCCTCCATCAGGAATACTTTTGGCCATCTCTTTTCATTCATTCCAAATATCTCCACCATATATCTTAGCCCTCTTTCCCTTACTAGGTATTTCATTGTAGGCACACCCAGCTCTCTTCTCCATATGTAATGTGGAGTGTTTCTTTTTACCCCGAACGCCATCTTACAGTATCTACTCTGAATTCTTTCAATGATGCTTGTTACGTCCTGGGTCTTCCGATACATGTATAATTTAAAATTTTTCGTCCATATATGATTTATACATATTTGACTCATTTTTGCGTAGGTCAGCGTTCCCACGTTGACCGGCGAGACGCGTTGCGATACCTTTTGCTAACGTCAGCGTTCGCACGCTGACCAACGGGTCGCGGCGCATCGGCAAGACGCGTTGCGCCCCGCAAATCCATTATTGTTCATGTCGCACTACTTTCAGCACTACACCAATTAGTTAGTTCATCTCCGGGGGCCGACTACGATGGTCGGTCCTCGTAACAATACGGTATTTTAACATTTATGAATACCCAATAGGTCGTAGAAATGTTCGCGCAACCAATAATATTGTGCGCGTTCCGATAAACATTACAATATAACATTTTATTCTAATACACTAGTGACTTTAGTTATCCCAAAAGTCAATACTGACTATTTAATCCAATCAATATACCTTCGTAATAACACGGTCCTCGTAACAGCACGGTCCTCGTAACAGCACGGGCCCGTACTTATCATTTATAGCTTCAGAATAATTCAAACAATTAATGACTTTATACATATTTAGTTAATTCATTTGTAGTGCTCTGCAATGTGTTTTAATACTGTTTAATATACCATTCTAATAACTGTAGTTACGTGCTACTATACATATGGTGTTTATTCTGTGCTTATTAATTATTTATATAAAAATCGCCCCACACCATCCGTCCTCCAATCCCGAGGCAGCGCATTCTGTCCCAAAATGGAGAATAAATTGCGTTCCTTCAAATCCAGGACGTAACCATGCTTATTTCCCCCAATCCCCAAATTTCCACCCCGTACATAGCTCGCGCCCTTACTGTAGAACTCAACAAATAAGGCCTCTCCTCCATCAAAACTCTTCCTGCTCTCCGCCACACACCCCACACCGCATTCATTGCCCTTTGCGCCTTTCCTACAGTCTTTTTCTCGTGCATCCAAATAGGATTTGTACACGTAAAACAATATCCCAAGTATTTAAAATTGCTTACTATCTGCACCTCTTCTTCTTTAAATTTCCAATTCTCTTCATTCTTCATCTCTCCTCCATTTCTAAATATCATTACTTTCGTTTTTTTGCATTTACATCATATTTTCTTCTGCCCAACTTTCCAAGTGCTTTATAATACTTTTTAACCCAATTGCCGTCGCTGCAATTGCCGCCATATCATCTGCATATTTTATTGCAAAGACTTTTTCCATTCGTATGACAACTCCACCTTTATTTTTCCTTTCCCACATATCTTCCAAATCATCTAAATATAAATCAAACAACACAGCATTCAAAGCACATCCCTGCCTTACTTCTCTCTTTGTTCTAAAGTTATCCGAAATTTTTCCTCCCGCTTGCACCTCCGCTCTTGTTTCCTTATAAATTCCCTTAATCATTTCCAACATCCTACCCGCGATTCTTTTTTGTTTTAGTTTCATAATCATTCTTTCTCTGTTTACCCTATCAAAAGCAGCCTTAAAATCTATAAACGCAACATATAGTCTTCCGCCTTTCCCCTTCAATTTCTTATTCATCAAAGCATTTAACGTAAATATTTGGTCCCTCGTTCCTCTTGCCCTCCTAAAACCAGCCTGACTTTCCTTCAATTTACCATTTTTTTCAATCCACTTACTCAATCTTATCGTCATCATTTTTGTCAAAACTTTATATCCCACATTCAGTAGTGATACCACCCTATAATTTTCCGCTTTTTCTCTACCCCCTCCTTGTAAATTGGCATAATCCTCGCCGTTTTCCACCCTTTTGCCAAAATTCCTTCCCTCCAAATACTATTCATCGCCTCTCTCAGTTCTTCCCTCCGTTTCTTCGGTATCTCCTTTACAAATTCTACTACAATTCCATCCACCCCAGCAGCTTTTCCCTCTTTCATGTCTCTCAACGCTGCCTCCAATTCTATCATTGTAAACTCCTCATAAAATTCTTTTTCTGTCCCCCAATTTTCTTCATTAATATCCAGCCCCCCTTCCTCCCAAACCTCTATGATTTCAGTCCCCTCTCTCCCCTGCTTCTTCTCTCTGTTCAGCAATTTCTCAAAATGCTCCTTCCATTCCTTCTTCGATATCTTTTCCCCAACTGTCCCTCTGCGCTTGTTTCTGAAATTACTAATGGCCTTCCACCATTTAGACATATTTTCGGTTTTTCCGACTTGTTCCCAAATACCATTTCTCCATTTTTCTTTAGCCTCTTTTATCGTTAACTTCATTTTTCTTCTTTTTGTTACTAATTCACTCTTCATCTCCGCTTTTCTATACTTCGTAAATGCTTTCAATTTTTTCCAAACATCCTCTCTTTGCTTTTTACAATCATCGTTAAACCATCTTGGCAATCTTCTCACCCTCTTACTCGTTCTGCATGTTTTCAACATCCCCACTTTTTCCGCGGCTTTTAATATTTTTTTCTTAATCCCCTCCCATTCTCCCTTTGCCTTCTTCAATGCTTATATCCTTTTGCAATTCGCTAATATATTCCTCACCAGTTTCTTCATTCCATTTAAGTTTTTACATTTTACACTCATCATCTTCACCCCCTTCTACACATACCTGTGCTTCAGTTTCCTTTCCCTACATATATAACATTAATGGCAGGTGATCAGATTCTATTCGGTTTATCACCTCCATCCTTTTAATTTCCTCCTGCCGCCCCTGTCCAAGACAATTGCATAATCTATTACCGATCCACAACATTCTCCTCCACCACCGACAAAAGTTACTTTACCCTCCCTAGCTCCTTCCATTCTCCCGTTTAACACTTTCAACCCCAAATCCTCACACATACTCAACATCTTTTTTGCTTCCGAATTTAACAACATGTCCTGAGAATATCTTATTTTGTAGTCCTCGTCATCCATTTCCTTCACGACCATCGCTTGTTCATTTCCAATCCTCGCATTCATGTCTCCCAAGATCACGACTTTATCTCTTTTGCCAGCTTCCTCAAGTGTAACATCACTCAAATCCTTTTCAATTTTTCCCATTCCAATGTTATTATATACTGTTATTATAGATGTAGTTTCTCTTAACTTACAATTGCACATAATTAACCCAAACTCCCACTCTTTTATATCCCAGCCTCCTTTTCAATCCTTCTTTGCACCTATTGCCTGCCCTCCTTTTGCTCTTCCTTTTTTTACCCCTTTTTCTTTGATTGCCGCTTTAAAATTCCAACTTAATTTTGAACTCATACTTTGAACAACTTTACACTCATTCTTCTTTTCAACCCAAGTTTCTTGCAAGACCACAATGTCAGCCTTTTCTAAGAATTCCCACGCTTCTCTCATTTTAAATATTCCCGCAACATTCCACAATATTACTTTAAACTGTGTTTTTTCCACATTTTTCTCCCCTCTTCCTCCTATCAGTTTCCCAGTCGAATCTTCTCTCTTCTCTTTTCTTTCCTCCTTTTCCATGCCTTCATTGCTCTCTCCCAATCCGAAAGGGCTGCTGCACATCCCGACCAGATTGCCTCCCCTTTCTCTCATACATTTGAAGCTCGATGCTCCATCTCCGGTCTTTCCATCTCCACTATCCATCTATGAAGTTTATGTTCATGTAGCTTACTTCCGGCCTTCTTCCAAGCCTCTTTTCATTCTCCGTAACCTCCCGCAGCCATTTTTAAACGTCTTTTTCTTTTTTAGTCAGGTCATTTTTTATCCAAATGTCCGTCCCCGTCAATTCCCTCTTTCTATTCATCATCTCCAACTTTTTGTTCCAATCCTTATATCTTGCTATCACCAGTCCCCCACTCTCAAACTTCTTCATCGTTTTTCCTCTGATATCCTGCCCACATCTTTCAGCAATCGCGTCCAAAATCCTGTCCTTTGAAATTCCTTTCACCTCCGGAAAATAAATGCTTACATTGTTTTTCCTGTACTCCCTCTTTCCTTTCTCTTCTTTTAAATCCCGCTCCTTCTGCGGTCTCGGCTTCCTCTCCATTATTTGCCTTATATTTTCCTCCTCCCTCGACGCCTTTCCGCTGACGCCCCTTGCTTTCCCCTTCGAATACACCAAAGATGCCTCGCTGATTGAAACGAAGCTGCAGTTTCCATCCCTCGCTCCCCCTCTTATCGTTGTCTTCTCCGGTCTTTTTCTTCTCTCCTTCTTTGCCTTTCCGTTGATGATGTTCATAAGCATGTGACGCTCCTCCTCCCACCGTTTTCGCTCTCTCTCTCTCTCTCTCTGCGCTCTCCCTTAATTCTCTCACCGTGTTTCTCAGCTCTCGTATCTCCTTTCGGCTCTGCTCATAATTCTCACAAAACTCGTCACTCTCCACTATACATTCTTCTTTCATTTTATTAATCTCCTCCCAATACCAACGCTTCATATGCCCTTCGCTCTCCTCGTAAATTTTTTTCATTCTCTCTTCCCAACACAATTTCGACCTTTTTTCGAAATCTTCAAAACAGTTCCTCATCTCTCCTCTCAATCTTTCCTCTGCTTTCCGAACTTCGACAAATCAATGCTTTCCCGAGCAGCTCTCCGCCACCACTCGGACGCTGCGATCGGAATAGCCGTTGTCAGAGCTTCCATCTATATTCGCTCCCACCATATCCTCCTCCTCCCCCTCACTTGAGACATCGACGCCTTCATCCACATTTTTCCGATACCCCCCATCATGACTCACTTTTTTCAAATTCACTCCGTCACCTCTCCAAATCGACGACACAAGTGCCTCCTCGGAGTGCGATACCGATGCACAACCAACCTCCCTTTCTGCAAGAAAGAAGTAATAAAGAGGGACAGAAGCCGTGCGAATGTATATATCTTAATTGCATACATTGTCTGAATTCGTGAAATATTTTCGGTAAAGCGTTACCGACATTAAATTCCTATATTTGTAACATGTTGTAATATAGTTACACACGCTAGCAAACTTATTATATTTCGCCTCTATAATAGGAAAGATTACTTCCGAACACACTGTGAAATGCGAGCACCGGTCATCGAACCAGAGCAAAGTTCGATGTAAACAACCGATGTTACGCCTAAGGAATTCCCTCACTGCCGAAAATAGCAGGTCAGCAACCAGTTGACCTCGCTTGGCGGCGCGGCGAAGACGGGTGGCGCGACGACGGCAATCCGAAAAATTATAAAATCGCATTAGATTTAAAAATTTGAGTAGAAAATAATAGGGGGGGGGGAACAATGCGGAGGGGCAGGGTATAAAAGCGCCTGCGGAAGAGGAAAGGCTCTCCTATTCTTACATTTTGCAACTCTTACGTTTGCATCTCTTACTCCTACGTTTTTGAAGAAGCGAGAAAACAAAAGTCGGTGCATTGTCAGACAAGTTATATATTTTTTCAAGTTATCAAACTCAGTAAAACACGAACACAGGTGAAGGAGAGAAGCAAGCGAGTGAGTTGAATAAATTTGAAAGATTTAAGCGAAATCAAATTAAGTATGTGTGACATTCTAAACAATTTGTAGATATAAGTGAATCGAGAATTACATTTTAATTAGGCATCATCTATTAAGTATAAGCAGATAGGTGAATTGTATGTAAGCGAGTAGTATGCAAGCGGGTAGTGAGTAAGCGAAGTAATCAGGAGATAAAGAGAATTATAAGAATTGCCAAGACACATTTCCTTTTAAATCGAATTCACGTGCGTGGATCGAGCGTGCATGCCCGGTGACAGGCACGCTAGCGACGAGTTATACTAATAGTAGACGACGTAGTTCAGTGGGCCAAGGAGCTACGCGTAACGAAAGATAAAAGAAGATCGTACAATTACCGCATATATCAGCATATTGTAAATTCATTGTACTGGCAAACGGTGCCAATAAACCGAACACCAACATTTTCCTGATAAACTTGCTAAATAAACCCTACTTTTACCTACTCAGAAGTCTGAATGAATTATTCCTGTGCTCGAGCCCGAGTTCTTCACCTCAGAACATAAAAGTTGATGCTAAAGATAAAAATTACCGTTACAATGTATCGAAAGTCGCTCCCAGTTTGGATACCGAAATGCATGCTCATAAAAATATAATTAGTCTGATACATGTCACGTACATTTCGTTATTAATCAAATATAATTGACTTTTTAGACCCGACCTTGCATCGCTCGTACCCCTATGTGAGCAATGCAAGGCCGTGTCACTAAATAAATAGTGCATTATGCTACAAGGTTTGTTGCCACGCGGTGGCAATCGGACTTCCCATAAATAATTGTTATGCGTGCAACAGCGCTATTATTGTTACAATCAATGTGTTTGAAAATGCTTGAGCATTCTGCTACGCGTTGCTGGACTGCGCACTGCAGGCTAGCGTGGGCAACTGCTTGCTATTGCTTCTTAGCGGCAGCACCACTCAGGAGCAGTAAACTCGCACTAGGTCAGCATGCCAAGCAACAGGTCGCTGCGCGCACGCGCCCTACGACTGCTTGACGAGACAACGGCTGCTTTGTATAACGTAGCTATCTTGCGTTTTGCTCTTGCCCGTTTTTCATCGCCACCGTGATTCGTGCGTGCTGAACTTAGTGCTGTGCATCTTAATACTTCTCATCGTTCAACTCTGCCGACCTAAAGTCTCTTCAAAACTGATCCATCATATCACCATTGATATATTGACGACGGCCTACTAATACATCAACATATTGGCTCATCGTGTCGTGCACCCGGCTTCAGCTTCACCGCGAGGCCCGATCGTGACAGCACATGTCATCAATTACACCGATTAATATAATCGTGTGTGTAACAAGCTCACCTCAATTTATTAACTCTTTTATTATGCTTATTTTGATACATTATTTTCTATATTTCACTTGTTTTATCTGTGTATTTTCGTCCACGGCATTTTGTGAAGTACGTTTTAAAACACAAAAAGATATATTAAAATCGTTACCGATATTGATATATTTTTTTAAACACTAGAGCATATGCGTCACTATATACCAGGTGTATGCATAAGTTTTTTCCGGTTTTTTGGTAAAAAAAACACGTAATTTTCAAGGGAAATTAATTTTTGTTTTATTCTAAATATTGGCCATCGGCTTCTACACATTTCGCCCATCTTTCAGGTAACTTATGAATACCATGCTAGAAAAACTGCTCGTCTTTTGCGGCAAACCATTCGTCGAACCATTTTCCAACTTCCTCGAAATTGCTGAAGTGCTGCTCTGGGAGCGCGTGCCCCATTGATGCGAAGAGGTGATAGTTAGATGGCGCCAGGTCTGGCGAATACGGCGGGTGCGGAAGGATGTCCCATCCAAGCGATTTCAAGGTGTCTTTCACTGCTTTTGCTGTGTGAGACGGCGCATTGTCGTGCAACAAAATCACTTTGCCATGTCTTTGCCGAGTTTATTGATCTTCCCCATTACTCGTAAACGTCTGCTGATTGTTTCTTGTGACACATGTAATGCTTCTGCTAATTGCCGTTGAGTTTGAGTTGGGTCATCATCCAATAACTCCTGCAATTGCTCGTCTTCGCATTTTTGTGGTCTACCAGAGCGCTCACTGTCTTTCACATTGAAATCACCACTTTTAAATTGTCGAAACCATGTCTCACATGTTCTAATCGATGGAGCGTATTCACCATATGTTTCTACCAGCAAACGTTGACTTTCAGCAGCCTTTTTCTTTTGATTAAATAAGAAAAGCAATGCGTGCCGCAAATGTTCTTTTTCAGGCACAAAACTCGACATGGTCACTGAACGATAAAACAAAGACGCTAGTTTTTGGCGGACTCAACTTGTGTGTGTTTGTAGGTTAATGTCAGACGAACAAAATGACGTATGTGTCAAATAAACACGCTGCGTACTTTTCGCTGGCGCCATCTCTTAGTTGAACCGGAAAAAAGTTACGCACACACCTGGTATACTATATAATTTATTTTCTTCTTACTTCCCGTTGCACATTTAGCAGTATCAGCGCAACACTCGAAGAGATCTGATAATTATTCGCGACGGGTTTTTGAGGACGGATTGTTGCTATCTCCTCCATTAAATATCGGACTCCTCTACTTTAGTCTTCATTGTTTTTTTACTTGTCAAGCTGAAAAAGTGTAAACTGACAGAAAAGAAATTATACATCGATAAAAATTGGACTTGAAAAGCCCAGAGAAATACATGGACTCACAGAAACAGAAAAGGATGCAAAGACGAACCTTGCACATTGCTTTCTTATTATTTTCTATTTTCCGTAAAGCCACCTCCATGAGGAAGCTGTGTAAAAAACGGGAAAAAATGAGGAAACAACGAGCAAGATTCTACTTTAGATCCTTGTTTTAAAAAATTGCAGAAACTTATTAAGTTTAACGAAAATTCAGTTGTCACAAAACAAGAAAATTCAAATCGCTTTAAATTTTATTGCGTCAATACAGTGATAAATGTAAGATGATAATTGTAAGGTGATAAGTGATAAATGTAAAGGTGAAACAATTACTAAAATCGGTACCATTGCTTATTCGTGAAATGGTGCAAGAAGCTAACTATGTGTACGTAACAATCACTAATTGGTCCCTATCTGAGTCGTTTACCTTATATTTCACCAAAAATTGCAGTCAATAATGAGGACCAATTAACTAACTAACGTAACAAATTTTAGGCCAATTTGAACAATTGTTCAAATCATTTACGAGTCACAAGTCTTTTATTTTCGCAAGCCTTGGCAATCATGAATATAAAAATGCACACCTTTTTTTTTAGGTATGTGACAAATTTCAGTAGATACGATCAATTGAGTAATTCTTAAGATCTAGAGGTTTCAATTTTTCAAAGTTTCAACGCAAATATACACAAGTCTATCCGGACATTACTTCTAAGCCATTGTTCTTGCCAGTTTGAAACAATTTTTAGTATCTTGACCTGAAAATCTCGAGACAAAAATAGTTTCATGAAAACGAAGATTTCCCTATGATGAAGCGAAAGCAAATGAAAATTATGTTAGAATTGTCTACAAGAAATAAATGATAAAGGAAGACGAATTCCAGTGGATATAAGGAAAAGGAGTAAAACGGAATATTGTGCCTAAATCTGCGACGAAAAAAGTCTTCGCTAACCACAAATTCCTACCACCTTCTACGAGATTGGAAGGAAAGACTGAAAAAAGCAAAATCTAAAGAAGCAAGTACGAAAAAATCCAAAATAGAATAAAAGAGGATGCAAAAGAAAAAAAGTAACACTTGAAAATGAACACACTCGCGGAAACGAGGTTTAAAAATAAATGGATCAAGGACAGTACGCAATAATAGAAGAAATCTTCAGACAAAAACATAAAAGAAATAATACTGAAAAGCCAATAAGTATAAATTCAAGATGAGAAACTGTGTATGAGAGGATAATCGTAAAGTGTTAGCATTCAAGGATACAATAGGAATTCCAGAGTACAGAAGACGATTTGGGGTATGTCGTAAGAGACTGGAAATAATCGAGATGTTGAGCTTAAAACCCAGACTACGATTTGTGGAATCCAACATACGTAGATAAGGTGGAGATGTGAAGCTTTCGAAGTACAACTAACAAACAGATTAAAGCTTGTAGTATCGGAATATTTAATCTCTCACTATATAATGCCAAGAAGAAGAAGACGTTGCTACTATTATTATTACTATTACTGCTACGAATACTACTACGAATACTGCTACTTAATGGTGTCATTATTCAATTTGTAGGCTGGGAATCTAAATAAAAACACTGTAGCCATAAGCGTTTTCTCCTAAGAGATTAAAATAGTGAAGAAGAAGAAGTAAAAATTGCAAGTACAAACAATTACTGATATTGAACCACTTCCGTGACTATAGAAACTTCAATTTATTCTGGAAGACAGTGCAGTTCGATAATTAATTATGCACTTGGGTACAGAACGGGACAGGCATATGCTCGCAGTGTGATCACGCACGTTCGTGAAGTGGTTTGTTTTAGAAGCTACGAGTTATAGCGGCCCGCAAAAGCTTATTTTACGTGTCAGACGGTTTGCTTATTGCTACACGAGAAGACTCAGACGTTATACTGGAGTAGGATAATTGCAGCAGCAATACATATTCTTCAGCAAATTTACTACTCCGTCAGTAGTATTAATAATCATCATATCTATGTATAATCACTCTTCACTATCTGTAGGGTAAAACTGGTTAACATGGTCTAACAGAGATAAGTAAGATGGACTTAAGCATAAAAATATAGGTTGTCGGAAAAAATTTAAACGAGTCGCGCTTATTTGTTTTCCAAACAGTGATGGCATGCACGTATCTATGGTCACTGTTACAGATGCACGATCTTTCATTCGCATGTGTTAAAGTTGAAAAGATGGTTTGTTAAAATAGTTGAAACACGATACGATATTACGTTTATTCGGAATAATCCTAGCACGCAGTGAACATTTTTTAATATTAAACGTATAGGCCTGATTATAGAGTTATTAAAAAAACGTGAACTTAATTGTTATATGGTCAAACATATCCGGTTGTCGTGAATTGTAAACTTATGAATATTATCGTGAAATTCACTACACGCAAAACCCTATCGTTTATATCTATGAAATACGTCTTTGACTGCTAAATCTAAATGTTGGTCACAAATACTGAAAGTTGTAGGAGCGGTTGTCTGTATTTTTACCTCAGAGGAAGCTTTGTTTTTGTGAACAAATTTTTTCCCGATATTCTGATGTCAGAGTACTTAAAATGTTCCAAAACGTCGAGAAATCATATCGAGAAAAAAAGTCGGTGCGGATGGGTGGATATATGTATATATGCGTGCGCTCGCGTGGGTTCGTGTGCATGTTCAGCTTGCAAAATATAAATGGCTATAACTCAAGAATGGGTTACTGGATCTTTCTGAAACTTTGCACACGAAACGATTTATACCCTCCATCGGTTTGCTGCAATTTTTGCTTATCTTGCTATCGGGCAGCTGATTTTATAGTTGTTTGAATTTTAGGAATACCGGTGTGATCTCCCTAACTTTCGTAAACTTTGAGCTATCGAGCTAAAACGTTCTATAAGAATAAGCCAGGGAACAATGTTGTTCGGTATTGAGTTTGGCAAGGATCGATCAAGGCGTTCAGATTTTATAAAATTAGGAGTTTTCGTAATTTTTCGAAAAAAAAAATTATTTTTGCTCTAACTTTCGTAAATTTCCCTCGACTAAATCGAAACTTGGCATACAAATTGGTTAAGGTAGAGGGATATTTAATCTTGGGTTTGGTGAGAATGGATCAAGGGGCTCAAGCAGTATGAAATTTGTAATTTTACTAGATATTTAATTCTATTGGAAATATTAATACCACTTCCTCTATGCGGTAGCCAGAACTGAGATAACCATAGAGGAGAATCTATGGATGGGTGAGAAACACAAGAAAGCAGTATGCAAGTTCCAAATTTGCATCCTTTTCTACTTATGTTATACATGTAATTGACTGTACTTTAAAAAAATGTGATATGTAAGAGTTCAGTCTGAAAAGTTGAACCCTTACTACGATAAAATATTTTATGAAATAAAACGTAGGTTTCGACTCAGAGATGTACACCGAGTCAAATAGGTTCATTAAATCAAATAGGTTTCATTGAAATCTTGGCCTATGAAACGTTTATTTGCCGATAATAAAAAATATATATTTAAGGTAATACTATCTTTTATTTAATTGTTTGAGAAGTTCTTGGATGTTGTTGGAACGACCTGTGAATGTATTGACAAATTATGAGTCTTCACTCACGACAGGAAAAAATGAAACCAGACACCTAGATGTTAAATTAGAGAAAGTGGTTTATTACACCTTCCGCATGTCAGTACAAATTACTCAATTTAGAAAATACACCAAATACAAAAATAAAATATAAAAGAATTGGAATTTTGATTTAAAGGCAATTTTGAGTAACACTCAATTATATTAATGGAGTGCTGTCCCTGTGAAGTGCTTGAGTAGCACATAATTGTATTAAGCGTGTGCTGTATCTAACGAGTGGCATGTATGCGGTGCAGCCAGTGCTGCGGAGCACGTCACACAATGAGATATATGAGTGCGAAGATGAATTTAATGCCTGTCAGCAAATACTCAATATGATGGAGAAATAGCATTTAAAGAGAGTGAGTGCTAGCACATACAAAACTGACAATTGAGTGGAATTCTACTATGACAGGCTGTGATGCAGTCTACGCTGCAGAGCACTGAAATGTGAGCTTGAGGATGCACAAAATGATTCGACTAAATTGACAACACTTTCCCAGCAAGTTTAATTGGGGGAAAGTGCAGTGAATTGGTAAAACACACGCAATTATGTTAATCGAGTGTGCCACAGGTTGAGTGAAAACGTAGTACAGCCCGCGCTGCAGAGCACGCCACAGTGTGAGACCTTTATGTTGATGTACCGATGAGTTTTCCACTCCTCACCGTCATTGAATTGCACGGAATTGTAACAGTGTACCTCTTACCTTAATTTGAGTCCTGGTGAGCAAGAAAGAGTTGAGATGATCCGTTCTAGAAGAGCGAGAATTGTCCGAGCCCTGCAGAATGTGTGCGCTGTTCGAGAGGGTCTTCACGTAAGTGCCAGATTTTACAATATGGCTGCGTTTTACGAAAACGACGTTGAGCGCTGAAGTCAAATGAGACAGATAGCCGGTGAGCGAAGCCGAAGTCAAGCGAGAGAGATATCCTCTCGCTGAACGCGGCATGCCTGCGAGGCACAGCCTCGGCTCCGCGAGTCCCTGCCTCGGCTATCTCCGACCCAACCGAACGCCGCGTGCTAGACCGCAGCAACAGGCCGACGCACGGCGAATATCGATCGCCGTGCGCCAGCTGATTTTCCAACATTAATTGATCGCGAATTGTATTAAATGCGATGGTATTGAATCAATGAACATTTTATTAAAGCCTACTTATAACTTTTATTTACTTCAATGAAACTTAAATTTGTTTCTCTGTTTCTGCCAAAGGTACCATATTAGGCACGTTCACTTTGAATACTTGTTCTTACCCTATTGTACTTTAAAGGAGTCAAGGTTAAGGTGTAGTAATAGAAACATTACAATGAACTAATTGTAACTGCAAAAAACGGTGTTTTATTGCGTTTGTTGCTTGGAAATCGCATGATGCGTGCGACACAGACACACAATCAAACAAACATATACACAAATACTATAATGGTATTTTGGCGTTTGAGGATACATGTGCTTCGCATATCGCAGCACTTTTTTTACATGCGTCTATAAATATGTCGTGATGCTCATCTAGGATTACATTATAGGTTATGTTTTATTTTTGCATGCTTGCCGTACTAGCCGAGAATAGGTTTGAGGATCCGTTTAATGTTCATCTATTATTACATACCTTCGAATGTAGTAACGTATTCGCGGATACCAGCCTCCTTCAAAAAAAATTCCCTTTTTGGGTAAGAATCTAATAATCAGCGTTTCACCGGTTTTGCGTTTTTAATACAAATACTATTAGAAAAAACAAATCACGTCTCCCATCATGCAGCGGCGCGAAGTTGCCGTCAAACAAAATCTCTTTGAAACGGTGTTTTCAAATATATTATACATTTGAATAAAATAAACCGTTTTTTTAGTAAGTACTATCAAATAAATGTTTATTAAAGACTACAAAAATTTTCTCATCGTGGTTCAAATATTGGGTCTGGGAAAAAGTTCGTGGCGTTTTTTTTTAATAAAATTCAACTGGTTTTCGTATAGTGTGAAAATGAATTTATTTAAACCAAATATGCTCCATTATTATCGACAATGTTTCGCCATTTTTCGTAGAGCCATGATGCCATCGGTGAAGAACTTCTGTGGTTTCTGGTTGAAAACTGAATCAAGTGGTTTTCACAGGCTTCCTTTAAAAGCAGCTTAATTCCATTAAGAGAGTTCTGCAGAGATCGGAATAACTGATAGTTAGAGGGTGCTATGTCTGGACTATACGGTGGATAGCATCAGGGCGAGTATGAACAATCGGCAACGTATAACAAAGACAACGATATTGCCTCGTGTCGCACAAATTTTTTATCCATTGGGTCTGCTAGGACTGGTAATCATATCAATAAAAATACTTATACAAAAATTGTGGGCGCTACAACTGAATTGGAACGAGTCTCTGCCCGTCAAAGCGTGCACTCAATGGGACGTGTATAGGATTCAGTTACAGCTACTAAATGAACTTCGAATTTCCCGCAAGGTATGCGAAGCTCAAGAAATCACTCGCGTTGAAATTCATGGATTTACTCAAAGTCGTGTGTGGCTTCATTGAAGGCAGCTTTGTTGCCTATTCTGAAACTATGTGGTACGCAACTCTTAGCACAATTGATTGACCAGATTCGACCAATTTTGGATATGAACATAGAAGTCATACGCTATTGGACTAATGCTATGATAGTCATCGATTGGATCAGATCATCAAGTCGCAGATTCAATATCACGAAAGTCCCGATCCCGAGACTTTCAAGAAATCATATCTATGGTGCAGAGGCTCGCAGTGGCTAATTAATGATAAAGGCTCCTGGCCTAAGGTGGCTCAACTAATCGTGAAGCTGGATGAATTTCCAGAGCAGTGGAAGCTTGTTATCGCAGCAGCTCCGCTGAAGGAAGACTTCTGCATAATCGAAAGATTCTCGGCAAATCGTCGTCGTGTGACACGACCGCAATGTGCCTTCGCGAGACGCATAATGCACGTTCTGGCCTATATGAAAAGAAGTCTGGTCCAATTTCGGCACGAAGATTGAAAACAGCCCGGAAAATCATCGTCAAGCGAGTTCAGCGAGTAGCTTTCCATAACAAAATTGAATTTATCGAGAAACACAAATTACGCGGTAAGGACAGTCGTTTAATGAGTTTGAATCCGTTCTTGGATCGAGCGGGACTTCAGCGAGTCGGAGGGCATCTCAGGAATTCAAGTCTCTCGTATGCGGCCAAACATCAATTGGTCTTGCCGGCTCAAGACATATTCACGCCACTAATTATCGAGCACGAGTATAAGAAGTCTCTTCATAGGGGTCCTCAGGCTATATTGGGTGCTATTCGATCGCGTTATTGGCATTTGGGGGCTCGAAGTATTGTTGGTACTCGTACATAAATGTGTCAATTGCTTCAGGGCCAAACCTCGCGTATCTGAGCAGATCATAGGTTACCTTCCTTCGCTTCGAATATCGCCGTCTGGGCTATCCGAAAATACCGGCATAAATTATTGTGGCCCAATTTTGGTACGAAAGGCAAGCGTCGTAACAGAAAAAAATCAAAGGCTTGCATTGCAATATTCGTTTGTCTCGTCACGAAGGCGCTCCACATCGAGTTAGTATCGGACATGACTACAGAAGGAATCTTGAACGCGCTGAAGTGTTTCATCGGCGGACGAAGAAACTCGTAAGACGTATTCCCGGATATCGGTACCAACTTCGTAGGTTCAAATGGCACGCTGGAAGAGCTACGCGATTGTTTCAATTATGAGGGTTTGGGCATCGTATTGTAAATAAAACCGCGGACAACGCTACAACATGGCATTTTATTCCCCAGCAAGCGCCGCGTTTTGCGGTTGTTCAGGGAGCCTGCGGTGCGATCTACAAAGTATCATTTGCACCAAATCGTGGCGCACAATTCTCTAACCTTTGAGGGGGCTGCTACATTGCTTACACAGATCGAAGCGATCTTGAATTCCAGGTCTTAAACTCATCATTTGTCCTCTAATCCTGAAGATTACTCATACCTAAGTCCCGGACAGTTTTTGGTCGGAGACTTACTAATCGCATTTCCGGAGCAGAGTGTACAGCTTTTATCAATGAATCGGGATGCTCCGTTCCCAATGTATAGAGCAGTTGCATCAAAATTTCTGGAAGCGCTTGTCTATTGACTATTTGCATCGAATACGAGAACGTACGAAATGAAAACAAGATGAAGAACCTCCGATTCAGGAAGGACAAATAGTAGTCGTTCGAGAAAACGATCTGCCACCTCAATCGTTTTTTATAGACCGAATAGTCAAAGTTAATCCAGGGACCGACAAAATCGCCAGAACGGACGCCGTCAGAACATCGAAGGGAATTTTCAAACGAGACCAGCTTCGAAGTTCTGCGTTTGGTGGTTGAAACCTAAATTTATGCTTCGTTGAAGATACTGTTAATTGAAACTTTCTTTGTTTATCACGTAAATGTCAACCTTTCTTCTCTCACGTCTCATATGTATCAATTGTTATTGAGTTATATTGTATTGATATGTAAACAAATGATTCCAATTTTTCCAGTTTAAAGCTTTATTGAACCCACTCCTCGCTGTTCAGTATCGTCACATTAATGCAGCCTCCGTGTATCATTATAAAATGGAAAATATTTTGGTAAATTAATAAGTTTACATATATTTCAAACTCAATCATTGCAAATTACATTGCATTATACGTAATATGTCTTTCATCATAAACGACAAAATAAATCTTCTATTCTGTTGAAAGAGTATGTCAATAACGGTGTTATAATATATATACTGTAACGGTAATTTTTATCGTTAACATATATTTTTATTTACCGTGGGGATTTCGGGCTCGATGACAGGACTAATTAGTTTAGACTTCATAGTGGTTGACAGTAGGGCTTTATTCCAAGAAAATAGTCTCATAAACAAAAACACTTTTTAATTACGGTCACTAGAATTTTCTACGATGACCATTTAATTTCGCAATTTCAGCGATTATTTCGACGATTATAATCCTATTTAGTATGCACCTATACTTGGTATCCTCGAGAGTTTATTATTCTCTTCGCACCGCAGTATTGCTGAACGCTCGACACACCAACACACTCATACCATCGGTCACTCGCCTCGCACTCGCTCCTTCTACCGAGGTATGAACTCGGTTCACAATTCTTTTTCTTTTACTCTTGTTTCACTCTGACACACTTTATCATTGATATTTTCCTATCCGGGAGTTGCTTATTCATATTTGTTAATTCGATGCATTCTAATCCTACCTATCACTATCCTCTACCTTTCCTAATTCGATGTTCCACTCGGTATCAAAATTAGGGAATTCCCTCGATTATATTTATTATTATTTCTACTTATTTGAACAGAAATTCTTGGTATTTCTGGGCTCGAGTTACGGATACGTATTAACGCCTTGGTATTTTCTCGTTGCCCACACACATACAGCCACACGCATACGTTCACTCCTTGGACAGAGTGTACGAACTCTGTGTACAATTCTTTCTCACTTATTCCCGTCTCACTTTCTCTCTGTCTTGCTTCCACATACACGATTCCGGCGACTTTTATTTATATCATCGGTTTAAAAGTCCATACCACTTCATCTTATTCTACGATTATAATTTTGTGCACTAATTCCCATAAACCATACTTACAGACTACTGAACTACACGTATTTATTTCCCTTCGGATCTACTCTATTCTATTTATTAATTACCTAAATTGTGGTTATTTTCGGATTTCCACAATTATGATTTGTTACGTTTTCTGCTTTTAGCACTCCCTCGTCTATCGCCACCTTTCACTGGTTTTATATCTTTTCTCACAAATTCCGTACCTGTTCTGTTTAAACGATTTCGCTAAGAGAGCGTCTCTCTCCCCGCACCAGCCTTTTATAGCCTTCCCCTCGCTCCGCTGAAGCCTACGTCATCATTTCGCTCTTATTTCGAATTTAACGCATTTCCTGACTTCGGTGGTTCGCTGCTGCCGCGCTTACCGCCTTCCCCTCGCCTCCCAGCAAGGCCAGCCGGTCGCTGACCCGCTGTTTTCGTCAGCGAGGGAATTTCGGAGCAGCGACAACTCTTGTTTTTCTGTACAGGGCGATGGCCTATTGCCCGCAAACCTCGGTACATGCGTACCGAGTCTGTCGCTCAGGTGTTCTTATACCTCTTACGAGTAATCGGGCTCTTCTATCCGTTTGAAATAATGGTCGATGCTAGACAATATAACTCGGTTATACTGCATCGGTTGTTATCGCATCTTTCCTTCTGTTCTAGCCTGTAACTACGTTACAATACATGTCTTATTTACTTTAAAATATCCGAAAAAATGGTTGAAAAGGGAACTTTCACGGATCAAAACGGTGTACAGTTCACGTGCATTAAGACGACAAATTCGTCTTATACGTAATTATACGGCCATAGTAACTAGCCTGAACTAGACATACACATTTAACACAGGGATCCATACCATACTATACCCACACTTATAAAGACCAGCGATAAACTACCGTTATTTAAGCTATAGTGATACTACCAAGCAGTAAGACTATAGTCTCAAGAGAGGTGTGAAAAACAATCTACGAGGAACACGTTAATCACTCTAATCAAAGAGAAGAACTTAACGAGACAAATGGGCTACAGGACGACTATCAGATATAGTAATACCCTTTTATACCGGCAGAGCTTGGAAGAAGAGCGGGGAAGTCGGTATAAAAGGACACGACATACCACAGTCGTGAGAGCATTCTGTTCACAGACTTTCGCCAACATCCAGAACCAACCAAAGGAGGACCAGCTAATCAACCAAAGAAGGACCAGCTAACCAACCAAAAGAGGACCGGTCAACCAGCTAAAGGAGGACCACCTAGCCAACCCAAGGAGAAGCTTTTTAACCGCACCACTCCAAGGACCAGGCCTGATACCTCTGAGCCAGCTAAAACGAACATCTTCCAAGGCCAACCACTGAGCCACCATGCCGACCATGTCGACCACGATGCCAAATGGAAGTTCCTGGATTCTCGGCCAGATTCCGTTACTGTGGCTACATTTTTGAGTGACCAACAAGGACGAAGACAAACAATGATCTTCTGATCCATCAGCATAAATTTGGTCTCAAATTTTGTAATTAAACGCCTCACTGTCGACTTATTTGGCGTATTATTGCGACCAAAAACTTGACGTAATTGGCGAACTGTTTGCGCAAAACTTTCACCATTTTTGTAATCTGTTTTTACAATAATTAAACGTTGTTGGTTTAAATACTTCTCCATATTCTTAAATCGCGTGGTCTGTACGTGACAAATGTCAAAAAAAAATCACCGTACAACTCGTATTAACAAAATGGCGGCAAATTTAAATCCGGCACTCTTGCTGGGACACCCTTTACTATATTATAAGCCTAAAATTACTGATGCAAATACGTTATAATTATAAATATACTATTTCCTTCGTATTGCCATTTTTTGTCGAATTTATATTCAATTTTTGTTAAGTAAATGTATAAATTTTACGTCAAGTATCAGTGATTTTTTCATTTCCGTTTATAATTGTGTCCGTTTTCTTTCCGTTTTTATAATTTTTATGTCTGATACATAGCCTTCTAACGGGAATAGATTCGAAATTCGCGACTTTTCAACCATTCTCGAAACGTGTAAACAAAATTTCAAATTCACTAGAAATTTTTTTTAATAAAAACGCGCCAATTAAAAATTTGCACATTGCTTCCTGACTTTGCACAGATTCTTCTGTACGGATAATGGTTATCTCAATTCTGGCTTCCACATAGTGGTATTCAAGTTTGCAATAGAATGGAAAATTTAGGAAAATTGAAAATTTCATAAAGCTTAAACCCCTTGACCGATTCTTACCAAATTCAAAAACCAATTATCCTTGTCCCCTAGCCAATATATATGCCAAATTTCGGTTTGATCGATGAAAATTTATGAAAGTTAGAGTGAAGGTAGATTTTCTTTGAAAAATTATGAAAACTCTTAATTCTATAAAATCTGAACACCTGGGTCGATTCATGCCAAATTCAATACCGAACAACCTTGTCCCGAGCCTATTCGTATAGAAAGTTTTAACTCGATAGCTCAAAGTTTACGATAGTTGAAAAGAGTGTACGGCTTGTTCCAAAAACTCAAGCAACCAGAAAATGAGACACCCGTTAGCGATTTCTGCACAAATTGCAGCAGATCGAGGGGGGTTGCGAGCCGAGTTGAGTGCAACGTTTCAGAAAGATCTAGTACTCAGTTTGCAATATGTTCAATTTTGCAAGCTCATCACTCGCACCCACTCACACACATACACACGCGCGCGGATGGACCTTTTTTCTAAATATGGTGTTCTGGCGGTTTGGAACATTTTAAGTACTCGCACATAATAATATTGAGAAATTTTTTTTACACAAAAAAGCTGCCTCTGTGAAGAAGTAAAAAATCATATGTATTCAGAAAAAGCAGCGAAATCATTTAATAAAAAAAAGGCTTACAAAAAGTTTCTTAAACAATATTTTAATAATACCAATTTTCTTGGAATCGTTAACATGAAATTCTGATCGAATCAAACGTTTCTTTGAGAATGTATACGTGAAGCATCTACAATGGTATGCTAAATTTCAATTCAGCTCAAGCTAATTTTGGATACTTATTGTTGTTATTTCTTGGGTTTTCTTGTACCTTCTTGATTGAATAAATACTCCACTTATTCAATACAATAAACGGTTTATTACAATTATGTTGTGCAAAACTCATGATGATCATGAGTAGGTGATTGCGTAATCAACTGTATCGTGTAAATATTTTTGTGTGTGTTGCTGGTATTGTGTGTGAGTGTATTAGGTGAGTGGGTTCGTGTCATTTACCAATAGATGTGGTAGCATCTCAACGCTATGTATTTAAAAGAAACAAAAGAAATGATAAATCTTCACATTGCCATTCAAAGTTTCATCTCCATGTCGCACCGATCTATGGACACCTGGGTGCGGTCGCTAATCTTCTAGATTTCGGCCCTACAGTCGATAAACAGGTGGTCGATAAAAAATGATGTACTGTCGTCGATAAACATATTAGGCCCTTCATATCCAAATTTTTTACTTTTCGACGTTTCTACTATAAATTTAATCAGATTTTTCGAATCTTTGCAACTAATTATTCCTCATAATGGTAGTAAGGAAAAACACGTTTAGATGGCATACAGTTTTATTAATCAGATGAATATTTTGTGGCGTTGGTGAAGGACAGGAGAAAAGTCAAAGAAATTCCATTACGTTTCGAGCCTGATCCTCTTTTAAAACTTCTTCAGCAGTTTCAATACAATCGCTGTAATATTTTTGACAAAAATATTAGGTGTACTACTTTGCTTCCGGCATTTTCCTATAGATGACTTTAGTGGTAAGTAGTTGTCGAAATAAATAGATCATAGGGGTCATACAATAAACTTAGGCATCTGTCAACATAACCCCATAAAAACATCAGTTGATTTATGTCTGCATCATAAAGTTATTCTCGGTTGAAAGTGTCAGTTTACGAGCCAAATTCTCGTCATTTGCGGGGGGTTTTAATTTTCTGCTTCAATATAAAGAAATCTGTGGCTGAGGTTCATCGAATGCTCTCAAATATTTATGGTGAGGCCTCGATTAGTAGAATAACGTCTCGTGAGTAGTTTCAACGCTTCAAGAACGGTGATTTTGACGTAGAAGACCGGCATAGCAGTGGAAGAGAGAAGGTTTTCGAAGATGCAGAATTGGAGGCATTACTTGATCACGACTCGTGTTAAAGTCAATAAGAATTGGCACAATCATTGAAAGTGACTCAACAAGCAATTTCAAAATGCCTCAAAGCCATGGGAATGATTCAGAAGCAAGGAAATTGGGTGCCGTACGAGTTGGAACCGAGAGATATTGAATGGCGTTTGTTTGCTTGTGAACAGTTACTTGAAAGGCAAAGACGGAAGGAATTTCTGTATCGCATTGAGACCGTGAACGAAAAATGGGTTCATTACGATAACCCCAAGTGCATAAAATCATGGGAATTTCCCGGCCATGCTTCCACGTCGACGGCCAAACCGAATATTCACGGCTCCAGCGTCATGCTCTGTATTTGGTAGGACCAGCTCGGCATTGTGTATTATGAGCTGTTAAAACCGACTAAAACAATTACAAGCGATCGTTATCGAACGCAATTAATGCGTTTGAGCCGAGCATTGAAAGACAACGGCCGCAATACAACGAGAGACGCGATAAAGTGATTTTGCATCATGACAATGCTCGATCCCATGTTGCGAAAGTGGTCAAAACATAGTTGGAAACGTTGAAATGGTAAGTCCTACACCACACGCCGTATTCTCCAGACGCTGCTCCCTCTATCGCTTGTTTCGATCAATCGCACACGACCTGGCTGACCAGCACTTCCGGTCTTCTGAAGAAAAAATAAATAAAAAGATGACCAGTTTTTTCAACGCAGGATTCGTACGCTGCCCGAAAGATAAGTAGTGGCAGCGATGGACAATTCCTTGAATCATAAATGTATCACCAGTTTTTTACAATAAAGCCTCGAATTTCGAGAAAAAACGGTGGAAGCAAAGTTGTACACCTAATATTTTCTACCATCCCTTCTTTATTATAGTTAGTAGATAAGCTAGGCCGGTTCCAGCACACCACCTGGGCAGGTGTAAATTTACCTGTGCTCAGTCGGTAATTATCCAAGAAACCTACTTTACCCACAGACGGTAATGACCGCCTGTCGATAATTATCTTATGTCGAAATTGTTGTCTGCTAGATGGTGCTACAGTCGAATAGATCAAGATCAATATTTCCATAATGGTTACATGGTATCCAGTTAGATGGCGCGCGACGTTCTATGTATACTTACTGTAGTCGTGTACTGACCGAGCCTCCCCTACAGTCGGTAACTCACTAGATCATGATCGATAAATGCGCCTGAATCTACCGCACCAACTACCGAAGCACACTGTACTACCGATCACTGTAGATAAGTGACCTACTAACTCACAGCGAGACCTCGCGGGGTATTTGGGATCGGGATATCCTGATATCGGGATATCGGGATATTAGGAGATTCGATACCTTTGTTGATATTTTACCGACAGTCAGAAATTGTCTTACGTCGATAATTATCTGACGTCGGTACTGTTATAGATGGAGCCACAGTCGGATTCTATAGATCACGCTCGATATCCATGGTAAGGGAGACTTTATCATGATAAGACAAACTTTTGCTTTGTTGCCATCGCTTTCGAATAGAGTGCGCCTCAGGACGATTCGAAAGAATTCGAGATAAATACATTTGCTGTATAAAAACTTGTTTTCATTTTTTAATGTTACAGATAATGCATTTAATCTAATAAAAACTCTTAACGGTAGATAAATATATATGATATATATCTTACAGATAATACATTTGGTCTAAAAAATTCTTAACTATAAATCTTAAATATCTAACTATGAGATTGATGCTGATTGGGATACAAATGTTTTATACACGTTTGATTACATCACCACTTATTACATTATAATCAACCATTCGATCATGTAAGATTAAACAGTAGGCCGTGGTTCCCGCTGGAAAATTTGTCTTAGACTCAAATTCTAGACGGACATCTACTGGCGCTTGTTTTAATGCCTCATTCTGTTTTGAGCAATCAATTACAATTAATGGAGCATACTCGATAAAGTTTTTCCTCGTTAGCAGGGGTTCTCGATCTCTGTTGTAGTATATGGCTTGAAAATTGGCATACATGTTGTAAAATACAGAGTATTGATTGTGATTTACATCAAGATTGAGGTTACGCAAGGATGATGTTGTGAGTTAAGAAATAGCTTCACATTGCCAATGTTGCAGTGATCGAAGTAACTAGCATTTGCATTTTTAATCATTCTCCGATTGGTTTGGAAAGCTACAATTACAAAACGAGGCTTTTCGAATTGATTCGATGTTTTGACTGTCCAATTATGTTTCGTTGTGCTTGGAAGCAGGGGATACTCATACATTTCCCAAGTGCGAAAACTCATAGTGATGTCTCTTTTAATCTGACTATATAAACGTATTTTATACTTGTCTGACAACATCACATATGGCATCAACCACTCAATTCGTGTAAGCTCAATCTTGAAATCCTCGTAACCGCCAGCTGCAAGAGCAGTCTGCACAACTGCGTCAGTATCCGTTCGTGATCTCGTGAGAATGAGCTCATGTTTTATATTGATAATGATTTTCTGATAGTCTTCAGCAAATCCAAGTATCATGGAGAGTGGGATACAAACATCAAAGTGGCCAGTATCATTAGTGAGCTGTTTGGTTTCCTCAACGTCAAGCCAGCCAGCATTTTCAATCATTGCGCTTCCACCAGGATTGAAGGATGTGTAGCCTTTCATGAGGCTAGTTATACCAACAATCTTACATCTATCAATCTCAATGGCATTGATCTCGTAGCGAATTTCCTCAAACAGATGTAAAATAGCATTGTTCACCAGCTTCGTTGCTACCACAGCAGCACCGGTCGCTTTCGACAATTTACCACACACATGTAGAGTACTTCGTGAGGGCAAGAGGCATAGATCTTGATGTTGAATGGATATGCGGATTTCATCACTGTTATTGAAGGTTGATGTATAAGGTTGATGTGCATGTATCTCATAATGCGCTACGGATTCGTCGAATGCGACGGCTGATTGCACGTGTAACGCTCCCTCCATTGCAGCAAAATATTACGCACGTTATTTTCTGCCACCAACAATAACTCGAAGCCCTAGACTTTTTAGGAATTGAGCGTTGCGACGTGTGATCGTCTTGGGGGCTCGAGCGTGACTGGTTGCTCGATGACATTTTAGTCCTCTTTTATATGCCTGCGTCACGTTATTAGCATTATTATTATTATTATTATTATTATTATTGAAGATGATTCCTATGATTAGCTACTTGGCTTCTTTAATGTGTAGTCTAATGGTGATAACTTTACCGCGAAAATTAACTAGTTCTCCGTCTTGATCGACTATGCGTAATTGCAGATGATCAATGATCCTCACGGCTATTGGAAGGTAAATGACGTGTGATGGAACTTCAATGATCTTATACCCCGGTGGCACTGCCGGGAAGAATTCATGGATCGTATGAACTTTATGCTCATTGATGTATGCTCCCGAAGTAATATTGCACTCAACTCGCAATGCATTGATTTTCAGAATAGCAACCGGTAATTCCGAGCTATGAGAGATATGAGCGGGTAACTCTCGATGTGTAAAACCAAGTAGTCTAGCAATCGAGTCTTGTGGACGAAAATCAATGTTTTCACTGCACTTTATCACGCTTCGTAGAGTATTGTTATTAAGCTTCAAACTAATGGTAATATGTTTAGAGGCAAGCTGTTCTTGCAAGTACACATCAATGTCTTCAATCTCGTAACTTCCTGTAGGTAACACAATCACTTCTTTACCCACATAGATCTTGTTTTTCCCAATATCGACGTTGGGTATAGAATTAAAAGATAGTAATTCCACTAGCCCAAGGTGATAGTTCTTGCTAGGTGAGAGCTCAATTGGCGGAAAGTATTGTGCCTCTAATATAGATGTTGTTCCAGATAAACTGAGAGTCAATGAATCTCCCATGATAGTTCACACTAGACTGATACGATAAGCATCACTTACAGATCCTTATATAAGAATTTTAGGCATAGATGCCCACACTCATATGTATCAAAATTTTGATATCTCTTATGATTATACTTGATAACATTATCGAGGCCGAGATAATCCATTAGATCGTGGGGAGGCTGAAGATCACCAAAACTATCAAAGTAATCAACATTTCGACCATTTTTCCGATAAGCCACCCAATGAGTACCTGGTCCATCTTTATCGTCGAGATTAATTATTCCAGATTCACAATAATGCGGTGCATCTGATGGTAAGTCGTTTCTCATAAATACACCACGAAAATTAGGAATTTCACGTGCATACTTGAGTAGATCAGCGTCTGTCAGAGCACGGTTTGGCAGTCTTACTTTGAAGTTTTTTTTTTTTTTTATTTGCTCCGAAATGGAAACCAAATCCAGTTTTGTGTGGCTTGAGATAGAGACCTTTACCTAGCGCGATAGCCTCAACCGTCTTATTATGCCTTTGACTTTCCGCTAATTGCTGTGTTGCAGCTTTCGCATCATTTACGGCTTTTACTATTCCAGCAGCGCCACCAGCCAATGCGCCAGTTGCACTTAATCCAGCAAATAGTGGAATAAGAAGAGGCAAAAATCCTCCAACTTTTTTCGGTACTGGCAGAATGCGAGGCACGCGTACATTTTTTTTCCCACCAGCTGTCTTGACAGCAGCACGAGCACTCTTTAGCGCCGATCGAATAATTTCTTGTGTGTTAGAACCAGTCGATTTTGTGGCAGCTTTTATTATCTTGGAAAGCGTGGTTGGAGGTTTGGTCTTTCTCTTCCTCTTATTTATACCCATGCCAAGCTTAGCCTTTATCTTCATGGCGTTTGTAACAGCGTAGGCTGCAACCTTTTCACTTACACGAGCGTCGTTTGAAAATACGCGATGCCAAGCCTTGTCAGCTAAAATTTTATCGGCCTTGTTGCGATCCTCAATGTTTTCACGATTCTGTGAGTATGCGATATCGTGTTCCTTGCAGGCTGCGTCTAGAGGATTTATCCCAGGATCACCACGAGCAAGACGTTCCGCTAGTTTTGTGCCTGGTCCACAGTATTGATAGCCTGGTAAATGAAGCTCGATAGGTAGTTTGTTGAGGACTTTATTCAGCAGACCGCAACCTTTAGGCATGATGCTTACACTAGAAAGAGCAGTGAACGAATGAGATTCGGAGTATATAAGCACAGTATTTATACTCTAAACCAGGGGTCTCCAAACTTTCCAGCCTTAGGGCCATACTGATTACTCCAGTAAGTTCCGAGGGCCAAAACCATATTATCATTGTTGCCGGTGGTAAAAAGTGAAATAGTCCAAAATCTGTCCGCGGGCCGAATGTGGCCCGCAGGCCGTAGTTTGGAGACCCCTGCTCTAAACCATCAGTCGCGGCCAACATGGATTTCAGAGAGCAACCGCTCTCGCTGACGGTAATGAATTTTGATAGGCTAGCTGAAAGGAAAAAAGTATGCACACGTCATGGTCCACTATTACCCAACAGTATCCGAGCAGTTTTTTGTGGCCCATCAAATTGTGGAAAGACAATGCATTGCTTACTCTGATTACACATCCAAATAGATTGAGATTTGAAAATGTATACATATACTCGAAATCATTGAATCAACCAAAGTATAAGTTTCTCGAAAAACTTCTGCAGCCTATGAAGGGTATTGGATTTTTTGCCTTTAGTGAACATGATCAAGTAGTATCACCCGAAGAAGCTAATATTAATTCAATCATGATATTTGATGATATAGCCTGCGAGAAACAAGATAATGTTAGAGCCTTTTACTGTATGGGTAGACATAAGAATATTGACTGCTTCTACTTGTGTCAGTCGTATGCACAAATACCTAAGCATTTAGTACGTGATAACGTTAACATGCTTGTAATCTTTCAGCAGGATGATATTAATCTCAAGCATGTTTATGATGATCACGTAAATACTGACATGACGTACTCGCAGTTTAAAGACTTATGCTCGAAATGTTGGAATGATACCAATCATGGATTCCTAGTAATTGATAAAGATCGTCAAGGGCTCGATTGTGGTAGATACAGGAAAGGTTTTGCCTGCTTTGCTACAGATATATCATGCGTAAAGAGTAAATCTTAATCAGATCATCATGAGCAGTCGAAGCGATAACATCGCTGACGAATTTCGTCGCGAGAGAAAGACACTTTGTCAAGTAGAAAAAGTTAGAAATGCTATTAAACATAAATACAAGCTTTTAAAAGCTGGTAAGCAGATTATGGAAAAAGCTTGGGATGAAACATTCAAACCAATCGTGAAGCCGCTTAAAAAACTTGTTAGTGCTACTGACACAAATACGTATGAAATAAAAAAAAACTGGATTCCCAAGAAAGAGAAGGATGAGAAGGAGGAGGGCGAGGAAGATACATCTCAAAATGAAGAGCAGGATAATTCATTTAAAACTGCATTCACAGATAATGATGATGATGATGATGATGATGATGATGATGATGATGATGTGAAAGCATCAACAAAGAAAAAATCTGAGCAACCATATTCAGCTATTGAGAAATATTTGAACTTACTCGATAAAGATCGTAAAAAGTATCTCGATATGACTTATGGAGTTCGAAAGCTGCCAGATGGTACACTTATGATTGGTGATTCCACCGTAAGTTTTGGTAACGAATACGTTATTATTAATGATGACACCAACAACAAGTATGATAAGACCATTGGTTTGCTTGAACTGCTGTTCAGAAAAGATCCCAATCAGAATTTCATAAGCAATGAAGATGTAAACAATTATGGGAAAATTGTGCTTAGAACAAATGCACACAAAAAACACTATAATTCTGATGAGTTAGTCCACAGACAAAACAGTAAAAAATATAAATCCTATATAGCTCCAATAATTGGTGCTTCTACATCAACTCGAAAGAGACAATCTACTGGTGGTTCATTACCGCAATACAAGATTGCACGACGAGATACACGAATGGATTATGTGTATTGGGATAACCCCAATGAGCTGGTAGATCGATTACGTTTACTGCTAGCTGAAAGTTCAGCAGGCAACCCCAGTCATGCGAATGAAATCGTTTCACTCATTGAGGAATTGCGTGAAGCAGGAATCGTTTATTAGCAGTGACACATGCGTGAATATACTCAGTTGAATAATGAGCGTCGATGTGTTCGGACGGTATTTTGGATGTACTAAGGGCTCACGGGGTCCACCAGGGTTTGGCTTCAAACTCACTGCAAGCGGAAACTACAACATTGAAAATAGGAGACTCAGCAACGTTGGTGAATCACGTGAACCAAATGATGCTGTCAATTTGAATTTCGCTAGACAACTAATTCAACAGGAGTTAAGTACATTGCTTCAGGCTACAACTCATCAACGTGAGCAATTGGATGATTTAGAGTTGAAAATACAGGTTTTTCAAGAGCAAGTAAAAGAGCGAATAAAGCATATTGAGATAAACATTGCTACGACTTTAGAATTAGCAGTTCGTAATGCAAAGGCTATTGGTTCCTTGCTTGCACACACTCCTCAAGAGATTCTTCAAGATCAAGCCATCAAAGAATACTGAAATAAATATTTTTAGAGTTATATAGACTTGATAGTTCGTAACACTAAAGCTTTTGAAGCGTTAATCAGGCGCACTCCTCGACATGGAGCATCGAAGACTAGTAGAAGAATTACATACGCCTGCGCGTCGCAATTATTTACGACGCAAGTTTGATATACGTGATATTGATGAGACATGGCAAGCTGATCTTGTTGAGATGCAACCGTACGCTCGAGAAAACAAAGGATACAGATATCTGCTTACAATAATCGATGTACTATCCAAGTTTGCATGGGGTGTACCAGTGAAGCGCAAAACCGGTCAGAATGTTACCGCAGCTATGGATTCAATTCTTCAAGATGGACGAGTACCTACCAATCTCCAGACTGATCAAGGTAAAGAATTTCATAATAAGACTTTCCAGAATTCAATGAAACGTCATGACATCAATCACTATTCCACATATAGTAATCTTAAAGCATCTATAGTGGAGCGCTTTAATCGTACCCTTAAGAATAAAATGTGGATGAAATTTAGTCTACACGGATCTTACAAATGGATAGACATTTTAGATGATCTCGTGGCGACATACAATGACACGAAGCATCGAACTATTAGTATGAAACCGAGGAACGTCACAGCGGACGCTGTTGAAACGCTAATTCAACGTTTTTCTACTACCAATGAACGAAGAAACTGTGTAGTGAAATTCAAAATCGGTGACAAGGTGCGAGTGAGCAAGAACAAACACGTTTTCGAGAAAGGCTACATACCCGATTGGTCAACGGAAATTTTCACTGTGAGTCGAGTAATGAGGACGACACCTGCAACGTACAAGCTGAAGGACTACCAAGATGGACCCATCGCTGGTGGTTTTTATAATGAAGAATTACTGAAGGCTAATTATCCAGATACCTATCTCGTGGAGAAGATTCTCAAGAAACGTGGAAATCGTGCTTATGTCAAATGGTTGGGATTTACCAATTCACATAATAGTTGGATAAATAACGCAGAATTAACTACAGGAATGAAATAATGAGTCGACATTTATGTATAATAAAAAATGTCTTTTTATTCATTGTAAAATAAACACATTACAAAATAACCAATTCGATTTGATTTTTCTTCTCTTTTTCAATATAGTTTAGATGCAATGTACTGTAACGGTATTTTTCTCCCGTTCACATATATTTTTATTTTTCGTGGGGTTTTGGGCTCGACACATAACTAATTAATTGTAGACTTCTTAGTGGTTAACATTTTGTCTTTATTTGAAAAAAAATCCTTTTGTAAAACGTCACTCCTTTTGTTATACTCACAGGGATTGAGTATAATTTCGTAATTCTAAGATTATTCTACGATTTATTACATTATTTTGGGTGCACCAATTCCTGGTATTTCACGGAAGTTTGTTTTGGCCCGGTAACACGCTATTACTATATATCCGATGCTTGAATATACCGCACTACTCGCTATTTCTCCTCGCACTCACTCTTTCGCTACAGCGGATCCACTCGATTTATCGTTCTATCGCCTTCGCTCCTGTTGTATTTATTAGCGATCCCGCTGCACATTCGCTCTTTCTATAGAGTGTAGTAACTCTACTTACAATTCTTTACCTTTCACACTCATTTTACTTATTATATCGGGCAATGTTTATAACGTACGCTGTTATTTCTATTTTCCTATACGTTTCCTTTTATAGTATTGATTAAACTTATGCACTTATTTCTACCTTTATCTATTTTCTAACGTTTCCTAATTCTATATTCTACTCGGTATCGAAAACTCGGGGATTCCGTCGATTTTATTTATCATTATTTCTTCTTATTCGAGCACGACTTCTCGGTATCCGCGGGCTCGAGCTTCGGTTACACACTCACACCTTGGCTTCGATTCGTTTCCCGCACCTACACCGCCACACGCACACGTTCACTACTTGTACAGAGTGTATAAACTCTGTGTACAATTCTTTCTCACTTATACCCGTTTAACTTTCTCTCTGTCGTTCTTCCACTCATATGCTCGTATAATTTTCGTCTCTACAGCTGGTTTAAAGACCACACGGTTTAATGTTTTTTCTCCTTTCCACGACTCTCCTAATTTTATGCATTAATCCTGTTCTCTTATAAATTACTCACTTAACTGTATTCATTAATACTATTCACACCGATCGACTCGCACCCTCACTTAATCTATCCCTATTTTAATTTATTACTAATTTTGTTTTAATTCCACTAATTCGTTATTCCGTTTTCTATGTTAACCGGAAGTGATTCCAAATCTCTACAAAACCGTTTCTCGTCAATTCTTATTGAGTTTTTCCACTTATCTTTTTATATTCCTGCTATACTAGCTTCGCGGATAAGAGAGCTTCCTCTCCCCGCGCAGGCTCTTTTATACGCTTCCCCTCGCCTCATTCCCCTCTGCCTACTCTTATCGTAATTTTCAAACCTAACGCGTCTTTTCGGCTTTTTCGATCTGCCGTTGCCGCGCTCACCGCCTTCCCCTCGCCTCCCAGCAAGGCCAGCCGGTCGCTGACCTGCTGTTTCCGTCAGCGAGGGAATTTCGGAGCGGCGACAGCTCTAGTTTTTTTCTATCCGGGGCGATGGCCTATTGCCCGCAAGCCTCGGTACTCTTGTACCGAGCCTTTCGCACAGGTGTTTTTCTGCTTATTCCATATTCCGAATCTATTTTTCCTCCTCGAGCTGTTTGAAATACCGAACGACGCTCGAAACCCTGTGTTCGCCTTGATAATCATCGCATGCAATCCTGTGCTAGTCCGTGTAACTATGTTACAGTACCATGTGTGATCGTTTCCTTCATGCGGCTGAACAGAGCCTGATCTTTCTCAAATGCCGCAGAAACACGTTTAGGCAGAAAGATTTGGAATTCATTGTTGAGAGTGGCAACAGTTTTTTGACCATATTTAGTCGTCACTTGACGTAAATCGGTGACTTTATGCATTTCGTTGATTCGTAGATCAATGATTCTTTTCGTTGGGAGGTAATCGTCTTGATCAGCGAGTTTGTTGAGTGCATCAATATCCATCATGAATGTCCAATGAAGTTGACTGTAGAAGATGGACGCGAGTATGTGATAGTGGCGAGCAATAGGTTCCAATATTATTGGCGTAGATTTCTTTAGCCTGCTATACGTTTGATGTACGTTTCGTCTGACGACGACGACAACGAATATGCGGGACTGATGAGCAACAGGTTCCAATGTGTTTGATGCGAGTTCCGTCTGATAGAGTTGATTGTGAACTGCTTCCAATACAAGGCTGGTTCAGGTTCTGAAGTATTCTTTAGTATCCTTTAGTATCCTTTAGTATCCTTTAGTATCCCCAAGGTATCAATGGATCAACGTGTAGATACTGTGAACAGTTGACGATGAAGGTCTGATGGAACTAGCTGCAGTCACACTCTTCATATAGTGGTATCACCCACCACCGATCTACCATGGAGAAGGAGATTCGTGTCGCTGATTGGGCTTCCACAGCAGGCAGTCGCGGAGAAGGAAATTGAAGTCGTTGATTGGATGACTAGAGTATGTATGTAAGAGTGGGGTGTGTATGCAAGAGTAGGGAGTAGATTGGTTACGACATGATTGAAGTCGGTTTCGACATGTCTTGCTGTATCCTGTAGTGTCCCCAAGGCAGCGTATCCATGGTATCAACAAATAAATATCGTTTGTCATCATGCGGACTCAATGCGAGCTTTACTTGTTTCTCTGTATAGACAATGTGCATGCATGACCTTATGACTCGTTGCTCACGACACTGTGTTGTTCCCTCGAAAAGGCATTGATGGAAATCATTAAAGGTTATGGTTGCTTCCACTACGCCCGTTTTCACACTTTTTACCTTCTTCATATAATCATCGCCATTTACTCGAACACTATACATTTTGCTGCGTAGACCAACGAATTCTGTCATAATCTGCTCATTGCACTCATCCTTCATCAATCCAACGATTTTTTTATTTGCTTGAGGTAGTGCAAATTGATTCTCAGCTGGATAATCAGAGGTATCGAATTTCCGGATATCACGTCTCATGATATCATATATGTCAGGGCACTGAATCTCATAGAGTAGACTGTCGGTGTCGGTATACAAGAGCTTGCAGTGATCATCGGCAAATTGCGTTTTCATGTAATCATAGTGGAAATCGTAGACCAACACTTTCGACAAGTCCAGCACACAGAGCCCTATGTAGATTGGTTTGTTGAGATATACCTCTGTCTTCAAAAGCTGTACAGCAATGAGGTTCTCTTCAAAGATTGATCGGCTGTGGAATGTCGGTCTCGCAATAAGGGCCTCAGCACCATAACGTCCATCCCAGCGTGTGACGAGTTTTATATCCACATGTTTACGAACATTTTCCATCGTCTTGCCAAACACTGCGTTGTTCATGAGCTTGAAGAGATTTTTCTCGAAATCATTTGTTGCTTGTTTCCGCATATCGCTATTTAAGTCAATGTAGGATTTTAACCATGGCCTCTGTTTGAACTTCAACACTCGATGAATACGTTTGAGTTGTAGACCATACTTGAGCGCCTGCTTTAGATTCCGATAGTGGATAACGTAGTTGCTCTTGAAGTCTAATGTTGTCATCAGTTTGATCTGCGTTGAACCTGGTGCACTTTTGTGTTCAGGACATAGTGGTAAGTCTCGGTGGGTATCATGAAGGCTTACGGGATAATCCAGATCGACTTCCAGGATGTATCCTTCTAATGCATCGTCCTCAATCGCTTGAAAATCAATATTTTCTGGATTTTCCACCCATGTGAAGTCTCCATATGGGAGCGATTCCATCATCGCCCAACCGTAAAGATTGTTGACGTCAAAGTACATGAGATACTTGGTGGGCTCGTGAGGCTCATAATTGCTCATATACTTGTTGTTCGCTTTGGCATAACGGTTGCAGCACTGACTCACGCCGCCCCTCACTCCTCGTTCAACGAACAGATGCATCTCCAAGTCCGTGAAAAGCTCCAACTCAATCTGTGTGAACTTGAGCATGGCGTCTCACGTGAATCCTGGTGTTGTGTAGTAGTGCGCAGGGTCCAGATCATACGCTCTGATGCAATTGTCACGAAAATTCTCAAAGATATCGGCTAAGAGGAGAACATCAGTTTTCAGATAGAGATCTGAATATTCGCCCAAGTCATGAATGTTGAACTCTTGCCACACTCTCTTTGCGTGCTCGTAATCGTCGTCTGTGATATCGCTGTCATTCAGCGTACTATGGAAATCTTCTTTAGTTGGAAGATTATGCTCATCCAGTTTCTGCACAGCGTCAACGTATTCATATGGGAAGACACCTTTCCTCGATAGCAGCTCAATTTTATCATCGGGAAGTTGTGGAAATTCGCGCCTAACAATCTTCAATTCCGTAAGGTATGAAGCTAGTTTTTCCAACGATGAAGCCATAAAGCGCAACGAGTCGATGAATCGAAAACTCACATCGTTTCCATCAATGTTCTTTTGAAAGACGATGTAACGTTCCTTCGTTTGTGCCAGTATATCCACACGACCATCGAAGCATGTTACGATTTCACGTATAACAAAATGTGAATCATATCCCGTGAGGTTGTGGAAGACCACGGGTATCACTCGTGAGTCTTGATAAAGTAAGTTGCACTCGTTGTGTGCTGGTCCTCTGTATCTAGGTGCACATAAATATGTATTGTATTTTCAATCTTTATTATTATTTGAATGAAAAAGGGTTACTAAAATACATACTGTCCAGTCAAATGGCAGTGATCATGGACTCGATCGTTGCTGGATAAATTCCTGTTACAAATATGACACGTAGTTGCCATATGAAACTGTGTTCTCTGCTCGAATGACAGCTTCGACATAGGCTTAGGATTCATGTACAGCTCTTCGAGGTCCGTGGCCAATTGTTGCAGCTCCCTCACGAACCATTCCGCAGGCTTCACACCTCTGTAGCTGCAGTAGCTCGATTTCGAGATATCATAACTGCAGTTTAGGTAATACCCAACGCTGAACGCCTCATGCTTTTGGTACGCGTTTTTATCTCAGATCGGTTTGAGTAAGCATTCAAAGTCCGCGTAGACAATAAAAGGTACTCTCTCTTTATTGCTATGATTTTTAAAGCGAAGAATTTTTTTCTTTACTGACGGCATGATAACCTTGCATTTGTTTATCTTCCTGCAATCTTCTTCATGTGCGGTAAGCTTGCCTTCGTTACGAAAGTAGTGCAGGCAGCGATCGCAAATATGATGCTTGTGAATACGTTTCGATAGCTGTATCGAGACTAAACGAGACAAGTGTTTGATCCACACGTAATGGAATCTCGGTAGTTGGTATACTCTGTTAGCATCTTCGTTTTCTTGCTCTTCGTCCTCATCCACGTAGTGATCTTGCATGAGAAGAAGGTTAACATGCAGAGTTTTTTTCGTAGACGTTACATGCAGAGGAGTGGTCACGAACTTTCTCATTCGTTTCTTCAGAATGTAGACGTTGATTGATATGCCATTATTCTTCTCAAATTTGTTGAAATGATGCGATATCACTGGAAAGTCGATACCAGTGCAGTTGAGTTCATGCGTATATCTCTCGTATGTAGAAACTCGATTAGGATTATGTATTGCCGGATGTAATGCTGATAGTACAGCCCACTTGAAGCACATGTTGTCAGTATTTTTCACGTTGACACATGCATTCTTATTTTGAATCTCGATTGGGAGATCTATATAGGAGCTACCTCGCATTGGATTCAACATGTTGATGTTTAGTGTGAGATTGATGATAGAATACAGCGTCCATCCGGAATCTTGTAGCTCAAATTCTTCAATTTCCCTCTGAATCGATGCTTGGATGTTGACAGTAAACCAATCTTTGATTGAAGTTGCTGGATAAATCGCTTCAGCCTTCGTGTTGAAGTGCTTCATTTCAACAATTTCTTCATCATTCTTCATTACCTTAAATTTTGCTGCTAGTACTGCATATACCTTGACTGCCATCTTCTCAATCTTCAAGATACTTTTTATTTCTTCATGGAAAAGTGTTAAGCAATCTTCCAAGAATAGATTGATATCGATGGGCTTTAAGTTAGTGATAACTCCAGTCTTGATGCGCTCATTGAAAGCCGATAGTAGGTTCGACCATCTCACTCGATCCAAGATTCCTTTTTCATCAGTCCTCTGCAAGCCTGAACCTTGTTTTATCAAACGTTCTAGTTTGATTTCAATACCTTTCAGGAAACCAATCATGAACAGATACTTCTGCCGTTCGGCAACTGTGGCCCCCACTAATAATTTTTCTATGGATTTGATGACTGCAGCAAGCCGTTTGATCCACTCTGCGATCTCATCTGATTTTTGAGTTTGAAGAAGCTCCAAGATATCCTCCCACGTCTTCATGACTGCATTGCGCTGCTGGAGATCCATTCTGATCCAAGTATTTCGAAATACTTTGCTTTAAAGAGACAGTGACTTTGGAGTAAATTGAACGGTCGCTTCGGAATGAGCCTCTCTTGCTGAAGAACTTGTATTTATCCCCACGAAAAGTAGTGAGATGTATCGAACTCGTAGCTAATTGGTCAATATTCATGAATACATTCATTGTTCATGTCTGTGTTTGAATCTAAAAAAGTGGTGGGAAGGCTACAAAGTCGTTGCTGATTGGTTGATATCCTCGAATGTATCCATCGTTCATGGTTGTACAATAGCTCGCAGTAGAGGCGACAAACGGGTATAAAAGAGCTGGAAGCGCGACTGTTGGCATCACTTTATTCATCATGGAGTACATAGTAGACGTCCAAGGCTTCAAGCACCCTTTTAATGAATTCGTATTCAAAGAGATGGCCGTCATTCCTCTCGAAGATGACTCCTTACCATCAGTCTATCTGTTTGAACCGCCACACAAATAGAGTTTCCTGCCAGCCAAATACAAGAGCGAAAATCGGTGGCTAGAAGCAAATTATCATGGCATTCCCTGGGTTAATGGTGATATACCATATGATGAAATCAGCGAGACTCTTATCAGTCTTCTACGCGATGCGAGCAAGATTTATACCAAGGGCTTAGAGAAGAAACGTTGGCTGGATAGGATTCTTCCAAACGTTTACAATATTGAAGACCTAGGATGTCCCGCGTTGGCAGCATTACCAACTAATACTGACATCACATGTACGAATCATCCAATCATGAATTGGACTCCCCACTGCGCAGCTCACAACGTGTGTATGATGAAAACATGGCTTCTAGACTTGCGCAAACAGATGCGTCGGTTGCGTCATCTAGTGGAATCATCGCAAACTCAACTGTCAACTGCATCATAAATGATACAACTACTCTAAAAGGCTACTACGACGAGTGTGATTTCTCACTGTAAATACTTACTCATGAGCCCTGTACACTCGACAATAAAAAATTCTATGTTATTTTTATAAGTTAAAAAATTGTTGTTGAATTACTGCTCCTCCTCCCTCTCCGCCCCTCCTTCTCTCCCGAACTAGAAATCGAGCTGAAATTAAAAGACTATGGCGAAAAATCATTGACGAATTAACTATAGTCGCTGTTCTCAGGATAACTGCTCTACTCTATAAGTTCGATTATCAGCAGTGGTTTCAATGAAGCTGATATTTAATATCGAGCCATGATAAATTCTCTGCTGTTATCGATCAGATTTCAAAACATCTCGGTCGGTATAGACGTGCTCGCAATAACCGCCTGTGGATTATCGAGTATCTCTGTTGGTGCAGATGTTCTCTCAATATATCCTCCTTCGCATCTCAGTAAAGATGTTTGAAATAATCCCCGTGTGGAACGCCACGGGCCCAAAACATCAGCACATCCCTTCTCTAGACAGCAATGGAGAGAGGGCAGTTGACGGTCGACTTAGCTGAGAGGGTTGTAAAGATGACACGTGTGAAGCATTAGGCTCTCTGCCTCTAAGCTCTCTGGCTTGCAATTAAGAAAAAAAAAAAAAATGTTCTAATTTCAAATGGTCTATATTATTCTTTAATTAATATCTAATAATGACAAAAGCTGAGGTATAGAATTAAACACTTTTTTTATTGTGTTGAAATATTAAAAACTAGATTACAAAATATTAATATTAAATTTACTTTATATATAAAAAATTTGATACTAATATTATATTTACATAAAAAATTAAAATCTTTTCATTCGATTCATAAACTGTTTTCTCATAGTGCTAAATCGGTCTTTCGGTGCGTAAGTCCGAGCACGTTTGCGCATCAACGGCTCAATTGGTCGCGGGTCTATAACCATCGTCATGCGATGCGGGGGAACGTTCTCATTAGGCCCTTTGGTTGCTGCAGTTCTCTTGCAGTGTGGCTGTGGTAGCGGTGGTAGGGGGATTGTCTCAACACTGTCTCGACGCTGACTCGATGAAGCTTCGATAACTATAGCTGGCAGCATCGGCGACGACAACGTCAGTTGACGATTCAACGATTGTAGTGGGCGACGAACCCTTGGGCAACAAAGCGCAGGCCTTGTGCGCTTGCGAACCGTTGCCTTTTCCACTTGAATGCTTACTGCCGACACTTGACGGCGAAGAGGAACGTAAACATTTCTTTTTTCAATCACCGCTGGCTTCGTCACCGCTGGCTTTGGCATCGCAGTTGAATGCTGCAGCAAAGCACCATCTTCATCCTCGCTGGTGAGATATAGATCATCTTGCAGCAGCGGCATCCCCAGGTTCGGTTGCAGTGATAATGATTACTGCTGCTGCGCAATCACCTCCAGCTCGGTTATCGAGGTTGGTACAGGAGACGACGACGGTGATATCAGCATCTCCAACGGGTCCAGCTCGGGAGGTGGCGGTGGTTGCTGCATGCTCTCGAACGCGATCTCCAGCGAGGGCATCGTGGCTGGCGTAGGAGACGCAGGCGGTGGTGGTGGCGACTCCATCAGCACTCGCAGCAAGTCCAACGCGATTATTGCATTGAATATCTCCGGCTTATGTGCTGCAGCCTGCTGCATCGGTGCTGGCTCAGGAGATGGCATAGGCGGAGGTGGTGGCGGTGGCGCGAATAGCATCCTCATCAGCAAGGGGATCTCGGGCTTGGTTGCCAGCACCTTCCATGGATGCGTCCTTTATTTCCCATCCTGATACTCTATTTCGAATGGTATCTGCAAAATAAGAAGTAGAGAATAATTAAAATTTGATAGCAATATTTAAAAATTGGAAATTCATTAGTAAATACTCACTTTTAATTTTTTCCTTGTCTCCTCGAATGGCGGTAAAGGCATCTCCAGTTATTTAAGTTGCTCATCCCAGCAGTTCATCGAAATTTGAAAATTAAAATAAAAAAAAATGGTATAGAAATCTATGAAATATATATGTTTACACTATGTAGTGAAGCGATAGAAAACTTACCCTTTGTTTATACATCTTGTCGTGGGGTTCACACTTGAATGATTCTCTTCGTTACAGCTTGGTTTATATAGGCAATCGATAGAAAAAGTAGGGACTAACTTAACCAATGAAAAAAAATATTGGTCTAGCATTAGATCTGCTAATTGGGGGGAGTAAAAATAGTTAAAGTTAAAAATGCAACTAAGATCAATAATATAAGTTGATGCACTATTTATCTCGAATTCTTTCGAATCCTCCTGTGGTGCACTCTATCCGAAAGCGATGACAGCAGAGCGAAAGTCTGTCTTATCATGATAATGTCAGCCTTACCATGATAAAATCGCCCTTAGCATGGATATCGAGCGTGATCTATAGAATCCGACTGTGGTTTCATCGAAAAAACTTTATCAAGTATGCTGCATTAATTATAATTGGTTGTTCAAAACAGAATGAGGCATTAAAACAAGCACCAGTAGATGTTCGTCTAGAATTTGAGTCTAAGACAAATTTTCTGGCGGGAACCATGGCCTACTGTTTAATCTTACATGATCGAATAGTTGATTATAATGTAATAAGTGGTGATGTAATCAAACGTGTATCAAACATTTGTATCTAATCAACATCAATCTCATAGTTAGATATTTAAGATCTATAGTTAAGAATTTTTTAGGTTAAATGCATTACATGTAAGATATATATCTACCGTTAAGAGTTTTTATAGATTAAATGCATTATCTGTAACATTAAAAAATAAAAACAAGTTTTTATACAGCAAATGTATTTATCTCGAATTCTTTCGAATCCTCCTGTGGGGCACTCTATCCGAAAGAGATGACAACAGAGCAAAAGTCTGTCTTATCATGATAAAGTCTCCCTTACCATGGATATCGAGCGTGATCTATAGAATTCGACTGTGGCCCCATCTATAACAGTACCGGCGTAAGATAATTTCTGGCTGTCAGTAAAATATCAACAAAGGTATCGAATCTCCCAATATCCCGATATCCCGATATCAGGATATCCCGATCCCAAATACCCCGCGAGGTCTCGCTGTGAGTTAGTAGGTCACTTATCTACAGTGATCGGTAGTACAGTGTGCTTCGGTAGTTGGTGCGGTAGATTCAGGCGCATTTATCGATCATGATCTAGTGAGTTACCGACTGTAGGGGAGGCTCGGTCAGTACACGACTACAGTAAGTATACATAGAACGTCGCGCGCCATCTAACTGGATACCATGTAACCATTATGGAAATATTGATCTTGATCTATCCGACTGTAGCACCATCTAGCAGACAACAATTTCGACATAAGATAATTATCGACAGGCGGTCATTACCGTCTGTGGGTAAAGTAGGTTTCTTGGATAATTACCGACTGAGCACAGGTAAATTTACACCTGCCCAGGTGGTGTGCTGGAACCGGCCTAGCTTATCTACTATAGTTTGAGCTTGTATTTAGCAGTATATTTTTTAGCAGTCAAAGTGTGTGATGAGCATGGAAGATTGAAATTACTATATGTCGAGAATGGGTTGATCGAACTGCCTAAAAATGTTCACACGAGTTGGGTCGCAGCCCTCGCCAGTTTGCAGCTGTTTTCGCCCAAATCGTTGATGGGTGTGTTATTCTACGGTTGTATACATTATTCGAAAAAAGTGTATGCTTTCTGTAAGTTTTGTAAATTTGCAGCTGTTGAGCTAAACCCCTCTACAAGAATAGGCAAGGAGACAAGATTGCTCGGTATTGAATTTGACAATAATCAATAAAGACGTTCAAATTTTATCGAATTATGAGTTTTTGCGATTTTCCGGAAAAAAAATATTTTCGCTCTAACAGCAAGAATACCTGGCTTCGAATTTGGTGAGAATCCAACGAGAAGTTTAAATGTTATGAAAAGTGCAGCATTACTAAATTTTTTACTTTAAAACAAAAAATTGTTTTCCATCTTTGACAAAGCTTTCTCTATGAAGCCAAAAACACCAGACATGACGTTGTCAAAAGTGGACAATAATGAATAAGCAACATGCAAGTTCCTAATAATCCGGTTTCTACCAATCCGTGATTAGTGTCTGTAAAATGTGAAGAAAATTGTAAAATTCTCTTTTGACATAAAAACTTATTGTTAATTATACTTGTTATAGTGTTTTTTCATACAAATTACGTTACTCAACATGACAGTTGTAGGAAACACAAAATTCATGTTGCCATGCATAACGTAACTTTTAGAGATCTCACGGAGCATTAAAAATCTAAAGTTTTTAACTGGAAAACCCTGTTATGGGGATGTTCTTTCATTTTAGTAAATACTTATTTATAATATATAACTCTTACTCAAATAATGTTACAATAAAATATATTTTTTTTAAACACATACTACTCAATTTGGACAATCGATTTCCAAAAGAATTTCTCATCATATCTCTGATAAAAGATATAGTTGGATCTTACTATCTAAAGGCATATGATTTTGTTTCACATTCGGTGAGTGATGTCTCTGTGATGTTAAGTATATGATTATTGTAAATTTATATATTATTATTTTCGTCAACAATATTACAGCGATTGTATTAAAATTTATGTAACGTAATGGAATTTCTTTGACTTTTCTCTTGACCGTCACCAATGCTACAAAATATTCATCTAATTAATAAAATTGTATGCCATCTAAACGGGTTTCTCTTTACATTCATTATTAGGAATAATTATCAGGAGTACAAATTGAAAATGCGGGATTTTTTTCTATTTTTGAACGTTTATTCTGAAAAAATGGTAACAAATGAATTATTCGAAGTATTGTCCATCGCTAGCCACAACTTTTTCCCATCTTTCTGGCAATTTACGGATACCGTCACGAAAAAATTCGGCCGGCTTGGCTGCTATCCAGTCATCGACCCATTTTTGGGCTTCTTCGTAAGAATGGAAGCGCTGGTCAGCTAGGCCATGTGTCATCGATCGGAAAAGGTGGTAATCGGAAGGAGCAATATCTGGGCTATACGGCGGGTGGGGTAAGACTTCCCATTTCAGCGTTTGTAGGTATGTTTTGACCGGCGCTGCAACATGTGGCCGAGCGTTGTCATGTTGCAAAATTACTTTGTCGTGTCTTTGCTCGTATTGTGGCCGTTTTTCTTTGAGTGCGCGGCTCAAACGCATCAATTGAGTTCGGTATAGTGCTCCTGTGATGGTTTCGTTCGATTTCAATAGCTCATAATACACCACACCCAGCTGGTCCCACCAAATACAGAGCATGAGCTTGGCGCCGTGAATATTTGGTTTGGCCGTCGATGATGATGCATGGCCGGGGTAACCATATGATTTTTTGCGCTTCGGGTTATCGTAATGGATCCACTTTTCATCACCAGTGACAATGCGATGCAAAAAACCCTTCCGTTTTTGCCGTTCGAGCAGCAGTTCGCATGCAAAAAAACGGCGCTCGACGTCTCTCGGCTTCAGCTCATACGGCACCCAATGTCCTTGCTTTTGGATCATTCCGAGGGCTTTTATACGATGGGAAATGGCTTGTTGTGTCACTCCCAATGAATCTGCGAGCTCTTGTTGAGTTTGACACGAGTCTTCATTGAGTATTGCCTCCAATTCAGCATTCTCAAACTTTTTCACTTGGCCCGGCCGCTCTTTGTCCTCAACGTCAAAATCACCACTTCTAAACCGCACAAACCATCTCTCGCACGTTGAAACCGATGGAACATGACTCGGATAAGCCTCGGAGACCAATCGATGTGCTTCAGCAGCACTTTTCTTCAAATTAAAGAAGTAAATTAAAACTTCCCGCAAATGCTGTTTTGTTGGCACGAAACTCGACATATTGAGAGCTCAACAAAACTATGAATTTGACACTGCGACAAATTGACACATACTGAAAATTAAAGCTATAAGACGTAGCTTTGACATGAACATAGTCACAGTACTGCCTGATGCGTATAGCGTTAGTAACGCCATCTGTTATCAAACCCGCATTTTCAATTTGTACCCCTGATAGTTGCAAAGATTCGAAAAATTTAATAAAAATTATAGTAGAAACGTCGAAAAGTAAAAAAATTGGATACGAAGGGCCTAATCTGTTTATCGAGTATAATATACCAGTCTGATGTACCTTTTAAAAATAGATTTTTAAAAAGACTAACAGTTCTTTTAAACGGCGAGCCTCGCTTTAATCGGGATTCACCGGTAGGGATTAGGCTCCTTCTTTGATGTGTTTTGGTTTTTCCTTTTTGGTAAATTCCGTTGACAATCGTATATGCATATATGAATGGGTATAATGGTATTTTTGGCTTACCGAACGCTGATATCTTTGACATATAGTACAACTCCTGGACGTTGGCTACTTGAACGGAAGGGCGTAGCGGATTGATGACCTCTAGTCAAGCCTGACTACGAGTATGCCGGCTGAGTACTGCTCGAGCACCAACAGATCCTCTAAATCCGGTATAGTTGCGTATGTGACTGATCCTTGGGGGCTGCTGGTTTTCCAATGAAAGGCCACAGCTTTTTTGGTAACGATTCGCTCAAAGGTGCCGTGGTAGCACTTGTCGGAAATCACTCGCGGTAACGAACACACGTTTGTGATTCCAATGTTGTCAAGATAATTGTTGTCTATTTCTTTTTCGACAGATGCAATAGCGTCTTTTCTCAACCATATGCCGAAGGCACAGAAAGAGTCGTCCACTTCGGTGAAATCGACTATAGAATCACTTTCATTATTGACGATTTCTTTGAATATCGCGTAAAAACGACGGATAGCCCTCTTACGGCCGGCTCTGTTTTTGCCCATGAGTGGAGGAAGGATTAAATAAATAGTTCGTGTAGGTATATATACACGCTGTCTGGTTGGTGTAAGCGTGATGGCGAATACTGAAATGTCTAAAATTTGGGATAGGTATGTATACCATACACGCTTCCTCGCTGGTATAAGCGTTACGGCGAATAATTAAAGGTCTAACTTATTGATATACTGGTGAGAGTAACGGGCGCCAGTGGAGACACAGCGATACGAAAGAAGAAGGTATTAGCGAAGCTAGTGGTCGTTAGAAGGATCTTGAGTAAGCGAAATAGTATCGTGTAGTATTTCTAAGAGATGTAGTTAAATAAGACATTATTGTACTTGTTGGAGGAGTATAATTTAAAGAATATACGTTATTAAATAAATCTTTACACTTGATTATATGTTTAGAATAATTATTAAAACGTTCACTTAAAATGTTTTACAATACACAATGTTCAGTTTTCACGCCTACCAAGCACACACTCAACTCATGCACACGCTACACTCACAATCATCTGACGCCTCGCGTCATATGGTATAGCTCGCAGGTATGCTATATCGATTTATCGACCGCGCACTCATGCATATTGTCCATCTGCTCACATCCTCGATCGAAGCTCACTCAAACGGCCAACGCGGTTAGCGTGGCCCCATCGGCAAGACCACTCACAATGCTCGCCTTCCATCGCTGACAGCGAATCACAAGCAAGCTGTGACGCACGTCCGTCTTCTTGATACTCTGCCTCGTGGTCGACGGATGTGGCCATTGTTCTCACTCGAGTCGCTCGCTGTACACGTTCCCGCGTAAACTCACAGAGATATTCACTCGTTCTAATCACTTTAGTGCGCATTCATTACTATAGTGTAGTACATTCTTGGTCAAATCACCCGTGTTTCAACTCAGTGTTCGTGAAAATCACAGCAGATCACCAGAACTATAGAACCATTCACATAAAAGTCAACGGCGTGGTTCGCTCGTTGGCTGCATAGACGCCATTCTGCCTAGCACCGATCATCGGCGTCCGGACTCTCATCAGCCTGCCGTGTGGCTTTACTCGAGCTCTACAACCAGACCGTATCACCAGGATCAACCACACGGAATCAACAAGGCAACTCAGAGGCTTGAGAACCACTCACCAACAGTACATCAACACGCAGGCCAGACCAATCACAGTATATATTTGTTATATTCAACAAGTATTTTTCATGCAACCAATGTTACATAATTTAAATAAACATTGAATTTATTATTGTTAATTACTGAGTGCATTTAATTATTTATACTTGTCACCAGGATCCTTAATCTTACTATTCGCATCTGTCACTCGACATGCTACGTGTGAATGTATCGACTTGCTACCTGTCGATAGATAAGATATAATGTACTCATACTCATTAACATACACACAAAGATGCTCGATTTACAGTAATACCGTGTTACACTTTTGTCAGCTTACAATTGCAGCCGCCTTGGATCTAATTTTTATCCCTTGAGGGTGTGAATGGCGCGAATTACTAATTGGTCCAGATTAACTGGCCGACGAACTTTGAATCTTGAACCGCACTATCTTCTAAGGTTGAATAAATGAATTTTAATTACTGACTGGTCTTAACTGAACTTCTATGACTGAACTTCCTTAATTGACTGATTGACTGTTGAAGTGATCTGAAGATTATTTCATATGTATTATATTCGCTCAACCTCTAAATATTCACAATAAAGTTAGTAGATGTTTCTGGTTCTGTTTCACAAATAAATGTATATTAAACTGTCTGTGTATCTTTATCATATTTATTATGGTACTTAACATATTGTTATACCGGTACCGAGTAATTGGATTATTCGGTAGTCGGTATAATATTAAAAGTTATTATTTTTTGGGATCGTTTGTCGATAAGGAGATGGATCTCGAGTAAAAGATGGAAACGCGAATTTATATAAATGGAAGTATTTATTATAAGCAACGGTAACTTTCCGTTGCCTATTTATATATCAAAGTAAGAAGTACAATAATGCGTTGTTTCGAGTATTAAACGAGGAACCAACCGTTCTCTTTTCAATCTAATTTAATACTGTCTTTTCGTAAAGCAGTTGCTAACTGTCTTCACGAAAATCCCTTAATTCGCAATTTTAGCGTTAGCCTATCGCCGAACGCCAAGCGAGTCGCTCATGCTGCGTCGGCGTTCTTAGGGTCGTTCATACGATCGGGCATTGGACTTCGTTTCTTGTCTTGAATGAATTCCAATGTTTCTTTACTATGGAATATTCCCGAATATACTAAATACGGAGTGGAATATTCCGCGGCACAACATCCCTCCCCCCTTAAAAGGAAAATTTTTTTCTTTAAAAAATTTTTTCTTCGATTGGTTTCTCGTTTGAAGTTATATAACAATACAATAAAATTTTTCATTTTTTCATTTGTAACGATGAAGTTTTTCCTTTTGCTTCTTATCGTTTTTCGTGCCGAGCGAGTCGTTCTCGGTTGGGGGGACGGGTGCATAATCTGGCCAGCTCGGATCGCGGTTGCTCTTCTGGCTGTTGTCGTCCGATCGGCTCGAGGTTGATGTTTACCTCGGCTGTTGCCGGGGTCATTGCCTCGCTTGTCCTTGTTGGTGTTCGGTTTTGTTGATACCTATAAAATTTAAACAGAACACAGCCAACCAAGGCTATTGGTGCTACTGCACCCAGTGAGTAGAAACTCATATTGTGGATGTGTTGCATCCCGTCTCCGGCAGTATTGAGGTTGTCCATGATTTGGTCGGCTCGAGCTCCGAGCTTTTGAAGCTCTTCCGGGTCTCGCAGCACGCTCTATAATGGAATTGTCCTCTCGGTCTGCGTAGGGGGTGCCTGAACTTCAATTTCCGTTAATTTCAAATTGAACGACGGGAGGTAGTTTTTTCGGATGATCTGCGATGTTCGCCCGATGGTTTTGATGCTGAAATCTCGGGCGGTTACTATACATACGCCTACCAAAGCCAGTATTCCCGTATTATTTAACATTTTAAGCCGAGTGGGATTTTTCCCACAATTTCTCTAGGGTTGGCGCGACGTATAGCTATCACCCTTGCTTTTGCATTAGGACGATGAGGGGATGGGTTAGTTAGATAACCCTTTTCGCGCATTTTTCGCCGTTATCTGTGTCCATTTTCGCTGTAGGCCTTTCTGTGCTCTATTCAGTTGGGACTAGATTGTCTACGCGTGCCTTCTTCCTCACTCTGAGGCTCATTAACATGTGTATATCAACCGAATAGAGTGTGCGCGGTATCCTTTTTACACTCTACGCCGAACACTATCCTGTGTCAGTATTATTACGCTATACATTTTTCGTGGTGCTTTTCTGGCACGGTCACAGTGTTCCGTCCCCTCCGGATTGCGTAATGAAATGGTTTTGTTCAATATATTTTTCCGATATGTATACGCTCTTTTTCCAGTTGATAAAATTAGGTCTCCTAAGACCTCTTCTATTTTATTGGAGCTCCCTACCCTGCATCCTGAGGGGCTCCTTCCCACATTTATTTTCTAGCTAATATTTAGTTTGAACTAGCTATAAGTATTCGAATTCCTCAATTCCTGAGCTATTAGTGCTCGATAAAGAGCTTCAGGCGGTTTGCGTGCACCGCCTGGATTTTACGTCCCTTCCGGACCACGTAGTTGACGGGGGGCCTCTTCTCTGTTATTTCGTGAGGACCCATCCACTTCGGGGTCTTGGCGACCGCCCCCTTTGCACCGTCTCGTCACGGAAGAGTACGCGTTCGCCGACGCGGTACTCCTGCACCTGGGCGCCATGGTCGTATGTAGTCTTCGACCGTCTTTTCGCGCCTTCCAGGTTGTCTCGTGCTACAGTCCATGCGGCGCGTAATCGCTCGCGTAACTCTTGGACGTAGTCTTCGTACGCATAGGTGCGGCAGGGCTCCTGCTTCACGGCGGTCGGTAACTCCGCTTCGCGTCCGTACACCAACACGTGGGGCGACAGTCCGGTCCCCGTATGTGGAGTGATGTTGTACGTGAACATCGCATACGGCAGCCACTCGTCCCTATTTCCTTGATCCTCATCTATGAAATTTTTTAGGTACTCAGCGAGGGTGCAATGCGATCTTTCTAATGCGTCGTTTGATTCCGGATGGTTGGCCGTCGTTTGTATCTTCTTGATTCGCAGCAGTCGACACATTCCTTTGAAGGTCGAGCTGAGGAAGTTCGTACCCTGATCTGGTAATATTATTTCCGGTGTTCCGTGTCGGCAAATCAATTCTTCTACGAGCGCCTTTGCTCCTGTCGAAGCTTCTTGGTTCGGCAGTGGAATCGCTGCGCTGTATTTTGTAAGCGAGTCCTGGAACGTAAGTATATATTTTTTCCCGGAAGCGCTTTCCGGTAGTGGTCCGACGATGTCGACCGCGACTTTTTCAAATGACCTCGATGGGGTGTCAGTTACCACCATCGGTACTCGTTCCCTTTTCCCGATTTTATTTTTCTGGCAGGATTCGCAGGATGTTATATATTTTTCCAGGTCCCTTCTTATGCCGGGCCAGTCGTACTTGGTCCGGATCCGATGCAGCGTACGCCTGATACCCTGATGCCCTCCTATAGGGGTGTCGTGGTATTCCTTTATGATTTTCATGCGATCTTCGAGGAAGGGAATGGCTACGCCACTGCGGCAGTCGCTGCGCTCTTTCGTGACACTGTCTCCGTCTGTGCTGCCGGAGGTTCGCGGGCTGTGGCCCCCGCCTTGCCTCGCTTCCTCAGCAGGCTTGTGCGGTGCTCGGCCCGCAGTTTCTGCACTCGGTGTGCCTACCGGTGGCTCCGCCGTTGGGTCGCTCTCTCTCTCGAGCGGCCTTGCAACGTTTGCCTTTCGCGGCCTTCCGCGCTTCGCGGGTCCGCCATGCTGTGCTGGGCCCGCTCTATCCTTGTTAGCGGTGCTCGCAGTCTTACCAGTGGCTTGCGTTGCTTGCTTGCGTGGTCTGCCCCTTCCCCGACCGCACGGCTTTTCGGCGGGGCTGTGGGGTTCAGTAGAGCGTTCTGCAGGCACGCTGCGAATCTCTCTATCCTCTTCTGGCGCATTGGCCAGCGCGGCCTCTCTCTCTGCCGCGTTGCTAGGCTGGCCCGGGGTATTCTCGGCTCTCCGCTTTGTGCGGCTGTCCGTACCCGGGCGCTTGCTGTCCTCGTCTCGCTCGCGGTCGAGCTTGACCTCTCGCTCCAGCGAGCTACTATGGCTATACGGGGTATCTTCGGCCGTCCGCTTTGTGCAGTCATTCGTTGTGCCTCCTTGCCCCGTCGTGCTGTCCTCTTTCGACATACGGACTTCGCTCCTCGCTCTTGCTTGGGCCCTCGTAGTAAGGTATATTCTACTTAGCACATCTGCATTCGTATTGCGCTTTCCTGCCTTGTACTCTACGTTAAACTCATGTTCCGCCAATTTAATTTTCCAACGCATCAATCTCGAACCTGGGTCCTTTACTCCGAACAGCCAGGTGAGCGGTTGGTGGTCCGTCACTACTGTGAAACGGGTACCTTAAATATATGGCCGGAATTGAGCTAGGGCCCATACTATCGCAAGTAGTTCCGTTTCCGTAGTCGTACTATGTCGTCGAGGTACACATAGCATTTGACGCCCTGTAGTCCTGCTAACGCGGAGTTCATTAGCCGCTGAAAAGTCGGTGGTGCGTTCTTCAATCTGAATGGATTCAAAATGACCCCGCGGAGTAGAAAATGCCGTTTTTCTATGTTTTCCTGCGCCATCGGAATTTGGTGAAATCCAGAGGCGAGATCCAAAGTCGTATAATATCGGGCCCGTCCCAACTGGTCCAATATTTCGGTGATATTGGGCAGTGGGTACGAGTCTCCGATGGTGGCTTCGTTCAACTTCAGAAAGTCTACCACTACGCGCATTTTCTTCACTCCGGCGGCATCGGGTTTCTTAGCCACGACCATCAGCGGCGCGTTACATTGACTCCTGCTGGACTGGGCTATTCCTTCCGCTAGCATTTTGTCTGTCGGCATCTCCACTTCTCTTTCTCGTGGGCGAGTTTAGCCTCTTGCTCTGACGAGTTATAGTGGTTGCCTTGGGTATCCTCGACTCTCCGCTTTGTGCGGCTGTTCGTATACCCGATTGCGCTATCATTCTCTTTTTTGTGGGACTTTCTGTCCTGTCCCACTTGGGCTCGTGTGGTCGCATATGTGCGACTAAGAGCATCTGCAACAGTATTTCTTTTTCCGGCTTTCTGCATTTTACCGGACCCATGCCCCGATTTTACGGTCTTCCCAGGCAAGGGTTGCGATCCTAGGTCCTTCGATCCGACCTTAAAGGGTGCGCGATCTTGCACCTCATGCGTGCGCTGTCGCTTGTTCCCTCGTAGTTGGAATACACCGTTGTATTCGCAAGCTATTCCTGCGCAAGCTGCTTGCTTTTCACTGCTGGGGGGCACCAAGTCGGGCTTCCGTTGGCGCTGCGCAAACCGGTTGGCCTTCTTCCCCGTGCTCTCTGAGCTAACGCGCAGTACCTTGACCTGGCGGCTACGTACGGTCTTCGCTATCTCCGACGGCTCGCATGTCACCGTCGGCTGTTGCACTTCCCCGTCACATTTAGAAACTTCTAAACTCACTCTTTTGATTCTTGACGGTGTGACACGGGGTCTCTCTATGATGCCTCGGCCGATCCCGCTCCTTGTAGGTAGTCTGACAAATGTATTTTGCTTGGCGGCATCCATGTTAGGCCCGTTTCCGGAAGGAAGATTTATCTCTGTAAGCAGGCCTATGTATTTGCACGTGGCGGCAGTTCTACTGCGTGGTGACGAATATATCCTCGTCGCGCCGTCCCTTAGCGGCATGCAGTGCCCATACAACTTGAGCATCTCGCCATGCAGGATGTCCGCTTTATGCTGCTTGATAAAGTCCATGCCGATTAATCCGTTGACCTTCAACGGCACATTGTTCGGAACGATGTAGAACCAATGCTCTACATTTAGAGCCGGTGTCTCGAGTACAATTTTAGCTATCCCGAGGGGGGTGAATTTCTCGTCCGCCACACCCTGTAATTCTACGAAGCACCTGCTCACCATGGTCTCGGGCTTGAGACAGCCTTCCTTGATTATGCTGCACTGCGCTCCGGTGTCCGCTTTGAGGGTGAGTACCCCGGTCGTGGCCAACGGTGCATCGATATCGAAGTCGCTGGCGGTGGCACTCGACGCCGGCAGCGTTACTTGTAGAAGCTGCAGCGTTGTTTTCTTCTGCTTGCACGCAGGTCTCTGCTGAACAGTTAGCGTATTCAGTCTCAGTGCGCCCAGCGCGTTCACGCCTGCAGTGGCTGGATCTGGCCCCGCAGTTACCGTATTTTTTGCATCTTTGTAGCCTGCGTTTCTTGGCTGTCGGAGCGGCTGCGTTGGCTCGCTTTTATTCTGCGACAGTTTCTTCCGGCATTCCTTCCACATGTGGCCTTTCTTCTGGCAGTAATTGCAGGTTATTTCCACATTGTGGATTGACTTGTTTTCACTGGGTACTGGTAGGCTTACTCGTCCCGTATTCTGGGTGCAGTCTCGAGCCATGTGTCCAGGTTTTCCGCAGGTGAAACAATTTTCTCCCTGCCGGGGTGATGCGCCTTGGGACCTTCTGGGGTGGCTTAATACTCCACCTACCCCTCCCTTTGGCTGTACCATGTTGGTTATCTCTATGGCCCCTGCCACAGAGTCATGCAGCGTTTGGTAATTTCTAGCACGCACCAGCACTTGCACCTGGCCGTGCAGGCCGTTTTCGAAGTTGGCCTGTGCGCTTCGTCGGGTGACACTCTCGACGGTGATCCTCTGATCCTCTGTTTGCAACGGCTCGCAGAGTATTTCGGCGATGTCTACCGTGATCCTCTCCGTCCTTGCCGCGTAGGCGGCGATGTCCTCGTTCTGTCCCTGCCGGAGGGAGCTGAACTCCATTTGCAGCGCGGCCAGGGACTTCCGTTGTCCGTACAACGCTTCCAACTCGCTCCTGAGTTGCGCCATGGTGCTGATGGTTTTGTGCTGCAGTTGTCTTGCTGCTGCACCCTCTAGCTTACTCATAACGATCAACTCCAGTAGGGTGTCATGCTCCTCTTCTGCTACCCTGCGGAATATCGTCTCGCAGGACTTTAAGAAGAGCGGCAAAGCCTTCGAGTCCTTGCCGTCGAACGTTTTTACCATTTTTATTCCGAGGCTGAGGCTGAGCATATTTGAGGGCCTCTGCGTCTCTTCGAACCGCGTGCGTCTCGGGGGCAGTGCGGGGGGCGGGATGTCCTCCATCCCTGCTCCTCGTAACCGTCGCTGGAGCTCGGCAATTTGCTCTCTTAAGGAGTGGATGAGCTCGTACTCGTCCGCACCAACCTCGTTCAGCGTGTCGGCCAAATTCCGTCTTGCCGACGGCGTTTCTGCCTCTCTGAGTTCGCGATCAAGTTCGCGTTGGCCTCGATCATGCTCGCGCTGCAGCCTTTCATACTGGCGTCGCGCTCTTTCCATGTCGCGTTGGCTTTGGTCGACCGCCTCCAACCGATCGCGTACTCTCGCTGGTACCGACCGGGCTGTCGCACCGGTAGCTGCCGAAAAACCCACACGATCTATGGTTTGCATGTTTTCTATTTCTCGCTCGACCATGTCCTCGGTGATGCGTTCAGGCGTTTGCTCGCCAGTGGCCATATTAAGCAAGTCGTCGCTAACGTTGCTGTCATGATCCCCGAATGACGCACCCCTACGTGGGTTTACGCCAAACTGGGCCGTCAGTCTGTCTGCCAGGGCCCCTTGTCTGGACGAAGGGATTCGCCCCAACGGCGACAGCTCGAATAGCGCCCTGCGCGCTTCGTAAACTATGTCCCCTACGACCGCGGCTAATCCAGCTGTGGGGTCTACCTCTTCGCCGGGCAACGTCGTCTCTAACGAATTGCCCCTATTTCTTGGTCGGGCTCCTCTAGGATCTGACATATTTGCTAATTTCTCGGCGAACTCTACTTTAAAATATTCCCACAAAATCTCAAGAGAAATATGTATCTAGTGGAATATTTTCTCAAATATCGGTTCTACGCTGGCTTTAGTTTATCGGCTATATGTATAAGTATAATGTAACCGCCACTTACAGATAGATGATCTGGAAGATTGTCCTTTCCATACTGTTGTTCTCGGGTGCCGTTCCTCCGGTGCTGTAGACCTGTTGTCTCGTAGCTTCCCTCGAAGGCTGGTCCAGTTATCCTCCCTGGTACCGTTGACCCGTATCTCCGTTGGTTCCTGGGTTCGTCCTTGGTGCGTCGCCAATGGTTGCGCGACGGCTTCTTCTCGAGCAGCTGCTTTGCGTACTCGGCTGCACACTTTGTGCGGTTTTCCGCGACTTGACGTGACACCGTCAATCGGGACTTTAAACGGTTGACCGATACGTCACCCCGCACCGACGTTCACTTTGCGTCTTCGCGTTAGATTAGTCGGGTTTTCACGAACTACACTGGTGTCCTTGCACGCGTCGTAGTCGTCACTTCAGAGTATTCTCAACTTTGTCCAAAACACTTTTGTCCTAATAAATCACGAATCACTTAACTTCGGCAGATCCCACCGCTGCCACCAAATGTTATGCCGGTACCGAGTAATTGGATTATTCGGTAGTCGGTATAATATTAAAAGTATATTATTTTTTGGGATCGTTTGCCGATAAGGAGATGGATCTCGAGTAAAAGATAGAAACGCGAATTTATATAAATGGAAGTATTTATTATAAGCAACGGTAACTTTCCGTTGCCTATTTATATATCAAAGTAAGAAGTACAATAATGCGTTGTTTCGAGTATTAAACGAGGAACCAACCGTTCTCTTTTCAATCTAATTTAATACTGTCTTTTCGTAAAGCAGTTGCTAACTGTCTTCACGAAAATCCCTTAATTCGCAATTTTAGCGTTAGCCTATCGCCGAACGCCAAGCGAGTCGCTCATGCTGCGTCGGCGTTCTTGGGGTCGTTCATACGATCGGGCATTGGACTTCGTTTCTTGTCTTGAACGAATTCCAATGTTTCTTTACTATGGAATATTCCCGAATATACTAAATACGGAGTGGAATATTCCGCGGCACAACTATATAATAAACATAGAAAATGTGTCATAATTGTACTTACAATTAGTTATATGAGAAAAATAATCATAAATGTGTTGCTTATAGAAATATTGTCTTACCGAGTGTTATAAGCAGCAGTCTGCTTTTGCCTCTACGAATCAAGCAAATATACATACTTCTCCTACAGTTACGCTTGACGACAATGATCTCCTGAAAACATTACAATGAGCAGCGGTTGGTTTTCGCCACTACTAACCATCCGGTAAGTATACTTTTCTTGCAACTACGCATGTCAATAGCCATCTCCTAATTCTGATACAGCCGCTTATTTCACGATCAAATGAACTTATCTGCAAGTTCGATCGTGATTATGTAAGAACTTGTCATGTCTTGCGATGAACTCCGGTTGAAATATACGAGTATTACGCCGGACTATTCATAAAATATGGAAAAATTAATTTATTCAATCGCAAATTGTCAAATGGGACCATACATAGCTTAAAATTCTTGCTGTCTTGTCACAAAATTTGCACTCAGTGAAGATGAACACTTGAAAGAGCCCGTGTATAAGCGTAGGCTTACCTCACCCGCTCGCAATCCTTGAGCGGACGCTCGACCTTCCTTTAAGAAAAAATGCAATTGTGTGATGTCGAGGCTCAGCCAGATCCTTTGACAAAGCATTAAAATCCCAGACGAGCTGAAAAAGACCTCATAATACGTGCAGTAGAAAAAGTTAGCAATTCGTCCCGTATCATAAGGATTGAATCGGGAAGAGTAAGTGCATTAAGTAAACCTAACTTATTTTCACATTTCCTGCCGCATGTCAAGATCCGAGCGTATTCTTCATAGTATGGTTAGGACATGTGACTCTTTGAATGTCTGTTTTTCGGCTAGCCGGAATTGGGCTCATAATATACATATCTGTTGAGAGGACACTGACAAGTATGCGTTTATCTATCAAATTAATTCAAGGATTGGACCGAATCAACAATATTTTAAAAGAGTAATCATAATATTATACAGGGCCGTATAAATAATAGCCGAATTTACGAGAGTAAACTATCTTATCACGGCAGAAAAAGCCATACCCCCGTTGGATCGGCCTTGTAGGGGTCGAAAATAGGGCTCCCTTACTGATAGACATGTTGCAATGGAATAACGGTGTCCAGGCAGCTTTTATCTGACTAGTCGTCCACTTTTATTCTGACTCCTCCACTATTCTCAGACCGCACTAAGTTGAGTGTAACGTCGTTTAAGAGAGTTGCCTACGCGACCAGTGCCTTGTTTATGCACCCTGGTGTACTGTTACGTCCCCAAAAATGCAACCCTCTTGACGTCGCAGCAATGCTCAGCCGAGGGACCGCTGCAGTAGGCGCTCAAGATAAGGCATACGGGAAACGGGCCCCCGCTCACTTGAGATAAGGGGCGAAACTCCTTCTAGACTATCGGGCGCGTGGGCGATCGCAGAATCTAGCCAACCGGGCATAAGGAACTTGCCCTCTCTAACCCTTGTTGGGAAAAAATTAGAGCCATTATACTATAATAAGGACAGACTCCTTGTAAGACGCTAAGACTGTGGGAGACGGGGAGTTCCTAGCCAACTGGGCTCAGAGGAACTTGCCCTCTCCAACCCCTACGTATAGCTGAGGGGGGTTTTGGATTAGTATAAAAAGGTCGAAATGTGGCTCTCTTAGTCAGTTCTCATCGATCTCAAAACCTACATTCAACCTCTTTGACCAGTGTAAAACAGTCAGTAAAAATAATAGTAACAAGAAATGGTTGTTTTAGTATTCACCGTCAAATCCTGTCTCAGAGAGTAACGCTGCCCACCGCGGATTCTCACATTCCGAACCTCTCAACCCGAGGAGTAACACGGACCACCGCGGACTCACCACTCTAAACTCTAACTCGTAGAGTAACGCGGACCACTGCGGACTCACCATCCCATCTTCCTAATCCAGACATTAACGCAGACTACCGCTGACTCTCACTCTTCCTTGAATTCTATTCCGAACAAAGGATAATGAGTCCTACTGTGGACTCTACGTTCATATTTCCTTCTGGTGGCATCTGACGGTCTGATGGGGAAACAAAGGTGCGGAATCCGCAAAACCGATTTAAAGCAAATCTAAATAATCCATCGAATCATTACCGGCATCCCTGACCAATTAGCCCTAGCTAAGGTCCAAACAGGGCAAATTCTTAAGTGTGTTGTTACCCGACCTGACAGTACTCTGGGTGATCAGACTATTTTGAATAAACTACCATTTCTATAACTTGTGATAATGCGTAAACAGCTAAAAATGTAACTTAAAGCTAACATCTACGGAGAAAATGATTATGTTAGATCAACAAATATTTATTAATTGAATGACAACAAACGCATGTGCTGCCACTATATGAACAAAATATATAATCAAACTATAATAGGAGTGAATACAGCTCCTATTGATAATACATAGTGGAATAGAGCAATTTACACAGTGTGTCTCGTGTAGAATAATATCAATTGATTGATTGACTAAAATAACATCATTTAATCAACCAAATATAAATAAGATTAAAAACCTAATGATTATAGATTAATTTGGTTGAAGATTATTTTTATGTTACGTTTAAAAAACATCGAAGAGGTCGACCGAAAAAAGTAGCCCAGGTGACATAAGGGGTTATACGCAGTTGCAAGGCCAAAAAAGTCGTTTTTTTACGAATTTTTTTGAAAAGGTATTTTATTTGCCAAATAGAAGTATTAATAAATTTAGTGGTAGCTTTTAACTTTATATCGGCATTTTTCATTTTCAAAAATATTGATTAACACTGCTTCTGTAGACGATCTCTTGGAGGTCCTCCAAAAAAAGGTGTCTGGCGATATCTGTGGTTTAGATTATTTAAAATAAAAGAACTAAAAAGATTCTATTAGTGGATACATAAATCTAGGTATTGATCGAAGGAACAGTAAAAATTTTGATTTTTGACAAAATGGCGGCTCCAAAAAGAAAAAATTTCAATTTTTGACCAAAATTTTTTCGTTGAATTGTTTAAAAAAATAGAAATAATTATTGGAAATTTTATTCCTCTGATCAATACCTGAAGAATATATCTGAGAAGGTTGTGTTAAAAGTACAGACCGATCGGTTGAACCGTTTTTGAGAAATCGTGCTCACCGACTTTGAAAACACCGTTTTGAGAAAAACGCGGTCAAAGTTTCAAAAATCGTTTACACATCGTTAAAATTTTTTTTTTCAACTTACATGGAGTCATCTATGCCAGGGCCATAAGATGAAGCCTCTGTATCATCAGCAGCTTCTAATATTCCGATTTGTTGTTGTCTGCGAACCATTCTTCTCTCGCGCGTGCTCCCATGCGCTCTCAAGTCGGAGATCGTGACGCGCTCTGCATCCTCCTTTTCGGCATAGGCATGGGCATTGGGCCCAATTGATAGTCCCAGTGCACTCATATAATATAAAAGTGATGTCGTACCTTCATTAAACGTACCGGCTTCGATATAAGCTGCTATTTCCACTATCTTTGAACCACAAGGAATGATTTTCGGAGTTATTTTCCATATCAACTGATTGTAGCTTTCGTTATTGTTTTGCGTGAAACCACCAACACATCTTTCTAATAATTTTTCATTGTTGAGATCTGTGTAGATTGGAAACAGAGCTTCACCAACATCATGTGGTAATGACTGATAATCATGTTTATAAGTTGATAATGCATTCGAAGCTCGCGCTCGCTGCCAACAACACCATGACTCAGCTTCGACTGGGCACATCTCGTGTTGAGGATATGTTGCTCATATTGCATTATACATATTGTCAACGGAATCACAGTGTCTGCTGATTGCCGAGCCATAATGAACTGTCAACTTATCTATCAGTTTAGCAGTGAGCTTACCTGTTCCACCAAGTACTTTTTTTTTGTATTTTTTTCCCACCTTTATCTTCAGTTTCAGTATTTTTTTTACATAGTCTCGGAGTCGTGAACCCATTCTTTTTTGGACATGTGCAATACATTCTTTCTTGACCACCTCAATTTCACCGTAAGGCGCAGCTTTTAAAATCCCAGAGTATGTTTTAGAGTCACCATCACCAATGTAATTTTTGTAACGAACGCTAAATTTTTCCATTGAACGCCTGAACATTTCTACGACCGCATCGACTTCCATTTTTCCTGAAGAACCGTAATGATTTGCAGAACAAATATCTTTGTGACCGTCATGCCATTCATTGTACTCTTCAGTATTCTTTTTCTTTTTCCAAAGTTCGCATTGTTTGCAGTACGAACTTTCCACAACAATGTCGATAATTTCCCCCGTATAATATCCGATCAATGATGTTACTCTGTATAAAGAAGTAAATCCTTGTTTTTTCCAGGTTCCATCACCAGATATTTTGTCAATTCTTCACGATTTTCATCGCCTTGGTTTTCAGAAGTCGCATCTTTTTCTTGAGCACAAGCTTTTTCGAAAAGTTTCTCGGTGGCTATTTTCGTACAAGAGTGAATATTTTTTTATAATCAGGTCATAAGTATTTTGCATAACAAAAGCTGGCATGTCCATCAACCCACAAAATTTAGCTACACCTTTTAATCCTAATCCGAGAGTTTTCATGACAAATAAAAATCGACTGTTTATCTCATAAGAACGCTTGATAAAGGGACAGGAGTTTATAGTACATTGTGAGGTTGTTCAACTTTGACTTTTCCATCACAAGATTTACATTTTACGTATTCACTTATTATTGCAAACACTGTTATAAAATTGAAAATTCGATATTCAATAGAGGAATCACGGGAAACGAAGATCTCCGACTGTCTTTTTAATTTTATCGCGGACGCACTGAAAGTACTTTCATCGGTCTCAGCTGTTTTAGGAATAAAAAAATTTTTTTTTTGATCTTGATATTTGCACCTTCTCAGATGCTCTTCGTTTTCTACTACACTTGAGGGGCATTTTGAAATGCAAAACTACGAACAGAGACTATAACCCGAACGCACGACTTTACAACGTGGCAGAGCTGTTTCAACTGACGAAATTCACTTCTTTGGTATAAGAAATGACTACATTTAGCTCTCAGGTATAAAATAGACCTTCTACATTGTCATTTTATGTATGCGAATACAATGAAAAGGGTCAACTCAGGTATTGCGCGCCATAAAAACAGGTGCTACTCCGGACTTTAGGCCGCCTATTTTGTAACGCTCCGAGCGTCCTTACAAATATGCATGTATGAGGGTCAATCAATAAATAGTTGGCCTTGCGCCATCTGTTGGTCGAGGAAAGAAATCAATAGCGACGTTTAGTAGTGCCATCCTTCACATAACTGTTGTCAAAGTTTCAGCTCGCTGCGATGTTTACTTTGCGTTTGACAGCCATCGAAAGACAAAGTACTTGTGTGTTTTTACAAAAATGGAAAAAATTGAGTATCGTGCAGTGATTCGATTTTTGTTTTTGAAAAAGAAAACGAACAATGAAATCAAAGCGGAGCTAGACGAAGTTAATATGGACCTTGCACCTTCGTTATCAACCATTAAATATTGGACAGCTGAATTTAAACGCGGTCGTACGAGCATTGTCGACGATGAACGTCCAGGTCGTCCGAATGAGGTCGTCATACCAGAAACAATTGAAAAAGTCCACGATATAGTGTTAAATGATCGGAGACTAAAAGTGCGTGAGATTGCTGAGGCCACAGACATATCATATGGCTCAGTGATTTCAATCCTGAGTGATGATGGGTGTGAAAAAGTTATCCGCAAGATGGGTGCCGCGTTTGCTCACTGTCGACCATAAAAGAGAACGTGTAGCTGATTCATAGGCGTGTTTGGCGATCTATAAGCGTGATCCTGTTGAGTTTTTGCGTCGTTACGTAACCGTGGACGAAACATGGATCCATCACTATACACCAGAGACAAAGGAACAATCGAAACAATGGACTTCACCAACCGAACGTACTCCGAAAAAGGCGAAGACGGTGCCATCGGCCGGTAAGGTCATGGCCACAGTTTTATATGATGCACGCGGCATAATCTACATCGATTACCTTCCGCCGAAAAAAACGATTAATGTCGAATTCTATGCAGCCGTCCTGACACGATTCAACGACGAATTGAAGAAAAAACGTCCACATTTGGCGAGGAAAAAAGTGCTCTTCCATCAAAACAATGCACGCGTTCACACGTGACAAGTTGCCATGGCCAAAATTCATGAATTTAAATACGAATTGCTTTTGCATCCACCGTATTCTCCAGATTTGGTCCCCTCCGACTACTTTCTATTTCCAAACCTGAAAAAATGTCTTGGCGGAAAGAGATTTGGTTCCAAAGATGGATCGCCGAAACAGAGACCTATTTTGAGGACCTTCCGAAATCGTATTATTCGGAGGGCATCAAAAAATTGGAAAATCGTTGGAATAAGTGTATCGAGCTAAAAGGAGATTATGTTGAGAAATAAAAAGATTTTTGTCCAAAAAAACGCGATTTTCTTTACGAAGCCGACTATTTATTGATCGACCCTCGTATCTCCAAGAATATTTGCCGGATCGATAACAAATTTTCAGAGAATATACTCAAATATATGTACATTCCGAAAATGCAACAAAAAAATCGATTTTTTGAAATTTCCAACTGCTGTTATGCCGGTACCGCGTAATTGGATTATTCGGTATTCGGTACAATATTAAAAAGTTATTATTTTTGGGATCGTTTGCCGATAAGGAGATGAATCTCGAGTTATCGATGAAAACGCAAATCTATATACCAGGTGTATGCATAAGTTTTTTCCGGTTTAATTAAGAGATGGCGCCAGCGAAAAGTACGCAGCGTATGAATTTGACACATACGTCATTTTGTTCGTCTGACATTAACCTACAAACACACACAAGTTGAGTTCGCCAAAAACTAGCGTCTTTGTTTTATCATTCAGTGATCATGTCGAGTTTTGTGCCTGAAAAAGAACATTTCCGGCACGCATTGCTTTTCTTATTTAATCAAAAGAAAAAGGCTGCTGAAAGTCAACGTTTGCTGGTAGAAACATATGGTGAACACGCTCCATCGATTAGAACATGTGAGACATGGTTTCAACAATTTAAAAGTGGTGATTTTAATGTGAAAGACAGTGAGCGCTCTAGTAGACCACAAAAATGCGAAGACGACCAATTGCAGGAGTTATTGGATGATGACCCAATTCAAACTCAACGGCAATTAGCAGAAGCATTACATGTGTCACAAGAAACAATCAGCAGACGTTTACGAGTAATGGGGAAGATCAATAAACTCGGTAAATGGGTCCCACACGATTTGAATGAACGTCAAATAGAAAATCGCAAAGTCACTTGTGATGCTGCTTCAACGCCACGAAAGGAAATCATTTTTGCATCGAATTGTGACGGGTGATGAAAAATGGATTTATTTTGAAAACCCGAAGCGGAAAAAATCGTGGCTTTCACCTGGCGAAGCCGGTTCTTCAACACCAAGGCCAAATCGCTTCGGCAAGAAGACCATACTCTGTGTTTGGTGGGAGCAGAGCGGTATTGTGTATTATGAACTCTTGAAGCCCGGCGAAACCGTTAATACACAACGCTATCGCCAACAAATTATTAATTTAAACCACGCATTGATCGAAAGATGACCGGAATGGGCCAGAAGACATGGCAAAGTGATTTTGTTACACGACAATGCCCCGTCTCACACAGCAAAAGCAGTGAAAGACACCTTGAAATCGCTTGGATGGGACATCCTTCCGCACCCGCCGTATTCGCCAAACCTGGCGCCATCTGACTATCACCTCTTCGCATCAATGGGGCACGCGCTCCCAGAGCAGCACTTCAGCAATTTCGAGGAAGTTGGAAAATGGCTCGACGAATGATTTGCCGCAAAAGACAAGCAGTTTTTCTGGCATGGTATTCATAAGTTACCTGAAAGATGGGCGAAATGTGTAGAAGCCGATGGCTAATATTTTGAATAAAACAAAAATTAATTTCCCTTGAAAATTACGTGTTTTTTTTTACCAAAAAACCGGAAAAAACTTATGCATACATCTGGTACGTACGGGTCAAGAAAGTGAATAGTGAATTTCATCAAAGATAAAATATCATTCTACAATTTCAATTGCCCGAGTTTACGAGCACATTCTAACGATCTTCATGAAGAAGTACCTCAAAACTGCACTGTGCTCATGCTCTCTGAAACGTGGCTCGGCGAAGAAGAAGACGTTGACATTCCAAACTTTGACTGCTGCGTTAAATTTAAACGACAGGAGAGACGTTCCGCTGGAGTTGCGTTTTATAAAAATCAGAACAGTTCGCACGTTGTCACACCAAACATGGACATTAACTATCGCCAAATAACAGGAATAGGAGTAGCAGTACGAGATACTGGCGATATTTGTGCAGCTGAATGCCGTCTCACAAGTGGACAAACGATTATTTCAGTCGTTGTCTACATCTCACCAAATCAATCAGTTCAGAGTATAATCGATTTTATTCATTTTGTACTAGCGCCGTTCAGTGTGGGTGGTGCAGCACTTTTGAACAAGGACTATTACCTAATGCCCATAATTCTGAGTGGCGATTTAAATGTTAATTTTAATACTCCGGGAGCCGACCCTTTGATAAGGTTTTTAAAAGATACGTTTCAGCTAGAGTTAAATAGTAATAGAAACGTAGCTACAACACAATCTGTAGTTGATGCCGTTTTTCAAAGATTTGTCGATTCTTTAGAATCGAGTGTATATGTATCGTATTTTAGTTATCATAAGCCAATCGTCTCGAGTACAGCGATTTTTAATGAATAAAAAATTTGCAAACGCATTAGAATTGAATTCAATTGGAATTATTTTTTTGAATAAAATCCGCCTTGTGCACAAATCCTCAACACACTTTCGTTCCGCATTTTCTCGCCACAAGATGTTTACACATCAATATCTCGAGTACTAGCGGACTCGCTCATTTTTTTGTAAATTAAAGTAATTTTTCCAAGTATAAAAATGACAAATCTCAGATCATATTTTTCGAAGAGCGTGTCTTGAAAGGGAGATATATTAGGATGAAATAGTTTGATATGGAGCGTTATTAACAGCCGGACCAACAGTGATTTCTGCGAACAAACTTTATACGATGGTGTATTCTCGTGAATCCTATTCACAACTTCTACCCTAAATTTGGTGGAAAATATATGTAATATTCTCCGTTCGGCCACTCGTAAAATATGTAATGTTATTTAGATGAACATAATTATTGAGATTCACTATTAATAATGTATTCTCTTTATATGATTACAGTGTTTCGAATTATTTCGTGGTAAATCTTTCGGTGGCCGATCTCCTAGTAACGACGCTCTGTATGCCCATGGCCGTGAGTCAAGCGGTGTCAATCACTTGGTTCTACGGCGACATCATGTGTAAGCTGTTGTTTTATTTGCAAGGTAGGTCTTGTTAAATTATTCTTCCTCCTCTTGGACGTTTTTAAAATTATTAATAAATGAAAAATTATTGTCTGGTTCGAAGAAAAAATAAAATAACCTGACCTGCTTTCACGATATTCGATTCGATCTCGCTGCTTCGTCCTATACGAATATTTCCCTCAACGTCATTGCTGTAGTCGTTGTGCCGACTGTCCATGAAATGTCGATAAATATTTATATCGAAAACGCGAGTTTTCATCAGTTTCAAGTAGAATGGCATAGTGCAAACTTATTGAAATCTCATGCAATCGAGACTTCGTATATGCTGCAGGTTTCTATGTCACGATCGTTAAAAAGAAAATCGTGAATATAATGTTGAGGCTAATTAAAGCCTGAGGTTATCAGTTGTAATTGTGTTGGGAAAGGTTGTAGTTCAATTAACAAGTTCGGTAATAACTATATGAAATACTTTATTCGGACAACTAGAGAAACGTGGTGACAAAGACGGAGGTCGCACACTTAATGACAAAGCGAGCTCACTCGTGCTGGCTTGCTTTGTCTAGTCATCAGTACCTCGCGTGGGAGAACCGACGAAGACCGAAGTCTCCCGACCGGGCGCCTCGCTATCGCCCACGAGGCATTGCCACCCATACAGGCACGTTAAACTCATGCTCTAACATATAATATGTGTTTTTTAAATTTCATAATTACCATTTCCGGTGTGAAATATTATACGAAAATTGGGTTCTTTATATTACTGTTAAATTATGAATTTCTGCGACAATTACCAACCAGTTGTCTCCTTCTGAGATGGAAATTTGACAAATCGCAACTCGGGGTCTGAGTAAACGCTGCCTAGATTCCTGCGTTATCAATATTTTTTGGTCGAAAGATCTCAAACAGAAATGCCGCAGAAATTCATAATTTGATAAATATACACGACCGATGATTGAGTATTAATTAGTTATTTGATCGCTAACATTAAAAATAGAGATCGTGAATTGATATTGCCGAAGCCATGGTCGCATAATTGGTATCTTACCAGGCTTGGAGCGTAGATGCTTCAGAACTTGCCTCAAACTAACTCGCTCATCCTCCTCAAACTATCAACATTTCATCAGTAATAAAATCATATATTCCGCTGCCAACACCACCCGCATCGATTCATTCATTATCAAGCTAACACGGGACTATTTCCATAAATTACCATCTCATACTAACCCGATCATCCACTCACTAGCCACATATGACACAAACCATATTCATACGGAATTGACCAATGGCTATACTACACCACAAGCCTTTATTTTAAGCGATAAAATAGGATTTATCCAAAACTCATTTAATATACCGATCCTATATCACTGGGGCCGGAACAGAGCCAACAACCGTAACGGGTTTGCCGCACTCAACAGATCATCAACAACCCTGCATTCAAATTCAACACCACTATCCCCAAGTGTGACCTCAATAATTATACCAGACTCAATTTTAACAAATATTGGTGGCTCACAGCAGATGATAAACACATAGCCGAACTTCGGACCCGGCGCACTAGACTCAGGTCTCAGCCTCACACATTTTAATGTAGTCTTATCACTGCACTAATCAATATATCCACACCTTACCTTAAACAATAGTATCACATCACTTTATAATCGTACGATTTCCATTGCTCTAGTATTAAGTTTATATTTAAGTTACGGTTTTCCATTACTTGCGACGTTATTAGGTTTTTTTAATTGTATATATATAGTAATTATTGTATTTATTGCATAGGCACTTATTTATTACCCTAGCCTTTAAGCTAGTATATAGTTGGTCATCCGATTTTTTTTAGTAGGGTTTTTTTTGTAAAATAATTTTTCCCCATGCATACATCATAACACCCGACAAGTGTTGGAAAAAGCCATAATTATCTATCTACATTATCATACTCATAAGTTACTATCTTCTCCTACATATAATAAGTTTTCTCTAGTATCTAAGATGCTCCTGATACGAGTACATAATACTTTCACCTATACTTTAGTGAATAATCTATCATGCTTTCTTTCTCTGTTATTGCACCATACCAACCCTGATGTAAATATTATAAGCAATAAACAATTGAAAAAAAAAAAAGTATCGTACCAGGCTAGAATTCTGGAGTTCCCGGTTCGATCCCGGGCTGTGGCGATATTTTTCCACGATTTAATTAGAAACTAAAAATCGTCACGTCTGGTTGCTTCATTGATTCTTAACGAATGAGTGAGGCAATCAGAGTTGACGGAAATTAGTGATTCGATTGTTTGAGATCTTTCGACCAAAAAATATCAATAACGCAAGAATCTAGGCAGCGAAGACTCAGACCCCAAGTTACGATTTGTCAAATTTCCATCTTAGAAGGAAACAACTGGTCAGTAATTGTCGCAGAAATTCATAATTTAATAAATATACACGACCGATGATTGAGTATTAATTAATTATTTATACTATTGTAATCCGTGGTTGACCACAGCCACACATAAAGTGCCAGGTCATTTGGGCCATCGCCATGAATAGGTATATGTTGATTAATTCTGGCTTCATATAAAAGAACGCGGTGTACTACGGAAGCAAATGCACAAGTAATGTATACATTTTATTTGAAGACTTGTTAAATTGTAACCCCATTCTCGATTCTCATGAAAATTGTGAGGATAAATCCTCGACTATTAATTCGTATTTGTAAAAACCTTGATATCACAAAATGTGTAGAAATTACAGTGATGTAAAATTTTTTAAACTTTGAAAACCATACAAAAATTGAATCAGTTGTAATGCATATTTCTATTTTTTCTGATCTAAATACAATTAGAATGAATTATATATTTAACATTTAATATTACATGAAACTATTATGGAATGAACTAGATGGCCATAATCTGAAACTGAATGAATTATTCAAAGCATATTATCAACACAGATACGATAAGGATTATAATTATGATTAGGATATATATTTAAATTATATATGGTATGATGAATCATAGAGAGGACCAATAGACACGAATAAATTAAAAGAGGGATCGGAATCAACCAGTCCATACTGCAATTCACTATTGAATATTATCATTTTCTTTAGTAGCCTTTAGTCACAACAATCGCTTAAATTTTAACAAATACATAAAATCGAAATTCACACATCATACTCAAGAATCATTAATTCAAAAATATCATCTGTAAATGAATTGGCCATAATCGCCTTTCGTTGACCATTATATAGGTTTAGTTCGATCTAGGATTGTTCCTTCTCTCTCTACCTATCTCTGATCGATAAATATGTTTTTAATTTGCACACGCCTTCAAGTCCAAAAAATGTAGTAAGATGTAGCTGATATTTTATCGTGGAAAAATCGATAGCTTTGCATTTCACGTGCATGATGTGGATGCGATGTTCTGCGTTGTTGCGGAGACCATCACTTTGACTTAACCAATTATAAATCCGTATTTTTGCATTGTAGTCGATATAGCGATTGCGTGCTATATATGTGAATACTGAGAACATCGTTCCAATGTTTGTGTCAAAGGGTATTGGCAATGAGCACTGACTTAAAGAATGCACATGAATAGTAACAAAATAAAAATTATTGTCCCGAGACGCTTCTGCCTTGTTACTAGGTGATTTTGTTAAGAGTTCGACGAAGAACGTTCAGTGTCTCGAACGTCCAAAGAGAGAGTGAAATGAACGTCTCTCTCTCGAGCGAGCTCATACCTCTTATCTTTACAAACGAACTCTAATTTTCACTAATCCTCGTGAATTTTTGTGCCACTTCGTTTCTTGATTGATATCGCGCATGCCCTCATATACTATGACTAGTGTTACGTCCCCAAATATGCAACACTCTTGACGTCACTGCGTGGCTCAGCCAGAGCCCATGCAGTGGGGGGCTCAAGATAAGAAAACGGGGAAACGGGCCCCTCGCTTGTTTAAGATAAGGGATAAAAATCTCTCTAGTACATCGGGTGCGTGGGAGATGGCAAGACCTAGCCAACCAGCACCAGGATTCACCATTTCAATCTCTAACCTCGGCGAGTAACGAGGACCACTGCGGACTCACCATTCCAACCCCTAAACCTCGGCGAGTAACGCGGACCACTGCGGACTCACCATTCCAATCTCCAACCTCGGGAGTAACGCGGACCACCGCGGACTCTCACATTTCTTTAAATCCATTCCGAACAAGGAGTAACGCGGACCACCGCGGACTCTACGTTTATATTCCTTCCCGTGGTATCTGACCGACTCGTGGGAAAGCAGAAGCGTGGAGGGCGCAAAGCTGCGTTGAGGAAAATCCAGGCCCAATACCAAGGGTATTCTAAACACGGACAGGAAGCATATTTTACATTTAGAATCCATTAACTTAACTTCCAACACCCACCCTAAATACGAATTAATTAAAATAGACTACGTGATTAAATGTTTAAAGCCTAAATTCATTCCCACAACGGATCCGCGATTTAACTTTTATTCAAAAGTAGAACAAGTTAAGAGCCAAAATTATTCATCAAATCGTTAGCCCGGATCCCTGACCAATTAGCCGTAGCTAAGGTCAAAAACAGGGCAATTTAATAAGTGTTTGTTACCTGGACGTAACACTAGTATGACAGGCGATCAAGTTCGAGTCAACACCATCTCTTTAACATTCCGTTATGCCCACAAAATATTAACCATTTCATCGATGTCAATTATACTTCATGTCTCGCCCTTCGAGATTATAACGGTATTATAGCTACTTGAGATTTACAATCACACGTTTAGAGCAAATCTGATTTTTAAAATTGCCGCCCTGGCAATCGGGCGCTCCTTGTGTCATCAGTCGTCCATTCTCGTCATTAGTTATTTGTGTGTCACACAAGATAAACGTACGAGCCAAATGTCCGCGTTTCACAGCCAAGTTTACGAGAGTTTTGCCCCAATCAAGATGGGGAAACATAAGAAAAGGACCCACAGCGAGGACAGGGATAAGGAAAATAAACAGTTACGGAGGGAAATGGAGGCACTGAAAGAGTTGGTGCTTCGATGCTTGCCACAGCCATTGCAGAATCCAACAAACATGGCGCCGAGTATCCAAGGTAAACATTTCATCTGACGAAAATAAAAAGAAGAGATCTTGTTCGAGGGACAAGTCCCACCCTCTAGTCTGCACGAGAGATAGAATAATTCATAGCAGAAATGGCAACTGGGAAAATAGCGATATCACACGAGAGATGATGCGCAAAAAAAAAGGGCTTTGCATGCTAAATAACAGTTGCCATATCGTTTTCAGACTCTGACTACGAACAGATACGGGAGAATGTGCCTGATTCGGAAAACCAGGGAGACGTAACCACAGAGAATAACCAAGAGCTACGGTCTGACGGGCAGCCCCCACAGGATCAGCTACACACTGCAAATATTTCGGCAGCCCCACAAGAAAACGACAACCAGAACGATACCGTCACTGTCGAGGTACCAACACTCGTCTTAGACGAGGATATAATGAAAATAATTGGCAAAGAACCAGAGGCGACAGAAAGTTGCCTGGAAATTCAGCCCAGCATCTCAAATCGATGGAATCCATGGCTGAAATCGGGTCTGAAAAAAGAAATAAAAGACGAACTGATGAAAAAATATCCGCGCGCCGGACCCTGCCACTAATATGGACCTTTTCGCATCAAGAAACAATGCAAAAGGCAATTATTACTGCTCGTGGGATAGGGTCCCACAAGCTTTCGCTTTGGACGCGTTTACTATAGACTGGAGTCAGTGGTTTTTCTTCGCGTTCTCGCCGTTCGCAATAATCGCCAGAGTAATTCAAAAAATTAAAACTGATAAAGCAGTAGGGATCCTCGTGGTCCCCTTATGGCCGAGCCAAAATTGGTTCCCAGTCTTCAAAAATATGATAATAGGAGACTGGATTACCCTTGAGCCAAATAACAATTTATCAACTTATGATTCCAGGCGCACAACGCATCCACTGAGCCGAAAGCTTATCCTGGCGGTCGCAAAATTATCAGGCAGGCGCTGATAAATAAAAACACCAGAGGAATCGACGGAGATTATAATCGCATCATTAGAAAACTCAACAATCAAGCAGTATGACTCCACGTACAGGTTTTGGTGGAAGTTCAACCAGGAGACACAATCGAACTCAGTCGAGATCTCAGTAGCCAAGGTTTTGTCTTTTTTAACTAAAAGATTTCAAGACGGAGCCTGTCACGGAACGTTAAACACTGGGAGAGCAGCCCTTGCACTCATCTCAGGGGAAAAAATTGGGAATTGTAACCTAATTAGTAGATTTCCTAAAGGGGTATACAAGAAAAACCTAGCAAACCTAGGTACGATACAACATGGGACGTAGACCCAATTCTTGAAAAAATTTCGAGCTGGTATCCTCTAGAATCTTTGAACCGTAAAACCCTTATTAAAAAACTAGTACTACTCCTTGCTCTAGATACGGCCCACAGAATCCAAACCCTAGCAGCTATTAAAATAGGGAATATCGCGAAAACGTCGAAAGGACTGGAAATAAAAATTCCAGACCGCATTAAAACATCTAGAGCAGGAGCTGTACAACCGCTGTTGAAATTACCCTTTTTCGACGATAAACCGAGCCTATGTATCGCAAAAACCTTACTTCATTATCTATCTAGAACTAAAAATCTAAGAGGTAATGAAGATAGACTACTAATTTCTTTCAACAAGTCACACTCCAGAGTATCAAAGGATACAGTCCTGAGATGGATAAAAAGTAGCCTCGCGGAACTAGGTATAGACAAAAAATTCACGGCTCACAATACGCGTCACGCGTCCACGTCAAAAGCGGCAGAAAAAGGGGTCTCTATCGAGGAAATAAAAAGTGTTGCTGGATGGTCCCAGAAATCCAGAGTATTTGCGGATATCTATTGTCTCCCCATTGAAATTAAAAAGAACAAATTCGTGGAGACTGTGATATTATCTTAAAAAAAAAAAAAAAAATTTACAAACAACTCTAAACAGCTACCGTTGTAATCTCTCGGGCTCGCTTGATGGTTCAATAAAAATTACACTCCGAAGAGCGTATGGTTCGTTTAATTGCGTGTAAAATTTCACTTCGAACGCTGAAGTCTCACATCCAAAACGCGCGCATACCAATCTTCGGACATTTTTGTAAACCGATTTTTCTGTCCATTTTAAACTACTTCCAGAGTAATGAAGTCTCGAAAGAAATACATTTGGCACCAATAAAACACAGTTAAATATTGGCCCAATATATTCTTATTAGGTGGAAAAACTAATATATTTTTATGAGTCCAATACATTTATTAATCAGTCTTTTCAGGATGTACTTACTTTCTTATGATTAGAAACTCTTGAATGCAGGAATTTACTATAAAACAAAAATCAGAAAAATTCGTGCTTACCCGCGAAATTGAAAATAAATAAGAACCAAAATAAAGTGGAGGATGGTGCATTTTTCTTGATAGAAAAAAATGTTACTTCTACAATGCGTCCCTCACTCCTGTACATTAAATGCAATGTTGGCCGATGGAAATGAAGACCTCGGTTCAACGTTTCATTGGATCGCATCCAGTTAAATATAAGATTATATGCTACATTTCGTATATTACTTTCAGATCACCATATTTGCGAGAGAAGTAGACAGACTAATTCAGTTCCTCATCTAGTGGGGATAGTGCACACATACTCTCGTGAATATAGGATTTCGCGGGTTCCATTGACACACACACATACTATATGCATAGTATATGCAGACGTGGAATGTTTTAGAACAGGGGTCTCCAAACTACGGCCCGCGGGCCACATTCGGCCCGCGGACAGATTTTGGACTATTTCACTTTTTACCACCGGCAACAATGATAATATGGTTTTGGCCCTCGGAACTTACTGGAGTAATCAGTATGGCCCTAAGGCTGGAAAGTTTGGAGACCCCTGTTTTAGAAGACCTCTCGACGATAACGTCGAAGGTCAGAGAGTTGGAAATTCCACGAATGTCACAGAATAATCAATTAAGTCAAACGTGCAAAAAAGGGATATACGCCATCTATGGGAGAGATTTGTACGTTAGGAAGAAATTGATATACCGGGTGTCCCATTTTAATCGTACACCTGATTTATCTCGAAAAATACTACTCCGATCAAGTATTGTAGTATTGTAAAACTTTTAAGGTTTAACGAGGGACAATGAAGAAAAAATTGTTTTTGATCCAAAATTCAAAATGGCAATGTTAAGATGGCCGCAATTAGAAAAAAAAAGGAAACATGACTTATTTTTTCACCAAAAAATTTATGAGATCTAAACTAACAACTTTTGTAGGAAATTTTTTTGTTAAAGTCTATAATTTTTAGGTTAGAGCACCATTTCTTGACTATTTTAGCGCTATTCAGGATGTACTATGAGAAGGTAAAAGTGTGTGTGTGTTTGTGTGTGTGTGTGTGTGTGTGTGTGTGTGTGTGTGTGTGTGTGTGTGTGCGTGTGCGTGCGTGTGCGTGCGTGCGTGTGTGTGTGTGTGTGTGTGTGTGTGTGTGTGTGTGTGTGTGTGTGTGTGTGTGTGTGTGTGTGTGTGTGTGTGTGTGTGTGTGTGTGTGTGTGTGTGTGTGACGCACTCGATCGGGAACGCCCAACATACAAAAGAGCGATCCAAGAGGAGAAGAGGAGACCAGAATGGAAAGTATAGCAGCCACAGAAGAAAGAGATGATATGGTACGCAAATTCACAGTCTGATAGGACATAAAAGTAGAATAGGTCCAAGATCGCGAGACCTGTGAGCGTGGCCTCCCCTCTCCCTGCTGGCTTGTGATTGGTCTCCGAAATCTCCTTACCCCCACATTTCCCCTGCTGCTGATTGGTCTCCCACCTCCTTGCCCCCACCTCTCCCTTGCACCTGATTGGTCGCCCGACCCTAAGCCCCCGACGAACGCGTCACCTAGGCGACACGTGCGCCATCCATTGGACACTGGACCGTAGGATGTTTCCGAGGCGCCATCTATTGTAAATAATCCCCAGGAAGTATATTACCGACAGCAGGTAAAACAGAGCGAGTATTCAACGTCGGTAGTGTAGATTTGGTGCAGCTATCGATAAGCAGATTGGGTCCTACATGCGATACCACAGATTGGGCCCTACCATCGAAAAAGAAGATTGTAGCTTGTCATCGGTAAAAAGATTTGGGTCCGGTCGTGTCCTATAACCGATAAACAGATTTGGGTCCTACACATCCGAGGTTTTGCTTTTCACTATTTGACACTAATTGAAAATAAAATCTTTCAAAACTTTAAAAGGAGCTAAAATAATTATAGTAAGTAAAACCACGTGTAATTATTCGAAATTTGATAAAAACTGTTTTGTTTATTTCAAAAGATTGTCAGACATATAAGAAATGCTTGTCTCATTTTTGCGGAACTAATAATTTATAATTACATCCCATACAGTTCCTGCGAGCTGGTGCTGCACCGTCGATATGCGTTCTCGAACATGGTGTATTGTGAAGTAAAAGGCACGGTAGTTACCTGGAAACCTTGGGGTCATTCTTGACGTGCTCAGGTAGTTTGTCCCACAGATTAGATATTTTTGCTCACCAATGTTTCAACAGTAGAGGTTTCGGGATTTACTCGAGCTCTTGTTTGGTGAGTTTCCAGAGATCCTTGGAGCAATCGATCATGTCAGTGAGATCCATTATGATTAGAAAGAGAGCGAAAGATGATTTCAACACGGCGTTTCCTTTTCAACTAATCTTTTCTCAGCTACAGCGGTTATATATACACCTGGTCGTTCTTTCAATAGTCTTCTACCACTCTTATAGTAGATACCGTCAAAAAACAGATTAGGCCCGTCATATTCAATTTTTTTTACTTTTCGACGATTCTACTATAATATTTATTAAATAGATTTTTCGAATCTTTGGTCCTAATGATTCTTAATAATGATGGTAGGTAGCAATACGTTTAGATGGTATACATGTTTATTTATTAGATGAATATTTTGGGGCGGTGGTGACGGTCAGGGGAAAATTCAAAGCAATTTCATTACGTTTCAACTCTCTTTAGAGACCTTTTCAGAAATTTAATGCAAACGCTGTAATATTGTTGACAAAAACAATTTCCGCGTTACACGATAGTTTGTAGTTGACTTTGCAAGCATTTTTGCATGAATTATCAGTACGCTGGGTGTAACTTTAGCTCGAGGGACTAGTAATGTAGCTTCGATAATGTGTAATATATGCATCACACCAGCCATAGGAGTCTCCATAAGACAAAAATAGTTTTTTGAACGTACAAGCTATACCATACTTCTACGTCATTCAGCAGAAAGTTATCCTGATTAAAAATTTCACTGTGTAAGTGTCACGATTATTCATACCAACATTAATGCTATTCCATGTACCTGGTAGAGTGTAAAATGTGCCAGGGGTGTCGGCGTACCACAGTGCGATCGTTAAGTGAGAATTTTCAGCCGCCGGTCCATAATTGAGTAACGTCAGAATATATGCATTGCAGGGAGGTGCCTTCTTTGGCGATGTCACGAGTTTCTGGTCAACATATATGTCTACCTGATTGAAAAGGCTATGTAGGAAGTTATTAGCAGGTGCTACGTAGTATTTTGATTCACATGTTCATATAACCTTTACATTTACATTTACATTTTATTCGCCAGATCCAGGTATTCTTCATCGTGGCCAGGTACGATAAATTGCAGGAGGTGCGTCATGCGTGAGAGTTGACACAGGCTTGTCGTGTATCCATTATGATGCTTCTATATCCTTCTGTGTTGGAGGTATAGTAAATAAGTCAAGGTCCAACTTTATACACTCGTACGCGGATGAGTGTAAAAATGATATCGTTAGACAGTTCCAAAAATGTCGTTGGACTTCGCTCATTTACAACAGTTACTATGTCCACCTCTCTTTCTCTTTGTTATCCTGTTCCGTGAATTCTTCGTATTAACGCGGTATGGAAAATTCACAATTCTGCTTTTGTCAAGTTTCTGATTTTTTTCTTGAGTGATGGAAATAGTAGCAATAGTCTATCTTCTAACATGAATGATTGCAAGTTAAGAGTAATGTGTCATTTATGAGTTTTAAGTATTTGCTCCACAACTGTGAATGTGAAAGTTGTAATGCCCTCCCTACTAGCACGTATATAATCCCTATTTTTATGATTCGAGAAAAAGTTAATAAACCTGCCACGTTCACGATACCAATCTGTGATAATGTTATCATTTTCCCTAATTAATAACAAATCCAGGAATGGTATTTTTTATCTTTTTCTTTCTCAATAGTAAATTGTAGTTTGGGATGCTAATGTTATGCCGGTACCGCGTTATTGGATAACTCGGTAATCGGTATAATATTAAAAAGTTATTATTTTGGGATCGTTTGCCGATTAGGAGTAGAAACTCGAGTAATTCGTGCAGACGTGAATTTATGTAAAAATGGAAATGTTTATTATAGGCAACGGCTACTTCCCGTTGTCTATTTAAAAGTAAAAAGAGTTTAATACAATAAAACTGTGGTTACGAGACCGTACGAGGAACCAACCTCTCGCGTGTGAATCTACCGTTAGAATTTTTCATTCGCGATCAACCGTTCAGGTTGATGTTCAACTGTAGACTGATTTCGGCAAAGCAGTTAATTTGCCCCATTGACCGAAATCGAGTGTCGAATGGATTCATAATAATTTCATAATAATCTTTGCTTGCAAATTCCAAGCTCGAGCTCATTGCAGTCATTGCGGGCAGCTCGATGCTTACGTTTGCACATTGTCCTACTTTGGTGAGCGGTTCTCACGAAAAGGAGGACAATGGCGAAATGATGTACAAAGAATTCGCGGCACAACATCCCTCCCCCCTTAAAAAGAAAAATTTTCCTTTCAAAAATTTTTCGTCGATTGGTTCCTGTATTTTCTCTTACAAAGATATTCTCTATATTGGATCATTTGTTAATTTTTCTTCATGGTCAATCTGGCCATCGCACTCGGCTGACGGGGCGAGTTTCCCAGGCCCTGGTGCGCTCGGATCGCGGTCGCTCCTGTGGCTGTTGTCGTCTGAGTGGCTCAAGATTAATATTCATTGACAGTGAAACTTCCTCCTCGGTGCGTATCGGAGGTGCCTTAGCCTCCATGTCCCTCAATTTTAGGGCGTACGGGGGAAGGTAATCTTTCCGGATGACTTGAGACGTTTGCCCTGTTGTTTTCACGCTGAAACCTGGGGCGGTTACAATACATACGCCTATCAAAGCCAGTATTCTGGTTATTTGTCCCATTTTCGCGTATTTCGGAACTTCGGAGCGTGCGTCGTTTGTAACCGACATTGTAGGTGTGTCGACGGACAAATGTAAGATTTGCTCGGTACCTTGCAATTTTTTAAAGTATTTTTGTATACTGTACCTTTTGTATATAGTACTATTGCTGCCCGATCAGCGGTATCTTTCGCACGAGCACTACCGCGTTGCCTTCGTTGCGATAGGTGTGGTAGTGCGTTGACGAGGTGTCCTGTGAGCGTTCTTGGTGGCAGCGACGTTGCTCTGGCCTTACCACTAGCTATGTCGTTTACCAGCCACACTAACTCCTGTACGTCGATGAGTAATGCCTCGACTGCAATACTTATCGGGTTGAGCGTCTTGCCCAAGTGTTGGCGCCTCGTTATACAGTACGGGTTGTCGTTGAGCGTGTGTCTTACCACTTGAATTTGGTTTTTTAGCGAAAAGCGTGAGAATGCTTATTTTGCTAATTCTCCTTCTTGCGGCCTCGCCAATCTCGTTGCGCGAGGGGTCTTTAGCTCATTCTTATTCTAACCTTCTGCTCGACTATTTCGTCCGTTTCACGATGGCTCGTTTTATGCAAGACGGAATTTATGGGGTGTTACTCTGCCGTGAGGGTGACCTTACACCTGAGCTATTAAGAAGTGGGGTAAGCATAATACTTTGGCCGGAAGAAGTGTTGTTCCCACCTTTTTCCTTTTCCCCTTTTTGATAGCAGGTACTATTTTGGTTCCAGGAAGCGTATTTCCCCATCGTTTCTGCTCAGCGTCGCCCGGATTGGGAGAGGAGATTCATTGCCCAGGCTCTAGGGGTCCGTCGTCGTCGGGAAGCCAGTCGCCAACGGGTGGACTCCTTATGGGGCGACGGCCACTACGCCGGCGAGCTTGTTCCTGAGGATGTGCTCGGGGTAGAGCGCCTCTTCCGGCAGGACGCGCTTGATAGTCGTTATCCCTGCCCGTTCTGCCGACGGGTTTTTTGAATTACCAATTTTTTTTCCTTTTTGGACTATGTATGACTTGTTTTTCTTCGTGCTTTTTCAATTAAACAAGTTTTCATTTTACCTCGTTTCTCTCATTGGAGTTCCTTACCTTGCGCTTTGTGGAGCTCCCTACCCGCCTTTATTTAGCTTTTATTTCATTTTAGTGCTCTATAAAGAGCTTCCGGCGGTTTGCATGCACCGCCTGGGTTTTACGTCCCTTCCGGACTATGTAATTGACGGGGGGCCTCTTCTCTACTATTTCGTGAGGTCCCGTCCACTTCGGGGTCAGCTTGGCTGACCGCTCCCTGCGCACCGTCTCTTCACGGAGGAGTACGCATTCGCCAACGCGGTACTCCTGCACCTGTGCACGGTGGTCATACGTATTTTTTGACCTCCTTTTCGCGACTTCCAATTTTGTATTGAATTGGAGTGTAATAAAGTTTTGACAAGCAACATTTTTCTGCATCAGCTATAACTTTGTTATATAAAATTGGAGCCTATAGGAAGGCAGGACATTTTTTTATAAATCTTATTTTTAAAGGTAAAATAAGTAGAAGACATAATTATCTCGGTTTCTTTTTTATTTCCGCAATAACAGTGCTCTTTCCCAATAATAACCTTCTTTTTCCAGACGATTTAAAACATTTGTAAAAGAACATTTCTTTAAAGCGAGTACACATCTAATAAAACTAAAATGTATGAAGCAGGTAAACTAATGTGCGAAACTAATGATTTCAGAGAGAAACTGACGCTAACATTAGAAATCGGACTCTTGATACGCTTCGTCAGCATTTTATAAATACAGCAGTTCATTTTGTGTGTGGCACAATTGATAGACGAAGCTATTGGCCTTATTGGGATGTTCACCTTGTGTATTTTTGGTAAAGTTTACATTCTAGCTAAATTCGTAACATCAGATTTTAAATAATGATAGTTTTATTTCTGAATTTTGATCGTTTGCAGATATCTAGACATCTAGTAACTATTTTTGATACAATTTGAGTTGGATTCATTGCTATAATCTTGTAAATAGTTTCATCAATTAAGAGTGCAAGGGATTTTTGTATGTAATCAATAAAGTTTAGAACAACAGTGCTATGGACTCTGTCACCGCTGGTTATTTTTTCATCAGGGTATAAAGATATAGAAATATCTTGGTATCAAGTATGACTTTACAAGTGTCTTTTTGGTGTTATCATAGTATAATGAAAGTTATTTCAAATATCAGTTAGTGAGCGTCTCGCATTATTTAACTTGTCGATCCAAATATGACTGTGTGTATGATAATAAGTGTGAGTGAGTTTGAATTTGCTCGAAAGTCCAAACGATGTATGCAAATGATTGAGACTGAGTTTGAAATATTTTTAATCTGTCGACAGGTAGCAAGTCGATGCATTCACACGTAGCATGTCGAGTGACAGATGCGAATAGTAAGATTAAAGATCCTGGTGACAAGTATAAATAATTAAATGCACTCAGTAAATTGACAATAACAATTCAATGTTTATTCAATTACTTAACATTGGTTGCACAAAAAATACCTGGTGAATACAACAAATATATACTGTGATTTGTCTGGCCTGTGTGTTGATCTACTGGCGGTGAGTGGGTTCTCAGGCCTCTGAGTTGACTTGTTGATCCCGTGTTGTTGATCCTGGTGATATGGTCTGATTGTAGAGCTCTAGTGAAGCCATATGGCAGGCTGGTGAGTGAGCTAACGCCAACGAACGGTGCGAGGCAGAATGGCGTCTCTGCTGCCAACGACGAACCACGCCATTGACGTTTATATGAATGTTGCAATAGTCCTGTTGGTTTACTGTGATTCGCACTGACACTGAGTTGAAACACGGGTAATTTGACCAAGAATGTAATATACTATAATACTGAATGCACACCAAAGTGAGTGGAACTAATGAATATCTCTGTGAGTTTACGCGGGAACGTGTAGCGCGAACGACTCGCGTGAGAACAATGGCCACATCCGTCGACCACGAGCCAGAGTATCAAGAGGGCGGACGTGCGTCACAGCTTGCTTGAGTTGTGATTCGCCGCCAGCGATGGAAAGTGAGCCTTGTGAGTGGTCTTGCCGCTGGGGCCACGCTAGCAGCGTTGGCCGCTTGAGTGAGCTTCGATCGAGGATGTGAGCTGATGGACAATATGCATGAGTGCGCGGTCGATAAATCGATATAGCATACCTGCGAGCTATACCATATGACGCGATGCGTCAGATGATTGTGAGTGTAGTGTGTGCATGAGTTGAGTGTGTGCTTGGTAGGTGCGAAAACTGAGCACTGTGATACAAAATCAAAAATGATTTTATGAATGCCAGGTTTGGTTTCTTATGCTTATAAGTAAGGATAACAAAATCTAGGTCCGTACGATAGAAAATACCGGATAGATTTATCAACCAGCATTTTGTGAGACTGCCGTTAGAGTTGTGGGTTCTGTCACTGCATAAAATATCTTAAATGGGTAAATGGAATTCTTATTTGTTGTTATGTTAGTGATGAGATCAATTGACTTTGAATTTGAATTGAATTGACTTTGGAACTTGTTTAACTGTTATACTGACCATCATCAATGCCGTAAAATACTCCTCTAATTTATAACGAAAGTGGTCACACCATCTACATACGATTATCTGCACTGGCATGAAACTGAACATAGATTTCTTTAGAGTTCTATATGGAAGATTTAGACTGCACATCTACATCGTCTTCAAAATTTGGAAGGGGACTAATGAAAAAAATCTGTCTACTAAAAAAACTAATCGATCATGAAATTAGAAAAGCATTAATGATAATTCATAACTACAACATGTGTTGGCAAAGAAGATTTCAAATTTGAAAAATTAAGGCTAACGCGGATATATTTCGAACTACGTAATGTTATCAAGAAAAACTTCAACGTTTTCGTTCTACCAACAACTTTGATATGTATTACTTCATTTTCGGTAGTAAAGATTACTTGGTCTGTCTCTTAACTCACAGAGATATATGGTGATTAACATTTGTTACAAACTTGTGATTACTCGGCAATTCAGAATAATGAACATGACATACAATATAACTTATCTTGGAATGATAATAATAGAAATACCTATCAGATATAACGGGTACACTGAACACAAAAATGCAATAATATTAAAAATAACAACAGGAATAATAGAAATTGTTATAGTATGAATATAACTAATAAGAGTAACTTAATTTATTGCAATGACAACATAACAGCAAATAATGATTCCATTGACCCATTTATAAAGGTTTCGAATTTTAATAGAACTTACAACTCTACCAACAGTCTTCCAAAAGTCATAGTAGATTTTATGAGATTCTATCTTCACACCTCGATATATAAATCACCAGAGATGATAATAGCACTGTTGTTCTAAATTCTATTGATTACTTACGAAAATGCCTTACACTCTCAAATGATGAAACTGTTGTGTCGCGGCATACACGGTAGACGCCGACACAGCTAGATACAGAATTCTAAAATATAAAATTCGTTCAAGACAGGACGCAAGGTAGACGCCGACGCAGCATGAGGCGACTCGCAAGGTAAAACTGCCAACTAAGGGATTTTAGCAAACGCAGTTGCTAACTGCTTTACTAAAATCAGTATTAATTTAGACTCAACAGAGAACGGTTGGTTTCTCGTGAAATACTCGAAACAACGTATTATTGTACTTCTTACTTTGACAATTAAATAGACAGCAACGGAAAGTTACCGTTGCCTATAATAAATACTTCCTTTTATATAAATTCGCGTTTTCATCTTTTACTCGAGATTCATCTCCTTATCGGCAAACGATCCCAAAAAATAATAACTTTTAATATTATACCGAATACCGAATAATCCAATTACGCGGTACCGGCATAACAAAACTATTTACAAGGTTACGGCAGCGGATTCAAATAAAATTGTATAAGAATTAGGTACTAAGCTTCTAGATTATTAGAAACGAGTAAGATTCATATATGAGAGTAACTGTCATTTCTTGAAAACTGATAATACAAATTTAACTAGAATATTAACTTTACCGAAAATACACAACTGGAACATCTCAATGAGGTCAATAATTTTTTTGAGAATTCCTTCCTGGTGTACTTGAGTAAATCTGGTATATATTGAAAATTATGAGTCTTCACTCATAACAGGGAAAAAGAAACCAGACTGACAGATGTTTTTATCGAGAAAGTGGTTTTATTGTGCCATCCGCTTGTCAATTACAAAAATCTATATAAAAAAAAATGCAAATAAACATAATAATGAATTTAATAAAGGTTTGAGTGCCAGCACACAATTGTATTAACGACGAATTTTAAAAAGAACTAAGGCTATCGATGGGCTACAGGACCGCCACCAGCTATAGTAATATCAGAAGCATGGGACGGACAGAGGGAATACTGATATAAAAAGACGAGAAATTCGGCATTCGGAGAACAATTTTGTTCGCAAGTCTCGCTAACGCAGAAGTTCATCTAACAGGAAGGAAGCCCAAGTGAGCCATCGCTAGCTGCAGCCGTACTGGTATACGCAGAGCCCAACTGTAACGTCAGACCGACACTAGACGGGTAGCAGCTGAGCCGGTGCAGCGCTCAAGTCCAACGTACTGCGGGACCCTGCAAAATAATAACAAAGCAGACGCTCTCTAGTAAACGAGGATAGTCGATCCAGCAGGCTGTTCTCTCCAACATAATCGAAAGAAGACAGCAAACTAAACATTTAAAAGACCCACATAAAACGAATCACGATAGCGTAGGGAATAATGCAAGGAAATATTTTTAATATAAAACACAATCTCTTAGGGAAAAGATAGGATAAGACTTAACAAAGTACGGCCCTGGTTTGTCGAACGTCGCGCGTGCACCCTGAGTGCATCTCGCTAAATACCAGGAAAAAGGGATAGAGATCGTAAATTGAACTTCGTATGATTTTTCTATCAATGTATTGCATAATTTACACTTTGTTTTTTTAAATAAACCCTACTTTTACCTATTACTGAAGCCTATATTACTTTCCTCCCTGCTCGAGTCCGAACAAAACCCTTGCAGAGTAATGTTAACGATAAATACCGTCACATTGTGCGCCCGAACAGGGACTCGAGCATAGGAAAAAAGGCTGATAGTGGGTGCCAAGTAGAGGAATTATGCGTTTTGAATCTACGTTGGCGAATCGATTGGTCCAGTGGGCATTGCTAGATGCCAGCCAAGAACTCAGTACATCGTTATTAGAACGATCTTTGGCGTAGGAATCCACCGCAGCAGACGGTCTACTGAGACAACAGCTTAGGCAGGGCCGGGAAGAGATTGCACGCTTGTCGGAGATTCATAGTATTACACAAACAATGGAATCAAACTAATCAGGTGTACGAGGGAGATGGACAATCGACGCCGGTGTTGGGGAATACTCTCCCTGTTGTTCCTGATCCGGTTGGCATGAGTCAGATCATGGCCTTCTTACAGACCATAAAAGAGGGCCAAGATGAAAAACTCGAGAAGATCCAGGTAGAGTTGAAACAAGCGAACAGCTCATGTATCTCAAGGACTGCTACACTCCAGGAAAATCTGCAGGAGTATGTAAAGATCAACATTTCCGAGGTAGAAGGAAGAACTGACAATAAAATCGAAGCAGTATGATAGGAGATCGTCCAGGAGCAAGAGACGATAAACAATTATCATCGGGAGGTAATAGTAAAGAGCAAATGGTTAGAGCGAGGTTGGAGAAAGAAATGAAAGAGACGATGGAACTTCTAGAAGAGCATAAAGGCCACCAAGGCAAACGAATGCGATCCAGGGGCATCCTCCTGGACCATTCATCGAGAGCACGGTGGCACCAGCGGTACGAGCGCAACAGAACGTTTCCCAGACCACTAATCCGGAAAACGCTAAGCCGTTGCGCCCGTAGGAAAAATTAAGAGGAAAGAAATCGAAAGACGAGGCGCAACGGGAATAAAAGAGTGACAGATACAAAAGGAGGAAGTGCTAGGCGAGACAGTTGAAATGAGGAATAAAAACGGAAAGAATGGAGAATAACAAGAGAGGAAAGAGAAGAAAAAAAACTGAAGACAGATAAGGGGAAATTTGCAAGTGAGCCATCCACGAGTCAAGTCATTCTGAAGGATATCGGGAGACCAGAATCAACAGGGCGAGAACCGGGAATAGCAACCCCGAGTAACACTGATGATCGGCGAGAGACGTCCAAGGAAGCGGCAAAACAATTGAGCGGCAATGACCAGAACGCAAGAAAGTATCCGGTTTTCACAGTTACCGACGATCCACAAAAATTTTTACGAGAGGAACCGTGGAGGGAGGAAAACTGGTACGACGATGTACATCCTCGGTGTCCTAAAATTCCTGTGGAGATCGAGGGGGTAGCTGTGAAGAGTCTGATTGACAGTGGCAGTGAGGTGAGCTGCATTTCGGAAGATTTTTTTAATCAATACAAAAAAAAATTTGAGAAATGCCCCACACTGCCTGTCACTTCGACGAAGGCAGTAAGAGCATTTGGAGGTGAAGCAGAAAGAGTGAAGAAGCAAATCATGGTAGGAGCGAATACATATGGATCTACAGGAGAGATCCAGTTATTAATTGTCCCGAAATTACTACGGCCTATCCTGATCGGTATCGACGGAATGATGAGTCTACAGATTTCCGTCGATACTCGCAGTAAATGCGTCGCGGTCAGAGACATGGTCGTTACCAGATTAATTGACGGACTATGGCAGTTGGCAGATCCAAGCTCGAAGTAAGAAGAAGGTAGTAAGGAAGTGTCTACTATACAAAAAATACCACCATCAACGCCTCAAGAATTTCAATTGTCGGAGAGGGAGTTCGAGCAAAAATGGAGGAGTGTCACAATCTGGAAATTAATATCAAAAGTAATTTCAAGGTCATCGTGGAAAGAAATCACGTCGTATTCGATGAGAGGCCGGGAATAATGTCAAAATACATACACCATCTAACGCTCAAGGATCCGAAACCGTATTTTCATCGGTCATATCCGGTGGCACTGGCACAGCAAGACAGAGTCCAACGAGAATTCGAGACGATGCTCGATTACGGGGTGATACAGAAATCAGAAAGTATTTTCATCAACCCGTTAATGCCCGTGACCAAGGACGATGAACGTGTGCGATTGTGTTTGGATGCCAGGGAACTAAATAACTACCTGGTAAACGACCACAATAATGCACCTCCTATTGAAGAGATTTTCCAGAGACGTGGAGGAAAATCTGTGATCTCAACTTTGGATGTTACGAGCAGTTTCTGGCAGATTCCATTACACCAAGATTCAAGGAAATATACAGCATTCAAACACAATGGAAAGTGCTACGAATTTACCGTCACGCCGTTTGGACTGAAAACATGTACGGCGAGTTTAATTCGAGCACTTAACATAGTACTAGACGAGTTGAATTTTTCATAAATTTCATTGACGATTTGCTGGTATTATCGAAAAACCATGAGGAACATCTCACGCATCTTGAGATTCTCTTCCAGCGATTTAAGGAGCATGGGATGACTCTGAAGTTTAAAAAATCTCACTTCTTCCGACAAGAAGTGTCTTTCCTCGGTCATATTCTGACGACAGGAGGACTTAAACCTGATCCTGAGAAGATTTAAACAATCAAAGAATATCCTGCACCTAAGAATCTAAAACAATTAAGGGGATTTTTAGGTTTGATAAATTATCATACAAAATTTACCAACCGACATGCCCACGAGACCGCTCCACTCTTGAAATTACTGAGGAAAGGGGTGAAGTGGAAATGGGAAATAACTCAACAAGAAGCCTTTGACCGAGTCAAGGATTTGTTCTGCGAAGCCGTGATTCTTCGTTTCCCCGACATAAAGAAACCATACACACTAACAACTGATGCAAGTGGGTATTCGCTCGGAGCCATTTTATCACAAAAAAATGAACAAGGAGAAAGCGAGGTATTATCTTTCGCAAGTCGAACTCTGAAAGGGGCGGAACATGGCTATATGACAACTGAAAAATAGTTATTGGCTATTGTATGGACTTTGGAAAAATTCAGAATGTATTTCCGAAGTGCTGAGATACAGATTAAAACAGACCACAAAGCATTAATATTTCTTAAAACATGTCGATTTACGGCGGAGAGATTAATGCGGTGGGTTCTGTCAATTCAGGACTACAATCTGAACATAGAGCACCTCAAAGGGAAAAAGAATACTGTCGCTGACGCTCTGAGTCGGATGGAAGAGAACGAGAACACGGCGAAGAGATTGATAGTAATTGCAGCGACTCTAGCACGGAAAGCATCAAAAGACCTAATAAGAGAGATGAAAAACATCGCAAAACATCAAAAGAACCAGAAGGATTTATGTGGGATTATGGAAATCTTAGAGAAGGAAGAGCACACCGAGGAAGAAAAAAAATTCCGATTACGAGAAGGTATTCTATAAAAACATACAAAAACTCGTGTATGGAAAGTGGTGCTTCCGAAGAATTCGGTTCGCCAAATGATTCTAGAATGCCATGAAATATATGGACATATCGGAGCTCAGAAGTGTTTTCGTATTTTCGATGAGGATTTCTCATACACACACCTGGTGAAACTCACAAGGTCACTCATAGCATTCTGTGATATCTGTCAGCGCAACAAGGTGGCAGTGCAGACGAACTACGCGGAGATGCAGACAATTATCCCCAAGAGACCGGGGGACTTAAGGGAGGGGTAAGGGTTTGCACTTTAGAAAAATCGGTATTTTTTGTCTTTTCTTATAGTTAAACATTTTAAGTATAAAGTCTCAAAATTTGAAGTCGATCAGAGCAAAACTCTCGAAGTTATTGACTAATTAGTCTCTTCTCGGAAAGACAACGCGCAGCTGACGAGCAGGTATACAGTTTAGTCACTTGGGGATCGTTCTGGCGAGCAGGTATACATTTTATTCACTTGGAGATCGTTCTGGCCTATAGTTCTGTTTCGAAAAATTTCTATTTAGTAAAGACACCTATCTTTACTTAACTAAAGCCGTAAATACATATTTTATATGTGTATATTATACACTGTAAGAGAGAGACGAGCATTCGATTTGCTTTCGTAATGCGTACATTAGGTTTGGGTTTAGCAGGCTGCAATAAGTTTTGCGGACTAATGGACATTGCAAGTAATTTTATATCAAAACCGTCTTATTTGGATAGTATGGCATCAATTTGCTTCTAGGTCAAAACGACTGTTGAAAAATTTCTCCGAGATACACGCTCAGCAGCAGAGCAAAGAAGCCAAAATAAGGTAAAGACTTGAGAAAAAAAGGCTGAAGACATCGAAGCTACTTCAGGGAGTCTACTCTATGGAGCTGGAATCGATAATTCAGTGTAAGTTGAAAAAAAAATTTTTTTTAAACTTTCTTAGCTTTTAAAACTTTAAGCGCGTTTTTCTCAAAACCACTTTTTAAAAGTCCCTGTGCACTGCTATTTAAAAACTATATTACCGATTCATTTCAAACTTGGTACACACTTTCTACTGTAACGTGGCAAAATCCTCCAGCGCTGCGTCCTTCTCGCACGACGGCTGCCAACACGATCTCGCAGGGCTGTAAGGAATAATCGCCGTACTCTATTTAATTATTTCCGTTTTTTTATTTTCTTTTATTAATTTGTACGACCGGACGGAGGGGAGCCCCGCGTATGCTGATGGCTGGCTTCTGGATGCGACTTATTACACCGACCGGCTCTTTCCATCTTGATCCATTGGGAAATATCATTGTCCCGCTGGATGTGGATCGATTAACGATACGACGCTATCTGTGGCCGATCAGCACCTACTAGCAACGATCCATCAGTCGTTTGGGGTTCACCGACCGGGCAGAGTTATACATCCCAAGGATCGGTTGTTAATTTTATGCGTTGTCCAGTCGAGGCGCTCCGGTGACACCGATTCCCCCAATTGACCGAGTTCAGACCGATAGGTGGGGATCATAGTTGACGGGCACGCGTGCCGGCAGGACCTCAGGGCTTTTTCCCGGTTACCGTCGAGCGAACAGGACGTAGCAGCGAGTATCATATCGTCCCGCTCCACCATTGATTTCGTCGAAATCTATCACCACCTATCGTGGGTACCGGGGCATATCTTTTGAAACAACGAGGAGTAAATCGAGAATGGTATCCAGAGGAGAGAATTTCGAGACGGTTTTGGGTTAAGAAGGATTAGCAAGGAACATCGCATCGTCATCGTCCCGGTGAGCTCTCTTCCCTTCTACGGTCTTTCGCCATTATTTGATTATTATTGTTTTTTTAATTCTTTGGAAAGTTCGATTCAAACTTAGTCGTACCTGCGATTCTGATATACCACGCACAGAGTACTATTCGTATCGGGACAGGCTGCGTCGAGTAGAGTGTAATATCGTGATCGTTTGGCGGTTAGAGCCGGGAAGAAGTCACTTCGTTCGTTGTCCTTTTTTTTTGTTACTGTTCTGTAGTCGTTTGCTGTAAGAACGCGCGCGTGTTGGTACATCATCCCGTGGTCGGATTGTATGTGAGGGATTTGAATGCCATAGGCCGTGTCGCGGACTTTCAGGAATAACTGACACTTATAGATTTATAATATTTTATTCGCCTTATTTTATTTTATTTATCTCTCTTATTATATTGGACATTATTTTATTTGTGCGAGTGCATGCAGTGCGTGCTCGGCCGTCATCCCGTGTTTGTACTTGATCGAGGGATTAGTACGGTTCGAAGCGTATCTTGCTATGATAAATAGTTCGTTCGTTATTTTCGTTGTTACTGTTCTGTAGTCGTATAGTTAAAACGTGCGCGCGTTAGGCCGTTATCCCGAAGTGTGTTGGTTTGTGTGGGATTGGAACGGGATAGACCGCGTCACAGATTTTAACGAAATATAGACTTTGGATTTATGTGAGTTAATTTGAGTTCCCTTTCGTTTCGATTTGGAAGGTCGTGCGCGAATTCGTACGTCGTCCCGTTGTAGATTGGATGTAAAAGGGACTAGAACGTTATATAGCGCGTCGCGTATCCTTCCAATCAATAGGCGTTTCTCTGTTTTATTTATTTATTTATTATTTTATTTATTCTTTTATTTATCATTTATTGGTTATTTGTTATATTTTATTCCAAATTTGTAACGAGAAATTTGCTCCTCAACGCACCACGTTACCTATGACTGGTCCAAGTTATTTTTCCTTCCTTTTTATTTTCTCTTTCGAGATGGGCGCCAGGCGCTTTCGCGCCGGAAGGAAAAATACCGAGTTGGATGACCAGTCTCGACCCAGGCCAGCTACAGCTGTTCAAGGCAGAGTGGGTGGTTCGGACTATCAAGTCACCAATTAGTCAAAAATAAAATATAGTCAGTTAGATAAATAGCAAATACATAAATAAAATAATAACAGTAAATAATTTAAACAACAATAGCGGGTACGGGACTTACAAACTTCTTTATTTCTCCAATAAACATCAATTTAGAATTTAACTAAAATGTCCCGTAAAATTATTCTCTCCGGTGTTAACAATTTTCCAAATCCAGTTAGATATCATAATTGGAATCTCTAATTCGGCGGCGTACGTTATCCCACGCTCTCACTCACTCTCATGCCCTGCCGATGTTATATAGCCTATCTCGCTCGTTTATTTGAATCTCGACCAATATTCACCGACATAGCCAAATATTCGGTTGTCTCAACGCACAGTTCGCGATACGGCCTATTCCGAGCTAATCCCAAATACATCCAAGAACCATAACAACGGGACGTCGGGAGGTCACGTACGCGAAGCGATCCACGGCCTGCTATTACAATTTCGAATAATGTATGCCGTGTAAAAGTCAAACCACCGAGACTTTCTGCGGTCCGTGAGATGTCAAATAACGAATAAATAATGGTCGGTAATTCAATAATAACAAAGAATAATAATAATAATACAATAATTAATGTGAGAATAATAATCTCGACCAATACCTCGTTGGTGGAATAAAATATAACAAATAACCAATAAATGATAAATAAAAGAATAAATAAAATAATAAATAAATAAATAAAACAGAGAAACGCCTATTGATTGGAAGGATACGCGACGCGCTATATAACGTTCTAGTCCCTTTTACATCCAATCTACAACGGGACGACGTACGAATTCGCGCACGACCTTCCAAATCGAAACGAAAGGGAACTCAAATTAACTCACATAAATCCAAAGTCTATATTTCGTTAAAATCTGTGACGCGGTCTATCCCGTTCCAATCCCACACAAACCAACACACTTCGGGATAACGGCCTAACGCGCGCACGTTTTAACTATACGACTACAGAACAGTAACAACGAAAATAACGAACGAACTATTTATCATAGCAAGATACGCTTCGAACCGTACTAATCCCTCGATCAAGTACAAACACGGGATGACGGCCGAGCACGCACTGCATGCACTCGCACAAATAAAATAATGTCCAATATAATAAGAGAGATAAATAAAATAAAATAAGGCGAATAAAATATTATAAATCTATAAGTGTCAGTTATTCCTGAAAGTCCGCGACACGGCCTATGGCATTCAAATCCCTCACATACAATCCGACCACGGGATGATGTACCAACACGCGCGCGTTCTTACAGCAAACGACTACAGAACAGTAACAAAAAAAAAGGACAACGAACGAAGTGACTTCTTCCCGGCTCTAACCGCCAAACGATCACGATATTACACTCTACTCGACGCAGCCTGTCCCGATACGAATAGTACTCTGTGCGTGGTATATCAGAATCGCAGGTACGACTAAGTTTGAATCGAACTTTCCAAAGAATTAAAAAAACAATAATAATCAAATAATGGCGAAAGACCGTAGAAGGGAAGAGAGCTCACCGGGACGATGACGATGCGATGTTCCTTGCTAATCCTTCTTAACCCAAAACCGTCTCGAAATTCTCTCCTCTGGATACCATCCTCGATTTACTCCTCGTTGTTTCAAAAGATATGCCCCGGTACCCACGATAGGTGGTGATAGATTTCGACGAAATCAATGGTGGAGCGGGACGATATGATACTCGCTGCTACGTCCTGTTCGCTCGACGGTAACCGGGAAAAAGCCCTGAGGTCCTGCCGGCACGCGTGCCCGTCAACTATGATCCCCACCTATCGGTCTGAACTCGGTCAATTGGGGGAATCGGTGTCACCGGAGCGCCTCGACTGGACAACGCATAAAATTAACAACCGATCCTTGGGATGTATAACTCTGCCCGGTCGGTGAACCCCAAACGACTGATGGATCGTTGCTAGTAGGTGCTGATCGGCCACAGATAGCGTCGTATCGTTAATCGATCCACATCCAGCGGGACAATGATATTTCCCAATGGATCAAGATGGAAAGAGCCGGTCGGTGTAATAAGTCGCATCCAGAAGCCAGCCATCAGCATACGCGGGGCTCCCCTCCGTCCGGTCGTACAAATTAATAAAAGAAAATAAAAAAACGGAAATAATTAAATAGAGTACGGCGATTATTCCTTACAGCCCTGCGAGATCGTGTTGGCAGCCGTCGTGCGAGAAGGACGCAGCGCTGGAGGATTTTGCCACGTTACACTACATATAAAATACCTCCCTCCAACGTTAAGTTTGAGATGTTTTTTTTTACATTAAGGGGGTTTTGCACTTATAAAATGGAGGAATTTTTCGTAAAAAAATTGCAGTTTTCACTTTAAATGACCACCAAAAATTTGAAAATGAATAAAATAATAATCAGAGATCGTTGGAGGGACGATTTAATGATACTTCAACTAAATTTTAATGGTTTTTTATTTCAGATAATTTCTAGCTGAGATAGAGTGGACACCGAAATCGTCTATTTCCAAAGACGTTCTTGGAAAAGCTCCGTCACCGGTTGTTTGTCGATATTTTCGCATAAAAAATTACTGAGTGTTGTAAATATTATACTTAATAATGTACAAAAGGTTTCAATAAGTTTGCTCAATCCATATTAATAAAAAAAATCGCAAAAAAGTGTTTTTTTTTCATGCTAAAACACTTACCTGTCCCTTAATATCAATCGATTTTTATGGGCCTCTTCCAAGATCCATTGGAGGGGTAAAACATATCCTAGTGACAATTGATGCATTCAGCAAGTACGTGGTACCGTTTCTCATGCGAAAGGCCAATACAGCCACGGTGATAAAAAGGATTTTCGATGATTATATTCCTCAATTTGTAAAACGAAGACGCATTTAGTTTGACCATAGTACGCAATTCACTGCAAAGAATTGGTTGAAAAAATTAGAGGACGAAGACCTAAAGGCGATATTTTCCTCCATACGCCATCCTCAAGGAAACATTGTTGAACGAGTGAATCGAGAGTTGGGGCGATTTTTCAGGACCTTCCTAAGGGATAATCACGCGGGTTGGTATAAATAGGTGCATGTAATGCAAGACTGCATCAATGAATTCCATCATGAGACTACGGAATTCACCCCAACAGAATTACAGCGAAAAAGAAAATCAATCCGGATGTGGGACAAATGGTTGGGAATACCAGCGAGCGAAGAAGATGATCCACTCACATACGAAGCAAAGATAAAGATTGCCCGGAAAAGAATAATAGCAAAAGGAGCAAGTAGGGCAGAACGTTTTAAAACTCCACACAAGTTGACGACTTTCGAGAAAGGAGACTTGGTATTAGTAAAAGCGCTCAACGTCTCAGACCGGGCAAATCAGATAACATCAAAATTTCTACCACTCCGGGAAGGCCCATATACAATAAAACAATGCGTAGGATTAGCTACGTATGAGCTCATGGATCCACTAACTAAAAACATACGCGGAAATTCCACGCCAGCCTTCTCACGAGGTACCAGGTCTACCGAGGTGAGAAGGCGAATAAAAAACAACAAGGAAGGGTAGAACGAGATTATTATTGTTATTATTATTATTATTATTATTATTATTATTATTATTATTATTTTTTTTTTTTTACAAGGAGTTGCGGAATCCTTTTTACGGATATCCCCCAGCCTTTCGAACTGGGGGGGTATGTGGGACTCCCAAAAAAGTAGGCCTACCCACTAAACCGCCCTCTCCTTGTTGCCCTCCCCCAGACCAGGAACTATTTCGATATTACTTCTGGCTGGGGGTTCTGTCTGTGTTCGTCCGTTCGTCTTGTTGTCTGTAACCTGTCGCGTCACGTCAGTCCGTCTGCTCAGTTAGGTGAGGCAGCCGTCTACGTTTTTTCGTCGCAGTATCGTCTCTGTATAGGTGGCAACTAGTTGCCACCATTCTGTTGAGTGGAGCATCACCTGGACAATGTTGTCCGGGGTGATGCTACCAACAATCGTCTCGAGTTCTAGTCGCAGTTCTGTCCAGTGGTCACACACAAAAAATGTGTGCTCCGCGTCGTCTCGTTCGTGTCCGCAGTACTTACAGTCTGGCGTCCGTACTCTGTTCATGTTGTAAAGGTACCTTCGGAAGTAGCCGTGTCCGGTCAGGAGCTGGGTAACGTGAAAATTCACGTCCCCAAACTCCCTTCCGATCCACGGTCTCAGGTCCTTTACAAGTCGTCTCGTCCAGTTGCCTGTGCGTTCTTCTGTCCATCGGTCTTGCCAAGTCTGTATTGTCCTGTTGCGCTCCGCAACTGCCGCATCCTCCCGTCTTATGTCCGCGCTTTTCCCGTAGATCCTCTTTCGCTCGAAAGCTAGGAGGTCCACGGGGATTACGCCGGCCACCACCAAAACTGCTTGTGCAGATACAGTTCGATAGGAGCAGGCGATCCTCAGCGCACCCCGTCTTTGTACCGTCGTCATCGCGTGGCAGTACTTCTTTGTCTTCAGGGCATCTGCCCAGATCTCCGCGCCGTAAAGGAGGATCGAGTGGGCCGTCGCCATTAAAAGTCGTCGTTTGCCCGGTCTCGGTCCAGTCGTGTTAGCCATCAGGCGGCTTAGGGATGCTATCCTCTCGGCCGCCCTCTGAGCTGTTTTCTGTATATGAGGCCAAAAGGTCATCTTCGTATCCAGAGTTACCCCTAGATACTTGACTTCCCCCCCGGCCACGATTTTGTCCGTCCCGACCAACATAGGAAGTCTCGTCTGTATACGTCTTCTACTAAGGAACGTCAGTTCGGTCTTTTCTGTCGCGAGTTGTAGTCCGTGATCCGTCATCCATCGTCCCACTCGTCGCATCGTCTGGTTCAGTTTTAGCTGTGCCAGATCCGGAGACCGCTCGGTGATCACCGCCGCCACGTCGTCAGCGTAAGCGACGAGTAGTACGCCGAGCGGCATTTCCAGCCTGAGCAAGCCGTCGTAAAGTCCGTTCCAAAAGTCCGGTCCCAGTATGGACCCCTGTGCAACCCCGGCGGTGATTTGCCTCGTCACTGGTCCTTCAGTCGTCTCGTACGTAATCTGTCTGTTTTTCAGGTAGTCCTCCACCACCCGAGCCAAGTAAGCCGGAACCCCGAAGTTGCTTTCAAGCGCCTCCAGGATATCGACCCACCTGGCCGAGTTGAAGGCGTTCCTGACGTCCAAGGTTGCCAGCAGAACGACAGGTCGTGCTGCGTGGCAATGTCTTTCTAAGTCCAGGAAGGAGTCAACCACTTTTTGGATCGCTCCAATCGTCGATCGACCCTTCCTGAAGCCGAACTGCAGGTCTGAAAGGCCTCCACTGGTTTGTATCACGTCCGTCAGTCTCGGTCTCAGTAATTGTTCGTAGAGTTTACCCGTCGTGTCGAGTAAACTCAACGGCCGGTAGGCTGACGGCGTATTGGGGTCGCCCTTACCTTTGGGGATAAGAACTAGCCTTGCCGCCTTCCACCGGTCGCTAAACGTGCCCGTCGTCAAACATGTGTTATACAGGTCGAGAAATATCTCCGGCCTCAGATTGACCATCAGCCGGATAATCTCCGCCGGCACTCCGTCTGGTCCCGGTGCCTTACCAGTCTTCATTGCGTTGGATGCCCTAGTGAGCTCCTCCGCCGTGAAGATGGGGGCTGCCGGTGTGTCCGTATCGTCTGTAACGTCCGTCCGTATCAGGTGTGTTGGAAACAAGCCGTCGACGATCCGTCGTGCGGATTCGGCTTCTTTGATTTCTGGTGGTACCCGGGCCCCTAGTTTACCGGTCACGATTTTGTAACCAGTGCCCCAGGGATCCTGATCCACCTCCTCGCAGAGCCTCCTCCAGCAACGCGTCTTGCTGTCTCGTATCGCGCTCGTCAGTTTCTTCCGTGCTGTCTTATATGCGGCTTGGAGGTTTTCCCTTTCGGGTCTTCCCCCAGCCCTCGTTACGAGTCGTCGGCTCGCCAAGCAGACCCTGCGCAGCTCGGCTATTTCGTCCGTCCACCAGTATTGTGGCTGTCTGTTCTGTCGATGTCGTCGTTTCGGCATTGTGCTATTGCACAGCCGGTCCGTCAGTTTGGCCGTCTCGTCCGCGAGTCTTTCCGCCCTTCGCCGGCCAATCAGTTCAGGGGGGACTTTCGTCATTGGTGCTGGTGCTGCCGCCAGCTCCTCCGAAAATTTTCGTAAGTCGAGTTTGTTGAGGTTCCACCTCGGGGGGTACTGGGTCCTCGTCCGTCTCGTCGCCGTTTGTCCTGCCACTTCGAAGACAATGTACTGGTGATCGCTGGCCGTATAGCCGTCGAACACCCGCCACTGTCCTATCCGTGGCGATATTCTGTCCGATGTCATTGTGACGTCAGGGATGGAGTTTCCAAACCCTGGTCGTCTGTACGTCGGTACGTTTCCCGTATTTGCTACAACCAGGTCTAGCCTTGCGGCCATCTCCAGCAGCAGCCGTCCACGTTTGTTCGTTGTTGTCATTCCCCACTCGATCGCCCGCGCGTTGAGGTCTCCCCCGATGATAACGTCTCCAGGCAGATTCCTGATTCCGTCTTCAAGGAGCGCCACTTTCCTCTCGAAATCCACCGCGGTGCAGTTGGGTGTCAGGTAAACGCTGACGTAAGTGACAGCGCCGACCCTTGCCCAGACGTAATCGTCCCCGACACCGCAGTTAATTATTCGAGATTGGGCAGCGCCCCTTACCCAGATAGCTGTGGTCTCTGTCTCGTTCGTAATGTACGTTTGTGTCGTTCTTCTCCTGTACGGTTCGCACAGGATCAGAATGTCGGCGTCATGTTCGTCAGCTATCTGTGGTAGTAGCATGTCTGCTGTCCTACTCCTGTTCAGGTTTCCCTGAACTATTCTGTCGGTCTTCCGGCCTGCTTCCTGCACTCCTCCAGCGCAGCTCGGAACACCGCGCACCTCCCGGAACCCGCGAGGTGCGCCGCGTCCTTGTGCTTTGCCTCGGCGCACAAAGGACAGGCCGGTTTGTTTTTACAGTCCGTTGCGTAGTGTCCCGTTTCGCCGCATTTCCTGCAGCTTTTTGTCCGGTCCGTGTTCGTGCAGTTGACCTTGACGTGTCCATAGCCAAAGCACTTGTGGCATTTCGTCACTGTCAGTCGTTTTCGGACGCGGCAGTGCACCCATCCTATCCCGACCCGTCCCCGCCGAAGCAGCACCTCGGCTTCCCGCGACTCCACATCGCAGACCGCTATGTACTGCTCGGCGCGATTCGGGCCAAAGATGTGGACCCCGAAGTCGCCGTCTCGTCCCGTTTCTCGTCTCAGCGCCTGGATCACGTCATCCGCGGTGGTGACGCAGTCCAAGTCCATGATTTCCAGTTGCGCCCTGGAGGTCATGGTCCTGACGGTGCCTGTGTCTCCGACCGCGTCCTGAATTGCGCGCTGAAACTGTTCTCGTCCGTCCGTGTCTGTCTGTATCTTGATAAGACACCGTCCGTCTTTGGTCTTCCTTAGAGCCGTCACCTGCACGTGACAGCTCGTCGGGTCGACCGTCGTCCTAATCTTCCGCACCATGTCCGAGTACGTGTTGTCTTTCCCAGGCTTGACCAGCACAGCCGTTCCCCTATGTTTGGGGGCCGGTCTGCGCTTTTCAGCCCGGGTCGGTGCGTTCGTCTCGTCCGTCCTGTTTTTCGGTTCCGTCGTTTTTTTTTTCCTTTTTTGTTTCGTCACGTTTGTCCAGGCTCCATCGTCCTCCGTCCTTGGGGGTCGCTTACGCGGGGCCTCCGGAGGGGTCTTTGTCGCCTCCCGTTTACGCTTTGACGGTCGCGTTGTCGGTTCGTGTGTCTCCGTTTCTGTTTCCGTCAAGTCGTCTGCCGCCATTTGTCCCTTTGAGTCTGTCCTGTTCTGTATGCTTAGTGCAGCGTCGGCGGCCTCGAGAACCGTCTTTATGCCGGTTTTCACTGCCATATTCATGTTTTTTTGTATTGCCGCTGCCTCGGCCATTTTCGTCGCTGTCCTCTGTATGAGCATTAGTAGCTCCGTCACGTCAGGTTCGTTCTGTCGTAGTGTTGTGGCGTCCGTTTTTGTATCTTTCATCTGTCCCGTCTGTGTGCGCGTACGTCTGTTGTCACTGTCGTGAGTAGAGGCCGCAGAGGTATAGCCTACCCCGCTCCCTGCACTCGACACGCTGTCCGTCCTGTCCCGTCTCGGAAGGTGCAGTGTTGCCCTGTCCGTATTTTTTGATAGTCGTACCCCTGACGGAGTACCACTATCGGTGTTTGTTTTTATTTGTTGAGTTTTGTCCATGTTGTTCCCACGAGTAGCCAGGAATGGGCGTCCGCCCCCACAGAGCCTGATTGTGGGGGTAAGGCTTCATACTATGAGGTTTCGCCCGGTTCCCCATAGGCATCGTGCGCGACACTGTACCCCAGTGCCATTCAGCCCTCGGCACGCTGGCTCCCACCTTGGCTTGGGCAGAGCTGGTCCGCGACGGGGTTTTTGTCCACCTGATCCGGTTTTCACGCCAGCCCGGTTTCCTTATGGCGCCCGTTAACCGGGGAGCGCCGTGGCCGTTCCTGGCGAGGTTAGAGTCGTCGGTAGACGATCCCCTTCCCCGATACGGTCGGGCCACTTTGCGCCCCGGCCCTATCACGGGCAGCTCCTAGATTTTCGTCCACCCCGAGAATTCTCGGTACCTTCCATATCTGGAAGGCGTCCCCCTATCCGCGACCTGGGGAGGCGCCCGATGCGGGATCATCAACCCGACACGGGATTATTATTATTATTATTATTATTATTATTATTATTATTATTATTATTATTATTATTATTATTATTATTATTATTATTATTATTATTATTATTATTATTATTATTATTATTATTATTATTATTATTATTATTATTATTATTATTATTATTATTATTATTATTATTATTATTATTATTATTATTATTATTATTATTATTATTATTATTATTATTATTATTATTATTATTATTATTATTTTACAAGGAGTTGCGGAATCCTTTTTACGGATATCCCCCAGCCTTTCGAACTGGGGGGGTATGTGGGACTCCCAAAAAAGTAGGCCTACCCACTAAACCGCCCTCTCCTTGTTGCCCTCCCCCAGACCAGGAACTATTTCGATATTACTTCTGGCTGGGGGTTCTGTCTGTGTTCGTCCGTTCGTCTTGTTGTCTGTAACCTGTCGCGTCACGTCAGTCCGTCTGCTCAGTTAGGTGAGGCAGCCGTCTACGTTTTTTCGTCGCAGTATCGTCTCTGTATAGGTGGCAACTAGTTGCCACCATTCTGTTGAGTGGAGCATCACCTGGACAATGTTGTCCGGGGTGATGCTACCAACAATCGTCTCGAGTTCTAGTCGCAGTTCTGTCCAGTGGTCACACACAAAAAATCTGTGCTCCGCGTCGTCTCGTTCGTGTCCGCAGTACTTACAGTCTGGCGTCCGTACTCTGTTCATGTTGTAAAGGTACCTTCGGAAGTAGCCGTGTCCGGTCAGGAGCTGGGTAACGTAAAAATTCACGTCTCCAAACTCTCTTCCGATCCACGGTCTCAGGTCCTTTACAAGTCGTCTCGTCCAGTTGCCTGTGCGTTCTTCTGTCCATCGGTCTTGCCAAGTCTGTATTGTCCTGTTGCGCTCCGCAACTGCCGCATCCTCCCGTCTTATGTCCGCGCTTTTCCCGTAGATCCTCTTTCGCTCGAAAGCTAGGAGGTCTACGGGGATTACGCCGGCCACCACCAAAACTGCTTGTGCAGATACAGTTCGATAGGAGCAGGCGATCCTCAGCGCACCCCGTCTTTGTACCGTCGTCATCGCGTGGCAGTACTTCTTTGTCTTCAGGGCATCTGCCCAGATCTCCGCGCCGTAAAGGAGGATCGAGTGGGCCGTCGCCATTAAAAGTCGTCGTTTGCCCGGTCTCGGTCCAGTCGTGTTAGCCATCAGGCGGCTTAGGAATGCTATCCTCTCGGCCGCCCTCTGAGCTGTTTTCTGTATATGAGGCCAGAAGGTCATCTTCGTATCCAGAGTTACCCCTAGATACTTGACTTCCCCCCCGGCCACGATTTTGTCCGTCCCGACCAACATAGGAAGTCTCATCTGTATACGTCTTCTACTAAGGAACGTCAGTTCGGTCTTTTCTGTCGCGAGTTGTAGTCCGTGATCCGTCATCCATCGTCCTACTCGTCGCATCGTCTGGTTCAGTTTTAGCTGTGCCAGATCCGGAGACCGCTCGGTGATCACCGCCGCCACGTCGTCAGCGTAAGCGACGAGTAGTACGCCGAGCGGCATTTCCAGCCTGAGCAAGCCGTCGTAAAGTCCGTTCCAAAAGTCCGGTCCCAGTATGGACCCCTGTGCAACCCCGGCGGTGATTTGCCTCGTCACTGGTCCTTCAGTCGTCTCGTACGTAATCTGTCTGTTTTTCAGGTAGTCCTCCACCACCCGAGCCAAGTAAGCCGGAACCCCGAAGTTGCTTTCAAGCGCCTCCAGGATATCGACCCACCTGGCCGAGTTGAAGGCGTTCCTGACGTCCAAGGTTGCCAGCAGAACGACGGGTCGTGCTGCGTGGCAATGTCTTTCTAAGTCCAGGAAGGAGTCAACCACTTTTTGGATCGCTCCAATCGTCGATCGACCCTTCCTGAAGCCGAACTGCAGGTCTGAAAGGCCTCCACTGGTTTGTATCACATCCGTCAGTCTCGGTCTCAGTAATTGTTCGTAGAGTTTACCCGTCGTGTCGAGTAAACTCAACGGCCGGTAGGCTGACGGCGTATTGGGGTCGCCCCTACCTTTGGGGATAAGAACTAGCCTTGCCGCCTTCCACCGGTCGCTAAACGTGCCCGTCGTCAAACATGTGTTATACAGGTCGAGAAATATCTCCGGCCTCAGATTGACCATCAGCCGGATAATCTCCGCCGGTACTCCGTCTGGTCCCGGTGCCTTACCAGTCTTCATTGCGTTGGATGCCCTAGTGAGCTCCTCCGCCGTGAAGATGGGGGCTGCCGGTGTGTCCGTATCGTCTGTAACGTCCGTCCGTATCAGGTGTGTTGGAAACAAGCCGTCGACGATCCGTCGTGCGGATACGGCTTCTTTGATTTCTGGTGGTACCCGGGCCCCTAGTTTACCGGTCACGATTTTGTAACCAGTGCCCCAGGGATCCTGATCCAGCTCCTCGCAGAGCCTCCTCCAGCAACGCGTCTTGCTGTCTCGTATCGCGCTCGTCAGTTTCTTCCGTGCTGTCTTATATGCGGCTTGGAGGTTTTCCCTTTCGGGTCTTCCCCCAGCCCTCGTTACGAGTCGTCGGCTCGCCAAGCAGACCCTGCGCAGCTCGGCTATTTCGTCCGTCCACCAGTATTGTGGCTGTCTGTTCTGTCGATGTCGTCGTTTCGGCATTGTGCTATTGCACAGCCGGTCCGTCAGTTTGGCCGTCTCGTCCACCAGTCTTTCCGCTCTTTGCCGGCCAGTCAGCTCCGGAGGGACTTTTGTAATCGGAGCTGGTGCTACCACCAGCTCCTCTGAAAATTTCTGTACGTCGAGTTTGTTGAGGTTCCACCGCGGGGGGTGCTGGGTCCTCGTCCGTCTCGTCGCCGTTTGTCCTGCCACTTCGAAGACAATGTACTGGTGGTCGCTGGCCGTATAGCCGTCGAACACCCGCCATTGCCCTATCCGTGGCGATATTCTGTCCGATGTCATTGTGACGTCAGGGATGGAGTCTCCGAACCCTGGTCGTCTGTACGTCGGTGTGTTTCCTGTATTGGTTACTACCAGGTCCAGCCTTGCGGCCATCTCCAGCAGCAACCGTCCACGTTTGTTCGTTGCTGTCATTCCCCACTCGATCGCCCGCGCGTTGAAGTCGCCTCCGACAACAACGTCCCCAGGCAGATCCCTGATTCCGCCCTCAAGGAGCGCTACCTTTCTCTCGAACTCCACCGCGGCGCAGTTGGGTGTCAGATAGACGCTGACGTATGTGACAGCGCCGACCCTTGCCCAGACGTAGTCGTCCCCGACACCGCAGCTTGATATTCGAGATTGGGCAACGCCCCTAACCCAGATAGCTGTGGTCTCCGTCTCGTTTGTAATGTACGTTTGTGTCGTTCTTCTCCTGTACGGTTCGCACAGGATCAGAATGTCGGCGTCATGTTCGTCAGCTATCTGTGGTAGTAGCATGTCTGCTGTCCTACGCCTGTTCAGGTTTCCCTGAACTATTCTGTCCGTCTTCCGGCCTGCTTCCTGCACTCCTCCAGCGCAGCCCGGAATACCGCACACCTTCCGGTTCCCGCAAGGTGCGCTACGTCCCCATGTCCCGTCTCAGAGCACAGTGGGCAAGCCGGTCTGTTTTTACAGTCCGTCGCGTAATGTCCCGTCTCGCCGCATTTTCTGCAGTTCTTTGTCCGATCCGCGTTCGTGCAGCTCGTCCTTGTATGTCCGTAGCCCAGGCATTTGTAGCATTTGGTCACCGTCAATCGTTGTCGTAGTCGGCATCGCACCCATCCTATCCCGATCCGGCCCCGGTCCAGCAGCACCTCGGCTTCCCGCGTCTCGAGGTCGCAGACTGCCATGTACTGCTCGGCCCGGTTCGGGCCGAAGATGTGGACACCAAAGTCGCCGTCTCGTCCCGTTTCTCGTCTCAGTGCCCGTATCACGTCCTCCGCGGTGGTAACGCAGTCCAGGTCCATGATCTCCAGTTGTGTCCTAGAAGTCACGGTCCTTACACTGCCCGTGTCCCCAACCGCGTCCTGTAGTGCGCGCTCAAACTGTTCTCGTCCGTCCGTGTCTGTCTGTATCTTGATGAGACACCGTCCGTCCTTGGTCTTCCTTACAGCCATCACATGTACATGACTGCTCGTCGGGTCGACCGTCGTCCTTATCTTCCGTACGATGTCCGAGTACGTGTTGTCTTTCCCAGGTTTGACCAGTACAGCCGTTCCCCTATGTTTGTGGGTCGGTCTGCGCTTTTCAGCCTGGGTCGGTACGTTCGTCTCGTCCGTTTTGTTTTTCGGTTCCGTCGTTTTTTTGTTCTTTTTTCGTTTCCTCACGGTTGTCCAGGTTTCGGCCTCCTCCGTTCTTGGGGGTGTCTTCTGTCGGGCCTCTGGTGGGGTCTTCGTCGTCTCCCGTTTCCGTTTCGTCGGTCGCGTCGCCGGTTCCGTTGTCTCCGTTTCTGTCTCTGTCAGGTCGTCTGCCATCATTTGTCCCTTCGAGGCTGTCCTGCTTTGCATGTTTAGCGCAGCGTCGGCGGCCTCAAGAATCGTCTTAATGCCGGTTTTTACCGCCATATTCATATTTTTCTGTATTGCCGCTGCCTCTTCCATTTTCGTCGCGGTCTCATGAATGAGTTGTAATAATTCTGTCAAATCGGGTTGGTTCTTATTGTAATCGTCGAATGAGGAGGTTCCAGGTTTTTCTCGATGCTTCCTTATATTTCCGACGACAGGTGGAACCGTTTTACCCTCTTCCATGGGTGGCGGTGTCGTTTCTCTCTTTCTGTATCTTAATTTCTTTTTCTTCTGATGTAGAGATCGGTCTTCCGTGCCTGTTGACGAACATGACTGAAGTATACTTCTTTTTCTCAGGTTGACACTTTCAGTCACGTTCGCCAAGCTATCATCGTTCGACTCTCCCTCGATATTGTTCGTCGCGAGTTCTCCGATTGTCTTGAGTTCTTCCTCGGTCGATGTTTTTTCCAACTCCTTCTTCTGCTTAGGTTTTATTTCTTTTAAAAGTTTCTCCATATTAATCCCACGAGTAGGTCGGAATGTAGGTCTGCCTAGGCAGAGCCGCCTTGTCTAGGTAAGGTGTGAATACTGCAGGGTTCCACCCGGTGCCCTGCAGGGATCGTTCGCGACCGCTTTAGTTTACATCATTGCGGCCATGCAGCCGTAGGCACGATGCCTTCCACCGTAGCTTTTGATGTTGTGTGTTCTTAGTCTGCCTGCTCCCCATGGACCTGTCCGGCAAGGTTAGACCTGCCAGGGGCCAGAGCCCCCGCCGGCTGAGCTCCAAAGTTCCTTGCAGAAACGCAAGCCCCCCCGCCGCGGCAAGGCGACACACTTGGGAGGGATTATTATTATTATTATTATTATTATTTTTTTTTTTATACAAGGAGTTGCGGAATCCTTTTTACGGATATCCTCCAGTCTTTTGAACTGGGGGGGTATGTGAGACTCCCAAAAAAGTAGGCCTACCCACTAAACCGCCCTCTCCTTGTTGCCCTCCCCCAGACCAGGAACTATTTTGGTATTACTTCTGGCTGGGGGTTCTGTCCGTGTTCGTTCGTTCGTCTTACTGTCTGTAACCTGTCGCGTCACGTCAGTCTGTCTGCTCGGTTGTGTGAGGCAGCCGTCTACGTTTTTTCGTCGCAGTATCGTCTCTGTATAGGTGGCAACTAGTTGCCACCATTCTGTCGAGTGGAGCATCACCTGAACAATGTTGTCCGGGGTGATGCTGCCAACAATCGTCTCCAGTTCCAGTCGGAGTCCTGTCCAGCGGTCGCACATAAAAGATGTGTGTTCCGCGTCGTCTCGTTCGTGTCCACAGTACTTACAGTCTGGCGTCCGTACTCTGTCCATGTTATAAAGGTACCATCTAAAGTAACCGTGTCCCGTCAGGAACTGGGTGATGTAAAAATTTACGTCCCCAAAATCCCTTTCGATCCACGGTCTCAGGTCCTTTATTAGTCGTCTTGTCCAGTTGCCTGTCGGTCTTTCTGTCCATTGTTCGTGCCAAGTCTGTATCGTCTTGTCGCGTTCCGCGACCGCCGCATCTTCCCGTCTTATGTCCGCGCTTCTCCCGTAGATCCTCTTTCGCTCGAAAGCTAGGAGGTCCACGGGGATCACGCCCGCAATCACCAAGACTGCTTGTGCAGAGACAGTTCGGTAGGAGCAGGCGATCCTCAGCGCACCCTGTCTTTGTACCGTTGTCATGGCGTGGCAGTACTTCTTTGTCTTCAGGGCATCTGCCCAGATCTCCGCGCCGTACAGGAGGATCGAGTGGGCTGTCGTCATTAGGAGTCGTCGTTTTCCCGGTCTTGGCCCGTTTGTGTTGGCCATTAGGCGGCTTAAGGATGCTATCCTCTTAGCCGCCTTCTGGCATGTTTTTTGTATATGAGGCCAGAAGGTCATCTTCGTATCTAGGGTCACTCCCAAGTACTTGACTTCACCTCCGGCCTCGATTTCGTCCGTCCCGACCCACATGGGTAGTCTCGTCTGTATGCGTCTTCTGCTAAGGAAAGTCAGTTCTGTCTTTTCTGTCGCGAGTTGTAGTCCGTGGTCCGTCATCCAACGGCCCACTCGTCGCATCGTCTGGTTCAGTTTTTGCTGTGCCAGGTCTGGAGACCGCTCGGTGATCACCGCCGCCACGTCGTCAGCGTAGGCGACAAGGAAAACGCAGAGCGGCAATTCCAGCCTGAGTAAGCTGTCGTAGAGTCCGTTCCAAAAGTCTGGTCCCAGTATGGACCCCTGTGCAACCCCCGCGGTGATTTGTCTCGTCACCGGTCCTTCAGTCGTCTCGTACGTGATCCGTCTGTTTCTTAGGTAGTCGCCCACCACCCGAGCCAGGTAAGCCGGAACCCCGAAGTTGCCTTCAAGCGCCTCCAGGATGTCAACCCACCTGGCCGAGTTAAAGGCGTTCCTGATGTCCAAGGTCGCCAGCAGAACGATTGGTCGCGCTGCATGGCAATGTCTCTCCAAATCCAGGAAGGAATCGACCACTTTTTGAATCGCTCCAATCGTTGATCGTCCCCTCCTGAAGCCGAACTGCCGGTCTGAGAGGCCTCCGCTGGTCTGTATCGCGTCCGTCAGTCTCGGTTTTAGTAGTTGTTCATAGAGTTTACCCGTTGTGTCGAGTAAACTCAGCGGCCGGTAGGCTGACGGCGTATTGGGGTCGCCCTTACCCTTAGGGATAAGAACTAGCCTTGCCGTCTTCCACCGGTCACTGAACGTTCCCGTCGTCAAGCTCGTGTTGTACAGGTCAAGAAATATCTCCGGCCTCAGGCGAACCATCAGCCGGAGAATCTCCGCCGGCACTCCGTCTGGTCCCGGCGCCTTGCCAGTCTTCATCGCGGCAGTCGCTTTGAAGAGCTCCTCCGCGGTAAATATGGGGGCCGCCGGGGCCTCCGTGTCGTCTGTCACGTTCGTCCGTATCGGGTGGGTCGGAAACAGTCCGTCAACAATTCGTTCTGCGGTTTCGGCATCTTTGAGTTCAAGTGGAACTCGGGCCCCTAGTTTGCCAGTCACAATTTTGTAATCGGTTCCCCAGGGGTCTTCGTTCACCTCCTCGCAGAGCTGCTTCCAGCATCGCGTTTTGCTGTCCCTTATGGCGTTCGTAAGTGTTTTTCGTGACGTCTTGTAAGTGGCTTGGAGGTTTTCCCTTTCGGGTCTTCCCCCAGCCCTCGTAACTCGTCGGCGGTTCGCCAAGCAGAGCCTGCGCAGCTCGGCTATTTCGTCCGTCCACCAGTATTGTGGTTGCCTGTTTGGTCTATGTCGTCGTTTCGGCATTGTGCTGTTGCACAGCCGGTCCGTCAGTTTGGCCGTCTCATCCGTGAGTCTTTCCGCCCTTCGCCGGCCAGTCAGTTCAGGGGGGACTTTCGTCATTGGTGCTGGTGCTGCCGCCAGCTCCTCCGAAAATTTTCGTAAGTCGAGTTTGTTGAGGTTCCACCTCGGGGGGTACTGGGTCCTCGTCCGTCTCGTCGCCGTTTGTCCTGCCACTTCGAAGACAATGTACTGGTGATCGCTGGCCGTATAGCCGTCGAAAACCCGCCACTGTCCTATCCGTGGCGATATTCTGTCCGATGTCATTGTGACGTCAGGGATAGAGTTTCCAAACCCTGGTCGTCTGTATGTCGGTACGTTTCCCGTATTTGCTACTACCAGGTCTAGCCTTGCGGCCATCTCCAGCAGCAGCCGTCCACGTTTGTTCGTTGTTGTCATTCCCCACTCGATCGCCCGCGCGTTGAGGTCTCCCCCGATGATAACGTCTCCAGGCAGATTCCTGATTCCGTCTTCAAGGAGCGCCACTTTCCTCTCGAAATCCGCCGCGGTGCAGTTGGGTGTCAGGTAAACGCTGACGTAAGTGACAGCGCCGACCCTTGCCCAGACGTAATCGTCCCCGACACCGCAGTTAACTATTCGAGATTGGGCAGCGCCCCTCACCCAGATAGCTGTGGTCTCTGTCTCGTTCGTAATGTACGTTTGTGTCGTTCTTCTCCTGTACGGTTCGCACAGGATCAGAATGTCGGCGTCATGTTCGTCAGCTATCTGTGGTAGTAGCATGTCTGCTGTCCTACTCCTGTTCAGGTTTCCCTGAACTATTCTGTCCGTCTTCCGGCCTGCCTCCTGCACTCCTCCAGCGCAGCCCGGAATACCGCACACCTTCCGGTTCCCGCAAGGTGCGCTACGTCCCCGTGTCCCGCCTCAGAGCACAGTGGGCAAGCCGGTCTGTTTTTACAGTCCGTCGCGTAATGTCCCGTCTCGCCGCATTTCCTGCAGTTCTTTGTCCGATCCGCGTTCGTGCAGCTCGTCCTTGTATGTCCGTAGCCCAGGCATTTGTAGCATTTGGTCACCGTCAATCGTTGTCGTAGTCGGCATCGCACCCATCCTATCCCGATCCGGCCCCGGTCCAGCAGCACCTCGGCTTCCCGCGTCTCGAGGTCGCAGACCGCCATGTACTGCTCGGCCCGGTTCGGGCCGAAGATGTGGACACCAAAGTCGCCGTCTCGTCCCGTTTCTCGTCTCAGCGCCCGATCACGTCCTCCGCGGTGGTAACGCAGTCCAGGTCCATGATCTCCAGTTGCACCCTAGAAGTCACGGTCCTTACACTGCCCGTGTCCCCAACCGCGTCCTGTAGTGCGCGCTCAAACTGTTCTCGTCCGTCCGTGTCTGTCTGTATCTTGATGAGACACCGTCCGTCCTTGGTCTTCTTTAGAGCCATCACCTGTACATGACTGCTCGTCGGGTCGACCGTCGTCCTTATCTTCCGTACGATGTCCGAGTACGTGTTGTCTTTCCCAGGCTTGACCAGTACAGCCGTTCCCCTATGTTTGGGGGTCGGTCTGCGCTTTTCAGCCTGGGTCGGTATGTTCGTCTCGTCCGTTTTGTTTTTCGGTTCCGTCGTTTTTTTCTTCTTTTTTCGTTTCCTCACGGTTGTCCAGGTTTCGGCCTCCTCCGTTTTTGGGGGTGTCTTCTGTCGGGCCTCTGGTGGGGTCTTCGTCGTCTCCCGTTTCCGTTTCGTCGGTCGCGTCGCCGGTTCCGTTGTCTCCGTTTCTGTCTCTGTCAGGTCGTCTGCCATCATTTGTCCCTTCGAGGCTGTCCTGCTTTGCATGTTTAGCGCAGCGTCGGCGGCCTCAAGAATCGTCTTAATGCCGGTTTTTACCGCCATATTCATATTTTTCTGTATTGCCGCTGCCTCTTCCATTTTCGTCGCGGTCTCATGAATGAGTTGTAATAACTCTGTCAAATCGGGCTCGTTCCCACTGTCATCGTCGAATGAGGAGGTTCCAGGTTTTTCTCGATGCCTCCTTATATTTCCGACGACAGGTGGAACCGTTTTACCCTCTTCCATGGGTGGCGGTGTCGTTTCTCTCTTTCTGTATCTTAATTTCTTTTTCTTCTGATGTAGAGATCGATCTTCCGTGCCTGTTGACGAACATGACTGAAGTATACTTCTCTTTCTCAGGTTGACACTTTCGGTCACGTTCGCCAAGCTATCATCGTTCGACTCTCCCCCGATGTTGTTCGTCGCGAGTTTTCCGATTGTCCTGAGCTCTTCCTCGGTCGATGTTTTTTCCAACTCCTTCTTCTGCTTAGGTTTTATTTCTTTTAAAAGTTTCTCCATATTAATCCCACGAGTAGGTCGGAATGTAGGTCTGCCTAGGCAGAGCCGCCTTGTCTAGGTAAGGTGTGAATACTGCAGGGTTCCACCCGGTGCCCTGCAGGGATCGTTCGCGACCGCTTTAGTTTACATCATTGCGGCCATGCAGCCGTAGGCACGATGCCTTCCACCGTAGCTTTTGATGTTGTGTGTTCTTAGTCTGCCTGCTCCCCATGGACCTGTCCGGCAAGGTTAGACCTGCCAGGGGCTAGAGCCCCCGCCGGCCGAGCTCCAAAGTTCATTGCAGAAACGCAAGCCCCCCCGCCGCGGCAAGGCGACACACTTGGGAGGGTGGGAACGATTATTATTATTATTATTATTATTGTTATTATTATTATTTCTATTATTATTATTATTATTATTATTATTATTATTATTATTATTATTATTATTATTATTATTATTATTATTATTATTATTATTATTATTATTATTATTATTATTATTATTATTATTATTATTATTATTATTATTATTATTATTATTATTATTATTATTATTATTATTATTATTATTATTATTATTATTATTATTATTATTATTATTATTATTATTATTATTATTATTATTATGGTTGTTGTTGTTGTTGTTGTTTATCCCTGCGGGCTAGGGGTTAGAATATTCCCGAGGTAAGGTATGCCTGTCGTAAAAAGTAAACGAGAAAAACAGTTTACGGTGCAGGGGAGCGATACCCCAGTACCGGCGTCGACAGGGAGTGGGCAAGCGGGCTCCCCGGCGTCAAAAACAAGCGACCGCAGTGCTACATCGGTGGATGACTTGGCCAACGTAGCATACAAAGCAACAAGCGAGGAGAGCCGTCATCCTATGAGAACACGGGGAAACAAGGGTGATCAGAACGACAGCGCACTGATGTTGAATCTCCCTCATAACGGGACAGATATCAGTGCGAATAAGGAGCAACACGGCTCGATAATGCAACACCGAGCAGCTCTACAGCAGAAGATCTCGGAGGCCGACCTTGTCGAGGAAGAGGAGATACGGCGCTTTCAAAGCCTTGCAAAGAAGATGATTCAGGCGACCACCAAACAGCGGAATGTCAGCATGGACATCAAGCAAGGATGACAGAAGCTGGAGGAATCCTTGGTGGCCATTTCAGCATCCAGATTGGAGAGAAAGAAGATTGAAGCAGAATAGCGCAAAATACCAGCGGGAGGCCGACGACTAGCCTCACAATCTTCGAATGGAGGAATCAAAAGGTCACAACACCTAACCAGCTCAGGAGGAGGATCTCCTGTATAACGGGGAGTAAAATACCCAAGCATGGAGAAACAGAAGGTGAGAGGAGAGAACCTCGCCGCAGAAAGGAGAAAAGAGGCGCGGACAAGGCCAAGAATGGGAAAGCCAGAAGGGCTGCAAGGAACGACGAAGAAACACCGGCAACGAGGATAAAAACAACTCCACCGAAACGCCAAAGAGAGCGGAACAAGCGGACCGGGGATAGGCCGCGCGGCGAAGCCGTTCTTATCAGGCCGGAAACAGGGAAAACCTACGGAGAGATACTGAAGGACATCCGCGCCAAAGTGAACCCTGCAGACACGGAGACGGACATCAAAGCCATCCGTCAGACTAACAAGGGTGAAATTCTGCTGAAGCTAGGCAACAACCAGAAGAACAAGGACGTCTTCACTAAGGCTGGTGAAAACGTCCTTGATATATGCACTGGGAAAAACGGGCAAAGTCACCGAACTCATCCCGAAGATGACCCTCGAGATTAGAGACCTCGACGGAGCAACTGAAGAAGAAGATGTGCTCGACGCCTTGGCACGCGAGTACCCGGGACAAATAGATAATGTTAAAGTCCGAGTGCCAAAAACGATTTACAGAGGCCAGAAAATCGCTCTTATCGAGATGGATGAAATAAAGGCAACAGAACTCATCCACAAGGCCAAGATCAAAGTTGGCTGGGTCAACTGTAGAATTCGGAAACGGATATCTGTAATGCGGTGCTTCAGGTGCTTAGGGTATGGGCATCAAGCCAAAAACTTTAGTGGTCCGGATAGAAGTAAACTGAGTTATAAGTGTGGTGAAACCGGTCATAAAAGCGCTAAGTGCGATAGGGAAGCGCGGTGTGTTTTGTGCGCGGACAAAGCGCAATCGTCCCACGTGCCGGGAACAGGGAAATGTGCCGCTTTTCGGAGAGCGTTGGAAAGTGCTAAAAACAGGAACCCGAAATGACAAGGGTACTTCAAGGAAATCTGAATAGGAGCAGGACGGCCGACGACCTCCTGACACAACTGGTGCGCGAAAAAACATGTGATGTGATTATTATCAGTGAGCAATATTGTGATAAAGTGAATGCGAACTGGTACGCGGACAACCTGGGCACTGCAGCCATCTGGGTCCCAAACCCCGGAAAAGGCCGAGTAAAAGATCACGGAAGAGGAAACGGCTTTGTCTGGATTAAACGGAGGGACGTTTACTACGTGAGCTGCTACTTCACGCCCAATGAAGGTATCAGGCAATTTGAAGAGAAACTCAACAGCCTGGAAGACCAACTTCGGGACATGGAAGGAAAAATTATCGTGGCTGGAGATTTTAATGCGCGAGCGATCGAATGGGGTATGCCGCATCCGGACGGCAGAGGCAGGCAAATAATGGAAATGGTTTCAAGACTAAGCCTCACAGTGCTCAATGCCGGTTCGACTGCGACTTTCCGACGACCAGGCTACAGGGGAACGATATCGGACATTTCGTTTGCATCGGAACGCGCAGTGCCATGTATGAGAAAATGAACGGTGATTGAAGACTTCACAGGCAGCAATCACCAATACATCACGTTCGAATTATTTGAAGGAGGAAACGCACCAAGGATCAACAGGGACCTACCACCAAGTTGGAACGTAGCCAAAATGGACGAGAGGAAACTGCGTATAGCGATACTCAACGGACGGAGAATCTCGACGCACGTTGAAAACCCAAGTGCAGAAGAATTAGTGGACGAAACGATGCAGCTAGTACTGCAAGCGTGCAGAGCATCGATGCCGAAAAAGCAGCGACCAGCAAACAAGCAGGCAGCGTACTGGTGGACTGACGAGATCGCGAATCAGCGAAAACGATGCCTCCGACTGCGAAGGAAAGGAACCCGATTTCGAAGAAGGAATCCTGATGAGGCAGCAGTCATCGCGGTTCAATACAAAGGTGCCAAGAAGATCCTACAGCGTCAAATTGGCCGCAGCAATACGGAGCGCTGGAATTTCATTATACAGGACGTGAATAACAACCCGTGGGGAATGGGCTTCAGGATAGTGACGCGGAAACTAGAAGCTTTCCCGGAAAGAGAGAGCATAGACCTGAATAGGATGCAAAACATCGTAGATACCCTATTCCCGACTCACCCACCGAGGAGCGAGGAGAACCTCGACATCAGGATTGAGGACATTACGTCATTTGATGAGGAGGAGCTGATGGACGCTGTCCAATCACTGCAGAACAGAAAGGCCCTAGGACCCGACGGCGTACCGGCAGAAGTGTTAAAGGCGGTGGCAGGCGCCCGCCCGAAACTGCTTCTCGACATGTACAACTGCTGCCTGACGAGCGGAGTTTTTCCGAAACGCTGGAAGACGCAGCGTCTGGTGTTAATCAGCAAAGGCAAAGGAGACCCTAACTCCCCGTCAGCCTACAGGCCGCTGTGCACGTTGGAAACGGCCGGGAAATTGCTGGAGAGAATGAGCGAGCCGCGACTACATACAGCGATACGGGAAGCAGGTGACCTGTCCGATAGACGATTCGGTTTCAGGAAAGGACGATCCACGGTAGACGCAGTTCAAGAGTTCATGAGGACAGTTGAGGCAACGCGGGAGAGCAACCATTACTCCCGAGAGATCGTGGTATTGGCTACGCTCGACATGGAGAATGCCTTTAATTCAGCAAGATGGTGCGACATGATGCGGGCGCTAAAGGTACATTTCCAGGTACCAGCGTACCTCCTCGCGATGGTGGACGACTACTTGAAGAACCGATACTGCTCTGCGACACACGAGAAGGACAACAGAGAAAAGTCATCACCTCAGGCGCAGCCCAGGGATCGATCCTCGGGCCAGATCTTTGGAACATCTCGTACGATGGAATTCTACGGATGGAAATGCCAGACGACACGTACCTGATAGGATACGCCGACGACGTCGCCGCGGTCATCACAGCAAGAGACCCCGAAGCGGCACAAAGGCGTCTTAACCAGGTCATGAGGCGGACGCACCAATGGATGGGGGACCACGGCCTCAGCCTAGCCACGCAGAAGACGGAGAGAGTAGTTCTCACTTGGAAGAGGATCCCGAACATACTGCGCATGCGCGTCGGAAACGAACAAGTGGAAACGAAGGGCGCAGTGAGGTATCTCGGCATCACCCTGGACACCAAACTAACCTTCTGGGAACACATCAGGAAAGCGACAGACAAAGTATCCACCATGGTAGCAGCGCTGAGCCGTCTCATGGCGAACGTGAGAGGACCATTGACCAGCAAACGCCGGCTTCTAATGTCGGTGACGCACTCGATTCTCCTGTATGGAGCAGAGATTTGGGCGGACGCACTGGAAGCGGAAAGCCGAAGGAAGCGTATAGCCGTGGTACAAAGAAGAGGAGCCCTGAGAGTGGCCTGTGCATACCGAACGGTATCAGGACCGGCGGCCCTGATCATTGCTGGAGTGGTACCCATCAAGCTCCTCGCGAGAGAGAAGAAACGAGTCTACCTACGACGAGCTGAACACGATCGATAACAAATGAAGAAACAGGAGAGGAATCACACCATGGAGCTTTGGCAGGGCATGTAGGAAAGTGACGCAAGAGGAAGATGGACAGCCAGACTCATCAAACATCTGGCCCTATGGACAGATCGTAAACATGGGGAAGTGACTTACTACCTGACACAACTATTGAGCGGGCATGGCTATTTCAGCGCATACCTTCACAAGATCGGGAAAGTGGAAAATCCGCGATGTATCTACGGGGATTCTGAACGCGACGACGCTCATCACACCTTCGAGTGTAATCGATGAAAGGATTTGAGGGAAAGGATGGAGGAGTCACTAGGTCTTATCACCCCAGAGAACATAGTGGCATCGATGCTGATCAGCGCGGAGAAGTGGGATGCGGTGACAGATTTTGCCGAAACAGTTCAACGCCAGAAGAAACAAGAAGAAAACAACAGAGTAAAAGCCGGAGCAGACAACAACTAGTTGGACATCGTGAGCATAGTAAACAGTGGAGTGCGAGAAAATAGTGGCGAGTCCAGTGAACCACAGTGGAGTGACACAGTGAAAACAGTTAGGGCATTAGCGTGTCAGTTAATGGAATTGGGCAGAACATCACAGCTTGCGCCGAACCCGGCCATAAGCAAGCAGGAAAGAGTGAAAGGGCCTGGAAGGCAAAGGAACAGAACGACCCTGACGAAATGCGGAAGCGGTTCCGGGCCGTTACACAACATCTGGAAAAAGGGTCGGTGGTTTTTAGTGGGTACAAATCCCACACTTTGAGGAGTGCGGTCCCTCCCCTCTCCAGCAATGAACAGGGCCGCCGGTCCTGATACCGTTCGGTATCGACAGGCCACTCGCAGGGCTCCTCTTCTTTGTACCGCGACTATCCGTTTCCTTCGGCTTTCCGCTTTTAGTGCGTCCGCCCAGATCTCTGATCCGTACAGGAGAATCGAGTGCATCACCGACATTAGCAGCCGGCCTTTGCTGGTCATTGGTCCTTTCACGTTCGACATGAAGCGGCTCAGCGCTGCTACCATAGTCGCTGCTTTGTCTGTCGCTTTCCTGATGTGTTCCCAGTAGGTTAGTTTAGTGTCCAGGGTGATGCCGAGATACCGCACTGCGTCCTTCGTTTCCATTTATTCGTTTCCGACGTGCATGCGCAGTATGTTCGGGATCCCTTTCCGAGTGAGAACTACTATCTCCGTCTTCTGCGTGGCTAGGCTAAGACCGTGGTCCTCCATCCATTGGTGCGTCCGCCTCATGACCTTGTTAAGACGCCTTTGTGCCACATCGGGCTCTCTTTCTGTGATGACCGCGGCGACGTCGTCGGCGTATCCTATCAGGTACGTGTCGTCTGGCATTTCAATCCGTAGAATTCCATCATACGAGATGTTCCAGAGATGTTCTGGCCCGAGGATCGATCCCTGGGCTGCGCCTGAGGTGATGACCTTTCTCTGTAGGCCTTCTCGTGCGTCGTAGAGTAATACTCGGTCCTTCAAGTAGTCGTCCACCATCGCGAGCAGGTACGCTGGTACCTGGAAAATGTACATTTAGCGCCCGCATCATGTCGCACCATCTTGCTGAATTGAAGGCATTCTTCACGTCGAGCGTAGCCAATACCACGATCTTTCGGGAATAATGGTTGCTCTCTCGCGTTGCCTCAACTGTTCTCATGACTTCTTGAACTGCGTCTACCGTGGATCGTCCTTTCCTGAAACCGAATTGTCTATTGGACAGGTCTCCTGCTTCCCGTATTGTTGTATGTAGTCGCGGCTTGATCATCCTCCCCAGTAATTTCCCGGCCATGTCCAGCATGCACAGTGGCATGTAGACTGACGGGAATTAGGATGTCTTTTGCCTTTGCTGATTAACACCGGACGCTGCGTTTTCCAGCGTTTCGGAAAAACTCCGCTCTTCAGGCAGCAGTTGTACATTTCGATAAACAGTTTCGGGCGGGCGTCTGCCACCGCCTTCAGCACTTCTGCCGGTACGCCGTCGGGTCCTGGGGCCTTCCTGTTCTGCAGGGATTCGATCGCGTCCATCAGCTCCTCCTCATTAAATGACGTGATTTCCTCAATCCTGATGTCGAGGTCCTCCTCCCTCCTCAGTGGGTGAGTCGGCAATAGGGTATCTACGATGTTTTTTATCCTATTCAGGTCCATGCTCTCTCCTTTCAAGATCGCTTCTACTTTCCGCATCACTATCCTGTAGCCCAATCCCCACGGATCGTTATTCACGTCCTGTATAATGGAATTCCAGCGCTCTGTCTTGCTGCGGCCAATTTGGCGCTGTAGGATCTTCTTAGCACCTTTGTATTGAGCCGTGATGATCGCTGCCTCATCAGGATTCCTTTTTCGAACTCGGGTTGCTTTCCTTTGCAGTCGGAGGCATCGTTTTTGCTGACTGGCGATCTCCTCGGTCCACCAGTACGCTGCCTGCTTGCTCGCTGGTCGCTGCTTTCTCATCATCGATGCTCCGCACGCTTCCAGTACTAGCTGCATCGTTTCGTCCACCAATTCTTCTGCACTTCGGTTTCCAACGTGCGTCGAGATTCTCCGTCTGTTGAGTATCGCTATACCCAGTTTCCTCTCGTCCATTTTGGCTACGTTCCATCTTGGTGGTAGGTCCCTGTTGATCCTTGGTGCCTTTTCTTTATCAAATATATCGAACGTGATGTATTCATGGTCGCTGCTGGTGAAGTCCTCAATCACCGTCCATTTTCTCACACATGGTACTGCGCGTTCCGATGCAAACGAAATGTCCGGTATCGTTCCCCTGTAGCCTGGTGGTCGGAAAGTTGCAGTCGAACCGGTGTTGAGCACTGTGAGGCTTAGTCTTGAAACCATTTCCTTTATTCGCCTGCCTCTGCCGTCCGGATGCGGCATGCCCCATTCGATAGCCGCACATTAAAATCTCCAGCTACGATGATTTTTCCTTCCATGTCCCGTAGTTGGTCTTCCAGACTGTGGAGCTTCTCTTCAAATTGCCCGATGCTTTCATTGGGCGTAAAGTAGCAGCTCACGTAATAAAAGTCCCTCTGTTTAATCCAGACAAAGCCGTTTCCTCTTCCGCGATCTTCTACTCGGCCTTTTCTGGGGTTTGGGACCCAGATGGCTGTATTGCCCAGGTTGTCCGCGTACCAGTTCGCATTCACTTTATCACGATATTGTTCACTGATAATAATCACATCACATGTTTTTTCGCGCACCAGTTGTGTCAGGAGGTCGTCGGCCATCCTGCTCTTGTCGAGATTTCCTTGAAATACCCTTGTCATCTCGGGGTCCTGTTTTTAGCACTATCCAACGCGCTCCGAAAAGCGGCACATTTCCCTGTTCCCGGCATGTGGGACGATTGCGCTTTGTGCGCGCACAAAACACACCGCGCTTTCCTATCGCACTTAGCCTCTTTCTGACCGGTTTCACCACACTTAAAACACAGCTTACTTCTATCCCGGCCACTACAGTTTTTGGGTTGATTACCATACCCTAAGCACCTGAAGCACCGCATTACAGATATCCGTTTCCGAATTTTGCAGTTGACCCAGCCAACTTTGATCTTGCCCTTGTGGATGAGTTCCGTGGCCTTTATTTCATCTATCTCGATGAGAGCGATTTTCTGGCCCCTGTAAATCGTCTTTGGCACTCGGACTTTAACATTGTCTACTTGTCCCGGGTATTCGCATGCCAAGGCATCGAGCACATCTTCTTCTCCAGTTGCTCCGTCGAGGTTCCTAATCTCGAGGGTCAACTCATCTTCGGGATGAGTTCGGTGACTTTGCCCGTATTTCCCAGCGCATCTCTCAAAGCCTTGGTGAAGACGTCCTTCATTATCTCTGCGAATAATAATAATAACAATAATAATAATAATAATAATAATAATAATAATAATAATAATAATAATAATAATAATAATAATAATAATAATAATAATAATAATAATAATAATAATAATAATAATAATAATAATAATAATAATAATAATAATAATAATAATAATAATAATAATAATAATAATAATAATAATAATAATAATAATAATAATAATAATAATAATAATAATAATAATAATAATAATAATAATAATAATAATAATAATAATAATAATAATAATAATAATAATAATAATAATAATAATAATAATAATAATAATAATAATAATAATAATAATAATAATAATAATAATAATAATAATAATAATAATAATAATAATAATAATAATAATAATAATAATAATAATAATAATAATAATAATAATAATAATAATAATAATAATAATAATAATAATAATAATAATAATAATAATAATAATAATAATAATAATAATAATAATAATAATAATAATAATAATAATAATAATAATAATAATAATAATAATGAAGTGCTTTGGCTACGGACACGTCAAGGTCAACTGCACGAACACGGACCGGACGAAAAGCTGCAGGAAATGCGGCGAAACGGGACACTACGCAACGGACTGTAAAAACAAACCGGCCTGTCCTTTGTGCGCCGAGGCAAAGCACAAGGACGCGGCGCACCTCGCGGGTTCCGGGAGGTGCGCGGTGTTCCGAGCTGCGCTGGAGGAGTGCAGGAAGCAGGCCGGAAGACGGATAGAATAGTTCAGGGAAACCTAAACAGGAGTAGGACAGCAGACATGCTACTACCACAGATAGCTGACGAACATGACGCCGACATTCTGATCCTGTGCGAACCGTACAGGAGAAGAACGACACAAACGTACATTACGAACGAGACAGAGACCACAGCTATCTGGGTAAGGGGCGCTGCCCAATCTCGAATAATTAACTGCGGTGTCGGGGACGATTACGTCTGGGTAAGGGTCCGCGCTGTCACTTACGTCAGCGTCTACCTGACACCCAACTGCACCGCAGCGGATTTCGAGAGGAAAGTGGCGCTCCTTGAAGACGGAATCAGGGATCTGCCTGGAGACGTTATTATCGGGGGCGACTTCAACGCGCGGGCGATCGAGTGGGGAATGACAGCAACGAACAAACGTGGACGGTTGCTGCTGGAGATGGCTGCAAGGCTGGACCTGGTAGTAGCCAATACAGGAAACATACCGACGTACAGACGACCAGGGTTTGGAGACTCCATCCCTGACGTCACAATGACATCGGACGGAATATCGCCACGGATAGGGCAGTGGCGGGTGTTCGATGGCTATACAGCCAGCGACCACCAGTACATTGTCTTCGAAGTGGCAGGACAAACGGCGACGAGACGAACGAGGACCCAGCACCCCCCGCGGTGGAACCTCAACAAACTCGACGTACAAAATTTTTCGGAGGAGCTGGCGCTAGCACCAGCACCGATAACAAAAGTCCCCCCGGAGCTGACTGGCCGGCAAAGGGCGGAAAGACTGGTAAACGAGACGGCCAAACTGACGGACCGGCTATGCAACAGCACAATGCCGAAACGACGATATCGACAGAACAGGCAGCCACAATACTGGTGGACGGACGAAATAGCCGAGCTGCGACGGGTCTGCTTGGCAAGCCGACGACTAGTGACGAGGGCTGGGGGAAGACCCGAAAGGGAAAACCTCCAAGCCGAATATAAGACAGCACGAAAAGCACTGACGAGCGCGATACGAGACAGCAAGGCGCGTTGCTGGAAGAGGCTCTGCGAGGAGGTGGATCAGGATCCCTGGGGTACTGGTTACAAAATCGTGACTGGTAAACTAGGGGCCCGGGTACCACCAGAACTCAAAGACGCCGAATCCGCACGACGGATCGTCGACGGCTTATTTCCTACGCACCCGATACGGACGGACGTTATAGATGACACGGACACACCGGCAGCCCCTATCTTCACGGTGGAAGAGCTCACTAGGGCATCCAACGCAATGAAGACTGGTTAGGCACCGGGACCGGACGGAGTACCGGCGGAGATTATCCGGCTGATGGTCAACCTGACGCCGGAGATATTTCTCGACCTGTACAACACGTGCTTGACGACGGGGACGTTCTGCGGCCGGTGGAAGGCGGCGAGGCTAGTTCTTATCCCCAAAGGTAAGGGCGACCCCAATACGCCGTCAGCCTACCGGCCGTTCAGTTTACTTGGCACGACGGGTAAACTCTACGAACAATTACTGAGACCAAGACTGACGGACGTGATACAGACCAGCGGAGGCCTTTCAGACCTGCAGTTCGGCTTCAGGAAGGGTCGATCGACGATTGGAGCGATCCAAAAAGTGGTCGACTCCTTCCTGGACTTAAACAGACATTGCCACACAGCACGACCAATCGTCCTGCTGGCGACCTTGGACGTCAGGAACGCCTTCAACTCGGCTAGGTGGGTCGATATCCTGGAGGCGCTTGAAAGCAACTTCGGGGTTCCGGCTTACTTGGCTCGGGTGGTGAGGGACTACCTGAAAAACAGACAGATTACGTACGAGACAACTGAAGGACGGGTGACGAGGCAAATCACCGCCGGGGTCGCACAGGGTTCCATACTGGGACCAAATTCTTGGAACGGACTGTACGACAGCTTGCTCAGGCTGGAAATGCCGCTCGGCGTACTCCTCGTCGCTTACGCTGACGACGTGGCGACGGTGATCACCGAGCGGTCTCCGGATCTGGCACAGCTAAAACTGAACCAGACGATGCGACGAGTGGGACGTTGGATGACGGATCACAGACTACAACTCGCGACAGAAGAGACAGAACTGACGGTCCTTAGTAGAAGACGTATACAGACGAGACTTCCCATGTGGGTCGGGACGGACGAAATCACGGCCGGGGGGAAGTCAAGTATCTCGGGGTAACTCTAGATACAAAGATGACCTTCTGGCCTCACATACAAAAAACAGCTCAGAAGGCGGCCGAGAGGATAGCATCCTTAAGCTGCCTGATGGCAAACTCGACTGGACCGAGACCGGGGAAAAGACGACTTTTAATGGCGACGGCCCACTCGATCCTCCTTTACGGCGCAGAGATCTGGGCAGATGCCCTGAAGACAAAGAAATACTGCCACGCGATGACGACGGTACAAAGACAGGGTGCGCTGAGGATCGCCTGCTCCTACCGAACTGTCTCTGCACAAGCAGTTTTGGTGGTGGCCGGCGTAATCCCCGTGGACCTTCTAGCTTTCGAGCGAAAAAGGATCCACGGGAAAAGCGCGGACATAAGACGGGAGGATGCGGCAATTGCGGAGCGCAACAAGACGATACAGACTTGGCAAGACCGATGGACAGAAGAACGTACAGGCAACTGGACGAGACGACTTGTAAAGGACCTGAGACCGTAGATCGGAAGGAAGTTTGGGGACGTGAACTTTTACGTTACCCAGCTCCTGACCGGACACGGCTACTTCCGAAGGTACCTTTACAACATGAACAGAGTATGGACGCCAGACTTTAAGTACTGCGGACACGAACGAGACGACGCGGAGCACACATTTTTTGTGTGTGACCGCTGGACAGGACCCCGACTGGAACTTCAGACGATTGTTGGTAGCATCACCCCGGACAACATTGTCCAGGTGATGCTCCACTCAACAGAATGGTGGCAATTAATTGCCACCTATACAGAGACGATACTGCGACAAAAAAACGTAGACGGCTGCCTCGCCTAACCGAGCAGTCGGAAAAACAGACAGAACCCTCAGCCAGAAGTAATATGAAAATAGTTCCTGGTCTGGGGGAGGGCAACAAGGAGAGGGCGGTTTAGTGGGTAGGCCTACTTTTTTGGGAGTCCCACATACCCCCCCAGTTCAAAAGGCTGGGGGATATCCGTAAAAAGGATTCCGCAACTCCTTGTATTATAATAATAATAATAATAATAATAATAATAATAATTTTTTTTTTTTTTTTTTTTTTTTTTTTTTTTTACAAGAGGGGGGAAACACTTTATGCGCCGTAGAAGGCACAAGACTTTCCGTGTGTCGGAGTCTCCGTTATGGCATACCGACTAAAACCCTAAACCTCTTGTTTACTCCTGGAACCTAGCCTGGGACCGTTTAACACATTACTTCGGGCTAGGACCGTATTATTGACGCCACAGGGGCTCTCTATTTACTCATTGTCTGATGTGACTACACTTGGTAATGATCAAGGTCTACCTTCTTCGATCGCAGGATTGTTTCCGCGTATTGTGACACCTGTTCCCAATGTTCCACTCCTCGGAGCATTACATTCACTATATTGTCCGGAGTTATTCCACCAACCGCAGTTTCCAAGTTCCTGCGTTTTTCTTCCCAGTTCCTACAAGAAAAGAACGTATGGCAAGCGTTATCCGGGACACCTTCGCAATACAGACATTCACCAGATGCCATCTTCCCAATTTTGTTTAAGTACGAACAGAAATATCCGTGCCCACTTAAGAACTGCGTCACGTAATATCCAACTTCACCATGTTCCCTCTCCAACCAAGGTTTAATATCGTGTATCAGCCGTGCTGTCCACCTGCCTCTCGTTTCTGCAGTCCAAGCTGCTTGCCATGCTTCCAGGGTTCTTTCTCTCTCCTCGGCATCAATTTGATGCTGGACGACTGTTCCTCTTCGTAGCCAGCGTGCTCTACGCTCATAGGCTAAGAGATCGACAGGGATGGCTCCTGCTATGAGCAAGACCGCTGGTTCAGAGACTGTTCTGTAGGCCGATGTAACCCTCAATGCGCTGCGTCTTTGAATTTGCAGCAGTTTCCGTCGGTTTCTCTCTATCTTTAGTGCTGTTGCCCAAACTTCTGCACCATACAGTAGTACAGATTGTACTACTGTCATTAGTGTCCGCCTTTTGCTGGACCTCGGCCCAACAGTGTTGGCCATCAGTTTGCTAAGGGCAGTAACACGTACCGCTGCTTTATCAGCTGTCTTCCTTAGATGCTCCGAGAAGCTCATGTGGATATCAATCGTGATTCCAAGGTACTTCACTGACGCTTTTGATACGATCGATTCATTCCCAACCTGCCAAGGGAGGATGGTTGGGATTCTCTTCTTGGTCAGAATGACAATTTCCGTTTTATGCGCTGCTAGAGACAGCCCATGTTGTGCCATCCATTTGTTGACAGCGCGCATAATCCTGTTCAGCTTGAGTTGGGCCTGCTCTACGGTACGTGCTGCTATAAGAACTGCGACGTCATCGGCATATCCCACTAAGCGGGTCTCTTCTGGTATCTCCAAGCGTAGCAGGCTGTCATATGCAACATTCCAAAGGTCTGGTCCAAGGACAGAACCCTGTGCAGCTCCAGCTGTTATTTCTTTCCCTTGCCATCCTTCCTGGGTCTCGTAGCGCAGGATACGATTCTTCAGGTAGCTACGGATCACGCGGAGTAAGTACTTAGGGATTTGGAAAGTATCCTTCAAGGCATCTAGCATATCGATCCACCTAGCGGAATTAAAAGCGTTTCTCACGTCAAGCGTTATAAGGAGGACTACCCGACGTGAGAAATGATTGTGGCTTTCCGCCGATGTCACTGCCTCTGCAACTTCGAGGACCGCATCGATGGTTGATCGTCCTGTTCTAAAGCCATATTGCTTCGGTGATAAGTCCCCAGCTGCTTTAATAGCGGTCGTAAGCCTCCTGCGTATGAGCTTCTCGTAGATCTTACCTGCAACATCTAGTATACATAGTGGTCGGTAAAAGGATGGGTCCTCAGGATCCCCTTTGCCTTTCGGAATGAGCACGAGTTTTGCTATCTTCCAGCGGGCTGGAAAACACCCCGCCTCCAGGCACTTGTTGTACATTTCCGTCAAGAGGTTTGGCTTTTCGCGGAAAGTGACTTTAAGGATTTCTCCAGGTATACCATCCGGGCCCGGGGCCTTCTTGTTCTTCATGCCAGTGACTGCTGCCTCAATCTCCTGGGGAGTGAAGGGTGGGATGTTACCGATCTCACCCAACTCACTTTCAGTCCTTACAGGATGGGATGGAAAGAGCTTGGAGACGATATTCTCTACCGTAGCCGTTTTCATCGCACTTGCTGGTTTCAGTGCTCCTAGTTTCTGGGCTACAATTTTGTATCCCAGCCCCCACGGGTCACTGTCGATGTCGTTGATTATTTTTCTCCAGCAGTGGGCTTTGCTAAGGCTTATGGCCCGCCTAAGTTGTTTTTTGGCTACCTTATGCTCTGCGGATCGCAAATTTGCCTCCGGACGGTTTCCAGCGCGCTGTGCAATACGTCGGCGTTTCAGGCATTCTCTACGCAAGTCGGCAATTTCCGATGTCCACCAATATATAGGCTGCTTTCCTCTGCGGTTCCCCCTCCTTGGCATAGCCGCATCGCAGGCTCTCTTAATGAGAGACATTGAAGCAGATACTTTCAGTTCCGCTGCTTTGCTAGTTTTATCCTCTGTTGTTGTTGTCATGTCCGCAACGATCGTCTCCCTGAACTTGCTTTCGTCCATCTTTTCGAGGTTCCAACCCATGGGTTTATCTCGGTGACCAGGGCGTTGTTGTTGGGGTCTATCCCCGATTTGGAGTGAGATATACTGGTGGTCACTCCCAGTATAATCCTCAAGCACTTTCCATTCGCGGACTAATGGGAATAGATCCTCCGACGCAAAGCCAATATCAGGGATTGTCTCCGCATATCCAGGGCGTCGAAACGTAGAAATCGATCCTTCATTAAGAACGAGGAGCTCTGTCCTGGCAGCCATCTCCATGACGTCTCTACCCCTCGGGTCTTGAGTGGGCATGCCCCATTCAGTTGCTCTGGCGTTGAAATCCCCTGCCACGACTACGGGACCCCTCGTGTTGCGAATTTGATCCTCCAGTTCTCCAAGCTTTGTGCGAAACTCCTGGATAGGCTCATTTGGAGTAAAGTAGCAGCTGAAGTATGTGATTTTTCCGAACCGAACCCAGACAAAACCACGTCCTGCGCCCCTCAGTGTCACGTAGGCCCTGCTAGTATCTCTGGTCCAAATGGCTGCCGTGCCCAGAAGATCCGGGAACCATACGGAAGGTCGCTTTGATCGGTACGGCTCGCTAATGAGTAAGAGGTCTGCCTCTTTCTCTGCAGCAAGTTGCAGAAGCAAGTCATCTGCCGTTTTACTCCGATTTAAGTTCGCCTGTATTAAACGGATCATCGCCATTTCTGCTTAGCTTCCTGGAGGGCCTTTCTGAAGATCTCACACCGCCCGGATCCCAGCTTATGGGCTGATTGTGTTCGGTCCAATCCCTCATTTTCTGCACACAGAACACAGTGTTCTTTCCCGGTGCAGTCTTTAGCTTTATGCCCCTCCGCTCCACATCTGCGGCAAAGGCCACTGCGATCTGGGTTCTTGCAGCCTCTTGCAGCGTGGCCGAAACCCAGGCATCTAAAACAGCGGGGCACTATGGCGCGCCTGTTGATCCGGCAGTTCACCCAGCCAATCTTTATTTTGCCTGCGTTCAAGAGATTGGTGGCTGACGTTTCGCTCATGTCAACAATGGCAACTCGCTGACCTCTGTCGCTTGTAGGGGTGATGTATATCTTGAAGTCCCCAAGCTGCGGCTCAATACGCCGAAGGGCTTCTTCCACTTCTTCTTTATCCACTAGACAGTCCAAATCCTTACTTTCCAGACAGGCTCTGGGCTTAAGACTGGACACCTCAGCTTTTTCTCCAAGGGCTTGTTGGACTGCCTCGCAGAATACGTCCTTGCCTTCAGACCCTGCTCCAAACTCGAGCAAAATTCCTCCTCCTTCCGTTTTGCGGATGGATTTGACCAGTGTATTCGTGTTCTCTGGTTTTACACTCTGTTTTACAATGCCAAGTACCTCAGCGTACGAGCGGCCTCCTGCAGGCTTGATAAGTATTGCCTCAGGTCTGGGCCTGGCCTTTTTTCTTTTGCTCGGTCCAGCATTCCCCATCCTTTGTTCTTGATCCGCCGCACCGTCCTCAGCCGTCTTTTTCCGAACTATGGATTTTAGTGTTCTTACGACCTTTACATCCTCCTTTTGCTCGGGTTTTTTCTTTCTTTGTTTCCGCTGAACGACCTCTGACCATGGAGCAGTGGAAGCGTTGGGATCCATGGTTCTCGTTTTCTTTTCGAGCACTATGGTCTGCGGACTAGAAGAGGCGGCCCTCTTAGCGCTCGGCCGGTTCTCCGTCTGCTTTGCCTCTTTCCTCAAATGCTTAAGAGCATCCAGAGTATCCTCCAAGACTGACAGGCCATTTTTAATGTCCATGGAGACGTTCCGTTGCCTGTTCGTCACAGTTTTCATGTTCCGTACGATCTCCTCGCACTTCACGAGGAGAATGTACTCTTTATCAGACTGAATACCGGGACTGGTTGAACTTTCTCCGTCGTCATTGTCCGCGCTGTCTATGCTTCTCGTATTCAGCCGGTCGACTTCGATGCTTTTGTTTTTTTTCTTTTTGTTTTTAACCGCGTGCAATTGGTCCCCCCCAAAATCCGTGGGACCGGCGCCGACCACCGGGGCTTGCACCCGATCGGAATCGGCGGTGAGATTGGCCAGAAGGGCATCGCTCACTTGGGGTAATGCTGTTTTATGACACGCCATAACCATAACTTTTGTTGTTCGGGTCCGTTAGTTTCCCCTCCTGCTGGCTTGCAGGCTAGGTACTCGGCCCTCCCACCACGACGAGGTGGGCCCATGGGAGGGAATAATAATAATAATAATAATAATAATAATAATAATAATAATAATAATAATAATAATAATAATAATAATAATAATAATAATAATAATAATAATAATAATAATAATAATAATAATAATAATAATAATAATAATAATAATAATAATAATAATAATAATAATAATAATAATAATAATAATAATAATAATAATAATAATAATAATAATAATAATAATAATAATAATAATAACCTCAGCTTGCGATAAATCTATGCCGCAAAGCAAACCACGGCATGGCAAACCACCCGTATACTGGTGGACGGCCGAAATTGCTGAACTACGACGAGCATGCCTGGCACTTCGACGAAGGGCGCAACGTGCAAAAAACCAGCAGGAAGCAAATCAAATATCTGCAGAGCACAAACACGCAAGGAAACAGCTTCGACGGACTATCAACCGGAGCAAGATCAACTGCTGGCCGAAACTGGTGGAAGACGTAGACAGAGACCCATGGGGACTGGGCTACAAAATAGTTAAACAAAAGCTTGGAGCTCTGAAGCCAACATGCGCAATGGACTCCAATACAACGGAGAACATCGTGAGAACTCTCTTCCCTATCCACCCACATAGAGTCGAGACAGCTGTCGAACAAGAAGTACAGGTCCCGCTTTTCACCGAAGAAGAGCTGGAGAAATCTATCCTCTCAATGAAAAACAAAAAGGCTCCCGGCCCAGATGGAATACCGAGCGAGGTGTTGAAACTTGTCTTTCAGTCAAATCCAGAGCTGCGGCTGAAAATGTACAATCTGTGCCTGTCAAAAGGCGTTTTTAGCTCCCGCTGCAAGCTTGGACGGTTAATATTAATCAGAAAGAATAAAGGAGACCCAGAGCTACCCTCTACATTCAGACCACTGTGCATGCTGGACACAGCGGGTAAGGTTTTTGAGAAGCTTATCAGAGCAAGGCTTATTGTTGCTATAAAAGACGCTGGCGATCTCTCACCTAGGCAATATGGATTTAGAGCCGGACTATCAACAATCGATGCAATACAGGAAGTCACGGAGGCGGTCAGGAAAGCAGAGAACCACAACCACTTCTCACGTCGCATTGTTTTGTTGGTGACGCTTGATGTTAAAAACGCTTTTAACTCAGTAAGATGGGACGACATGCTCGAAACTCTAGAACATGGGTTCCACATACCAACATATCTACTGAGGACCCTAAATGACTATTTGAGTAATCGTACCTTAATATACGATACCCAGGAGGGACAGCGGAAAATGGAGGTAACAGGCGGAGCAGCCCAGGGTTCGATTCTAGGGCCTGACCTTTGGAACATCTTTTACGACGGCCTACTCCGCACCGAAACGCCAGAAGAAACACAGTTGGTTGGATACGCAGATGATACCGCGGTACTGATTACGGCCCGCGACACCAAGCAGGCGCAACTTAGACTAAACCAAGTCATGCGGAAAATAGATAGCTGGATGTCGGAGCACGGAATAGTCTTAGCCCTACATAAAACGGAGATCGCTATCCTGACTAAAAAGAAAATCCAACCAGCACTACCAATGTGGGTCGGCGAGGAGGTCATCGAAACGAAACCGACAGTAAAGTATCTGGGCATCACTATTGACTCGAAACTAAGCTTTTTCGAGCAGATCCGGCAAACCGCGGATAAGGCGGCGAAAGGTGTAACAGCTATTAGCAGGCTTATGGCAAATGTGGGCGGCCCGAGAGCTAGCAAGCGACGCCTCCTGATGTCCTCTACCCAATCAGTCCTACTGTACGGAGCAGAGCTATGGGCAGACTCGCTAAAAAAGGAAGTTTACCGGAAGCGGCTGGCCCAGGTGCAGAGACGAGGAGCTATCAGAATAGCATCAGCATACCGCACGGTATCGGAAGCAGCCATAATGGTAATAGCTGGATGCTTCCCGATCCATCTTCTGGCGTACGAAAGGAAACGGATCCATCAAAGAGGAGCTGAAGTCGATAGGACAATAGCGAGCCAAGAGGAAAGGCTTCGAACAATGGAACTTTGGCAAACACTCTGGGAGCGCGAAACCAAAGGAAGATGGACAGCTAGGCTAATCGAAAACGTAAGCATGTGGATCGAGAGGAAACATGGTGAAGTTGGTTACTACCTGACCCAATTTCTCAGTGGACATGGATATTACAGGAAGTACCTAAAAAATATGGGGAAGGCAACTACAGAGCAATGTCTGTACTGTCCCGGTGCAACCGACGATGCCGAACACACATTCTTCAAATGTCATAAATGGGACGACCGCAGGAGATTACTGGAAGAAGAAATGGGACCGTGGTCACCACAGACCGCTATTGAAATAATGCTCCAAGGGGATGCGAGCTGGCGTAAAATCAACAGATATGTGGAAGGCATCCTGAAAACAAGAAAGGCCGATCTGGACAAGAGTATATTAGCAGAAGACAGTGCTCGGTAAGAGCAAACAATCGATAAGGGCTAGCTTGAAGTAATGTGGTGAACAGTTCCAGGTGAGTCCGGGAGAAGGGGGTGGTGTTTTTTAGTCGGTATGTCGGAAAAGAGAGCCCGACACACTGTGCGTAAATGCATTTTTCACCTCCCCCACAGAAAATTATTATTATTATTATTATTATTATTATTATTATTATTATTATTATTATTATTATTATTATTATTATTATTATTATTATTATTATTATTATTATTATTATTATTATTATTATTATTATTATTATTATTATTATTATTATTATTATATGACCCGGCAAACGTTGTTTTGCCATATAAATAATTTCCTAGTAATTTCTAGTGTAGACAAAAAATAGCTTACTTATTGTAAGTATGTATGTATGTTAGAATGTGTATATTGTATGTATGTAAGAATGTGGTATATGCGTGAAATAAGCATGGAGCGCTGTGAACGATGAGGGAATATAAAAATAACAAAAGGCAAACATTATTTTTAAGTTATTATAATTTATTCCTTAAAATTATATATCATTAATTAAACAATTGCGACAGTAACACTATTAAACGATATCAATCTCTTAATGCTATAGCGTGAACAATATTTTTTGTTAGTCCATCTTTAACTAACACAAACAAACTGGATGGTTTACCCACTCGAGAGCATGCCACGTATAATTGTCCGTGTGAAAAACATGGTGTTCTCAAATCTAATCCACAAACAGACATCGTTTGACCTTGGGATTTGTTGATAGTCATTGCAGATGCCAATCTAATCGGAAACTGAATACGTTTGAATTGAATTGGCACATCTGTAGGTATAATAGGAATCCGTGGTATGAGTATATTTTCACCTCTGAACTTGCCATTTAAAATCCTGGCTTCGATCACGTTTTTCATTAATTTTTGAATGACTAATCGCGTACCGTTGCACAGCCGGGGCGGGTTCAAATTACGAAGCAAGATAATTGGAGATCCAACCTTTAATTGTAAATTATGCGGTGGCATGCCTGGCAAATCCAGTGAGTTCAAAAACTCTGTGGGAAAATTTACTGCTTCGCTGTCGTCGCAAACTGTATCAATAGATTTATATGATACCAAGTTCCCTGGCAACAACATTTGTATCTTTAGATTTAAATTGTCAACGTCTACATTTTTTGCCGCTAAAATCGCTCTTTCTGCAAGCCACTCATGATTTATGTACTGTGTGTGTACATCGGGAAATATTTGTTCAATGAGAGTATCTTGCGAATCAGCGATTGTGCAGAAATCGGTCGGTAATTTTACGTATCCAGTTTCATCTATAGCAACTTTTCCATCACCGATATCTAAGAGTTGTTTTGAAAATGTTTCAGCGGATGGATCTTGAAGCATTTGAACGCGCATATTTATTTTTAGCTGTAATTTTTCAACATTACGCCACAATGGAGATGATTTTAAGCAAGCGTTGATCTCATCAGCGTATGTTGAACGTGGAATGACTGGAAGTGTTTGTCTGAAATCACCTGAAAGGACCAACAGAGTTCCGCCAAATAGTTTGTCACTGTTTTTAATATCTTTCAATGTCCTGTTCAACGCCTCAAGTGAATGTTTGTGTGCCATAGTACATTTATCCCAAATAATAATTTTACACCGTTTCAGCACAGTGGCCATGGACGATTGTTTCTTAATGTTGCATACTGCGTCAGGGTTATTCTGAATATTTAGTGGCAGCTTAAATACTGAATGAGCTGTTCTACCTCCATCCAATAAAGTTGCTGCAATGCCCGATGATGCAACGGCCAATGCGATGCCATTATTTGATCGTATTTCAGCAAGAATTAGCGAAATAACGAATGTTTTGCCAGTTCCACCTGGTGTATCCAAAAAGAAGAACCCACCTTGTCCAGCTGAAACTGCGAGCATAATGCGATCATAAATGGTTCTTTGTTCCTCATTCATTAGTGGGACATTGCGGGCAACAATCGCTGCCATTTCTACAGTACTGTACTGCAGTTCACGATTCATTTCAGTATTCATTAAATCAGATGCAGTTCGATTTGGCGAATTCATACCGAAATTACTAAGTGGTAAGTTGGCAATGACAATGCAAAGATCCTCAATAGCAATCAATGCTTCATTGTACATTTCGTCGCTGAATGTTATGGTTAGATCGTGGCACCGTATACGATGTTGATGCAATATATCATCAGTCATTGAATCTTTGTGATTTTCCCATAATATCTGTGCTCGGGCTGGGAAACATGTAGTCAACACTATAGCGAATAGTAGACGAATTTGTATTGCTGTACAGTTCAATGCAGCTTCAGCAAGCATGCATTCCCACTGGTTGTCGTCTTCCAGCAAGCCGAGTGCAAGGCATGCATCTTTATACGTTGGATATTGTTGCCCATTCACTTTACGTATATCTTGAAATGATAATGGGCCAGTAACATTAACCAACAACAGTCGAAGATAAAAGCACTCCGTGTGTCTTGGATTGACTGTAAATAATCGCCCCAAGGCGTTTGATTTAAATAAATTGAGACATGCAGCAACTGGTGAGCCTTGCTCGCGGGGCATCCATGTTTTTGTTTGAGTCCATGTGAAATAGCGTGGTACTTGTGAATAGAGTAATGTTCGTGCGAAGGCACCAAAATCATCCGCACGATTACACAATTCAAAAAATGCAGTGAGTGTAGTTTTAGGTGGATTTATTGCACGATCATTCGCTGTCTCGTTCGTGAAAAATACACGCTGACCGTTTTCAAGATGGATGGCTAACTGAACAACTGCTGGATCCCGTTCATGAATTGGAAAACTAAAGATACGCCAAGCAGCTTCATTGGAGCTGATGTACCGACCAATTTGGTAGAGCGTTATTTCATCGTTTTTATTCACTGGAGGAGCATTCACATTAGTATTTTCCACTCTAAACACAGCCATATCACTGCCTTTATGGACATACTTGCAAATGTATTTGATGCTCTTCACAGAACTGCAGAACTCAACATTAATATGAGCATCATATGTCTTGCTCAGCAGAGGCGAATATGGCACCACCCAACGATTGTCAATATCAATGTCTATGTTGATGATATTTTTAATAAATGATTGTCCGCCATTTTCAGGATTTCTTCGACGATATATTGGGTATCCGTCGACATTTGTGACCGTATCATTGGTAAAATCTTTAGGGAAATTTTTAGTACATTTTCCATCAGCCATGCAAGGCGATGAACTATTAAGAGTACCACATGGACCATGAATCATGTTTGTTGTAACAATATCAAATAGCAGTTGGTCAGTGGATGGATCTGGAATTTCCGCAGAAATGATACTATCGATTTCTTCAGGACGGATTTTGTCGATGAACCAAACCAAAATGTGTGCATGAGGTAATCTTCGCTTTTGCCACTCAACCGAATACATCCAGCAACGTGTGGGACCAAATACATGTGATTCAGTAATGAAACTTATTAAAGACTTCAACTTTTGTCTGAACACACGTGCTGTAATGTCATGGCGATGTATTGCATTTTGGCCAGGCAGTAGGAAAGATGTAATCTCTGGCCATTTTGGATTACATGTGAACGTGATAAATAAACATGGTCGTCCATATTCGCGCACGAAAGTCAGAGCATCCTGTATATATTCTTGCATATGACGTGGACTGCCTACGTACGATGATGGTAAAATGACATGGTTACCAATTTCGGCGACGTCGGCGTTGTTGTTGATAGCGTCTCGCAAATGAATGTACTCTTCCGCGCGCAGCTTTTGTTGATTATATCGTAAGTATCGTAGTCGTTCGCTCTCAATCTTCGCGTACATGTCGACCATGAATTGTTGACAAAGCTCACGACATCGTAAAATGACGTTGTCCAGGCCACGTCTAATCATTAATCGGTACGCATAATAATCCTTTGAGCTAACGTTCTTGTTTATTCCAGCTCCTGTAATATTTGTTCATAAAAATTAATTTAAATTTATTACGTTCAATAATTTAATTGTTTTGTTAAATGATTAATGATCAAATTAATAATCAATGAAGTACCTGATACGGGATCTCGTTGTTTTATGTTTATGCAATATCCGTCTTGTCCCTTCCAGAATATTAGCGGATATTGGAGAGCGTCATATGAACGATGTGTGTCAGCAATGAACTGAAGATTATTATTTCTTCTACGAATCACAATTTCTCGTGCAGCTGTACAATCGCCAACCATGATTCCAGCAACATCATCAACAACGGGTGCATTGAATCTACGAATATGCTCTCCAGCTGGTGTTTTATCAGGATTAATGACGATAGCGTGATTGTCGCTTTGTAATTGGTGCATATGTGATTTGAATATTTTCAACAACTCGTTGTGCTCGTTCAAAAGAGCATCTAGCTCGCTGACGATGCGCCTGGCATAAAGTGAATCAAGGTTATTATAATCACAACGTGCATTCACGCGATTGGCAAGTGCGCTTCCGGAATCCTCGCCGCCCATAAAGTAGATTTGTAAGAATTTATGTGGTTCGTTTGGCATTGGCAGCAGTCAGCCCATTTTATGATAAACTTGGCCTCTGATTTTGAATGTAGAATTGAATTGTTGACCATTTGCATTAGTATTTCGAACTATTTCTGTTGCTCCGAACGATGTCATTTGAAAGCATGAATTGAATCTTCGAATTGACTTCAGGAACACGTTAGAATCTGGATCCGTGCCGATAAGTAAGCCGTTCAATGGTTCAGGTGGTGTTTCAATTTCAGGTAGTTGCACTTTTCCTGACGCGCAACACATCCCAGCTGGCTCATTTTTGAATTTCAAAGCATGACAATGCGGACATTCCTTGTCCATAGCACCAATTACCACTTTTGAATGAGCATAATATTCAATATCGGGCTCATACTGGAATGCTAGACGCAGGAATGAATCAGATATAAATGCTCGATGTACCTGTTGTCGTTGTTGGTCATTTGTTCTTCGTCTATTGACTGTGAAACGGCGTGATTGTCGTTGTTCTAATCTTCTGACTTCATTGCGTTCAGCTCGTGTATCTTCTGGCTCTTCTTGATGCAATTGCGCCATTCTGACACGTGCATCAGTACTTTGTTGCTGGATTTGTTCTTCTGTTCTTTCGGATCTGCTATTTCGCAAGTTTCGAGCTTTACTTGTACTGCGGCTCAAATCAGCCCCTTTGCGTTTTCTTGGCATTGCTCACTGTACAAAACATACATAAATAGAATTAATGAAATTATTTAATGATGAAAAATGTTAAAAGTATAATTAGGGCCAGGATTTTTGCCGCAGTTTTGAAATGATTAGTTTTAATTTATGAAATTATAACAAAAATATAAGTTTTATGGAAAAATTTTTCAAACAAAAGTAAAAAATTAAATTTTATGAAAACATTGTCTCTTATAATTTTTTCATACAACCAATATTTCCATTGACATTTCAAAATAAAGATTCATAATGATTGATTTTTTGGAAACTATGAAAATCTTAATTGTTCAATTGCATTTTTTTAATAAAATTAAATTAAAATTACATTTTTATAAGATCAACAACATTTTCGATATTAATAAAAAAAAGTATACTTACAACACAAAATCCGTTGTTATTGGAAGCTCGTGTCACGTGTTGAGTACTTTTGAGGTTATAAAATCACTTGATTAACAAATCGTGCAAAATACACTCAAAATTGATAATTTAATTATTATTGATAAAATAGAAATGATTAAAAGTTAATATGAGAGTTACACTGAGATAGCAAAATAATAATTGTCAACGTTACTACTACACTTGATGCATAAACAATAATGATGGCCGACAACTGTGTAGGGAGTGAGAAAGAAAGGAGACCGGCTTCGTTCTCATCCCTACTCCGTGCTGTTTACTGGGTCAGAAGTGATACCTGTAGACATCTGGCGGGGATAACTAATTAAATGACGATTGATCAGTTTTCGACCGGAGAGGAAAAATGATTAAATTACTAAAATGGCTATTAAAAAATTAGGGTTGATCGTAGAAGGGTGAAAATTAAGGATTGTATGTATTTTTGTATGTTGTATCATAAAAAAATAGAAATTAAAAATGTTGTCTAAAAAATAAAAAAATAAATTTAGGGGTGGACTACCCCTAACATTTAGGAGGATGAAAAATAGATGTTGGCCGATTCTCATAGATACCGGATAAGCACAAAAAATTTCATCAAAATCGGTCAAGCCGTTTCGGAGGAGTATGGCAACGAAAACTGTGACACGAGAATTTTATATATTAGATTATTATTATTATTATTATTATTATTATTATTATTATTATTATTTTTTTTTTTTACAAGGTGTTGCGGAATCCTTTTTACGGATATCCCCCAGCCTTTCGAACTGGGGGGGTATGTGGGACTCCCAAAAAAGTAGGCCTACCCACTAAACCGCCCTCTCCTTGTTGCCCTCCCCCAGACCAGGAACTATTTCGATATTACTTCTGGCTGGGGGTTCTGTCTGTGTTCGTCCGTTCGTCTTGTTGTCTGTAACCTGTCGCGTCACGTCAGTCCGTCTGCTCAGTTAGGTGAGGCAGCCGTCTACGTTTTTTCGTCGCAGTATCGTCTCTGTATAGGTGGCAACTAGTTGCCACCATTCTGTTGAGTGGAGCATCACCTGGACAATGTTGTCCGGGGTGATGCTACCAACAATCGTCTCGAGTTCTAGTCGCAGTTCTGTCCAGTGGTCACACACAAAAAATGTGTGCTCCGCGTCGTCTCGTTCGTGTCCGCAGTACTTACAGTCTGGCGTCCGTACTCTGTTCATGTTGTAAAGGTACCTTCGGAAGTAGCCGTGTCCGGTCAGGAGCTGGGTAACGTAAAAATTCAAGTCCCCAAACTCCCTTCCGATCCACGGTCTCAGGTCCTTTACAAGTCGTCTCGTCCAGTTGCCTGTGCGTTCTTCTGTCCATCGGTCTTGCCAAGTCTGTATTGTCCTGTTGCGCTCCGCAACTGCCGCATCCTCCCGTCTTATGTCCGCGCTTTTCCCGTAGATCCTCTTTCGCTCGAAAGCTAGGAGGTCCACGGGGATTACGCCGGCCACCACCAAAACTGCTTGTGCAGATACAGTTCGATAGGAGCAGGCGATCCTCAGCGCACCCCGTCTTTGTACCGTCGTCATCGCGTGGCAGTACTTCTTTGTCTTCAGGGCATCTGCCCAGATCTCCGCGCCGTAAAGGAGGATCGAGTGGGCCGTCGCCATTAAAAGTCGTCGTTTGCCCGGTCTCGGTCCAGTCGTGTTAGCCATCAGGCGGCTTAGGGATGCTATCCTCTCGGCCGCCCTCTGAGCTGTTTTCTGTATATGAGGCCAGAAGGTCATCTTCGTATCCAGAGTTACCCCTAGATACTTGACTTCCCCCCCGGCCACGATTTTGTCCGTCCCGACCAACATAGGAAGTCTCGTCTGTATACGTCTTCTACTAAGGAACGTCAGTTCGGTCTTTTCTGTCGCGAGTTGTAGTCCGTGATCCGTCATCCATCGTCCCACTCGTCGCATCGTCTGGTTCAGTTTTAGCTGTGCCAGATCCGGAGACCGCTCGGTGATCACCGCCGCCACGTCGTCAGCGTAAGCGACGAGTAGTACGCCGAGCGGTATTTCCAGCCTGAGCAAGCCGTCGTAAAGTCCGTTCCAAAAGTCCGGTCCCAGTATGGACCCCTGTGCAACCCCGGCGGTGATTTGCCTCGTCACTGGTCCTTCAGTCGTCTCGTACGTAATCTGTCTGTTTTTCAGGTAGTCCTCCACCACCCGAGCCAAGTAAGCCGGAACCCCGAAGTTGCTTTCAAGCGCCTCCAGGATATCGACCCACCTGGCCGAGTTGAAGGCGTTCCTGACGTCCAAGGTTGCCAGCAGAACGACAGGTCGTGCTGCGTGGCAATGTCTTTCTAAGTCCAGGAAGGAGTCAACCACTTTTTGGATCGCTCCAATCGTCGATCGACCCTTCCTGAAGCCGAACTGCAGGTCTGAAAGGCCTCCACTGGTTTGTATCACGTCCGTCAGTCTCGGTCTCAGTAATTGTTCGTAGAGTTTACCCGTCGTGTCGAGTAAACTCAACGGCCGGTAGGCTGACGGCGTATTGGGGTCGCCCTTACCTTTGGGGATAAGAACTAGCCTTGCCGCCTTCCACCGGTCGCTAAACGTGCCCGTCGTCAAACATGTGTTATACAGGTCGAGAAATATCTCCGGCCTCAGATTGACCATCAGCCGGATAATCTCCGCCGGTACTCCGTCTGGTCCCGGTGCCTTACCAGTCTTCATTGCGTTGGATGCCCTAGTGAGCTCCTCCGCCGTGAAGATGGGGGCTGCCGGTGTGTCCGTATCGTCTGTAACGTCCGTCCGTATCAGGTGTGTTGGAAACAAGCTGTCGACGATCCGTCGTGCGGATTCGGCTTCTTTGATTTCTGGTGGTACCCGGGCCCCTAGTTTACCGGTCACGATTTTGTAACCAGTGCCCCAGGGATCCTGATCCACCTCCTCGCAGAGCCTCCTCCAGCAACGCGTCTTGCTGTCTCGTATCGCGCTCGTCAGTTTCTTCCGTGCTGTCTTATATGCGGCTTGGAGGTTTTCCCTTTCGGGTCTTCCCCCAGCCCTCGTTACGAGTCGTCGGCTCGCCAAGCAGACCCTGCGCAGCTCGGCTATTTCGTCCGTCCACCAGTATTGTGGCTGTCTGTTCTGTCGATGTCGTCGTTTCGGCATTGTGCTATTGCACAGCCGGTCCGTCAGTTTGGCCGTCTCGTCCGCGAGTCTTTCCGCCCTTCGCCGGCCAATCAGTTCAGGGGGGACTTTCGTCATTGGTGCTGGTGCTGCCGCCAGCTCCTCCGAAAATTTTCGTAAGTCGAGTTTGTTGAGGTTCCACCTCGGGGGGTACTGGGTCCTCGTCCGTCTCGTCGCCGTTTGTCCTGCCACTTCGAAGACAATGTACTGGTGATCGCTGGCCGTATAGCCGTCGAACACCCGCCACTGTCCTATCCGTGGCGATATTCTGTCCGATGTCATTGTGACGTCAGGGATGGAGTTTCCAAACCCTGGTCGTCTGTACGTCGGTACGTTTCCCGTATTTGCTACAACCAGGTCTAGCCTTGCGGCCATCTCCAGCAGCAGCCGTCCACGTTTGTTCGTTGTTGTCATTCCCCACTCGATCGCCCGCGCGTTGAGGTCTCCCCCGATGATAACGTCTCCAGGCAGATTCCTGATTCCGTCAGATTATTATTATTATTATTATTATTATTATTATTATTATTATTATTATTATTATTATTATTATTATTATTATTATTATTATTATTATTATTATTATTATTATTATTATTATTATTATTATTATTATTATTATTATTATTATTATTATTATTATATACAAGGAGTTGCGGAATCCTTTTTACGGATATCCTCCAGTCTTTTGAACTGGGGGGGGTATGTGGGACTCCCAAAAAAGTAGGCCTACCCACTAAACCGCCCTCTCCTTGTTGCCCTCCCCCAGACCAGGAACTATTTTGGTATTACTTCTGGCTGGGGGTTCTGTCCGTGTTCGTTCGTTCGTCTTGCTGTCTGTAACCCGTCGCGTCACGTCAGTCTGTCTGCTCGGTTAGGTGAGGCAGCCGTCTACGTTTTTTCGTCGCAGTATCGTCTCTGTATAGGTGGCAAATAGTTGCCACCATTCTGTCGAGTGGAGCATCACCTGAACAATGTTGTCCGGGGTGATGCTGCCAACAATCGTCTCCAGTTCCAGTCGGAGTCCTGTCCAGCGGTCGCACACAAAAAATGTGTGTTCCGCGTCGTCTCGTTCGTGTCCACAGTACTTACAGTCTGGCGTCCGTACTCTGTCCATGTTATAAAGGTACCGTCTAAAGTAACCGTGTCCCGTCAGGAACTGGGTGATGTAAAAATTTACGTCCCCAAAATCCCTTTCGATCCACGGTCTCAGGTCCTTTATTAGTCGTCTTGTCCTGTCGCTCTTTCTGTCCATTGTTCGTGCCAAGTCTGTATCGTCTTGTCGCGTTCCGCGACCGCCGCATCTTCCCGTCTTATGTCCGCGCTTCTCCCGTAGATCCTCTTTCGCTCGAAAGCTAGGAGGTCCACGGGGATCACGCCCGCAACCACCAAGACTGCTTGTGCAGAGACAGTTCGGTAGGAGCAGGCGATCCTCAGCGCACCCTGTCTTTGTACCGTTGTCATGGCGTGGCAGTACTTCTTTGTCTTCAGGGCATCTGCCCAGATCTCCGCGCCGTACAGCAGGATCGAGTGGGCTGTTGTCATTAGGAGTCGTCGTTTTCCCGGTCTTGGCCCGTTTGTGTTGGCCATTAGGCGGCTTAAGGATGCTATCCTTTTAGCCGCCTTCTGGCATGTTTTTTGTATATGAGGCCAGAAGGTCATCTTCGTATCTAGGGTCACTCCCAAGTACTTGACTTCACCTCCGGCCTCGATTTCGTCCGTCCCGACCCACATGGGTAGTCTCGTCTGTATGCGTCTTCTGCTAAGGAAAGTCAGTTCTGTCTTTTCTGTCGCGAGTTGTAGTCCGTGGTCCGTCATCCAACGGCCCACTCGCCGCATCGTCTGGTTCAGTTTTTGCTGTGCCAGGTCTGGAGACCGCTCGGTGATCACCGCCGCCACGTCGTCAGCGTAGGCGACAAGGAAAACGCCAAGCGGCAATTCCAGCCTGAGTAAGCTGTCGTAGAGTCCGTTCCAAAAGTCTGGTCCCAGTATGGACCCCTGTGCAACCCCCGCGTTGATTTGTCTCGTCACCGGTCCTTCAGTCGTCTCGTACGTGATCCGTCTGTTTCTTAGGTAGTCGCCCACCACCCGAGCCAGGTAAGCCGGAACCCCGAAGTTGCCTTCAAGCGCCTCCAGGATGTCAACCCACCTGGCCGAGTTAAAGGCGTTCCTGATGTCCAAGGTCGCCAGCAGAACGATTGGTCGCGCTGCATGGCAATGTCTCTCCAAATCCAGGAAGGAATCGACCACTTTTTGAATCGCTCCTATCGTTGATCGTTCCCTCCTGAAGCCGAACTGCCGGTCTGAGAGGCCTCCGCTGGTCTGTATCACGTCCGTCAGTCTCGGTTTTAGTAGTTGTTCATAGAGTTTACCCGTTGTGTCGAGTAAACTCAGCGGCCAGTAGGCTGACGGCGTATTGGGGTCGCCCTTACCCTTAGGGATAAGAACTAGCCTTGCCGTCTTCCACCGGTCACTGAACGTTCCCGTCGTCAAGCTCGTGTTGTACAGGTCAAGAAATATCTCCGGCCTCAGGCGAACCATCAGCCGGAGAATCTCCGCCGGCACTCCGTCTGGTCCCGGCGCCTTGCCAGTCTTCATCGCGGCAGTCGCTTTGAAGAGCTCCTCCGCGGTAAATATGGGGGCCGCCGGGGCCTCCGTGTCGTCTGTCACGTTCGTCCGTATCGGGTGGGTCGGAAACAGTCCGTCAACAATTCGTTCTGCGGTTTCGGCATCTTTGAGTTCAAGTGGAACTCGGGCCCCTAGTTTGCCAGTCACAATTTTGTAACCGGTTCCCCAGGGGTCTTCGTTCACCTCCTCGCAGAGCTGCTTCCAGCATCGCGTTTTGCTGTCCCTTATGGCGTTCGTAAGTGTTTTTCGTGACGTCTTGTAAGTGGCTTGGAGGTTTTCCCTTTCGGGTCTTCCCCCAGCCCTCGTAACTCGTCGGCGGTTCGCCAAGCAGAGCCTGCGCAGCTCGGCTATTTCGTCCGTCCACCAGTATTGTGGTTGCCTGTTTGGTCTATGTCGTCGTTTCGGCATTGTGCTGTTGCACAGCCGGTCCGTCAGTTTGGCCGTCTCATCCGTGAGTCTTTCCGCCCTTCGCCGGCCAGTCAGTTCAGGGGGGACTTTCGTCATTGGTGCTGGTGCTGCCGCCAGCTCCTCCGAAAATTTTCGTAAGTCGAGTTTGTTGAGGTTCCACCTCGGGGGGTACTGGGTCCTCGTCTGTCTCGTCGCCGTTTGTCCTGCCACTTCGAAGACAATGTACTGGTGATCGCTGGCCGTATAGCCGTCGAAAACCCGCCACTGTCCTATCCGTGGCGATATTCTGTCCGATGTCATTGTGACGTCAGGGATAGAGTTTCCAAACCCTGGTCGTCTGTATGTCGGTACGTTTCCCGTATTTGCTACTACCAGGTCTAGCCTTGCGGCCATCTCCAGCAGCAGCCGTCCACGTTTGTTCGTTGTTGTCATTCCCCACTCGATCGCCCGCGCGTTGAGGTCTCCCCCGATGATAACGTCTCCAGGCAGATTCCTGATTCCGTCTTCAAGGAGCGCCACTTTCCTCTCGAAATCCGCCGCGGTGCAGTTGGGTGTCAGGTAAACGCTGACGTAAGTGACAGCACCGACCCTTGCCCAGACGTAATCGTCCCCGACACCGCAATTAATTATTCGAGATTGGGCAGCGCCCCTCACCCAGATAGCTGTGGTCTCTGTCTCGTTCGTAATGTACGTTTGTGTCGTTCTTCTCCTGTACGGTTCGCACAGGATCAGAATGTCGGCGTCATGTTCGTCAGCTATCTGTGGTAGTAGCATGTCTGCTGTCCTACTCCTGTTCAGGTTTCCCTGAACTATTCTGTCCGTCTTCCGGCCTGCCTCCTGCACTCCTCCAGCGCAGCCCGGAATACCGCACACCTTCCGGTTCCCGCAAGGTGCGCTACGTCCCCGTGTCCCGCCTCAGAGCACAGTGGGCAAGCCGGTCTGTTTTTACAGTCCGTCGCGTAATGTCCCGTCTCGCCGCATTTCCTGCAGTTCTTTGTCCGATCCGCGTTCGTGCAGCTCGTCCTTGTATGTCCGTAGCCCAGGCATTTGTAGCATTTGGTCACCGTCAATCGTTGTCGTAGTCGGCATCGCACCCATCCTATCCCGATCCGGCCCCGGTCCAGCAGCACCTCGGCTTCCCGCGTCTCGAGGTCGCAGACCGCCATGTACTGCTCGGCCCGGTTCGGGCCGAAGATGTGGACACCAAAGTCGCCGTCTCGTCCCGTTTCTCGTCTCAGCGCTCGTATCACGTCCTCCGCGGTGGTAACGCAGTCCAGGTCCAATTATTATTATTATTATTATTATTATTATTATTATTATTATTATTATTATTATTATTATTATTATTATTATTATTATTATTATTATTATTATTATTATTATTATTATTATTATTATTATTATTATTATTATTATTATTATTATTATTATTATTATTATTATTATTATTATTATTATTATTATTATTATTATTATTATTATTATAAATCATAATTGAAGATTTTAAAAATTGATATTAGTTACGGGAATCATTTTTAAGGATACTAGTAGTAATAGTAAAAATAATAGGAGTACACGGCAACTAAAATAAAGATAATAAGTAACATAAGAAGGCATAGCTATAAAAAGTAGGAGAAAAATACTCACAAGGAAAGGTACTTTGGTGTCCCCCTCCGATTTTAATGCAACTCACGTATGTTGTAGAGCATTGAAAACTAAAAGACACGTATTTTTTTTTATCGGCGGAAAACATTTTTAAGGGGTGAAATCGCCCTTCAAAAATAGCATGTCGAGGGGTGATTTTGCAGTTTCACCCAGAAGGCGTCAACCGATTTTAATAAAACAAAAACCAAAATACTCCTCATTGAAGACAATCAAAATTCCACGCTAAGTTGAAAAAAAAAATTCATTTGCAGGGGTGAACAACCCCCTGATTTTTCAAATTTCCACCCTACACAAAAAACTAATCAACCAAATTAAACAGAACATGTACCATTTGGAAGAGCAAGTTAAAATAAAAATGACGTATTTTTGCACATTCACAGGAAAATGAGTTTACGGGGGTAAACTACCCCTTATCCATTAGTATCTACGTATATTTGTGCGTACATTCTTGTTTCTCGTTAACATGTAAATAATTACATGTATTAATTCTTGTTGCTCTTTAACATGTAAATAATTTACATGTTAAAGAGCTGCTTGCGTTCACTCTTTGTGCTGATTTTATGCTTATCAATAATTTATCGTCATATGTCATCGACCTTTCGATTAGATAGTATTTCGATTCGGCGCAAATTTCGGAATAAGTCGATGATGCAACAGTCGTTCCATCTATAGAACTTTGTCAGTTATTCCAACGAAATGAATATGATCTTATTTTTTTGAGTAATCTAATCATACGCCAATATGATAAAAATACTTTCGACGCAGTAAGAGGTGTTTTCTACATAGGCGGCTATCTGGGACTGCGTATTATCTGCTGATATCGCATGTGGTTCAACAACAAGTCTTTCAAATATAAAAGCCGCGATACATACAGCGATCTTCATTTGCTCATTTGAACGGAGTGCCAGTGCGTCAGTTATAATTTCTGACAAAAAAAAATCAATAGACCATGAAAGTGAATCCAATCAACGTCATTAAACTTCTTTTGGCTACATTTCAAGCCATGAATATTCCCGAAACTCCGATTAACAATGCAGAAATCGAGGTAAAGCAGAATTTCGAAAAAGTTCTGGTCGACTGCATGGACGATTATAACGGAGTTGAAATTATCGAAGAACAATCGCTAGATTTTCAAGAGCCATTCAAGCAATATGATGTTAACCCTGTCGAGGACAATCTTTGGCAACATGATGAAGGTCCAGTGGATTCTGATACTTGTTCTAAAGACGAAGAAGACATAAGCTACGATTACAAACGCAAAGCAATCGAATACTGGAGATCCGGTAACAAGAAAAATTACAGTGTCGATACCGTGAGTCAGAAATTCAAAAAAGTCAAATCTGTACGACAATTAAAACGCTGGGCAAATGAAATGAACAAAGGTGGGACCTACAAGGAAAAATTAGCTCAAATCTTTGAATATACTTTGAAAAACATACTGAAACGTTTCGCGATTTCTAACACTACTTTTGTTTTCGGCTACGATGCGCGAGAGTTCGGTTGCGGTGTAAAATCGCGTCAAGTTTGAATTTTGTTCCGAGTGATATCTACCGTGATCGTGTGGAGAGGCAGCTTGCTCGAAACTAGTTCGTGCACTGGGCTGGAGGGAGCGAGAGGATCCGTGGATGTGTAGATTTGCAATCAATATTAGGTTGTTATTAGTAATTTTTATTGTTTTTGTTGGTCAGACCTCAGTTTAGGTTTTTGTTGCGTCGCATTTGTCCGTGACAGACATGCGGTTTTGTTTACCCTTTCATCATTGGTCTTTTTTTTACTGTTTGGGTAATTCTTTTCTTTATTTTTACCGGACGGAAGGCCCGTGATTGCTGGAGAAGCTTCTGCTCGATGGTTACTTCAGCTAAGGTAGGGAGGATGGTATGTGGAACGATCTAGTCGCTCTTATGAACTCACGCTCGCTTTACATTAGTTACTTAACGTCTACCTATAAGGAATCGCTTCCAGTTCCTTTTTTCATCGGTTTCGGCTCAAATATTCGCAAAGTGATTAGGTATCACTTGTACGGAGCTCAATACTCAATTTATCAATTTTCAAGGGAATCGCGTTCGTTAGTACGCGATTTTTCTAATCCTACGTATGTGGAATTTATGAAATTCCATGTTTAAATCAGGTTTTGATTTTATAATTCGCAAAGTGATTAGATATCATCTTTACGGAGCTCAACACTCAATTTGTATATTTCGGGTTCGTTAAATCTGGTATAGTTTTGACGTTAGATCTCGATTTCTATTAGGATATGAATGGCAGAATCCTGTTGGCCATTTGCGTTTTGCGTGTCTCTATTTTAGATGTTGAAGGGGTGGCCTAGTCGCTGGGCTTGGTCCTCATACGGGGCGTTCCTTCGTACTTTCATTAGATGTACCGGTTCGCCTATTTTAATCATTGGACGTTAGCTGGTGTTATGCTATTTCGAATGTTATTGTTTCGGACTGCCCGTTTGCGGACTTTGCCTCTTGAGGCTCCGCCCTGCCGATGGTCGCGCAAAGAGTTTATAGTAGGGACGCGAGTGTCGTGTGGTGTGTATGATTTTACCTACCTATCGTTTCTCGCTTTGTTATTGTTTGGGTCCCTAGCTATAGCTCTCTGTTTGCAAGAAACACCGGGTTCGCAGCTTGACCAGCTAGCTCTTCCTAGACCCCGGATACTGAAGCCTTTATTCGTAATTAATTAATTAAGCACATTCTCGCGTCATTAAGAGGCGTACGATTTGGTTCTAGATTAATCGTGACCAGCCGAGGTATCCGTAAGATGCAGGTGGTAGCTGGTGCTGGCCCTAACGTGGTCCCACCCACGCAGGTACACCCTACGAGTCTAATGCGCGGTGCACTCAGTCGGGATGCCACTCCCTTGACCTTGTGTTACTCGTGCTGCTTCACACTCCAAGAGACGGATAGCCACGACGCCGTGCGTGGGGACCCGTTAGTGGAGTGTGCCCTGACGCTGTGAGTAGGGGCGGCCAAGCGCAGTGCAGGGGAGCTCATAGAGTATCCTAATGAGTTCGTTTACTCAACTGACGGCCAAGCGCAATGCAGGGGAATCAGTTGATAAAACGAACACTCGTTCTAACATGGTATTTCCCAAACGGTTAGTATGTGTTTTCTTTCGGTTCGTTCGGTCAAACGACGGCCAAGCCGAATGCAGGGGAATTGGTTTGATCTAAAGAACACGTCTTTGTTACGTGTCGATTTTACGTGTGATTCTTATGTTCTCGGTGTGCTGTCGAGCAGCACTTCGTCTTGACTTATTAGATTTGACAAGAGCCCCGAGGCTTATCCTGTCGCGGTTTATATAGGTTGGCGGATGGACCCCGGGAGGGTGTTTTGAGGTAGGTCACGTGATGTTTGTCGCACTTCAATCACTAGGTGAGAGAGGTGCGGGGTGACGTGTAGGAGTACCGTTATTTCTCGAATTTCTATTATTAGCCGATCTTTGTCCCTCTAGGGTTTCAAGCGAGGTTTCTGCGAGGTTGAAATTCGTTGGACAATGTTATTCTCCTACTTGTTGTAGGTTCAAACTTTTTATCTATTTTTTCTCCGGTTTGATTATGGTTTTTCCCGATTCAGGCCCCTATGGGTCTTTCTCTGTTTTGTAGGCCGCTGTCCTGCTGTTTCGTTGATGACTAATTGCCCAGGATAATTAATTGTGGTTAATTATCTCTTCCTTGGTGTGTTTTTGACAGATTTCTTGTGGATTTATATGTTTTTTGTTATTTTCCGGTGTTCTCCTACGTGAGGATCGTTTTTCTCTATGTTTTTTTTTGGTTTTTGGTCGATATGAGTTTGTTTTATATGTTTTATTAATATTAATGTTTTATTCATGAGTGGGGGTACGTAGCGACGTTTCATGAGGAGTTACCTTATTGATCTTTCTCTATGTGTCGTGGTATCTCGATAGTTCCATGAATTCTTTCCTACGTTTGCCGGGCCGTGGCGTTCCCGATGTTCTCGCCTTTTGGATAGAGTGGCCTATTTGGGGGTTGTGCCGTATGTTTAAAGCTTGGTCTGGTGATTGTGTAGGGCGGGGGCTACTACGCTGGTCTAGTAGGCCGGTGTGTTCTTGTTGTTACGCCTACTGTTATGTTTACATCGTGATCTTTGGCTAGGCAGGCCTCTTATTTACGCCATTACTTTTAGGGTGTGTACTTGTAATGCTGCGTGTGTACCTACTAGTCCTTTCTATTCTCCTCGTCCGGTCGATACTTCTTTCGATCCGGTCTGGAGTGTTTTGTCTACCAAGAACTATTTTGTGTGCTTTGTCTTATTTTGGTATATTTTATGTCTTATTTCAGTTTGTGTAGGTTGGTTTAGATATGGTGAAGGTTGTAAGTCATAGTAGCGGATCGCCTTAATGCGTTCCGTTACGATACAAGCCGCAATAGATGCTGGTTTCTTTGTTCATGATATCGACCTTCAAAAGTGGGCTCTACAAGCTCAAAAAGAGATAGGTCACGAAGACATTCGTTTTAAAGTTTCTCATAATTGGCTTCGGAAGTTCAAGGAATCACATCGTATTGTGTCCAGGAAAATTAATAAATTCGTAACACGAAAGACTATAGAAGACGAACCAGTTTTAAGGATGAATGCAGAAAACTTCGTAAATGAAATTAAACCATATATTCAAACATATGGACCGGAAAACATATATAATTCAGATCAGAGCGGTTTTCAACTGGAAATCCACTCTGGCAGGACTCTGATAACTGAAGGAACTAAACAAGTGCAATGTGTAGTACAATCCGTATCATCTACAACTCACAGCTACACTATTCAGCCAACCATAAATGCAGATAGAAAATTATTGTCACCCCTTTTTATCGTTCTAAAAGAGGGAAAGGGTGAGTTCGGCCCAATCGTGGAAAAAAATTTATTCAGGCCAGAAAACGTATTTTTAACAGCAACGAAATCCGGAAAAATGACTTCAGGTATGGACAAAAAAGATTGCCAGAAAATATTGAACATATGATGAATTATACTATATCGATAACCAATATCATCCTATGTATAGAGCACTTCAAAATTTGGTTGGAAAAAGTATTCTTCCCCAACACCGGCCGTGACAGCGTATTGTTGATAGACTCGTGGAGTGGACACTGCCCAGAAGTTGTTCTAAATGCAACACCTCGGGGCAAAAAAATAATCACAAAGATAATACCTAAAGGCACCACAGGGAAAATCCAACCACTCGACGTTTTTGGTTTCCGAATATGGAAAAATTTTGTACGACATTTTTCCGACAGTGTATTATTACTTAATTCTGATATTAATTTGCACTTGAGAAACAACATAATCAAACTGCAATCTCTCGCACACAATCAACTTTCATCACCCAGATATATAAATCTTTTCAAATATGCATGGTTCAAAAGTAATTATATAACCGATAAGCCAAACGAATTCGACAATCCAGTGAGTTTTGGTTTCGGTCAATCGTCTCAAGCACACTGTGAAGTACCAGGTTGTAATAATGTGGCCATCATCAGATGCTCATGGTTCAAGAAGTCTTTATGCTTGCAACATTTTTTTGAAGAGTATCATTTCTGCACGACTTACGAACCATGATTGCTGCAAATTATGACGTGCACATTGCACGTTGATGAATTGTAAGAGGAATGATACATTATAATATATACTGTGGTGTATGTAGATGCGCAAGGCGGTAAGAATAAATGTGAGAGAATGGAGAGTGGGGAGAGCGTTAACATGGGACGTGAAAAGGACGACAGTCGAATAAATGCGCATGCCGAAACCGGGTATTTGTTATTTCTCGCCTATGTCCTCAGCTGATTGCCGCTGTTTCGAAATACAACCATACATATATGCCATACAACCACTCAACCCCAGCAACATTCCCCAGTATTCTGTATTTGAACGAGCTATTTTTTTCAGTAAATAACGCGAAACTCGTGAATGGACCATTCTACTTGTAAGTACCAGCCGGTCACCCCCTTAATAATAAATAAAGCATCATGCGAAGTTCCCCCCCTTGACTTCGGCTAACAGGAATGTTTTGAATCAATTCGGACATTTAAATAACGAGAAACAAAAATGTATGCACAAATATACTTACTAATGGATAAGGGGTAGTTTACCCCCGTAAACTCATTTTCCTGTGAATGTGCAAAAATACGTCAACTTTATTTTAACTTGCCCTTCCAAATGGTACATGTTCTGTTTAATTTGGTTGATTAGTTTTTTGTGTAGGGTGGAAATTTGAAAAATCAGGGGGTTGTTCACCCCTGCAAATGAATTTTTTTCTTCAACTTAGCGTGGAATTTTGATTGTCTTCAATGAGGAGTATTTTGGTTTTTGTTTTGTTAAAATCGGTTGACGCCTTCTGGGTGAAACTGCAAAATCACCCCTCGACATGCTATTTTTGAAGGGCGATTTGACCCCTTAAAAATGTTTTTCCGCCGATAAAAAAAAATACGTGTCTTTTAGTTTTCGATGCTCTACAACATACGTGAGTTGCATTAAAATCGGAGGGGGACACCAAAGTACCTTTCCTTGTCAGAACCACGAAACAAAAATCGAGCATCGGAGAGGCCTATATAGAGAGAAGGAATAATTTAAACGAAAATCGGTTGTAATATTATCTGAGGACCGAGCACAACATCCGATGGTAAACAAAGGCAAAATCCTCGAATAATCAAACTATAACGACATGCAAGCAAGAGGTTCTCGGACGGAACGGTCGATCATACATCAAAGATCGATAAGGAAGGATCTTCGGAACCCATAAGGATAGACCTAAAATTTAAAAAGAATTTCGGGAAGGGAATAAAAAAATGGAAAGACGAACTAGGGGAAATACACACATCTTCATGTGGTTTAAATTAGTCTGTGGCTGGAAGTCAGTGGCAGACCAGGGAAGAAAGAGGAAAGAGATTCGGTATGGACACGACTGCTGTAAACCTCATAAGGAGTTGGAAGCTGGAGAACATTATAATAAAGAAAAAAAAAGTAAAAAGCTAGAAATCTATTTTGGGACATCGCGGTACAAAAATAACCAAAATCAAACGCTGGGATATCATCTACCCAGTCGACCAGGATGACTGTACAATCCTAACGGATGATAATATTAAAGGTTGGTATCAGGATCGACAAAGAAAATTATTGAGGACGTATCGAACGGGCCTCCTCTATATCTTGACGAACGTCCGTCAATTTAAAATCAAACACCACACCGTAAACACCGAGTGACACATAAAAGATGTAACGGAATTATCCCGTAGAAGGAATGGTCGGAAGTTATTCTAAGATCCAGATATTGAGTGTAAGAGATCCACGACGAATATACGTCTACCCGGAGGATCACGAGGGAGTACGGGAACGTATTACTGGATATTTTGAGATGTGGGAGGAGACGCAACCATTAAAACCAGAGGCAGTGTATCCGGGATCATCAATTTTCTGCTGCCAAGACGGAAAGATGTACCGTGGAATAATAACAACGGAGGCTGAGGAAAACGGCCGGATGTTAATTTGGTTGGGGGAGATCGGAGTGGACGTGGCGGCTACAATCGACGAATGTTTTATGCCGCCACACCACGCATATCTCCTGGCATTTTAATCCATCCCGGTGGGCCTCCACCAGGCTGGTCCCCCTCAAGGTGGCTGGACGGATGAGTATGTCCTGCAACTCCAACAACTGCTCCAGGATGGGGGCTGGAATATGGTTGTCTTTTCACACAACACCACAGCCGAGACACGATGGATGGACATGTGACGACACAGCAACGAGAGAACGACCATCCTCAGCGAGGAGTTGATCCGCCGCAGAGTGGCAGTCCGGGCGGACAACCCTGAAGTTTTTAACTGGGGAACAGACGGCAGGAGGTTTGTGGACCAACATTTCGAGGAAGCATCGACTCATTCGGGATACGGAAGCACATCAGAACATCAAATCGAAGATGACATAGATTTTGAACTTAGCGAAAATGAAATGTAAATAGAAGGAGGAAGGTGATGGGAGTAGAATAAATGTAGAATTAAAAAAAAAAAAAAAATCTCTCTCTCATTATTCATAGAAATAGGTCCCTCAGAAAGAAACTAGACTTTCAGAATTAAGAAAATGGATCTAACAAAAAATAAAAATTTAATAGTAATAATAATGATACACTAAAATAATCAGAATACGACGTTTTTTTTTAAGTTAAGATCCAATAAAATAACAGCGATGCAATCACGCTCGGTAGGAATCAAAAGGAATTAATAGGTTACGAAAGAATTGAAATTAAATGAAAATAAAACAAAAATAGAATAAGTACGGTAGGAGACAATAGCAAGAAGAAGAGAGCAAAATCCATAACATTGCAGAGATCTTCGGTTCACTGGCTCACCTTGGATCGGGGGACAATGTAACGTACTGGCCTTCTAATAACGCGCGGCGCATACACCAAGACCGGCCTATACTTATCAGTTCATGACGCGCGGCGCACACTATGAAGCACCGATACCGCGCGTCACTTACACTATGTAACAGTTGGGCTAAAAAGTTCGTAGGCTAACAGAAAAAATCTTTTTTTTGAGAAAATTTGATTTTATTATTCAATATTGTTGCCTTCGAGGGCGATACAACGATTATAGCGGTCATACAATTTTTCGATACCATTTTTATAGTACGATTTGACTTTAGCCTCAAAATAGGCTTCAGTTTCGGCGATTACCTCTTCATCGGCGCTAAATTTCTTTCCAGCGAGCATTCTCTTGAGGTCTGAGAACAGGAAAAAGACGCTGGGGGCCAGATCTGGAGAATACGGTGGATGCGGAAATTCGGGTTTATTACGATAGAACAGCTCCAAACACTGCTCAGAATCATCAATTCGTTGTTGTTTTTGGTTGATTGTGAGCTCGCGCGGCCCCCACTTTGAACAGAGCTTTCGCATACCCAAATATTCTTTCACGATATGTCCAACACGTTCCTTTGATATCTTTAGGGTCTCAGCTATCTCGAATAACTTCACTTTACGGTTATCCAAAATTATTTTGTGGACTTTTTTGATGTTTTCATCGGTAACAGCCTCTTTGGGGCGTCCACTGCGTGCATCGTCCTCGGTACTCATTTCCCCTCGTTTAAATTTAGCAAACCACTTCTCAACAGTTGATTTTCCTGGTGCAGAGTCCAAATAATATCAAGCCAAGCCTTGGCTTCAACAGTATTTTTCTTCGCCAAAAAGCAATGCTTTATTAACACACGAAATTCCTTTTTATCCATTTTTTCAAACTAACAAAAGTTGCTTCACTCAAAATGCTGTATCTCACAAACTAATAGTGCGACAGCTGTTAAATTTATACACGTGTCTTTTGAAGGTTAGGGTTAACTAAAAATCATATGGATTTAATACTAGTAGCGCCATCATGTGTCAGCCTACGAACTATTCAGCCCACCTGATAAGCCGGGACGTCTGAGACCAAGTCCCGTTACTCGTTTCAAAAAGTACCAGTGGAATTAAAAACCAACGACGAATTTTAAAGAGAACTAAGGCTATCGATGGGCTACAGGAAATAGGCTACAGGACCGCCACCAGCTATACTAATATCAGAAGCATGGGACGGACAGAGGGGATACTGATGTAAAAAGACGAGAAATTCGGCATTCGGGGAACAGTTTTTGTTCGCAGGTCCCGCCAACGCAGCAGTCCATCTACCAGGAAGGAAGCCCAAATGAGCCATCGCTAGCTGCAGCCGCACTGGTATACGCAGAGCCGAGCTATAACGTCAGACCGACACTAGACGGGTAGCAGCTGAGCCGGTGCAGCGCTCGAGTCCAACGTACTGCGGGACCTTGCAAAACAATAACAAAGCGGACTCTCTCTAGCAAACGAGGATAGTCGATCCAGCAGGCTTTTCTCTCCAACATAATCGAAAGAGGACAGCAAACCAAGCATTTAAAACACCCACATAAAACGAATCACGATAGCGTAGGGAATAATACAAGGAAATAATTTAAATATAAAACACAATCTCTTAGGGAAAAGATAGAATAAGGCTTAACAAAGTACGGCCCTGATGTGTCGAATAGATGCACATGCACCTTGAGTGCAAAGAATTATCCACTGACGTTTATCTTTCCATTATAAAACATATTATTGATCAACGCCGATATTTCCATTATAGATCGTATTATTTACCAACGTTTATCTTTTCATTATAAGACAAATCCGATTCTCATACATTCTTAAGATTCTCCAGCGTACACGATTATAAAGGCATTCAAGAGCCCAAAATACCAGAAAAAAGAGATCGAGATCGTAAATTGAACTTCGTATGATTTTTCTATCAATGTATCGCATAATTCACACTCTGTTTTTTTTTTAATAAACCCTACTTTAACCTATTACTGAAACCTATATTACTTTCCTCCCTGCTCGAGTCCGAACAAAACCCTTTCAAGGTAATGTTAACGATAAATTCCGTTACACTATGTTGACAGATCCAAGTAAGTACGCCGAAATATTGAGCAACAAATTAGGTCCTGTGTGCATGATGTCATTGAGAGACTTTCCAGAAGATGTTGAGCTAGAACCATTAAATATCACCCGTAATTTCGTGGTGATGCTGTCTAGTCTGAGAACACCGTGGTGAGGCAGATAATATTATATTTCACTCGAAGACGATTTCGAAGCCTTCACCATATGACCAAGTTGTTCGTATTTGTCCATGAATTGTGAGTAGAGCTGATCATATTCAGCATTTTTTGACATTTTCCGAATAGTGTGCTGCAGACATCGATGTGCTTTTGAGTATGAGCTCCCCAGATTTGCAGGTGAAGATGTGAGCGGCAGCCAAACGATGTATCGACCTGTGGAATTACGCTGATGCCTGTTGCGAAAATGATACTCGCATGCCTGCTCCTCTGGTGTGAGTTGACGGACTGTGTCCTTTGGTGGCTCCTCTTGAACCCAACATTTTGTAAGCACGTCCTGTAATTCCTGATCATCGTGCTGCATGGCAGCGTGATAAACAGTGAGTGCGTCAGATTGGCATGAGTTTACTGGTCCAATCGTGAGCCATCGAAATATAGATAATTGTGCGATAGGCGATAGGCGATGATGGTGTGCCCTTGAGAATGTTAGGTTTAATAAACTGTCCATAGATATCCGCTCCAATGATAATGTGAGAAAGTCTGGATCCGCCAGCTTCAGCTTCACTATGTGAGGCCATGTTCGTGCCGGCGACTCGAATGATGGAAAATGTGTTGTAATGGTGTTAAGAATGTGAGCCAGAACCGTGACCTTCTCCTTGGTGTACATAGAGCACATTGTGAGTTGAACCGAACCATGTGTCTGCGTTGAGTGCCTTCCACCGATCCCTGTGATCGAAATTGATGAATGCTTGCGTGCAGTGTTGAGTTTACGGAAGAGTTCTTCCGTAATAAATGTCAATTCCGATCCAGGATCGATGAGAAGTCTTGCCTGATGAGTTAATGCCGATGTATGAATGTGTGCGAGTGCGGTTGCTAATAAGGTTGAGCATTTCCGTGTGAGCTGTACCGATGAGAGGACGACTGCGTCAGCACCCTATTGTGTTGACGACTGTGCCTGAGAAGGTTGAACGTCGATGGTCGTTGCAGGTGGTGCTTCAGGATGTAGCATTGTGTGGTGCCGTCCTGAGCACTCCTTGCATGTACGGGTGGAACGGCATGACGTCGCGTTATGCCATCCCAGTCAGTTATAACACAGCCGTAACTTCTCCGCCATTTTACACCGCGCAACCACTGTGAGCTGACGAAACTCGGGACACATGACGATGAAATGCCCTAGAGTCCGACAGCAATCACAGGGATACGCGGACGCTGTGATGTTTGACGACAGAGCGCCACGGACGGTGCTACCTGCATGGTGTGCCAATGCACTGCGCGTCCTGGCCTTCGCCAGAGGAGGGTTCACCGATGACGGTAGGTGAGATCTGGGACCAGGTTTTAGAGTTGCCTTCGCCATCTCCAGGGCTCTGACCTTGGTCTCGGCAAACTCCTCAATCTCAGCACAGGTCGGGAAGTCGGATGAGCAGCCCAACGTCGTCTCCCAGGCCTCGCGTGTGACTTGGTCGAACTGCCCACTCAGCTGCCTCACCAACATGCAATCCCAAAGTTTGTTGCCAACAAAGAAAGAACCTTGTTGGCCTCGGAGACGGACGTGACGAAAGATGCGAGCGATCTTGCATCCCCTCAGCTAGCCTTGAACGAGAAGAGCTGATCCAAACGCTCCTGCACTAGCAGCCGCTTGTTCTCGAAGCGAGACGCAAGCGTCTCCCAAGCCAGATGAAACGATTCGCAGGTGAGTGTGAACCCCGAGATGAGTTTTGCCGCCGATTCCGACACACAGCCGCGCAGATACAAGAGCGGCTCGACATCGGTGAGCCGAGTGTTATGGATGACCAGCGACGTGAACATGTCACGGAACGTTGGCCATCTGGTATAGTCACCCTTGAAGGCCGGCAGCTTTGTATCTAGCAGCTTTGGGCGGGACTGCGGCGACGCGGCCGGTAGTGCAGCAAGCGCAGTTGAGCCAACCTCTCCATGGCTTCCCGTGCGGCTATCTTGCCGTCGAGTGCGAGCTTCGCCTCGGTATTTTGAGTATTTTCTGCAAAATACTCGTGGTCCATGTAAGCCGGAGGCCACAAAGACTCCACCAGTTCATGTCCCTTGCGGAAATCGCCGTGGAGCTCCGTGATCTGCTCGACCATGGTATCGAGCGAAGCCATGGAGAGGGAGTCTGAGCCCTCGTCAAGCGTGGTGAAAATTTGGTGAAGTAGAGCGATGCGACGCTGCTGCGACTGGACTTTCAACACCAACTCGGTTGCCAAGCGAGATGAAAAGTTCGCAAAGAGAAAAAGAGAAAGAGAAACAGTAACGAAGATGCTTCGAAAAGCTATACTTTACCACACTGCCTGACGAGAGCCGATGAGCCGATGAGGATACTGCGGTGGGCTTCGCAGAGTCATATTTCGTGAAGAGCCGATGAGGGTCCGAGCGGAAGGTAGTTAAACCCTGGTTCTACCCTGTGCGAGAGTCGAATATCCGGCTCGAAGGACCAAAATGTTGAGAATTCCTTCCTGGTGTAGTTGAGTGAATCTGGAATATATTGAACATTATGAGACTTCACTCACGACAATAAAAAAGAAACCAGACTGACAGATGTTTTAATCGAGAAAGTGGTTTGATTGGGCCATCCGGGTGTTAATTACAAAAATCTATTAATACTAGTTTGAGTGCCAGCACACAATTGTATTAATTGTGTGCAGTCTTGTATTGAGTGAAGTGTACGTGGTGCAGCCAGCGCTGCAGAACACGCCACGAAATGAGAAGTGTGAGAGCGTAGAATATGTCACTTATTCCCAGTGAATTATCTATAGGTGTGTATGAGAGAATTTACACAGAACAGGTAAGAGCACTTGGAATTATATTGTTTGAGTGCTGGAAGCGCTATATGAAAGGACGTGATGCAGACAGCGCTGCAGAGCACGGCAAAGTGAGATTTTGAGGATGCACAAATGATTAGAAAATATTCACAGTACTTTCCCAGCAAGTTTATTTGGGGAAAGTACAGTGAATAATGGGCATACGCGCAATTATGTTAACACGTTCGGCGCCGCGTCATCCAGATCCAGGTGACGGGCTATGTTTTCGTAGGTAGCCTCGTCAAGCTGGGCGCTCAACGTGTTTCGAGCGGACAAAATATGATGAGGAAAACGTGGTACAGCCCGTGCTGCAGAGCACACCACAAAGTGAGACAAATTTGAGGATGCACCGATGAATTTTCTACTCCTCACTGACATTAAATTATAATAAATCATGTTCGTGTTGTGTATTTTCATAAAGTTAAAATTCTATCTATTCTAGTTAAATTTGTATTATCAGCTTTCAAGAAATGATAGTTACTTTCATATATGAATTTTACTCGTTTCGGATAATCTAGAAGCTTAGTAACTAATTTTGTTACAATTGTATTTGAATCAGCTCCCGTAACTTGTAAATAGTTTCATCATTTGAGGGCATAAGGCATTTTCGTATGTAATTAATAGAATTTAGAACAACACTGCTATTATCATCTCTGGTAATTTGTAAATCGAGGTGTCAAGATAGAATCTCATAAATCTACTATGACTTTACTAGTGTCTTTTTTGTGTAAGTGTTTGATGTAAGTTATTTCAAATATTAGCTAGTGAGCTTCTCGCATTATTTAACTTGTCTTTCTGAATCAAGTGTGACTGTGATGCATATTCACAAATAACTTTATGAGTGGCACCTTTGGTTTCTTTTGTGTATAAGGATGAAAAAAATTAGGTGCCAACGATAAGAAAAGTTCTATGTGGGGTGGAATACCTATACTGGATATATTGATCAACCAATAATCTATAAGACTGTTGTTATGCCGGTACCGAGTAATTGGATTATTCGGTAGTCGATATAATATTAAAAGTTATTATTTTTTGGGATCGTTTGCCGATAAGGAGATGGATCTCGAGTAAAATATGGAAACGCGAATTTATATAAAAGGAAGTATTTATTATAAGCAGCGGTAACTTTCCGTTGCCTATTTATATATCAAAGTAAAAAGTACAATAATGCGTTGTTTCGAGTATTAAACGAGGAACCAACCGTTCTCTGTTAAGTCGGAATTAATTCTGCTTTTACTGAAGCAGTTAGCAACTGCGTTTGCTAAAATCCCTTAGTTGGCAGCTTTAGCTTTAGCCTATCGTAGATCGCCTCGTGAGTCGCTTCATGCTGCGTCGGCGTCTACTTCGCATCCCGTCTTGTATGACAGCTATCTTTCAGAATTCCATCTCTAACTGTGTCCGCTAAGGAATATTCCCTATACGTTGGAGAATACGTTAGAGGAATATTCCGCGACACAACATCCCTCCCCCCTTAAAAGGAAAAATTTTCAAAAAAAATTTTTTCTTCAGTTGGTTTCCCGTACCTTACAATTTTAATACAATTTTACGATTTGATATATGATATATAATATGTGTGTAAAATGTTTCATTTTTGTTTGCTAGCGTCGTTCAAGTCGAGCAAGTCGTTCTCGGTTGGGGGGACGATTGCATAACCTGGCCAGCTCGGTTCGAAGTCGTTCCTCTGGCTGTTGTCGTCCGAGAGGCTCGAGGTTGATAGTTACCTCGGCGGCTGCCGGGGTTATTGCTTCTCTAGTGCTCGGTGGTGTTCTGTTTCTTTTGTATCTGTAACATTTAAGCAGAACGTAGCCAACCAAGGCGATCGGCGCTATAGCGCCCAAGGAGTAGAAACTCAGGTTGTGGATGTGTTGCATCCCGTCTCCGGCAGTATGGAGGTTGTCCATGATTTGGTCGGCTCGAGCTCCGAGCTTCCGAAGCTCTTCGGGGTCTCGCAGCACGCTCTGTAATGGGATGGTCCTCTCGGTCTGCGGCGGGGGTGCCCGAGCTTCGATCTCCGTTAATGTCAAGTTAAACGATGGGAGGTAGTTTTCCTGTATGATCTGCGATGTTCGCGCGATGGTTTTGATGCTGAAATCTCGGGCGGTTACTATACATACGCCTACCAAAGCCAGTATTCCCGAATAATTTAATATTTCGTGCTGAGTGGGAATTTTCCCACAATTTATTCCTATGGGGACCGGGGTTGGCGCGACGTATAACCATCGTCCTTGCTGTTGCATTGGAACGATTAAGGGATGTGTGATTTCGACAACCCTTTTCGCGCATTTCTCGCCGTTATCTGTGTCCATTTTCGCTGTAGGCCTTTCTGTGCTCTATTAAGCGTTGGGACTAGATTGTCTACGCGTGCCTTCTTCCTCACTCTGAAGCTCATTAACATGTGTATATCAACCGAATAGAGTGTGCGCGGTATCCTTTTTACACTCTACGCCGAACACTATCCTGTGTCAGTATTATTACGCTATACATTTTTCGTGGTGCTTTTCTGGCACGGTCACAGTATTTCGTCCCCTTCGGATTGCGTAATGAAATGGTTTTGTTCAATATATTTTTCCGATATGTATACGCTCTTTTTCCAGTTGATAAAATTAGGTCTCCTAAGACCTCTTCTATTTTATTGGAGCTCCCTACCCTGCATCCTGAGGGGCTCCTTCCCACATTTATTTTCTAGCTAATATTTAGTTTTAACTAGCTATAAGTATTCGAATTCCTCAATTCCTGAGCTATTAGTGCTCGATAAAGAGCTTCAGGCGGTTTGCGTGCACCGCCTGGATTTTACGTCCCTTCCGGACCACGTAGTTGACGGGGGGGCTCTTCTCTATTATTTCGTGAGGACCCCTCCACTTCGGGGTCTTGGCGACCGCCCCCTTCGCACCGTCTCGTCATGGAAGAGTACGCGTTCGCCGACGCGGTACTCCTGCACCTGTGCGCCATGGTCGTATGTAGTCTTCGACCGTCTTTTCGCGCCTTCCAGGTTGTCTCGTGCTACAGTCCATGCGGCGCGTAATCGCTCGCGTAACTCGTGGACGTAGTCATCGTAGGCATAAGTGCTGCGTGGTTCTTATTTCACGGCGGTCAGCAATTCGGCCTCGCGTCCGTACACCAACACGTGGGGCGACAGTCCGGTCCCCGTATGTGGAGTGGTGTTGTACGTGAACATCGCATACGGCAGCCACTCGTCCCAATTTCCTTGATCCTCATTTATGAAATTTTTCAGATATTCGCGAGGGTGCGATGCGATCTTTCTAGCGCGCCATTTGATTCCGGATGGTAGGCCGTCGTTTGTATCTTCTTAATTCGGAGCAGTCGACATATCTCTTTGAAGGTCGAGCTGAGGAAGTTCGTGCCTTGATCCGATAATATTATTTCCGGTGTCCCGTGCCGGCAAATCAATTCTTCTACGAGCGCCTTTGCTACTGTCGGAGCCTCTTGGTTCGGCAGTGGAATTGCTGCGCTGTATTTGGTAAGTGCGTCTTGGATCGTAAGTATATATTTTTTCCCGTTGACGCTTTCCGGTAACGGTCCTACGATGTCGACCGCAACTTTTTCGAACGACCTCGATGGGGTGTCAGTTACCACCATTGGTACTCGTTCCCTTTTCCCGATTTTATTTTTCTGGCAGGATTCGCAGGATGTTATGTATTTTTCTAAGTCCCTTCTTATGCCGGGCCAGTCGTACTTGGTCCGGATCCGATGCAGCGTACGCCTGATACCCTGATGCCCTCCTAAGGGGGTGTCGTGGTATTCTTTTATGATTTTCAGGCGGTCTTCGAAGGAGGGAGCGGCTACGCCACTGCGGCAGTCGCTGCGCTCTTTCATAACGCTGTCTTCTTCTGTGCTGCTGGAAGTTCGTAGGCTACGGGCCCCGCCGTGCCTCGCTTCCTCAGCAGGCCTTTGCGGTGCTCTATCCGCAATTTCTTCGCTCGGCGTGCCCTTCGTTAGCTCCGCTGTTGCTGCGCTCGCTCTGTCCTTTTCGGTGATGTTCGCAGTCTTACTTGTGCCTGTCTGCACTAGCTTGCGAGGTCTGCCCCTTCCCCGACCGCTAGGCTTCGCGGCGGGGCTGTGTGGTTCAGTAGAGCGATCTGCAGGTACGCTGCGAATCTCTCTATCTTCTTCTGGCGCATTGGCCGGCGCGGTCTCTCTCTCTCTGCCGCGTTGCTCGGCTGGCACGCTGTATTCTTGGCTCTCCGCTTTGTGCGGCTGTCCGTACTCGGGCGCTTGCTGTCTTCGTCTCTCTCACGGGCGGGCTCGACCTCTCGCTCCAGCGAGCTACCATGGCTATACGGGGTATCTTTGGCCGTCCGCTTTGTGCGGTCATTCGTTGTGCCGAGTTGCCCCTTTGTGCTGTCCTCTTCCGACTCACGGACTTCGTTCCTAGCTCTCGCTTGGGTCCTCGTAGTAGCGAATATACGACTTAACGCATCGGCGTTTGTATTACGCTTTCCGGCCTTATATTCAACGTTAAACTCATGTTCCGCCAATTTCATTTTCCAACGCATCAATCTCGAACCTGGGTCCTTTACTCCGAACAGCCAGGTGAGCGGTTGGTGGTCCGTCACTACTGTGAAACGGGTACCTTAACTATATGGCCGGAATTGAGCTAGGGCCCATACTATCGCAAGTAGTTCCGTTTCCGTAGTCGTACTATGTCGTCGAGGTACACATAGCATTTGACGCCCTGTAGTCCTGCTAACGCGGACTTCATTAGCCGCTAAAAAGTCGGTGGTGCGTTCTTCAATCTGAATGGATTCAAAATGACCCCACGGAGTAGAAAATGCCGTTTTTCTATGTTTTCCTGCGCCATCGGAATTTGGTGAAATCCAGAGGCGAGATCCAAAGTCGTATAATATCGGGCCCGTCCCAACTGGTCCAATATTTCGGTGATATTGGGCAGTGGGTACGAGTCTCCGATGGTGGCTTCGTTCAACTTCAGAAAGTCTACCACTACGCGCATTTTCTTCACTCCGGCGGCATCGGGTTTCTTAGCCACGACCATCAGCGGCGCGTTACATTGACTCCTGCTGGACTGGGCTATTCCTTCCGCTAGCATTTTGTCTGTCGGCATCTCCACTTCTCTTTCTCGTGGGCGAGTTTAGCCTCTCGCTCTGACGAGTTATAGTGGTTGCCTTGGGTATCCTCGACTCTCCGCTTTGTGCGGCTGTTCGTATACCCGATTGCGCTATCATCCTCTTTTTTGTGGGACTTTCTGTCCTGTCCCACTTGGGCTCGTGTGGTCGCATATGTGCGACTAAGAGCATCTGCAACAGTATTTCTTTTTCCGGCTTTCTGCATTTTACCGGACCCATGCCCCGATTTTACGGTCTTCCCAGGCAAGGGTTGCGATCCTAGGTCCTTCGATCCGACCTTAAAGGGTGCGCGATCTTGCACCTCATGCGTGCGCTGTCGCTTGTTCCCTCGTAGTTGGAATACACCGTTGTATTCGCAAGCTATTCCTGCGCAAGCTGCTTGCTTTTCACTGCTGGGGGGCACCAAGTCGGGCTTCCGTTGGCGCTGCGCAAACCGTTTGGCCTTCTTCCCCGTGCTCTCTGAGCTAACGCGCAGTACCTTGACCTGGCGGCTACGTACGGTCTTCGCTATCTCCGATGGCTCGCATGTCACCGTCGGCTGTTGCACTTCCCCGTCACATTTAGAAACTTCTAAACTCACTCTTTTGATTCTTGACGGTGTGACACCGGGTCTCTCTATGATGCCTCGGCCGATCCCGCTCCTTGTAGGTAATCTGACAAATGTATTTTGCTTGGCGGCATCCATGTTAGGCCCGTTTCCGGAAGGAAGATTTATCTCTGTAAGCAGGCCTATGTATTTGCACGTGGCGGCAGTTCTACTGCGTGGTGACGAATATATCCTCGTTGCGCCGTCCCTTAGCGGCATGCAGTGCCCATACAACTTGAGCATCTCGCCATGCAGGATGTCCGCTTTATGCTGCTTGATAAAGTCCATGCCGAGGAATCCGTTGACCTTCAACGGCACATTGTTCGGAACGATGTAGAACCAATGCTCTACATTTAGAGCCGGTGTCTCGAGTACAATTTTAGCTATCCCGAGGGGGGTGAATTTTTCACCCGCCACACCCTGTAATTCCACGGAGCACCTGCTCACCATGGTCTCGGGCTTGAGACAGCCTTCCTTGATTATGCTGCACTGCGCTCCGGTGTCCGCTCTGAGGGTGAGTACCCCGGTCGTGGCCAACGGTGCATCGATATCGAAGTCGCTGGCGGTGGCACTCGACGCCGGCAGCGTTACTTGTAGAAGCTGCAGCGTTGTTTTCTTCTGCTTGCACGCAGGTCTCTGCTGAACAGTTAGCGTATTCAGTCTCAGTGCGCCCAGCGCGTTCACGCCTGCAGTGGCTGGATCTGGCCCCGCAGTTACCGTATTTTTTGCATCTTTGTAGCCTGCGTTTCTTGGCTGTCGGAGCGGCTGCGTTGGCTCGCTTTTATTCTGCGACAGTCTCTTCCGGCATTCCTTCCACATGTGGCCTTTCTTCTGGCAGTAATTGCAGGTTATTTCCACATTGTGGATTGACTTGTTTTCACTGGGTACTGGTAGGCTTACTCGTCCCGTATTCTGGGTGCAGTCTCGAGCCATGTGTCCAGGTTTTCCGCAGGTGAAACAATTTTGTCCCTGCCGGGGTGATGCGCCTTGGGACCTTCTGGGGTGGCTTAATACTCCACCTACCCCTCTCTTTGGCTGTACCATGTTGGTTATCTCTATGGCCCCTGCCACAGAGTCATGCAGCGTTTGGTAATTTCTAGCACGCACCAGCACTTGCACCTGGCCGTGCAGGCCGTTTTCGAAGTTGGCCTGTGCGCTTCGTCGGGTGACACTCTCGACGGTGATCCTCTGATCCTCTGTTTGCAATGGCTCGCAGAGTATTTCGGCGATGTCTACCGTGATCCTCTCCGTCCTTGCCGCGTAGGCGGCGATGTCCTCGTTCTGTCCCTGCCGGAGGGAGCTGAACTCCATTTGCAGCGCGGCCAGGGACTTCCGTTGTCCGTACAACGCTTCCAACTCGCTCCTGAGTTGCGCCATGGTGCTGATGGTTTTGTGCTGCAGTTGTCTTGCTGCTGCACCCTCTAGCTTACTCATAACGATCAACTTCAGTAGGGTGTCATGCTCCTCTTCTGCTACCCTGCGGAATATCGTCTCGCAGGACTTTAAGAAGAGCGGCAAAGCCTTCGAGTCCTTGCCGTCGAACGTTTTTACCATTTTTATTCCGAGGCTGAGGCTCAGCATATTTGAGGGCCTCTGCGTCTCTTCGAACCGCGTGCGTCTCGGGGGCAGTGCGGGGGGCGGGATGTCCTCCATCCCTGCTCCTCCTAACCGTCGCTGGAGCTCGGCAATTTGCTCTCGTAAGGAGTGGATTAATTCTTATTCGTCTGCACCTACCTCGTTGAGCGTGCTCGCCAAGTTTCGTCTTGCTGACGGTGTTTCAACCCCCTGGAGTTCGCGATCGAGTTCGCGTCGACTTTGCTCGTGCTCGCGCTGCAGCCTTTCGCACTGCCGTCGAGCTCTTACCAAATCACGGTGGCTCCGGTCGATCGCCTCTAAACGATCCTGTACTCTCGAAGTCACCGATCGTGCCGTCGTACCGGTAGCTGTCGGGAAACCTACGCGATCTATCGTTTGCAAGCTTCCGAGTTCCCGCTCATCCATGTCCTCATCTAGGTGTTCAGGCGTTCGTTCGCCAGTAGCCATATTGAACACGTCGTCGCTACCTATACTATTGTTATCGCGAAATGCCGTGCCCCTGAGAGGGTTTACGCCGAACTCGGCGTCCAGTCGGCCTGCGACGGCTTCTTGCCTATCGGTGGGGATTCGTCCCGGCGGCGAGAGCTCTGTTAACGCCCTGCGCGCTTCGTATACTATTTCCCCTACGGCGGCAGCTAATCCAGCTGTAGAGTCTGCCCCTTCGCCGGGAGTCGCAGTTCCTAATGAATTGACTCTACGTTTCGGTTTCGCTCCCCTAAATATCGGCATGTTGCTAATTTCGCGGTGAACAAAACTCTAAAATATGCTCACAAAATTTCAAGAGATGTTTTCTCCAAATTTTCTAAAAATGTTTTTTTTCTGTCAGGCTTCAGTTTATTGGCTATGTATGAGTATAAAGTAACCGCCACTTACAGAAAGATGATCTGGTAGACGGTCCTTTCCATGGTGTTGTTCTGGAGCGTTGCCGACTTGATGTCCTGCGGCTCCTCTCTGTCGATGGTCCTTGACGCCTTCCTTGACGCCGTTGACCCGTTTCTTTTGGTTCCTGGGTTCGTTCTTAGTGCGTCGTCAACGGTTGCGCGACGGCTTCTTCTCGAGTAGCTGCTTTGCGTACTCGGCTGCACACTTTGTGCGGTTTTCCGCGACTTGACGTGACACCGTCAATCGGGACTTTAAACGGTTGACCGATACGTCACCCCGCACCGACGTTCACTTTGCGTCTTCGCGTTAGATTAGTCGGGTTTTCACGAACTCCACTGGTGTCCTTGCACGCGTCGTAGTCGTCACTTCAGAGTATTCTCAACTTTGTCCAAAACACTTTTGTCCTAATAAATCACGAATCACTTAACTTCGGCAGATCCCACCGCTGCCATCAAATGTTATGCCGGTACCGAGTAATAGGATTATTCGGTAGTCGGTATAATATTAAAAGTTATTATTTTTGGGATCGTTTGCCGATAAGGAGATGGATCTCGAGTAAAAGATGGAAACGCGAATTTATATAAAAGGAAGTATTTATTATAAGCAACGGTAACTTTCCGTTGCCTATTTATATATCAAAGTAAGAAGTACAATAATGCGTTGTTTCGAGTATTAAACGAGGAACCAACCGTTCTCTGTTAAGTCGAAATTAATTCTGCTTTTACTGAAGCAGTTAGCAACTGCGTTTGCTAAAATCCCTTAGTTGGCAGCTTTAGCTTTAGCTTATCGTAGATCGCCTCGCGAGTCGCTTCATGCTGCGTCGGCGTCTACTTCGCATCCCGTCTTGTATGACAGCTATCTTTCAGAATTCCATCTCTAACTGTGTCCGCTAAGGAATATTCCTTATACGTTAAAGAATACGTTAGAGGAATATTCCGCGACACAACACTGTTGGTAAAGTTGTAAGTTCTGTTAAAATTCGAAACCGTTATGAATGGGTCAATGGAATCATTATTTGCTGTTATGTTGTCATTGCAATAAATTAAGTTACTCTTATTAGTTATATTCGTACTATAACAATTTCTATTATTCCTGTTGTTATTTTTAATATTATCGCATTTTGGCGTTCAGTATACCCGTTATATGTGATAATTATTTCTATTATTATCATTCCAAGTTATATTGTATGTCATGTTCATTATTCTGAATTGTCGAGTAATCACAAGTTTGTAGCAAATGTAAATTACCATATATCTCTGTGAGTTAAGAGACAGACCAAGTAATCTTTACTACCGAAAATGAAGTAATGCATATCAAAGTTGTTGGTAGAACGAAAACGTTGAAGTTTTTCTTGATAACCATTACGTAGTTCGAAATATTATATATCCGCGTTAGCCTTAATTTTTCAAATTTGAAATCTTCTATGCGAACACATGTTGGAGTTATGAATCATCATTAATGCTTTTCTTATTTCATGATCAATTAATTTTTTTAATAGAGATAGTCTTTTTTCATTAGTCCTCTTCCAAATTTTGAAGACGATGTAGATGTGTAGTCTAAATCTTCCGTATAGAATTCTAAAGAAATCTATGTTCAGTTTTATACCAGTGCAGATAATCGTATGTAGATGGTGTGACCACTTTCGTTATAAACTAGATGAGTATTTTACGGCATTGGTGATGGTCAGTATAAAAGTTGAACAAGTTCCAAAGTCAATTTAATTCGAATTCAAAGTCAATTGATATCATCACTAACATATCAACAAATATGAATTCCATTTACCCATTTAAGAGAATTTTATGCAGTTACAGAACTCACAACTCTAACGGCAGTCTTACAAAATGCTGGTTGATAAATCTATCCGGTATTTTCTATTGTACGGACCTAGATTTTGTTATCCTTACTTATACGCATAAGAAACCAAAGCTGGCATTCATAAAATCATTTTTGAGTTTGAATCACAGTCATATTTGATTCAGATCGACAAGTTAAATAATGCGAGACGCTCACTAACTGTTATTTGAAATAACTTACATTATACTAACACAAAAAAGACACTTGCAAAGTCATACTTGATACCAAGATATTTCTTTATCTTTATACCCTGATGTAAAAATAACCAACGGTGACAGAGTCAATAGTACTGTTGTTCAAAACTTTATTGATTACGTACAAAAATCCCTTGCACTCTTTATTGATGAAACTATTTACAAGATTATAGCAATGAATCCAACTCAAATTGTATCAAAAATAGTTACTAGATGTCTAGATATCTGAAAACGATCAAAATTCAGAAATGAAACTATCATTATTTAAAATCTGATATTACGAATTTAGCTAGAATGTAAACTTTATCAAAAATACGCAGGCTGAACATCCCAATAAGGCCAATAGCTTCGTCTATGAATTGTGCCACACACAAAATGAACTACTGTATTCATGAAATGCTGACGAAGCGTATCAAGAGTCCGATTTCTAATGTTAACGTCAGTTTCTCTCTAAAATCATTAGTTTCGCACATTAGTTTACCTGCTTCATACATGTTAGTTTTATTAGATGTATTAAGAACTTAATCAGCGTGTTCCGATCCGCTGTTTCGATGTCAGGCCTCTCGCCGGTCGGAGGCGGGAAACTTACCGCTCATAGACCGCGTGTGTCCGATGCTTGTAGAATTGTCGAGAGAATGGATATGATTCAATTGTACGGTGGATTTACAAGAATAATGTTCGTTTATTTAATAGGGGTTAAATAATTGGTAAATGATGAAATATTGAAATTAATATTGTGATAAAATGAGATACAAGTATAGAATAACTGGATAAAGAATAATGATAAGTAATCGTTCACTACGGCCTCTCCGGCCCGCGTCGCGTGGTTCGTTGTATGCGTACTCGTCGCGTTAGCCGTTGCGCCTTTTGTTACGTTCAGAGTACGTCGTGACTACGTCCGTCTTTGACTTTGGCCACGCTTCGACTGCGTTGCCAGGCCGTCGCCCGAAGGTACGCGGGCTCGCGTCTGCGCTGTGCGTTCGCGTCGCATGGTACACTCCATGGCGCGTAGCTGGCGTGTTCTACGTGACCGACGCCCGTTAGGGAAATTCCTAACAGATGTGTACTCGCTTTAAAGAAATGTTCTTTTACAAATGTTTTAAATCATCTGGAAAAAGAAGGTAATTATTTGGAAAGGGAACTGTTATTGCGAAATTTAAAAAGAAACCGTTATAATTATGTCTTCTACTTATTTTACCTTTGAAAATAAGATTTATAAAAAAATGCCCTTAGCTGATGCAGAAAAACGTTGCTTGTCAAAACTTTATTACACTCCAATTGAATACAAAAGCCATGTTGATGTTTTTTTTTATTATCTCTTTATCATTTGATCAAATTCAACAAACTTCAACAACTTTTAATGTTTAGCATCCCAAATTACAATTTACTATTGAGAAAGAAAAAGATAAAAATACCATTCCTGGATTGGTTATTAATTAGGGGAAATGATAACATTGTCACAGATTGGTATCGTGAACATGGCAGGTTTATTAAGTTTTCTCGAATTATAAAAATAGGGATTATATACGTGCTAGTAGGTAGCGCATTACAACTTTCACATTCACAGTTGTGGAGCAAGTACTTGAAACTCATAAATGACACATTACTCTTAACTTGTAATCATTCATGTTAGAAGATAGACTATTGCTACTATTTCTATCACTCAACAAAAAAATGAGAAACTTGAAAAAAGCAGAATTGTGAATTTTCCATACGGCGTTAATACGAAAAATTCACGGAAGAGGATAACAAAGAGAAAGAGAGGTGGACGTAGTAACTGTTGTAAACGAGCAAAGTCCAACGACATTTTTGGAACTGTCTAACGATATCATTTTTACACTCACACGCGTACGAGTGTATAAAGTGGGACCTTGACTTATTTACTATACCTCCAACACAGAAGGGTATAGAAGCATCATAATGGATACACGACAAGCCTGTGTCATCCCTCACGCATGACGCACCTCCTGCAATTTATCGTACCTGGCCACGGTGAAGAATACCTGGATCTGGCGAGTACAATGTAAATGTAAATGTAAAGGTTATATGAACATGTGAATCAAAATACTACGTAGCACCTGCTAATAACTTCCTACATAGCCTTTTCAATCAGGTAGACATATATGTTAACCAGAAACTCGTGACATCGCCAAACAAGGCACCTCCCTACAATAAATATATTCTGACGTTACTCAATTATGGACCGGCGCACAGTCGGGCCGATTCCCGAAAAGCTGGTCAAAAGTCGAAAAATGAAGTTTCATTTTATAGGATTTAGAGTACATAGGTGGATAGAGTAATGTTTAAAGAATATAATGGAACATTTTATAAGGGCTAGTGAAGTATACATGGCAAGTATTAGCCAGTACAAAAGAGACCTTCGCGCAAGTAATAGCTCGATCGTTCGAGCTCATATTCAAGCGTCATATTAAAAAATTCGTAGAAAATCGTAAAATTGGTGTTTCTTAATTCTGCAAAATGGAGGTTTCAGGTTGAAGAAAGTAGTTTATTATCATATTCGTCGAAAATTATAACAGATACATATAAATTAATAGCTAAACAATGTCTAAAGTAGAAAAAAATGAAAAATTATGTGCAATCATTTTAGAAAAACAGGGAAAAAGTTATAAGTTCCGCAGTGTTCCGCAACGAAACAAGTTTTAAATTAAAGTTTGTACTGTTATGTAACAAAATTAGTAAAAATCAGCTGCAGCTAGCTGCAACTTTGTTTTTAGTGCACGTTTGAATATAAAAAATTACAAATTCACATTAACCACTTGTTGCACGTTTTTTTCAAATGAATATAATTTTGTGCAACTTGTTACTCGGGGGTTTTTGGGGTCGCTGAATACGAATCCGGTGTCAAAAAAACTAAATTCAAAATGGCGGATCCAATATGGCGAACGCAATTTTTGAAATCGATTGGATTCGCTTGAAACATGTTACTCGGGGGTTTTGGGTGTCGTTTAATACGAATCCGGTGTCAAAAAACCAACATTCAAAATGGCGGATCCAATATGGCGGGCGCAATTTTCGAAATCGATCGGATTCACTTGAAACTTGTTACTCGGGGGTTTTTTGGGTCGCTGAATACGAATCCGGTGTCAAAAAAACAAAATTTGAAATGGCGGATCCAATATGGCGGACGCAATTTTTGTGTTCCTTTTTACACTTTCTTATATATTTGAATTATACATTTTTCAATATTTTTATAAATGATTAAAAATGTAATGACTTATCTGATATATGTACAAAATATTTCTTTTAAACAAGAAAATCATTACTCTGTAATCCAAATACATTTATTTTAAAACTATAAATCAAATTATTATACAGTAATCTTAAAAAATGTTTACTTGAACTAAAATAATTATAAATTAACTGTTTGAACATGTTAATTTTATTTCACAAAATCTATTTTGTTTCAGAAAATGATTTTAAGAAATATGTGCTTCAAAGAAAAAATTACTTGCATGTAACTGAAGTACATTCACTTCAATAAAAAAAGGAAATGTAACTTGTAAATAGTATAAAATAAGTCTTTCAAAAGTGATTTTAATCAATACAATTATAGATGTAAAAGTAGATGTTTTATTACTTTTTATGAAATATATAATTTACTTACAGATTTATAAAAAATTATTAAATTTTTATAATCGCTATTTTGAATCTGCCATTTTGAATTTTGTCTTTTTCACACCAGATTCGTGTTCAGCGACCTCAAAAACCCCCGAGTAACAAGTTTCAAGCAAATCCGGTTGATTTCGAAAATTGCGTCCGCCATATTGGATCCACCATCTTGAATTTTGTTTGTTTCACACCGGATTCATATTCAGCGACCTCGAAGACCCCCAAATAACAAGTTTCAAGCGAATCCGGCCGATTACGAAAATTGCGTCCGCCATATTGAATCCGCTATTTTGAATTTTGTTTTTTTCCCACCGGATTCGTATTCAGCGACCTCGAAAACTTACAGAAACCAAGTTTCATACAAATTCGATAAACATTCCGTATTATAACTGAGTATTTTCGGTTTACTATCGCCATTTTGAACCCGCCATTTTTTTTTTTTCAATTTTGACTTCAGATTCGTAATCTGCGACTCCAAAAACCCTTATATACTATATTTCAAACAGAATGAACTACGTTTTCGACTTTTGACCAGCTTTTCGGGAATCGGACCCACTGTGCGGCGGCTGAAAATTCTCACTTAACGATCGCATTATGGTACGCTGACACCCTGGCACGTTTTACACTCTACCAGGTACATCGAATAGTATTAATGTCGGTATGAATAATTGTGACATTTACACAGTGAAGTTTTTAATCATGTAAGATTTCTTTTATTTGTATATTTATTTATTGGTCTATCATGAGATAATTATTGTATATCGATTTATCAACTATAAACAATTTCGACCGGCACAGCATCCGCTGCTCATTCTTTATCTCGGGCACGACAAGGTAATGCGTATGAAGTATAAAAATTACAATTATAATAATTATGCCACGTTAGTTCTCCAAGAACAAAATAGGTGTGTTAAATCTTAGAAATATCACATCGTATCGATATTCCAGGCATCATGATTGATGATTCAATTCCACAGGGATGGAAATCTCATTCTATCCGTTCAGTTATAGCACATGATATTTTTTTGATATAATATACACAAATCAAGGTGATCCTATATTGCACATGATATAAAGATCTCGATATATTACACAAATTAACGCGATATTATCTCTCGAGCTTCACCTAAAGTTATTTAACCACGATCCCTACGATAGATATCTCTATGAATATAGAATAGCGAGCCTCGATACGAGACTAATTTATATTTGACACACTTCAATATAAAAATATAACACGCACACAATAAGAGACACGAAATAATTATACACGACGCTTAGAAGGAGCGAACCGAACGGGAACTACGGTATACGCTGAATTATATTACATGTCTCGTTCTCGATGATAGTTATGTAGTCATGCTTGTCATGCTTAAATCCACAACGTTTAAAGTTTAATTTTGAAATATTTTGGCGCTCTACGCCATCTTACCGTATCCTGTGCCCTCTATAACTCATATTGTTTCGTTGTGCTAACGAAAAAACACGTTTATCGTTTTATGTGATATAAACTTCACTTAAAAAATACTTTAAACAAATAAAAATTTGTTATAAATATAAGTAAAAGACGAACAAGATGACGATCAAGATCTCGATCACGAGACAAAAGACGTAAGAGAGATGAAAAATTTGAAAAAATACAGTCTCAGATAGATAACCTAACTGAGACTGTAAAGACGATGGTGCAAAGTATCCAAATGTTAAAGGAGGTATCGGGGGAAAAACCCGTTACGAAGGATTCAGGTAAGAATAAAAATGTTTAATAACATTCTCGGTATCAAAATAACCAGTTTTTCCATACGAAAAATTGAGAGGTTAAGCCCACACGGCAGTACCAGGTCCACACGACCATAGAGGAAATAATAGTGATTTAGTTCAATAAGAACATAAACAATAACATAACGCACAATAAGAGCTTAATTTAATTCCTGGTTTATTTCCTATTATAGAGCATGAGGTAGTTAATGATACCGAGGAAGACAAACGAGACGCCGTGGTGACTGAAAGCTCACCCGCGCAACCAAGTGACACTACAGAGAGTCTAACTGAGCAAGCATCAGTTAAGGACAACGTCACAAAAATCCTCGGCTTAGATCAAATTTGTACGTACAAGGAGACGAAGTACGTACCAGAATTAAAGGAGACATGGTCGAAGTGGATGACTGAAGGCCTTCCCGAGAGATATTAGAGGCTTATAACAGAAAAGGAGACTTCTATACAGAGGCTCCTAAAATAAACTTAGAATTAGGACCTCTACTCAATGACATTGCAAAAAAGAGAGACCAGCATTTTGCGGATACGCAAAACTGTGTCGGTACAGCATTGTCATTTTTGGGTGCCGCTGTCTCATTAATGACAGATCCACCAAATGAAGGCTTGGACGAAGATCTCTTCACGGATTATATAAGCCACGCAGGACAAATTTTGTCTGATGTTTTTTACCAACAATCTGTGGCTAGAAAATCATATATAACACCACAGCTCAATAAAAATATAAAACCGTTGGTTGACACTATGCTGTCTAAAGAATGGCTTTATGGCGATAACCTAAAAGAAAAAGTCAGGGACATGAAAGAAATTGAGAAAGCGTGCGCGGACATCAAAGAAAAACCTCCTGCAAAATTAACAACAAAACCTCAAGGTGGCCAGGGAAACTCGAGATACCCACCGGCGAACAATCGTCAGGTGGGTTACTATCAACAGAAGCGTCGAATGACAAAATTCAAGACACGTTCGTACCAGTCGACACCACAGTCGTCGAAGCCGAACTCACGAACGACGAACCAATCATCATCGAAGAAGTAAAGGTAACGAAAGCTGCAGGCCGTTTAGGCCAATTTCTGGAGAAGTGGAATGAAATCACTTCAGACAGAATTATTTTGGACTTTGTGTCTGGTTACGAAATTCCGTTTACGGAAACACCGTTTCAAACGGGTTCACCAGAGGAAAATTTTTTTTTCTCCTGAAGAAAGGGAAAAAATACAGATAGAAATAAATGATCTTGTATTAAAAGGTGCAATAGAAGAGTGTGAAGAGTGTGGGGGACAATTTATATCCTCATTCTTTCTGGTACAAAAACCTGACGGTTCAAACCGTTTTATTTTTATTCTTAAAAATTTTTAAGTTTATAGACCCTCAACATTTTAAGTTCGAGGATATTAGATCAGCACTGGGATTGTTATCCCCAGGAAATTTCCTAGGCTTTGTCGATCTAAAAGATGCATATTTTTTGGTCCCTATCTATAGTGGACATAGAAAATTTTTGAGGTTCAGGTTTAGAGGAAAATTGTATGACTTTTCAGTCTTACCATTTGGTCTCTGCACGAGTCCATATGTATTCACAAAAATGATGAAACCAGTAATTTACTGGCTTAGACTGCGAGGTATAATACTATCCTTGTACTTACGTGATTTTTTATTCATGGCGAAGTCCAGAAGTCAATGTGAAGAAAACATGAAAATAGTTGTCAGATTCTTAGAGAGTTTAGGTTTTATAATAAATTATAAAAAGAGTTCACTGATAGCGAGTCAGAGTTGTAAATATTTAGGTTTTATTATTGACTCTTCCACATTTTCTCTAAACCTCACTGACAAGAAAAAGAAACAGATTAGTGAATTAATAGATAAATTCACGGTGGGAAGGTCGGTTAAGATTCGAGATTTTGCTGAATTTCTTGGGGTGTTAACGTCAGCCTGCCCAGCAGTTGCGTACAGTTTCATACACTGCAAACAACTGGAAAGAGAAAAGTTTTTATCTTTAAAGTTCAATGGAGGAAACTACGGGGGAAAGATGCGTATTAAAGAATCAATGATAAGAGATTTGGAATGGTGGAAAATAAACGCGATGGTTGGATCTCATCCGATACGAACGGACAAATTCGTTAAGGAGATATTTTCAGACGCTTCTCTAACAGGTTGGGGATGTTTCTGTGAAAGTAAAAAAGCACATGGTTTTTGGGACGCATGAGAAAAAAGAAAGCACATAAACTACCTTGAGCTATTAGCAGCTTTCTTCGCTATTAAATGTTTTGTGCAACCAAGTAATAGCAATAACCCTGTCGAGCCTTAAGTCATAGGCCAGCTGTACAGTAGTCAAAGGCGAAATGCCCAATGTGATAATAGAGTACATTAAGATAATAATACCCAATTTTTACTACTTTTGTTCCCATCACCCATAGATACTCCTGGATATCCGATTATATGGAAGGATAATTTGGTAATATCTTCTTTAATGAGAATGAATACCAAGAAATAAATAAAATAAACAAAAGACCAAAACAAAAAATCAAGTAAAATATTACAATACGTCGATGGCTGGCCCGAAGTAAAAAAGGATAACGCCCTGTGAAGGGTCTACATTATTCACCAAATTAACACTGACAATGAGTGTTATTATCTACGCATGCTGCTACATGAGGTAAAAGGACCAACATCATTTAAAGATTTGAAGACTGTGTATGGAGTCCAATACAATACATTTCAGTCTGCATGTAAAGCATTAGGTCTATTGGAGGATGATAATCAATGGAAAATGGACTTGGAAGAAGAAGCATTAAGCGAATCTCCATATAAACTAAGAGAACTTTTTTCAGTAATGTTGGTTTTTTGTCAAATTACAGAACCAAGTAAACTTTGGGAAATGTTCAAAGATAGTTTTTCAGAAGATATTAAAAAAGAAATGAAAAATAAATTACAAAATAATTATCAACTAATGGAATATGTGTACAATAAATGCTTGATGCAGATTGAAGATATAGTGATGACATTGAAAGGAGATGGTTTATCACAATATGGTCTGCCACAACCATATAGAACAGAAGGAATCATGGAAAACAAGGATTATTTGACAGAAATAAATTATGATTATAATATCTTAAAATAAAAGGTAATGAAAAATGAGAAAGAATTAACAGATGAACAAATGAATGTTTATAGACTGGTGCTTAATAGTGTAGAGGATGATGAAGGACAAATATTTTTTCTGGATGCTCCTGGTGGAACAGGAAAAACTTCTTTAATCAACCTACGTTTAGCGAAGATTAGAAGTGATCATGGTATAGCATTAGCTGTGGCATCATCAAGCATAGCTGCAACATTATTAGAAGGAGGAAAGACGGCACATGCTACATTTAAATTGCCAATAAATCTAATAAATACAGAAACACCTATATGCAATATAACAAAACAAAGCAATATTGCTAAAGTTTTGATGGTATGTAAGCTCATTGCGTGGGATGAAAGCACCATGTCACACAAGGCAGGTATTGAAGCACTAAATATAACTCTAAAAGATATTAAAGAAAACAATAAAGTAATGGAAGGAATTACTATGCTGTTAGCCGGAGATTTTAGACAAACTTTACCAGTAGTGCCAAGGGGAACTCGAGCATACGAAGTAAAAGCATGCATAAAAGCATCATATTTATGACCAAAAATACATAAAATATCATTAAGTAAAAATATGAGAGTACATTTAAGAGGAGATATCAATGCAGGAGAATTTTCAAACATATTATCAAAAATAGGTAATGGAGAATATCAAGAAACCGATGGAAAAATAATCATAACTGAAAGATTAGGCACAATAGTGACGACAATAGAAGACCTTATAGAAAAGATATACCCAGATATTGAAAATATAAAACAGAAGTCTATGGATTGGCTATGCGAGCGAGCAATTTTAACATTGAAGAATGATAAAGCAGAAATTATTGATAAAATTATAATAAAAATGTATGAAGAAGCAACATTGGAATATAAATCTGTCGATTCAGTAGTACAAATTGATAATGTGGTAAACAATACTGTGGAATTTCTAAACACACTAAATCCTCCAGGATTTCTAGCACACAAAATTCTACTGAAAGTGGGAGCACCATTAATGTTAATAAGGAAACTAAACCCACCAAAACTATGCAATGGCACCAGATTGCAAGTAAAAGCTCTAAATAAAAATATAATTGAGGCTACAGTTATCACTGGTCCTGCTCGCGGAGAGTCAATATTTATACCACGTATTCCACTTATAACAACAGATTATTGTTTCGAATTTAAAAGACTACAGTTCCCAATAAAGATTTGCTTTGCAATGACTATAAATAAATCTCAAGGCTAGACGTTAAAAAACGCAGGGATAGATTTAAGAGAAGATTGTTTTTCACATGGACAAATTGATAATGTGGTAAACTATACCGTGGAATTTCTAAACACACTAAATCCTCCAGGATTTCTAGCACACAAAATTCTACTGAAAGTGGGAGCACCAATAATGTTAATAAGGAAAGTAAACCCACCAAAACTATGCAATGGCACCAGATTGCAAGTAAAAGCTCTAAATAAAAATATAATTGAGGCTACAGTTCTCACTGGTCCCGCTCGCGGAGAGTCAATATTTATACCACGTATTCCACTTATAACAACAGATTATTGTTTCGAATTAAAAAAACTACAGTTCCCAATAAAGATTTGCTTTGCAATGACTATAAATAAATCTCAAGGCTAGACTTTAAAAAACGCAGGGATAGATTTAAGAGAAGATTGTTTTTCACATGGACAATTATATGTGGCTTGCTCAAGAGTGAGCTCATCAAGCAAATTAGTAATACTAACACCAATGGGAAAAACAACTAATGTAGTGTATAAAGAAGTACTAAAATGAAAAATTAAAAAAAAACAGAAAAGAAAAAAAATAGTTTTAAAAAATGTGTAAGAAACAGTAGTGAACAATAAGAAAAAGTTGAAAAAAATGGAAAAGTGGAATAGGCCTATAGGGGACACCACTATAAAAAAAAACGCGCCAAGCTATCTACAACGTGGTGGTGTGGAAAAGATAGCATTAAAAAATAAAAAAAATACTGTTATCGCCAAAAATGTATTACAAACATTCAACCAAATTGAGTGCTGACGCAATGAAAAGAATATACAACCCAAGTTAAAGGTGCTAGAATTTTCATCCGTTTGGCTGGAATCGTGGCAAAACCGTGATTTCAATACTTTGCTTTATTACGTTGGAACGCCGAAATTATTGGCTTGGGATTGACTTTGTGTAAATTGTTTATTTTTTAACGCTTCGAGTAATACCTCAAAAAGTATACCATAAAAGTTGTATCTTTATTCGCGGCTTTGTTACAAACAATTTAAAAAAATTAGCTTTAAAGATACCCGTGGCGAAGCACGGGTGCTTATGCTAGTAATAAACATAAAAGACCCAGTACAGACCCTTTTGGTACCCTATATTCTCGAATCGAATATAATAGAATCGAACTTGTTGTGTTCTATTTCTTAAGTACGATCGAAACTATTCCAATACCCTTCCTCTAATTCCATATTGGTATAGTTTGTCTATCAATATTCTCCTGTCCCGTGTCTCGAATGCTTACTTAAAATTCATGAAGATTACTCCTGCCATTTTTCCTTCACTAATGTCTAATTTCCATTCCTCTAGAATAGATTGAATCGCCGTTTGACGCGAGTATTGTTTTCTAAGACCTGACTGATGCTGCGTTATGACTTCGTTAGGTTCTAAGTATATTTCAATTTGATTTTTTACTACTAATTCAACCACGTTCTCGTATAATGGCAACATATTAATTGGCCTATACTGACTGCTTTTTTGGATTTATCTATCTTTGGGATCGGTATGATCGTGGACGTTTTTCAGCTGTCTGGGAAAAAGTTCTCTCTCAGGGGTCCATTTATTTTTTCAACAAATTCCGTTTTCATTGCACTAAATGCCGTTTTTAGTACATCACTTGATGTTCCTTCCTTCGTGCCTTTCTTTCCCGGTAGCCCCTTAACCAACTTTTCTCGGTGCTCTGCTTCGATACTCTAAAAAATTTCCATAATTCTGTCATGTTCCATGCAATCCCCCATAAAAATTCTTCTTCTATTTGGACTTCCCGACGTATCTTTTTTTATCGAATTTACTATGTTATTTATAATGTGTACATAATACACATTGAATTTATTAGTTATACTGTCTCCCAGCGTGTCATCCAATATCTCAAAATCTATATTCTCTATTTCTCTCGCACCCATTGGTTCTCCTCTAATCATTTATTTGAAAGTTTTCCACATTTTCGTTGGGATTTTCTTATTATAATATATCATATTTTCATAATATTCTTTCTTCCTTTTCCTTATTAATTTAACAGCATTCCTTTCCACTTTAAATTGCTGCCAATCATTCTCCGTATCAGTGTAAACTACTTATCTGTACGCCTCGTCCAATCGACACGCTGCTACCGTTACATGATTTGCAAACCATTTTTTTCCTTCGTATACTCCTGGAGTCTTAAGTACTTTCTCAGGAGCAAACCTGTCCAGCTTGTCTACTGTGTTATCGACAAACATGTTTGTTCTCCGACTTAATTCTACATCTTGATTTTCCTTTTCTGTAGTTCTCAGGGTCATTATAAATTCAATGACATCAATTTGACTGTAATTCCTTACTCTATATTCTCTGTATTTGTTTCCTTCTTTGATCGTGCCTAACCTGACTTTCATCCATGCATGACCCGTTATTTTTGGTTGATGTCCACTTACACTTGGGCGTTCATATTAGCAAATAATGGATCTATAGTTAGTCGGCTTGGATAGTTAGTAAGTTAAATAGTTGTCCGGCTATCCTGCGTTATCCTTATCGGCTTATTAACATATTGTTTCACCCCAAGCTCAACAAATTCAGCTACTGATGCACTTGGTGAATGATACACAACCATTATCACTCCTTTATATAATTTACCATTGAACTCTATTGCAGCACACCAACAGTTTGATTCTATTTTACTTATCAATATCAACATACTTAACATCGTCTCTTATGTATAAAATAGCACCGCCTGTATTCCTGCATCCCCCATCACATCTGATTACACTATAGTCCGACATACACACTTCACTGCCTCCAATTTTAGCAGTCACTCGAGTCTCTGATATTGCTATAGTTGCCGGCTTCATTCTGTCCACTACTTGGTATTCTATTTCGTTCTTATGAGCAGAATACGTCCAAGATCGCAAGACCTGTGGGCGTGGCCTCCCCTCTCCCTGCTGTCTTGTGATTAGTCCCCCCAACCTCTTTACCCCACCTCTCCCCTGTCCCTAATTGGTCCCCCCCTCCTTACCCTCACCTATCCCTTGCACCTGATTGGTTGCCCGACCCTAAGCCCCCGACTGGCGCGCCACCTAGGCGACACGTGCGCCATCTGTTGGACACTGGACCGTAGGATGTTGCCGAAGCTCCATTTATTGTAAATAACCCCCAGCATGTATGTTACCGACAGCAGGTAAAACAGAGCGAGTATTCGACGGTCGGTGGTGTAGATTCGGTGCAGCTGTCGATAAGCAGATTGGGTCCTAGATGCGATACCACAGATTAGGCCCTGCCATCGAAAAATAAGATTGTAGCTTGTCATCGGTAAAAAGATTTGCGTCCGGTCGTGTCCTATCACCGATAAACAGATTTGGGTCCTACACATCCGAGGTTTTGCTTTTCACTATTTGACACTAATTGAACATAAAATCTTTCGAAACTTTAAAAGTAGCTAAAATAATTATGGTAAGTAAAACTACGTGTAATTATTTGAAATTTGATAAAAACTGTTTTGTTTATTTCAAAAGATTGTCAGACATATAAGAAATGCTTGTCTCATTTTCGCGGAACTAATAATTTATAATTACATCCTGTACAGTTCTTGCAAGCTGGTGCTGCACCGTCCATATGCGTTCTCGAACATGGTGTATTGTGATGTAAACGGCACGGCAGGTACGTGGAAACCTTGGGGTCATTCTTGACGTGCTCAGGTAGTTTGTCCCACAGAATAGATATTTTTGCTCACCAACGTTTTCTGTTCAACTAACCTTTTCTCAGCTGCTGCGGTTATATATACACCTGGTCGTTCTTTCACTAGTCTTCTACCACTCTTATAGTAGATACCGTCTAAAAACAGATTAGGCCCTTTATATTCAAATTTTTTACTTTTCGACGATTCTACTATAATATTTATTAAATAGATTTTTCGAATCTTTTGTCCTAATTATTCTTAATAATGATGGTAGGTAGCAATACGTTTAGATTGTATATATGTTTATTCATTAGATGAATATTATGGGGCGGTGGTGACGGTCAGGGGAAAAATCAAAGTAATTTCATTACGTTTCAACTCTCTTTAGAGACCTCTTTAAAAATTTAATGCAAACGCTGTAATATTGTTGACAAAAACAATTTCCGCGTTACACGATAGTTTGCAGTTAACTTTGCAAGCATTTTCGCATGAACTATCAGTACGCCGGGAGTAACTTTACCTCGAGGGACTATTAATGTAGCTTCGGTAATGTGTAGTCTATGCATCATACCAGCGCTAGGAGTCTCCATAAGACAAAAATAGTTTTTTTAACGTACAAGCCGTACTATACTTCTACGTCATTCAGCAGAAAGTTATCCTGATTGTAACGGTACGCCAGCGAGGCGTTGGCTGAATCGCTGTGGTTATTATAAAATATTATCTATTAGTGGTAGCCATATACCGTAGGGCCTCTTCGCGGACTTTGAACTCGTACTGCGTACGGTTCTTATAATTGCGGTGTGCGCAAACTCGCGATCATACGATTTGGGCGAGGGATCGCATACCCCCCAAAATTTCGTCCCAGTCACTGTAAAGCCACGTCGGATGACACTATACTTGCTCACAATACGATGTAACATAATTAACGTGAATGATATATCTGCGATAAAAATCGCGCAAAGTATAGTACATTTAGTGCAATATGGCTGGAACGCGTATCTCTACCATAAAGAAAACAGGTATTTATCTCTTTTACGGTAATATATTTAAGGACGCTAAACATTACATCCATCGTAACGTATAATGTTCTATTGGTCAGTTGTACTGAAATCTCTCCATTTATAAAGGGTGATTTTTTAAGAGCTTGAGAACTTTTTTTAAAAAAAAAACGCATAAAATTTGCAAAATCTCATCGGTTCTTTATTTGAAACGTTAGATTGGTCCATGACATTTACTTTTTGAAGATAATTTCATTTAAATGTTGACCGCGGCTGCGTCTTAGGTGGTCCATTCGGAAAGTCCGCTTTTTTATCGACAAATTTTGTTCAGCGATGAGGCTCATTTCTGGTTGAATGGCTACGTAAATAGGCAAAATTGCCGCATTTGGAGTGAAGAGCAACCAGAAGCCGTTCAAGAACTGCCCATGCATCCCGAAAAATGCACTGTTTGGTGTGGTTTGTACGCTGGTGGAATCATTGGACCGTATTTTTTCAAAGATGCTGTTGGACGCAACGTTACGGTGAATGGCGATCGCTATCGTTCGATGCTAACAAACTTTTTGTTGCCAAAAATGGAAGAACTGAACTTAGTTGACATGTGGTTTCAACAAGATGGCGCTACATGCCACACAGCTCGCGATTCTATGGCCATTTTGAGCGAAAACTTCGGAGAACAATTCATCTCAAGAAATGGCCCGGTAAGTTGGCCACCAAGATCATGCGATTTGACGCCTTTAGACTATTTTTTGTGGGGCTACGTCAAGTCTAAAGTCTACAGAAATAAGCCAGCAACTATTCCAGTTTTGGAAGACAACATTTCCGAAGAAATTCGGGCTATTCCGGCCGAAATGCTCGAAAAAGTTGCCCAAAATTGGACTTTCCGAATGGACCACCTAAGACGCAGCCGCGGTCAACATTTAAATGAAATTATCTTCAAAAAGTAAATGTCATGGACCAATCTAACGTTTCAAATAAAGAACCGATGAGATTTTGCAAATTTTATGCGTTTTTTTTTAAAAAAAAGTTCTCAAGCTCTTAAAAAATCACCCTTTATATAGAATTTTAGTGGCTGGGCGTCTGTAATATCCTGCTTGTAAGACTCCGTCTATATTATCTTACCTACTATCTTCACATACCACGAGTAGTAGTCGGAGTCATCATTTTATGTATGATCCACCGGAACTATGGATGTCATGTAACGTATACAACCGGACAAGTGCAACAGCTTGCTGTGCTATAGAATGATTGAGACGAGGAGAAAACGACAGCTAGCTATCCTTGTTCATGTCCTCGACATCGTGAACATATGTAGTTGGTGGGCAACGCTTGACAATTTCACGAAGTGCTAGCTTTTGGTCAACGCGCCCGTCCTTTCCCCGCACGCCGAGTCCATCATAGTCAACGAAGTCGACCGAAAGTAAACAAGCCGCGCACTGATCTCAGTGTGCGGCTTGTTTATGACTTATCTAAGTCATTACTCATATATTTGACCGATCAAACGAGCCCGCCGAAGGCTCGTCTGTCTCGTTCGTCTCGTCTGTCTCGTTCGAAGATGATAGTTATGTAGTCATGCTTGTCATGCTTAAATCCACAACGTTTAAAGTTTAATTTTGAAATATTTTGGCGCTCTACGCCATCTTACCGTATCCTGCGCCCTCTATGACTCATATTGTTTTGTGAGCAACCGAATTATCATAATTCTATTCGAAGATGATAGTGGGCTAGTTATTTAACTATATTCTCATTTATAGTAACTGTTTTTGGGTTAAATTTAGGGAGGGACCTATCATCTTCGAACGAGACATGTCATATAATTTCCGCCGAAGGCGGGCTCGTTTGATCGGTCAATTGTATTACATGTCTCGTTCTCGATGATAGTTATGTAGTCTTTTAGAGCAAATTTGACAATCCGCACGTTTATTTATCATAAATTTATTTTTTATGAATTATAATGTTATTTACAAACATGCGTTTATCTTAAAACAAAAACTTTAAATGAAACTTTACTTTAATTTTTATATGTAATAGCACTTGTACTATTCGAAAATTGTGCGTGTGATGTCGCTGATCGGAGCCTGAATGGGCTTGTTGTAAAATTTAAAAAATGTATTAGAACTCGGTGACCACCCTGCACTGCGTCTAATGACTCCAATATCTACTCCACGTTTGTGCGCCATCGATACAGCCGCATGTCGTGTGCTTTATGCTGTAAATTGTTCGACATTAACACCCGCTTTTTCCAGTAATTTTTTAATCCAGTGTCCGATAGTTTGAGCTGATACAGGTCCATAAGGTTTCATCGTAGCAATAAACAGTTTCTTGTTCCTGTCATCCCTTAGTTTCTTTGTATAGTCCAAATAGTCAAGAACTGCTGTAGCTGCACATAAGTCTGGTCTGCTTGTGAAGAATGGTAAACCCATTTCTGGTTGGAAGGCTCCGGGTTTTGAGGTTTTTATCTGCTCTGTTATTTTGATTCTAACTTCTGAATCTGATTTCTCTATATTTTTGATATTAATTAGTGCTAGAGTTTGTAACCTTTGGGCAGTTGCTAATGCTAGTATCATCGTTACTTTTTCAGCTGCCTCTTTTTTCTTCAAGTTTCGTATTGGGCCTAGCTTCTCTAGGTAATTTAATACTGGAGAAATATCCCATGTAGAAGTATACCTCGGTTTGGTTGGCCTTTCTTTGAAGGCTCCTTTTAAAAAACGTGAAATCAAACCATCTTTATTAATATCGTATACCGAAATTAGAGAAATCGCTGAGCGACTTGTGTTGAGTGAGCTATATTTTGCGCCGTTATTGAAACAGTCAGTTAAAAAATTCAAGATTTCTGAAGTTTTCGCGTTATAAACGTCGATTTTATTGTGATGAGCGAATTCCCACCAACGTTTCCAACTGCATTCGTACTGCTTCAGAGTTGATGCGGCAACTGACTTCACCATCATTTCTGTAGTTTCTTCCGATAGTCCTTTCTTCAAATACGTAAACCGGATAATCTGCTTACCACCAATGAAAGCTGGGATGACAGTGGATGACTTTCGTGTCTGTAGGGAGATGTTAGTGAATTACTGTTAGGTTTAAAAGTTATACTAGGCCCAATTAGAAGAGATGTGAAGAGTGGGTACCATGGCTGTGTAGGCCATGCTGGTACGACTATAACCCCGGTAGCTCGATCGTTAATAATTTTTCGTAGTGTGCGCATGATAAGTGCAAACGGAGAAAACGCGTAAAATTTTTCTTTTTTCCACGAAACCGTAAAGGCGTCAATCGAGCATGCCTCCGGATCTGGGAATCTAGAATAGCATTTTTTACATTTTTTATTCAACCTTGAGGCAAATAAATCAACCGAAAAGGGACCAAACTGCTGCTGGATTTGGTTAAATACTACTGGTGATAATTCCCACTCGGAGTCTGCATTCACGATACGTGATGCCTGGTCTGCCTCTATATTTTTTGCTGATGGAATATACGACGCTTTTAGCCTTATATGCCTTACTTCACACCACTTCCAAATTTTTCTGGATAGTTCACTCAGGTGTGGAAACTGTACTCCTCCTGCTCGGTTGACATATGCAATAGCTGTTGTATTGTCTAACCTGAGAAGAATTTCACAGTCTGATAGATTTGACGCAAAACATTTAATAGCGAAGAAAGCTGCTAATAGCTCAAGGTAGTTTATGTGCTTTCTTTTTTCTCATGCGTCCCAAAAACCATGTGCTTTTTTACTTTCACAGAAACATCCCCAACCTGTTAGAGAAGCGTCTGAAAATATCTCCTTAACGAATTTGTCCGTTCGTATCGGATGAGATCCAACCATCGCGTTTATTTTCCACCATTCCAAATCTCTTATCATTGATTCTTAAATACGCATCTTTCCCTCGTAGTTTCCTCCATTGAACTTTAAAGAGAAAAGTTTTTATCTTGTAGGACCCAATCTGCTTATCGACAGCTGCACCGAATCTACACCACCGACCGTCGAATACTCGCTCTGTTTTACCTGCTGTCGGTAACATACATGCTGGGGGTTATTTACAATAAATGGAGCCTCGGCAACATCCTACGGTCCAGTGTCCAACAGATGGCGCACGTGTCGCCTAGGTGGCGCGCCAGTCGGGGGCTTAGGGTCGGGCAACCAATCAGGTGCAAGGGATAGGTGAGGGTAAGGAGGGGGGGACCAATTAGGGACAGGGGAGAGGTGGGGTAAAGAGGTTGGGGGGACTAATCACAAGACAGCAGGGAGAGGGGAGGCCACGCCCACAGGTCTTGCGATCTTGGACGTATTCTGCTCATAAGAACGAAATAGAATACCAAGTAGTGGACAGAATGAAGCCGGCAACTATAGCAATATCAGAGACTCGAGTGACTGCTAAAATTGGAGGCAGTGAAGTGTGTATGTCGGACTATAGTGTAATCAGATGTGATGGGGGATGCAGGAATACAGGCGGTGCTATTTTATACATAAGAGACGATGTTAAGTATGTTGATATTGATAAGTAAAATAGAATCAAACTGTTGGTGTGCTGCAATAGAGTTCAATGGTAAATTATATAAAGGAGTGATAATGGTTGTGTATCATTCACCAAGTGCATCAGTAGCTGAATTTGTTGAGCTTGGGGTGAAACAATATGTTAATAAGCCGATAAGGATAACGCAGGATAGCCGGACAACTATTTAACTTACTAACTATCCAAGCCGACTAACTATAGATCCATTATTTGCTAATATGAACGCCCAAGTGTAAGTGGACATCAACCAAAAATAACGGGTCATGCATGGATGAAAGTCAGGTTAGGCACGATCAAAGAAGGAAACAAATACAGAGAATATAGAGTAAGGAATTACAGTCAAATTGATGTCATTGAATTTATAATGACCCTGAGAACTACAGAAAAGGAAAATCAAGATGTAGAATTAAGTCGGAGAACAAACATGTTTGTCGATAACACAGTAGACAAGCTGGACAGGTTTGCTCCTGAGAAAGTACTTAAGACTCCAGGAGTATACGAAGGAAAAAAATGGTTTGCAAATCATGTAACGGTAGCAGCGTGTCGATTGGACGAGGCGTACAGATAAGTAGTTTACACTGATACGGAGAATGATTGGCAGCAATTTAAAGTGGAAAGGAATGCTGTTAAATTAATAAGGAAAAGGAAGAAAGAATATTATGAAAATATGATATATTATAATAAGAAAATCCCAACGAAAATGTGGAAAACTTTCAAATAAATGATTAGAGGAGAACCAATGGGTGCGAGAGAAATAGAGAATATAGATTTTGAGATATTGGATGACACGCTGGGAGACAGTATAACTAATAAATTCAATGTGTATTATGTACACATTATAAATAACATAGTAAATTCGATAAAAAAAGATACGTCGGGAAGTCCAAATAGAAGAAGAATTTTTATGGGGGATTGCATGGAACATGACAGAATTATGGAAATTTTTTAGAGTATCGAAGCAGAGCACCGAGAAAAGTTGGTTAAGGGGCTACCGGGAAAGAAAGGCACGAAGGAAGGAACATCAAGTGATGTACTAAAAACGGCATTTAGTGCAATGAAAACGGAATTTGTTGAAAAAATAAATGGACCCCTGAGAGAGAACTTTTTCCCAGACAGCTGAAAAACGTCCACGATCATACCGATCCCAAAGATAGATAAATCCAAAAAAGCAGTCAGTATAGGCCAATTAATATGTTGCCATTATACGAGAACGTGGTTGAATTAGTAGTAAAAAATCAAATTGAAATATACTTAGAACCTAACGAAGTCATAACGCAGCATCAGTCAGGTCTTAGAAAACAATACTCGCGTCAAACGGCGATTCAATCTATTCTAGAGGAATGGAAATTAGACATTAGTGAAGGAAAAATGGCAGGAGTAATCTTCATGAATTTTAAGTAAGCATTCGAGACACGGGACAGGAGAATATTGATAGACAAACTATACCAATATGGAATTAGAGGAAGGGTATTGGAATAGTTTCGATCGTACTTAAGAAATAGAACACAACAAGTTCGATTCTATTATATTCGATTCGAGAATATAGGGTACCAAAAGGGTCTGTACTGGGTCTTTTATGTTTATTACTAGCATAAGCACCCGTGCTTCGCCACGGGTATCTTTAAAGCTAATTTTTTTAAATTGTTTGTAACAAAGCCGCGAATAAAGATACAACTTTTATGGTATACTTTTTGAGGTATTACTCGAAGCGTTAAAAAATAAACAATTTACACAAAGTCAATCCCAAGCCAATAATTTCGGCGTTCCAACGTAATAAAGCAAAGTATTGAAATCACGGTTTTGCCACGATTCCAGCCAAACGGATGAAAATTCTAGCACCTTTAACTTGGGTTGTATATTCTTTTCATTGCGTCAGCACTCAATTTGGTTGAATGTTTGTAATACATTTTTGGCGATAACAGTATTTTTTTTATTTTTTAATGCTATCTTTTCCACACCACCACGTTGTAGATAGCTTGGCGCGTTTTTTTTTATAGTGGTGTCCCCTATAGGCCTATTCCACTTTTCCATTTTTTTCAACTTTTTCTTATTGTTCACTACTGTTTCTTACACATTTTTTAAAACTATTTTTTTTCTTTTCTGTTTTTTTTTTATTTTTCATTTTAGTACTTCTTTATACACTACATTAGTTGTTTTTCCCATTGGTGTTAGTATTACTAATTTGCTTGATGAGCTCACTCTTGAGCAAGCCACATATAATTGTCCATGTGAAAAACAATCTTCTCTTAAATCTATCCCTGCGTTTTTTAAAGTCTAGCCTTGAGATTTATTTATAGTCATTGCAAAGCAAATCTTTATTGGGAACTGTAGTTTTTTTAATTCGAAACAATAATCTGTTGTTATAAGTGGAATACGTGGTATAAATATTGACTCTCCGCGAGCGGGACCAGTGAGAACTGTAGCCTCAATTATATTTTTATTTAGAGCTTTTACTTGCAATCTGGTGCCATTGCATAGTTTTGGTGGGTTTACTTTCCTTATTAACATTATTGGTGCTCCCACTTTCAGTAGAATTTTGTGTGCTAGAAATCCTGGAGGATTTAGTGTGTTTAGAAATTCCACGGTATAGTTTACCACATTATCAATTTGTCCATGTGAAAAACAATCATCTCTTAAATCTATCCCTGCGTTTTTTAACGTCTAGCCTTGAGATTTATTTATAGTCATTGCAAAGCAAATCTTTATTGGGAACTGTAGTCTTTTAAATTCGAAACAATAATCTGTTGTTATAAGTGGAATACGTGGTATAAATATTGACTCTCCGCGAGCAGGACCAGTGATAACTGTAGCCTCAATTATATTTTTATTTAGAGCTTTTACTTGCAATCTGGTGCCATTGCATAGTTTTGGTGGGTTTAGTTTCCTTATTAACATTAATGGTGCTCCCACTTTCAGTAGAATTTTGTGTGCTAGAAATCCTGGAGGATTTAGTGTGTTTAGAAATTCCACAGTATTGTTTACCACATTATCAATTTGTACTACTGAATCGACAGATTTATATTCCAATGTTGCTTCTTCATACATTTTTATTATAATTTTATCAATAATTTCTGCTTTATCATTCTTCAATGTTAAAATTGCTCGCTCGCATAGCCAATCCATAGACTTCTGTTTTATATTTTCAATATCTGGGTATATCTTTTCTATAAGGTCTTCTATTGTCGTCACTATTGTGCCTAATCTTTCAGTTATGATTATTTTTCCATCGGTTTCTTGATATTCTCCATTACCTATTTTTGATAATATGTTTGAAAATTCTCCTGCATTGATATCTCCTCTTAAATGTACTCTCATATCAGGAGTACAAATTGAAAATGCGGGATTTTTTTCTATTTTTGAACGTTTATTCTGAAAAAATGGTAACAAATGAATTATTCAAAGTATTGTCCATCGCAAGCCACAACTTTTTCCCATCTTTCTGGCAATTTACGGATACCGTCGCGAAAAAATTCGGCCGGCTTGGCTGCTATCCAGTCATCGACCCATTTTTGGGCTTCTTCGTAAGAATGGAAGCGCTGGTCAGCTAGGCCATGTGTCATCGATCGGAAAAGGTGGTAATCGGAAGGAGCAATATCTGGGCTATACGGCGGGTGGGGTAAGACTTCCCATTTCAGCGTTTGTAGGTATGTTTTGACCGGCGCTGCAACATGTGGCCGAGCGTTGTCATGTTGCAAAATTACTTTGTCGTGTCTTTGCTCGTATTGTGGCCGTTTTTCTTTGAGTGCGCGGCTCAAACGCATCAATTGAGTTCGGTATAGTGCTCCTGTGATGGTTTCGTTCGATTTCAATAGCTCATAATACACCACACCCAGCTGGTCCCACCAAATACAGAGCATGAGCTTGGCGCCGTGAATATTTGGTTTGGCCGTCGATGATGATGCATGGCCGGGGTAACCATATGATTTTTTGCGCTTCGGGTTATCGTAATGGATCCACTTTTCATCACCAGTGACAATGCGATGCAAAAAACCCTTCCGTTTTTGCCGTTCGAGCAGCAGTTCGCATGCAAAAAAACGGCGCTCGACGTCTCTCGGCTTCAGCTCATACGGCACCCAATGTCCTTGCTTTTGGATCATTCCGAGGGCTTTTATACGATGGGAAATGGCTTGTTGTGTCACTCCCAATGAATCTGCGAGCTCTTGTTGAGTTTGACACGAGTCTTCATTGAGTATTGCCTCCAATTCAGCATTCTCAAACTTTTTCACTTGGCCCGGCCGCTCTTTGTCCTCAACGTCAAAATCACCACTTCTAAACCGCACAAACCATCTCTCGCACGTTGAAACCGATGGAACATGACTCGGATAAGCCTCGGAGACCAATCGATGTGCTTCAGCAGCACTTTTCTTCAAATTAAAGAAGTAAATTAAAACTTCCCGCAAATGCTGTTTTGTTGGCACGAAACTCGACATATTGAGAGCTCAAAAAAACTATGAATTTGACACTGCGACAAATTGACACATACTGAAAATTAAAGCTATAAGACGTAGCTTTGACATGAACATAGTCACAGTACTGCCTGATGCGTATAGCGTTAGTAACGCCATCTGTTATCAAACCCGCATTTTCAATTTGTACCCCTGATATTTTTACTTAATGATATTTTATGTATTTTTGGTCATAAATATGATGCTTTTATGCATGCTTTTACTTCGTATGCTCGAGTTCCCCTTGGCACTACTGGTAAAGTTTGTCTAAAATCTCCGGCTAACAGCATAGTAATTCCTTCCATTACTTTATTGTTTTCTTTAATATCTTTTAGAGTTATATTTAGTGCTTCAATACCTGCCTTGTGTGACATGGTGCTTTCATCCCACGCAATGAGCTTACATACCATCAAAACTTTAGCAATATTGCTTTGTTTTGTTATATTGCATATAGGTGTTTCTGTATTTATTAGATTTATTGGCAATTTAAATGTAGCATGTGCCGTCTTTCCTCCTTCTAATAATGTTGCAGCTATGCTTGATGATGCCACAGCTAATGCTATACCATGATCACTTCTAATCTTCGCTAAACGTAGGTTGATTAAAGAAGTTTTTCCTGTTCCACCAGGAGCATCCAGAAAAAATATTTGTCCTTCATCATCCTCTACACTATTAAGCACCAGTCTATAAACATTCATTTGTTCATCTGTTAATTCTTTCTCATTTTTCATTACCTTTTATTTTAAGATATTATAATCATAATTTATTTCTGTCAAATAATCCTTGTTTTCCATGATTCCTTCTGTTCTATATGGTTGTGGCAGACCATATTGTGATAAACCATCTCCTTTCAATGTCATCACTATATCTTCAATCTGCATCAAGCATTTATTGTACACATATTCCATTAGTTGATAATTATTTTGTAATTTATTTTTCATTTCTTTTTTAATATCTTCTGAAAAACTATCTTTGAACATTTCCCAAAGTTTACTTGGTTCTGTAATTTGACAAAAAACCAACATTACTGAAAAAAGTTCTCTTAGTTTATATGGAGATTCGCTTAATGCTTCTTCTTCCAAGGCCATTTTCCATTGATTATCATCCTCCAATAGACCTAATGCTTTACATGCAGACTGAAATGTATTGTATTGGACTCCATACACAGTCTTCAAATCTTTAAATGATGTTGGTCCTTTTACCTCATGTAGCAGCATGCGTAGATAATAACACTCATTGTCAGTGTTAATTGGGTGAATAATGTAGACCCTTCACAGGGCGTTATCCTTTTTTACTTCGGGCCAGCCATCGACGTATTGTAATATTTTACTTGATTTTTTGTTTTGGTCTTTTGTTTATTTTATTTATTTCTTGGTATTCATTCTCATTAAAGAAGATATTACCAAATTATCCTTCCATATAATCGGATATCCAGGAGTATCTATGGGTGATGGGAACAAAAGTAGTAAAAATTGGGTATTATTATCTTAATGTACTCTATTATCACATTGGGCATTTCGCCTTTGACTACTGTACAGCTGGCCTATGACTTAAGGCTCGACAGGGTTATTGCTATTACTTGGTTGCACAGACTAGGTTATTATTTCTTTGAACATATTGAACATTACTCCTTGAGTCAATTACAACATCACATGGCATTGCTAATGGTTCACTAGTTATTACCACCTATCATCACATAATAATTATCAATAGTCGTATTAATTCGATGGGCGCATAGCAAATAATTATGTACCGGCAATAACAATCATTCATAAATATGTGCATTAATTCAATTAGCACACTACGATTAGTATTTATCATAAATTCACATAAATCCAGAACAATTAAATATCCATTAGTGCTTTAATTCAATTTGCACACGACAAGTAGTATTTATCAGAAATTCACATCAATCCAGAACAATTGAATATCCATTGGTGCATTAATTCAATAAGCACCTTTCATCAATTATTCATATAAATCATCAAGAGGAAATATCGATATGTGCAGAAATTCAATTATCACCTTTAAAGGAATTAACAATTGCATCGTTTCAATATATTCACATGAATAACAACATGGGCACGAATTAAATGGGCATTTGACCCGTAACAGTTTAAATGATCAATGATAATTACCAATATGTGCATAAAGTCATATAGCACATTAAATCATCACGAATTCAATTATATCAACAATGAGGAATTTCGCTATTAGCACAATGTGAATTATCACATTATAAGTAATCATAGATTCAATGACCATATGTAATTACCTATCACATATTCGTATGAATTATCAAGAAGACGTATCTATAGCGGCACGCGTCTTAACACCTCAGGTTGCGCCTCTACGAGAGCCGCATACTCAACAAGTATTGGTGAAATGTTTAGCATGAAATTCTAATGATCAGAAATTTGACTATTATTAACTTTTCTCTATAGCTTCCAATTCAAACTCATGTATTGTAACTAGTTCAGTGTATTTTTCTTATTAACATGCTTCACTTGACATGACGCTTCGAAATTATAATGCACGTTCACCGATCATTCCTTGCATTCAACGCACTTCGATAATTTTAACTGAGCGAAGTAGTGTACAGAGGTTATACAATATATTTGACAGTCGTTACTTAGCTTATGGGCGAGATGCGTGTGTACGCATCGCGATCTTTCCACGAATCGATTATCCTATTGTGCTAGTTGACAATGTCCATCTAGCTCGAGTCCGAACAGCTACTTTTTTCGAGTCTACTAGACCTCGTTGTGCTATGTCCATGTAGCTGGGCGGGTCGTGATGGCAATGGATATGCTTCGTTACAATATTCCCTTCAGAGACGGTTTGAATGATCTCTTTGTTCAATCACTCCTTTTGGCGTCGGTGAATGAATTATGCGATACTCCTTCTATTTGAATACGACGCTAATAAATGTGGATTATATTGAGGAGTTTTGTCGTAGTATTTTCCAGCCCAACCGTCCTGTTAATTCGATGCACGGTTGTAGTATAACGATGTTCTTTTCATTACGATTTAACGTTTATATCGGGGTTCGTCTTACCTTGGATTATTAATGCACTGATTTTATAAGTATTTTTACAAGTATTTAGTCACTTTGGCTCATATGGCCATTACTTTGAATATTTATGATAGATCTGAAGATTACTTATCATACGATACTAGCTTTCACTCGGTCGACGGACGATTGGGGAGAGGCCTGCGTCGTTTCCTTCCTCGATACCCCCGTACCGCGGAACGTAGGTTAGATGGCAGACTCGCTGATATTTTACGTTAAATCGATTCGCACGACCCTTTGTTATGATTTGGATACCGATTGTTTTCGGCTACAGGTACTATACCGACGGACGCCCTTACAGTATTTACCACGTTTCCTTCTCACAAATTTGTTGTTTTCCCATACATAGTATTAAGGCAGTTCATAATATAAGAGTGTTTTTGCAAAATCATCATTTTTGCAAAGTTCAAAATATGCCAATAGTGTTGTTTGTGGAGGGTTGCTAATTTTATCTTTCAAATTGTCGTTATTAAAATATACACGTTGTCCATTTTCTAAGTGCACAGCAAGATGTACGAGAGTGGGATATCTTTTATGAATTGGAAATGCAAAAATTCTCCAAACTGCCTCTGAGATGCTAATATATCGTCCACTCTCATATAATTTCACCTCATCTCTTTTATTTTCCATGGCAAAAACAGCTTGGTCACTACCCTTATTTATGTATTTGCATATATATTTTATGGATTTTACAAAATTACATAATTCCACATTAATGTGAGCATTGAATGTACGTAATAGTACTGGATTGTAAAGCACCACCCATCGATTGTCCAATTCTATTCCATTTATTTTTACTGTATTACCACCGTCAGCTGTTGATCTTCTCCGATATTGCGGATATGTATCTTCTCCTGTCTGTGTGTCTTTTAAAAGTGGCCGTGGATATCTCTTGCTGCAGCTACCTTCTTTCATGCATGGAGACTTGTAATTTAAATTGCCACATGGGCCATGTATCATATTTGCTTTTACTATATCATATAAGATTGGATCTTTTATTTGATCTGGTATTTCTGCACTGATTATTTTATCTATCATGTCTGAATAAATGCGTTGCTCTAACCACAAAAGAATATGAATATGAGGCAGTCCTCGTTTTTGCCACTCCACTGAATACATAAAGCATTTTACCCCTCCAAACAATTTTCCTTTGGTTAATATTGACATCATTTTCTTTATTTTTAAATGAAAAACTCTTGCTATGATGTCGTGACGATCATGTGATTTTTGTCCTTGAATTAATGCATCTGTAATATCTTTCCACCTTGGGTTACATGTAAAAGTGAAAATAAATCAGGACGACCGTGATGACGAACATATGTCATTGCGTCTTTAGTCCGCTCATGCATATCGAGGTCCCCCAGTGAAAGTTGACGGTTGTATCACCATTTGTCCTAGTTTTGTTGCATTTGCATCATGTCTCCCTATAGCATCCCTAAGGTGAACATAACTTTCTGCTCTCAATTATTTTTGGTTGTTTCTGATATACTACTGTGTTCAAAAAGTAAGGTGAATTTTTTATTCAAACTTCCCGCGCTAACCGAATCGGTCAAGTGAATTTTTTTTTCAAGTTGGTAGGACTGTTAGTGACATCTGTGACAAATTACATGTCAATATCATCATTAGTTTTTAGTTTACGCTTGGTTTTGTGAACAAAGAAAAGTGAATTTGGCGATTTTTACGATGTCGAATTTTGTTGAGCAAAGAAGTGCTATTAAATTTTGCTTGCGGAATGAAATTTCCGCCGCTGAAACGTATCGAATGTTACAAAAGGCCTTCGGTGACGAGACTATGTCACAGAAAAATGTTTACAAGTGGTACAAAGACTTCAAAGAAGGCAGAGAACGTGTTGATGATTTGGAACGCTCTGGACGACCATCGACGTCAATTGATGAGCAACACATCAAGAAAATCAAGGAATTGGTGCTCGAAAATCGTCGATTAACAATTCGAGACCTTGCCGACATGCTTGCAATATCAATTAGATCAGTGCAAGCAATTTTGAAGGATGATTTGTGCCTCAGAGGAGTCAGATCGCGTTTGGTGCCAACATTTCTCAATTTTTTCGAAAAAGAGCGTCGCGTTCAAGCATGTGAATCAATGATTTCTGACTATCAGGACGTCTACAAACAAATTATTACGGGCGATGAGAGTTGGATTTATGCCTATGATCCGGAAACAACCGATCAATCGAGCGAATATCGTGCCAAATGTGAACCGAGACCGAAAAATCCATGCCAAAGTCGCTCAAAAATCAAGGTCATGTTGACAGTTTTCTTCGATTATCGTGGTGTGGTGCATTACGAATTCCTTGCCACTGACCAAACTGTCAACAAGGAATATTATTTAAGTGTTATGCGTCGTTTGCGTGAAGCTATTCGCAAGAAAAGGCCAGAATTATGGAAAGACAACACTTGGATTTTGCACTACGATAATGCACCGTCGCACACAGCACTGGTTCTTCGTGAGTTTTTCACCAAAAACTCCACTCATGTCGCTCCACAACCACCGTATTCGCCTGATTTAGCACCGTGTGACTTCTGGCTGTTCCCAAAGCTCAAGAGACCACTCCGGGGAAATCGTTTTGAGTCGATTGAAGAAATCAAACGTGAATCGCTACGCGCATTGAAGGCTATACCTGAGGACGACTTTTTAGCATGCTTCAAAGATTGGAAAAAACGTTGGCAGTGTACGTAGCTAGGGGGGATTATTTTGAGGGGGACGAAATCGATTTGGAAGAATAAATAAAAATTCTTAATTTTAAAACAAAATTCACCTTACTTTTTGAACACAGTAGTATCTTAACCTTTCAGTTTCTATTTTGGCATACATATCTACCATATATTGACTAAATAGTGAGCGATAATATATCAAATGATTATTCTCTCCTTGCCTCACCATAATGCGGTACGAATAGTAATTTGCTGCAGAAACTGTTTTATTTAGTGGTTTTTTATTTATTGGATCACGCTGTGGCAGTGCAATATAATATCCATCCTCGCCACGACAAAACATTAGTGGATATTGTAGTGCATCGTATGTTCGATGAATTTCACTTATGCGCTTTAATTTATTACTTTTGCTCTGTATCACAATATCTCGTTCTTCGAACTGATGATTAACAATAATCAGTGCTACTTCATTTGCTACTGGTTCGTTAAATAGTCTTTTATGAGCATTTTTTGGCTTTCTTTCTGCATAAATAACTATTTTAAATTGCTCACAGGTTAAAGGTATTTTTTCAAGAGTTGTTTTCAAATATTTTATATAACCATTTACATTATGTAGCATTTTCTGTATTTCTTTGATTAAACCTTGGTTGATATCAGGACAATTGCTATATCTTATTTGAGCTTCCCTTTCATCATTTCCTACGAAATGAATTTGTAAAAATTTGGCATCCTCTATTGTTGTTGGCAGCAGACTTCCAATTGCATGATAGACTTGTCCTTGCACTTTAAATGTTGGATTGTAACCTTCTTGTATAATTTGTTTTGCTCCAAATGATGTCATACAAAAACAATTATTATATTTTCTTATACGATCCATAAAATGTACATGTAATGGGTGTTTTTCCATTATTAAACTATACATTGGCTCTGGCAGTTGTTCAAATTGCACAAAGCATTGCAATATTGACACTTTTGATTCATTTTACCTATTGCTACAGTGCTATCTGTTTCATATGCTATGTCAATATTATATTCCATACCGGCATTTGCTTTATCTTTCCATAAAATTGCTCTTCTTTCTGCTCGTTTTTGAAAATTGTTTTGTTCATATCTTGATTCTTTTGCTCTATGCTCATTTGGATGATTTTTCTGATATTTTGTTACTGCTGCACGATGCACCTCTTTATGATTCTGTGCATATTTTTTTTGCCGCACCCTTAGTTGTTTCTTTCTTATATCATAAGTACATCTTGCTCTTCATTTACCAAGCGTAATTTTTGTTGTTGATTGTGTTAATTGATTATTTAAATTTCTGTCATATTCTTCTTGAAAATTTTGTTTTTCATTAAACATTTCTTTTTTTTTCATGTTGTAAGTATACATCGAAATGTCCTTTAGATAGGTCCTGCGTAAAACGTAATCTCCCTACATCGTGACTTCTATTACCGAAACTCATATAGTTTTCCATTACGATATACCTCGAATATAAAATCAAATATTTGGCCTGCTGCTACCAGTTTGCATGTACCACCATAAGTAAATTGTTCCAACATTTGTGTTGAGTATTCATTTGAGCTAGTATAGTTGTCTCCCTCGTTATTAGGAGATAAGATACAAAACTGTTCCTAATTATTTTTAACGTGCTCTACGATTAGCTCGCGTACTTTTCTAGCCATTAATTGGGTATTACACATTACATATGAAAGAGATCCGAACAAACAGTTTCCATCTCCTGTTATCGGAACAATAGTATGTGGTACCCTTTCCCCATTAATTTCTAAATACTCTATTGACTTTTTTTTATATTGAAAGGTATTTCTAAATGAATTTAATATTATTTCATCTTATTTCAATAATATTTTTAAAATACAGGGTGCGCCATCTCAATCTGGTCGATGGAAGTATTGAATAACTCTGACAGATTTTAACCGACCAGCGTCGTACAACACGTTTCGTATAGGTTATTTCAATACAATTTCAACCATGTATCGCTATACGCCGAAAGAACGCGCCGAAATAGTTTCGCTTTACATTGAAAATAATCGTTCAGTTGTGTCAACTCAGCGTGCGTATCGTAAAAAATATCACGGACGTTCTGCGCCCAAAGGCGACACTATCCGTCATTTAGCTTCAAATTTCATGGAGCACGGGTCTGTAGCGAATCTTCAACATCAAGCTCGACCGCGTCCAGGTCGTTCAAATGAAAATATCGAAGCTGTTCGACAGAGTGTTGCAGAAAATCCAAATGTCTCATACCACCGCCGGTCTCAGCAATTAAACATCAGTGGAACCACTTTGAGAAGGATTTTAAAGCAAGATCTTCACATGTTTCCGTACAAAGTGCAGTTGACTCAAAGGTTATTGGAAACTGACAAGCCGCGACACTTGGCTTACGCTAATAACGTTAGTCGAATGAAGGAAGCTGAGCCGGATTTTTGGGAGCGAATTCTGATGACCGACGAGGCTCATTTCACCCTCTCTGGCGCTGTCAACAAACAAAACTGTCGCATGTGGGGCACCGATAATCCTCATATTATTCACGAAACTCCATTGCACGATGAGAAAGTGACAGTTTGGGCCGGTGTTTGCTCAAAAACCATTGGACTATTTTTCTTCAGAGCTGGTGAAACTGTCAATGGGGATCGATATCGGTGGATGTTGGCACACTTTGTTTTACCACAAATGCGTGAAAAAGGTCTTAAGGAATTTTGGTTCCAACAAGATGGTGCGACATGTCACACTGCGCGCTCAACAATGGACTATTTGCGTCGGAAGTTCCCAGGACGTGTGATATCAAAGAAAGGTGATATTGACTGGCCACCAAGATCGCCGGATTTGACTGCACCGAAATTCTTCTTGTGGGGATTTTTGAAAAGTAAAGTCTATGCCAACAAGCCGAAGACCATAGAGGAGCTAAAAAACAACATTCGAGCCGAAATCGCAGCGATATCGCCCGAGACGCTGGCAAATACAATGGAAAATGCCGAAAAAAGAGCTCATTTTTGTCTCAGTAATAAAGGCGGACATTTGATCGATGTGGTTTTTGGAAACTAATCAAAATAAATTGTAATGAATCAAATTTAATAAAAAAATACGACTTTGTGAAATCTGTTGAAAATTCTCTAAGTTATTCAATACTTCCATCGACCAGATTGAGATGGCGCACCCTGTATTTTCTTTTATCTAATTTTTTATAATTTTTTTTTATTTTAAATTACTAATTTTTTTAAATCTCCTCTCTTCTCTCTTCACTTTATGTGTCTTGTAAATATGTCTTGTAAATACACAAATATGTCTTGTAAATACAATAACGAACGTTATATAGCTACGTTATACGAACGTTATAGGTACGTTTCACATACCTTACGTCTTCTGCGTACCTTACGTCTCTTGCGTGTCTTAAATATCTTATGTTTCTCTCAATCTCTCTCTCTCTCTCTCTCTCTCTCTCTCTCTCTCTCTCTCTCTCTCTCTCTTTCGTGTTGTACTTGGGAAGATGTTGTAGTGGTACTGAGAATTCTCATGCGTGTTGTGCGAATTTAAAATTCTCTTTTGCGTTTTTTTCCGACGTCTGTCTCGTGTTTTGTAAGATCTATTGAATTTACAGATTAATTAGAATCTGTCGTTTTTATTGAACGTCGGTATAACGGTAGTTTTGCGACTTTATGAACATAATGATTTTTACACACCTCGTTCGTCTCTATCTTGCTCTCGCTCTCTCACTCTCGCTCTCTCGTTCTCTTTATCTCTCTTGTGTTGTGTTTCCGAAGGCCCCGAGTAGGACAGTGAATTCTCGCGCGCGTTGCACGAGTTCAAAACGCCACGTATAATGCCTGTTTTTGTAACATGTACTTCTTACGTCGCTTTCGTTTCTCTCGCTATTATCTCTCTTGTATAATATGTCAGATTGTGTTCCTCAATTTTCGTTTTTTTTTTGTTTTCGTTTCTCTGAATGTAGAAACATGTACGATATCTCGAATCGAAAAAATATTGTTCATTTAGCGACACTCACAATTAAAGTGTATCATATTTCAAAGCAAGTGTGTCAAAGCATCCGAAATGGACACGGACAATCACGAAAGTAGGCTGAGCGTGGTATTTATTTATTTTTTTAATTTTTCATCTGAATCTGAACTTAAACCTTTAAAGACGATTAGGGCAAAATATCAATTAATACCCTAATTACAAACATAAACAACCTTCGTAAGCAAAAACCAAGATTTTAGCACCAGAGGTTTGAGCTGGACATGGTATTTATTAAATATTTTAATTTTTCAACCGAATCTGGCCTTTTAAAGGCTATTTAGAACAAAATACTGAATTATATTTTGCAGTAAAAGCGTAAACAACTTTCGTAAGCGAAAATAAACTCAGAATCTTATCATGCTTGACCGAATTTGAGAAAACGCAAATTTGTATTGGTAACCTTTGCAAGGAAAATTGAGAAATATGCGAAAAACAACCCTGTACACTTCCTTAGGGATAGAATTAAAGAAAAACCGTTGAAACACTTTCTACAGTTTCTAACCCTTTTACACCCCCTTAGGGGTGGAATTTCTAAAAATCCTGAAATTCGTTTTTAAACATTTGTATGAGTAACATTTGCAAGCAGAAACCAAGGCGATATCTCATCGTGCCTAAGAGATATTGAGAAATACGTAAAAACATATTTAACCCTTTTACACCCCCGTAGGGGTGGAATTTTTTTAAATCCTGAAATAGGTTTTTAAACATTTGTATGAGTAACATTTGGAAGCAAAAACCAAGGCGATATCTCATCGTGCCTAAGAGATATTGAGAAATACGTAAAAACATATTTATCCCTTTTACACCCCCTTAGGGGTGGAATTTCTAAAATTCCCTTCTTATCGGGTGTCTACGCCATGAAAGGAATATACACCCCCAATTTCATGATTGTAGGTTCAGGGGTTTGGGCTGGGCGTTGATGAGTCAGTCAGGACAAAGCCTTTTATATATATATATAAAAGAAGATAGATAGATAGATAGATAGATAGATAGATAGATAGAAGATAGAAAGATAGATAGAAGATAGATATACATAAATGATATTATCAATGTGTATCCCGATGAGTGGGCAATAAAAATGTTTGCTGATGATACGGTAATATATGTACTTGGAGAAAGTACTGCGGAAAGGAAGAGGAAAATTATCAGGAGTACAAATTGAAAATGCGGGATTTTTTTCTATTTTTGAACGTTTATTCTGAAAAAATGGTAACAAATGAATTATTCAAAGTATTGTCCATCGCTAGCCACAACTTTTTCCCATCTTTCTGGCAATTTACGGATACCGTCGCGAAAAAATTCGGCCGGCTTGGCTGCTATCCAGTCATCGACCCATTTTTGGGCTTCTTCGTAAGAATGGAAGCGCTGGTCAGCTAGGCCATGTGTCATCGATCGGAAAAGGTGGTAATCGGAAGGAGCAATATCTGGGCTATACGGCGGGTGGGGTAAGACTTCCCATTTCAGCGTTTGTAGGTATGTTTTGACCGGCGCTGCAACATGTGGCCGAGCGTTGTCATGTTGCAAAATTACTTTGTCGTGTCTTTGCTCGTATTGTGGCCGTTTTTCTTTGAGTGCGCGGCTCAAACGCATCAATTGAGTTCGGTATAGTGCTCCTGTGATGGTTTCGTTCGATTTCAATAGCTCATAATACACCACACCCAGCTGGTCCCACCAAATACAGAGCATGAGCTTGGCGCCGTGAATATTTGGTTTGGCCGTCGATGATGATGCATGGCCGGGGTAACCATATGATTTTTTGCGCTTCGGGTTATCGTAATGGATCCACTTTTCATCACCAGTGACAATGCGATGCAAAAAACCCTTCCGTTTTTGCCGTTCGAGCAGCAGTTCGCATGCAAAAAAACGGCGCTCGACGTCTCTCGGCTTCAGCTCATACGGCACCCAATGTCCTTGCTTTTGGATCATTCTGAGGGCTTTTATACGATGGGAAATGGCTTGTTGTGTCACTCCCAATGAATCTGCGAGCTCTTGTTGAGTTTGACACGAGTCTTCATTGAGTATTGCCTCCAATTCAGCATTCTCAAACTTTTTCACTTGGCCCGGCCGCTCTTTGTCCTCAACGTCAAAATCACCACTTCTAAACCGCACAAACCATCTCTCGCACGTTGAAACCGATGGAACATGACTCGGATAAGCCTCGGAGACTAATCGATGTGCTTCAGCAGCACTTTTCTTCAAATTAAAGAAGTAAATTAAAACTTCCCGCAAATGCTGTTTTGTTGGCACGAAACTCGACATATTGAGAGCTCAAAAAAACTATGAATTTGACACTGCGACAAATTGACACATACTGAAAATTAAAGCTATAAGACGTAGCTTTGACATGAACATAGTCACAGTACTGCCTGATGCGTATAGCGTTAGTAACGCCATCTGTTATCAAACCCGCATTTTCAATTTGTACCCCTGATAATATGTCATTGAGTATAGTGGAAGAGTGGATGAGCAGAAATAAATAAAAAATGAATGCAGAAAAAACAAAATATATGATTGTAAGAAGCATAAAAAAATAAATTAGTGGGAACATTATACTAAAGTGTCTGGATGGAACGGAATTAGAGTGAGTGAAAGTAATGAAATACTTGTAATGATTCTTATTTTTTGTTAATTTATATTATTTATGATTTTCACAATTTTTTAAATTTTACCACAATTGTATTTTATTTTCATTATAAATTCTTCCCTGTCAATCAATTTGAATCAAATATTCGTTTTCAAATTTAATAAATGGAATTCAAAATGATGAAATTTCGAATAAAAACGGTGTAATCAATAATTAGAATTATCTCAAAAATGAAGAGAACGCTAAAAACTACAACCTCGGGTATTTTAATCGACAATAAAATGTATAACACATATTAGGTTGCAACACACTTTAATTATCATCATGTTTTAAATATCTGCATCCATTATTTAATCATGAAATCTCAAAAACAATTATCAATATATCTGTATATTATTATCACATCCACGTATGCATTAATTAATTTCACACTATTCAATCAATTAAAAAATATACATGTAATTTATATATTGTAACATAGTTATACCCGCTAGCCTACTTTATTATTCCGAATGTACGGAGGTTTGCGGGCATTAAGCCATCCGACCCGGAACTGTGACAAAAACGAGCTACGTCACACCTCCGGAATTCTCTCGCTGCCGTAAACAGCAGGTCAGCGACCAGCTAGCCTCGCTTGGAGGCGAGGGAAAGACGGGTAGCGCGGTAACGGCAAGCCGAGAAATTATGAAATCTCGGTAGATTTAAAAATTGGGGAGTAAGGCTATAAAAGAGCCTGCGCGGAGGGAAAAGCTCTTTTACTCTCTTAGTCTTTTTGGCCCAAAGTATTCCTAATCGAAAATACTATTATAGTGCATTCTGTCCACAGTTTGGAGATCTAAAATAGTATACAATTACCTTTTATTTAAATACGTGGTTCCACAAGTGAGGAAATCGAGTCAGTAAGAGTGAGGAACGAAGACTGGAGAAAGAGGAAGGACTGGCGAGGTATTTAAATAATCTGAAAAACAATCAGTGCAATATCGATGAAAGTGACAGTAATCTAGAATTAGATAGGTTTTAAGTGAATATAATTAAGTGGATAGACTTAAGTGTAGAGAATTAAGTAAATAGAATTAGGCAGGTAGTATTTAAGAAATTAGAATTAAAGCGCACAGCATTTAAGCACAGAAGTGAAGCAAGTGATAGATAAAGAGATCCATAGGACCATCGAGACATCGGGCGTAAGAGTGAGTGCGACGCGTTTAACTGTGTGTGTGCGCGTCGAGCGTACAGCTCACTACCAACGTACAAAACAATAATAGACTTCCAAGCTGGATGTACTGAGAACCTATGTCGACGTAATACCAGAAAATAATTGTGGAAATAATCGTAGTAATTAGCGAATTAAAATGAATTGTACTGGTCATCGGTACCAGGAAACCGAACGCTAACATTCTGATTTTAATTGTTCATATCAATAAACCCTATTCTCACCTACCTAGAAGTCTAAAATTAATTACACCTATGATCGAGCTCGAATTCCCCTTGGGAAAATAAATTTAATGTTAACGATAAAAAATTACCGTTACAATATATATAATCGTTACTCTATTTTCTCTTTAAACAAAATAAGTGATTGTTGGATAATCAGGTGGCGCACGGCGATCGATATTCGCCGTGCGTCAACCTGTTGCTGTGCTCTAGCACGCTGCGTTCGGTTGGGCCGGAGATAGCCGAGGCAGGGCTTTGCGGAGCCGAGGCTGTGCCTCGTAGGCATGCCACGTTGAGCGAGAGGATGTCTCTCTCGCTTGACTTCGGCTTCGCTCACCGGCTATCTCTCTCAATTGACTTCAGCGCCCACCGACGCTTTTGTATCCCGCAGCCATGTTAGATATTTCGGCACTTACGTGAAAACCCGCTCGAACAGCGGACGCACATTGCAAGGCTCGGACAAATTTTCACATTTTCCACCGGATCATCTCAACCTTCGTTTGTTCACCAGGACTCAAATCAAGGTAAGCGTGCACCGTCATAATTTAACGTAATTCACTGACGTAATTCACTGTGTTTTACCAATTCACTGCATTTTCCTCCAATTAAACTTGCTGGGAAAGTGTTGTGAATTCATTCTAATCATCTTGTGCATCCTCAATCTCACATTTCAGTGCTCTGCAGCGTAGACTGCATCACAGCCTGTCAGTGTAGAATTCCGCTCAATTGTCAGATTTGCATGTGCTAGCACTCACTATCTGTAAATTCTATTTCGCCATCACATTGAGTATTTGCTGACAGGCATTAAATTCATCTACGCACTCATATATCTCATTGCGTGGCATGCTCCACAGCGCTGGCTGCACTGCGTACACTGCTCTCAATAAATACAGCATACAATTAATATAATTGTGTGCTACTCAAGCAATTCACAAATACTGCACACAATTAATGCAATTGTGTGCTTCTCAGATTTTCTAAAAACTCCAGAATTTATTTTCAATTTATTGTGTATTTATTTTTATATTCTTTATATTTTCAAAATTTAACTAATTTTTGTAATTGACATGCGGAAGGTATAATAAACCGCTTTCTCAAAATACCATCTACGAGTCTGGTTTATTTTCACCCTATCTTGAGTGAAGTTTCATTAGTTTCAATATATTCGCAGATCTGTCAAACACCATCGGACGGATTATCAACAGTGATAATTCAATAAAATTCTTCGGTAAATATGCTGTTTAGGGGACCCACCTCCGATCACCTTCTAACTAGGCGCGTTGGACGAGTTTTTGTATGCCCAACAACTTTTTCCTCTGGCAAAAGCGTCGCTCTTGCCGCCGGAAGAAGATATTAACCGTTAAAGACTGAAAAATCACACACGCTACGTACATATAATTGTACGCGGCAGTAGCCGACTACAGGACGAATCACTTGTTTCAAGCCATTTAGAGGTTCAAGGAATGAGCCTATTTCGAAGGTCATCGGTGTATAGGCCCTAATTCTGCAGTTTTACCAACTTTATTTGTTAATAACGTTTATTTTATTATTATTATTATTATTTGTTAGTTATTAACAAATAAAGTTGGTAAAACTGCAGAATTAGGTTCTTTAGGTTCTTTAGATTCTTTTTATTTTATTTTTATTTTATTATTATTTTACCAACTTTATTTGTTAATATCTTTTTAATGGACAGTGAGCGACGATTTTGTCAGAGGGAAAAGTTGTTAGGCATACAAAAACGCATCGAACGCGCCTAGTTAGGAGGCGATCGGAGGTGGGTTCCCTAAACAGAATATTTACCAATTCTTCTCACCGACGAACCCGTCAAATTCCAAATACAATTTCGGATATTATACGCGTGTAGAAATATAGGAATAACTCATCTTGAATTCCATCACGGCCTCTCCTAAATATAGATACTATCCGTGAGACGTTGATACGATTTACAATTAATACTGTTGATTTTATAATAAATATCAATTGGTGCGCTCCAAATATAATTGAGAAACACCTACATGAAAGATGGGGTAAAACGAACTTTCGTTAAATAATACTGAAGAGGTTTAACCAGACTGGAGCGTCCATCAGGTGAACGGTCCGATGAGAAGTGCCTTACGTCTTTAAATCGTATATTACTATCGAGAAGTTGCGTACTCGTAACTTGTCGGGGATTATTTCGAGACTCTTCGTCTTTATATGATATAATCGCACCCGTTAGGCCGTCTCTCTGAGTGCCAGAATTTGCTACCTTATCCCCCTATTTTTTTTAATCATTAATTAGATGATTGAAAAACCCACAATCACCTAGATATATATTATACTCTACCATTCATCCATACCACGTACACTCCTGAACTCCACCTCTCTAAAGGTCTCGTCTTACCATAACTTCATTTATAATAATTTTACAGTGCATATCCTCCGACCCTGAGCGTGAATATAAAAAAGATTTCTTCCTAGTTTAAAAACTTCCTAGCTTGAGCGTTTCAATTCCACATGAGTTTTACTAACATCTTAATACGCATCCTTCCATATTTCATATATTCTATCGCCAACCAATCAGTCATCGTCGTCTAAATTTATAGTATAGCGTCTCAGTACTAAACAACGCTCCACACACAGTCATTACCTACTTATTTATATATGCATGGGTGAATTATAATGCTTTACAATTATAGATTCAGAGTATACCTTGATTCCAAGCGCTTGAGAGACGCCAAACAACTAAATGCTATGTCAACCATATTTCAATTTACTTTACTTTTCTTAAATCTCACTATCAATCACGTCGACAGACTGATGGTATTTTTGAAAATTAGTACGATTGTACGTTCCCTTATATTGATCGTTATTAATTTGTTCAAGAACGAATGTATTGCAGCCAATTATCCTTTTGATTCGATACGAGCCTTCGTAGAGATGAAAGAATTTATGAGTGACCCGATCGGTGTTACTGGATAGATGGGAAATACGTAGCAATACGAGATCATTGCATTGTAAGTCTTGTGGCGGTCCAACCTTTTGATTTTTCTTTCTAAGTTCGACATTTTTTAACAAATTTTCTTTAGGTAAAAAAATTTTCTTTCATGTGACATTTCACGATTATCGGAATACTTTATGATTATATAAATTTCATCAAATGCTTGTATTCCATGATGAATATCGTGTGGTATGTAGCCAGCACTACAATGAGTAGTGAAATTAAACGTTTCAATTTTTGGAATAAACTTTGCCCACTTTGTGTGTTGGTCTGAACATAAAGAGCGAAATAAACGACCTAATTCTCTCATCACTCTTTCCGTTGAATTTGATTGGGAATGTCGAATGGATGAATAAGTGACTCTAATTTCCACTTTCTCTAGTTCATGTTTCCAGGCTGTGAATTGAGGCCCATTGTCGGATAATTTTTTTTTTGGTTTTGTTACGTCCTAACGTAACCATGCTCCAATATCTATCTTTCTTTTAAAGAGGATCATAAACCTGCACTGTGGTCGGGTCCTATAGCTACCAGAGATTATACAGGTATAATGACGGGATGGGTGAGGCCTGCAGCTACGCCGAGCAGGGCAGTGGGAACACATGGTGCGCGCCAGTAATGGACGGCCAGGTTCACCACTGTACCTGACAACGAGAAACCAAGAGTTGGTAGGCCACTGCCCCACTCTAAACGGCCAGCGTGGAGGGACCTGAATCTCGTATCAAAAGTTTTCCCTCTACGGCCTATGGATTTTATTGACGGCGTGTGTCATCGAAATCTTTAATTGATTCGTGTCCGCGTGTTCTATCGGTGACTGTCGGGTGGTCGCTTCCTTCCCCCTGTCATGTACCGTATCTGGCTCATGAAGATAGACCAACTGCCGTGGCAACGTTTTCGTTGCTTTACAAGTTCCTATATGCTCCGACGAATGATGCAATAAACAAGAATATTACACGAAGACAGACCAACTGCCGTGGCAACGTTTTCGTTGCTTTAGAAGTTCTTATATGCTACGACGAATGATGCAATGAACAAAAATATGACATGAAGACATATGTTTTATTAATGGTATTGATAGAAAATTGGAATTTGTTTTTGACTGCAGAACACCAAAAGCCCAAAAGGCAGTTCTTCAGAATTTCAGAATGTTTAAATAAAAATTGAGACACAATCGTAGCAAAGATTTGGACTTTTTACGAAGTAAATATTTAGACTACGGAATATATACTGTAACGCTAATTTTTATCGTTAACAATTATTTTTATTTTTCGTGGGAATTCGGACTCAATCAGAGGACTAATTAATGTTAAACTTCGAGATGGGTGAGAGTAAAGTTTATTAACAACAAAAAAAAAACAATTTCATAAAAATGTCAATTTTCGGTTTCTGGCCACTGATACCCCGTACAATGCATTTAAATTCGGTGATTTGGGCGATTATTTTTACATTATTTTCGTATATTGCGTTTACACGGATTCTCGGTATACCCGGCTTGAAGATCTGTTATTATTTCACACGCTGGTATTGAGCTGTGTGCTCGATGTACACACACACCGCTAGCACGTCGGACTCACTCTTCGAGGTTGTTACAGGGATTATACCGGTTCTTGCCTTTTTGAAAAGTTTGAGTAGTGACTCGTTTATTTATTCGTAGAAGACAGTGTTTTACAATCGTACAATCGTGGAGTTTACAACGTGGCTTATATTACGTATGTAAGGAGGTGCATAAGAGCAGTGTCCCGAGTAGACTGACTGTCGTGCGAGGGAGGATGCTCCACGCAAGTCCCAGAGGTGTCCGAGATGCATGAGTGGAGGGGTCTCTCTTATCTCAATTCCGAGGTGTCCGAGGTAGTGGAATGGAGGGGTTTTTCTATCTTAGCTTTACACCCCCCGGAGTAGATAGAACTTTCCCCTGGAAGTTCCTATTTTACTCGCGGTGGACGCACTGATCTGAAGAGCGGGTCCAGTGGTTGTTGGCTTGTCTCAGATATTCGTCTCCTCGTTTGCCTAATGCATACATATCGTGGTTTGCATTATTCAGAAGAATTTTGATGATTTTCGTCTGATTTGATAATCCTTGTTCCAGTGTATTAGTGACATAGTAGATCCTGTCGATCTCTTGATTGATGTGGTCGAGGTTTTCATCGCTGAGTGTGCCGAAGAGGGATTTGGACAAAGATCCGATGGCATTGATGAGTCCTCTCCTGACCCGTGTTTTGTTGGTAAGATGGTCGAGCAGTTGTATGTTGTTGTAGGTTCATTTGAGGCGTGTTCTCATGAGATCAATTTCGGTTTGTTCGTGGCACTTTGCTTCGCAGGCGCGTGCTGCATCGTTGTTCAAGTTCCATAACTGATTGTAGCGGGTATTTAATTCGGTTAGATCGATGGTTCCGATGACTCTCCACGTTTGATGATATATTTTGGCTTTTCCGAGGTCCTCGAGAAAGAACGTGGTGTCATTCAATGGCTGGACTGTGATTGCTGTTATCCAAGTTGCTAGTAGCAGGACTGCGAGGAGTATTGTTTTCCTCATGTCTGAAAGAAGGTTGAGTTCGATCTATATGGATTCTCTGTTTTTTTACCGTTTTTCTCTATTTCTAGATTGTTATTTTCTAGTACGGCCGTGATCGTATAGGGGCCTTCCCATTCGTTGTCTAGCTTTCGTTCTCGTACTCCGTCCGTTGTCCAGACTTGTTCTCTGATTTGGTACAGGGGTTGCGTGCGATAGATGTTTCTGTCGTGATATTCCTTGCTTTTTTCTTTTGCTCTGATGAGTTTATTTCGAGCTCTTTCCAATGTTTCGTTGTATGTTTTTTTCCATTTCTCGATCAGCTCATTGTACGTTAGATTATTTGTGCTATCGATGGATGACGGGAGTCTCGCTTTTCGTCCGAACGTCAGTTCGAATGGCGTGTGTCCGTACCCTTCGTGGATTGAGGTGTTATACGCGAATCCAATAGTTTGGATGTTCTCATCCCAGCGTTGGTTTCTCTCGGCCGTTTCAAGTGATGTTCTAATGAGGTCTTTTATAACCGCATGTGTGCGTTCGAGCGAGCCGTTCGATTGAGGGTGGTAGGCCGTGGTTTTTATCAGCTGTATCCCTAGGCTTCTTTCGAATTCCTGCATGACGTAGGACAGAAAGTTCGTTCCTTGGTCCGTTAAGATGTTCTTCGGTGTTCCGAAAGTGTAGATGTAGTGTTGGATTAAAGCGTCGGCAATGTCCTCTGAAGTAGTTTGTTGTAGCGGTACCATCAGTAGATACTTAGTGAATGTATCCTGAATGGTTAGGAGATACTTGTTTCAGCAGGGGTGTCCATCTTGCGATAGGACCCCTCCTAGCCCTACGTTTGAGGCGTCAGTTGTCAGAGTAAATTCTCTTTCGTAGTTCGGATACCTGAGTACAGGCGATGTGCAGAGAGCGTTTTTTAAAGTTTGAAATGTCTCTTCTGTTTTATCTGTCCAATTGAATTCTCCTCCTTTCTTTGTCAACATCGTGAGAGGTTTGCTGATGGTTGAAAAATCTTTGATAAATTTGCGATAATATCCTGTGAGTCCGAGAAAACTTTTGACTTCGGTGACCGTTTTCGGTTGCTTGAAATTTTGCACTGCTTCGATTTTTTTTGGGTTTGGTTTCACCCCATCGACTGTTATCAGGTCCCCGAGATATTCGAGTTCCGGTCTCAAGTACTCGCATTTGTCGGGTTGAAGTTTGAGTCCGACTTGTCGAAGTCTTTCGAAGAGTTTTTCGAGGTTTTCGTTGTGCTGTTGTAGTGTGGACCCGAATACCACGATATCATCCAAGTATACGAAACAAGTTTTTCCGATCAATCCGCGAAGTGCGGTATCCATCATTCGTTGGAACGTTGCTGGTGCGTTCCTGAGTCCAAAAGGCATTCGATTGTATTCGAAGTGCCCGTCCGACGTTGAGAAGGCTGTATATTTCTTGCTTTCTTCCTCCATAGGTATCTGGTGAAAGCCAGAGCTCAAGTCGAAAGCTGAGAAGAATTTTGCCTTTCCCAAATGATCGAGGATGTCGTCGATGAGCGGTAGCGGGTAAGCGTCTTGATCTGTTTTTTTCATTCAGCTTCCGGAAGTCGATGACGATTCTCCATTTCTTTTTGCCCGATGCGTCTGCTTTCTTTGGTACTACCCACACAGGTGAGTTGTAAGGTGATTTGGACTCGCGTATAATTCCTTTGTCGAACATTTCTGCCATTTGTTTGTTGATTTCATGTTTATGTATTTCGGGTGGACGGTAGCTGGCATGGTTGATTGGTTTATCGTCTTCTCTCTGATTACGTGCTACGTGTCTGGCGAACACGGGAGTGGGTCGCCCGGTAGAGTGGACACGTCATTGTATCGCGTTATGATTTGTGCAAGTGGTCCAGTTATCTTATCTTCCACGTGTGTAAGTCGATTATTCTCCATGAGAAGCTTTATTCGGTTAACGTCATCTCTTGAATGTTTTGTTACTGAGTTGACGGTGACGGGTTCCGAATGTATTCCTTCTTGTCTAATGTGCATCGAAGTTTCCTGTGTATTGGAGAGCGGTACTCGTATTTGGTGGTCTTTGACTCGGTATACTCCTTCCGGAATCAGGTCATGCCCTGTTATTATGGCACATCCCTTTTTCTGGTTGGTGGCGATGTGGAGTACTTGGCGCATTCTTGGCGGTATGTTGTATCCGCTGTCGACAAGTGTGTAGGTACGATCGTCAAGCTGCAGTCGCGTGTTCGTTAACGCAAACTGGAATTTGTCCAGGAATGGTCGTCCTATCAGGGCTTCCTCTTCCAACGGAAAGTCGTCAGGTATGATCGTGAAAGGTATCGGTATGCCATGTCGGGTAATATCGGCTTCGTGTGTGGTCTCGTGGAGGTCGCTGCCCATGTAGAAACTTCGTTTGCATGGCCTGATGAGGTGTCGATTTTCCGGATGAATCATATGTTGTTTAATTAGATTCATTGATGCTCCGGAATCGATGAGGTATCGTCCTCGTCGTGCAGTTCCTCCCAGTTTCCATACACAGTTCCATAATCTTCCCCCGGTATTAAGGATTCTGTCTGCTCATTCTGTTCGTCGCTTTCTTGATGCCATTTGTCATCATGCGTCTCTTCCGTTATTTGGTTGATAATTAGACTATCTTGTTGATGGTTGGAAACGGTTATTTGGTGGAGTGGGGCGTGCTGTTTGCATCGCTCGTTGCCGCTCGAGGAGGAAGGTTTCCACCTCGAGTGCCTCCACTCTCGCGTCGCGTAGTGTTTTCGGGCGTGTGCTGCGTACTTGCATGCAGATTTCGTCTCGCAACCCGCCGATGTAGGTTTTGACGATATTCCGTTCCTGTATTTTTAACGCGATTCGTGTTTCGGTGCGCAAAGTGTCTTCGTCTGCTTCGTTCTGGATCGTGTAACGAAGTTCGTTGTAACGTTCGATAAAGCGTTTATCGTAGCTGCGTACGTTTTCATTCAACTGCTTGGTGGACGTGAGTTTGCTTCTTGCTAATTCATACGATGTGGCTGCTGACACGTTATCGCGGAGTGCTTGGAACAGATCACGATAGCTGTTTATCTCGATGCCTAGGATGCTGCGCTCGGCTTCTCCGACTACCTTCTCGTTGATAATGAGGTCCAGGAGTCACTCGCGCCTATCACACGCAGCGGATGCTCGTTTGACCGAGCGGATAAATTCTTCTACTCCGACATCGTCGTATCCTTTGAGCGTGCGAACGTATTTGATAGTGTCTTTCGCTGGTTCAGCGTTTGTTGGATGTGGTTTCTCGCATTGTCTTTCTGGTGTGGATTCGGATGTCCCGCGGGTCTGTTCTCGTGTTCGCGAACGATTTTGTCCGTCCCGTGGGAATGCCGGTGGTACCGTGGGCAGTGGTGGTGCTTCATCTTCCGTGATGTCTACTTTAAAATGTGTCCATATATCTTTAATTTCTTGAGCTCGTCTCTCGTTTTCCTCTCCAAGTCCCACAATTCCGATTTCTACTCTCTCCATTCTTGCGGAAATGCTTTCCAGTTTTTCTAATATGAGTGTAAGATTTCGATCCTCTATGGGTCGCGTAGGTGATGTCGTCCTCGACATGGTCGGTGCCGTGTAATACGGGTTCTGTATTATCTCTATAATGTCGGTATCACTGTCTGTTTCTTCGCTAGTAGGAATCTCTTCGTTCCGTTCGCGGTACGTCGTAAAAGCTAGAATGGTTTTTTTTTTTTTTTGTTTGTTTTTAAGTTATGTTGGACAGTGGTTGGTGTTAGCCTTGCCTCCTGCCTTTGTTTTTTAAGTTTTTTATAACTTTTATAACTTTTATGCTCCGCAAGCTGCTAAAAGCTTGTTTGTCATAGAAGTTCACAGTCGGTTTTTATTGATGAGGTTCCTAGTTCGCAGGCTAGGTTCCACAGTATTAATAAAAAAAAATATTATTATTATTATTATTATTATTTTTGCTTACCGGTGAATTTCGTTTAACGAGGAGTTTTGACGTCTCCTTGGTCCCTTTTCAATGGTGATGTCTCGCGTCGGAGGACGTCCCAGGGTTCGTTTCCAGATAGTTTCGATGTGACTCGATGAAAGTTCAGGGTACAAGTCGTGACCAGTATTTAACGTGGTTCGTACAAATGGAATAACTTCCTAATTAGTCGCGAATACTATCTTGGCGGGATCGCCAAAATGTTACGGGGATTATAGCGATTCTTGCCTTTTTGAAAAGTTTGGGTAGTGACTCGTTTATTTATTCGTAGTAAAGACAGTGTTTTACAATCGTACAATCGTGGAGTTTACAACGTGGTTTATATTACATATGTAAGGAGGTGCATAAGAGTAGTGTTCCGAGTAGACTGACTATCGTGCGAGGGAGGATGCTCCACGCAAGTCCCAGAGGTGTCCGAGATGCATGAGTGGAGGGGTCTCTCTTATCTCAATTCCGAGGTGTCCGAGGTGGTGGAATGGAGGGGTTTTTCTATCTTAGCTTTACAGAGGTGATATTCCGCTACTATCTCAATCCGTCTCTATCTCTTACACAGTTTACTTTCTTTCGATCTCTTTCTTTCTCACAGGCTTATATATTTCTTGTCTGTCCTACCTGTTTAAATGCTATGTGACTTAATTTTAATTTCTTAAACCCTGCTGACCTAATTCTATTTAATTTATTTTCTATACTTGACTCTATTCACTTAATTCGATTCTCTTGAAAACTATCCGCTTAATTCTATGTAATTTATTCTACGCATTAACTAATTATATTCACTGGAATTCTATCGACATCTCTATGAATATCCATTTCTATAATATTCCTCAAATTTGTTCATAAATAAATCAATAATTTAAAGGGAATAAACCATTTAAACGCGAGTTCGATATAAGAACTAAGCAATAATATCATACAGATAGCCAGAGTTAAAATAGGATAAAATAAGAAAAGATGACTCATATTAGTCATTGGATAGATGGCAAAGACGACTCGAACCTACGGTAGCGGTTGTTGGCGTAGGAGCATGCCGCTCAACGCTCTCAGGTCGCACCCGAGCCGATGCCGTCTTTCCCCTCTCTCTGTGTTAACACCCTAAGATGAGGAGTGTTCGCTCGAAACAATACGTATCTATAAAGCATATACTTTGCGACCCACTGTGAATCTAAGCATCCATTTCATATAGAATCATTTGGACTTATGAACAATTTAAATCTAAAATAATGATAGGAATTCAGAAAAGAAATGTTTACTTAAAAGGATACAAGAAATAATTGCAAATATGAAAATTAAACATTAATGAACATCGAAAAGCCAGTACACTGTTTAACTAAACAGTTCGGATCGTGAGAGGATATAAAAACCATTGACATTTTGTTACTATAGTAGTTTTATATGCCCATTTACGTTACACGCTATTAAGAATTAAAATAAGTTTAACATTATCGAAGAACTACATTCGGTATTAGTCACAAAAGGAACAGCGGAAGCGACTCGGATCTACAGCGCAGCGTGGCCCGAAACCCTCGATACCTCGCTTTTTGATCAAAGCGCTTTTCGCTCTCTCTCTCTCTCTCTCTCTCTCTCTCTCTCTCTCTCTCTCTCTCTCTCTCTCTCTCTCTCTCGACGCGTGCCACCGAAGCAAGGAATAATACTTCAACCACTTCGCGACATGTGGTATCGCCTCGCATGCAACTCAGAAAAAGAATCGAACGACAACGACATCACAGCTAGAAGAAAGATGGATCGTCGATAAGCTCCAAAGTCCGAGTTCTATGGTAATTCCAAGAATCCCCCGCATAGGAAATTAGACCCTCCAGGACCTATATAAGGACGGGAAAATGCCCGAAAAAGATAGTAGTGACATAGTCAGTCACCGGGTAGTCAGTAGACAGTCAGTTGGCGACAGTTAGTTAGCAGAGTCGAGTCGACGATCACGAGTTGACGATCACGAGGCTCTTAAGTTGCAGCCCGGTGAAGAACGCAGTATCGAGCGTTCGTCGAGTCGCGATTAAAACTGGCGAGCTAAACAGGCTCACCACCGCGGAGGAACCCCACCCTGTAGAGTCAGCTAAAATTCAGAGTGAGTACTTAACAGAAAAACGGTTGAACAGTCTAAATTCAGTTCGAATTTACTTTTTCTCGGTTTTAATGTCAATCATACGGAATTTATCTTAAGTTTAAAAGAAATTGAATTCAATTGTTTTCAGCCATTTTTGTACAAGTCCATACTGTTTATTTCGTTTTACTGCTTTATCGAATCATAAGTATCGCGTTAAGTGTATTGTATCGAAAAATAACGATCGCTCGCGCACGGTAATAGCGAACGTACGTATATCATTTATTCGGTTGTTTGAATAAATTTTAACAGTTTCACGAATCATCGAGTTTAACGATTTTTATTTTAACAAATGGTTGCCATCATTTTTTTCCCCTTGAACGCATCGGTTACCGGCAAAACACTTTCACCAGAAACCCAAACGTAAGTACCAACGCAATTTTTCTAGTTTATTTTATCTGATATTTCCGTAAATTTTTCCCCAAGTGGAAGTAACCTACCATTTTCCTTCCCCCTAAAAACCCCTTCCTCCGCGGGTTAATTTATCAACTTAGTTTATCGAGTCGAGTGACGGTTAACGCGAATAATCAACGACCATTCTCAGCCCTGTCCCGAGTAATTTTCCGAAAGGTTAGACTCAAAAGGGGGCTTGCGTCTTCGGTGTTTCTTGTCAGGTGTGGTAGAGGGAGAATTCATTCTCCCTGACCAGAGTACGGAAAACTCACGCCGAAACGCCTCACACGTCTTAAATTTGTCGCTTTTGTAAAAACAACACGCGGGTTTGACGTAACAGTTTACCGATATTAAGAAAATAGACACGAGTCGCGCCTCGTTTGATCGGATAAAGACGTATGATCTTAGAAAATGAATAAATTATTACAAATATATATTGTATTCCAGAGACAGATCTAGGAAGAGGACCATAAAAATCCACCGTAATAAGGTTATTGGAGTGACTTGAATGAACAAAACAATACTCACCTTCCACCGAACGACTGAGATGCTCTACTCGTTGACACAGATCACACCTCAAAATATAATGTTTAACATCCTTGGTCATTCCCTTCCAATAGAAGAAACGCTTCAAGTGACATAATGTTTTAAAAAAACTCCATATGCCCTAACCGACTATGTTCAGACGTAACTACAATACTATACTACGGTGTTCAAAAAGTAAGGTGAATTTTGTTTTAAAATTAAAATTTTTTATTTATTCTTCCAAATCGATTTTGTCCCCCTCAAAATAATCCCCCCTAGCTACAATACACTTATGCCAACGTTTTTTCCCATCTTTGAAGCATGCTAAAAAGTCGTCTTCAGGTATAGCCTTCAATGCGCGTACCGATTCACGTTTGATCTCTTCAATCGACTCAAAACGAGTTCCCCGGAGTGGTCTCTTGAGCTTTGGGAACAGCCAGAAGTCAAACGGTACTAAATCAGGCGAATACGGTGGTTGTGGAGCGACATGAGTGGAGTTTTTGGCGAAAAACTCACGAAAAACCAGTGCTGTGTGCGACGGTGCATTATCGCGGTGCAAAATCCAAGTGTTGTCTTTCCATAATTCTGGCCTTTTCTTGCGAATAGCTTCACGCAAACGACGCATAACACTTAAATAATATTCCTTGTTGACAGTTTGGCCAGTGGGAAGGAATTCGTAATGCACCACACCACGATAATCGAAGAAAACTGTCAACATGACCTTGATTTTTGAGCGACTTTGGCATGGATTTTTCGGTCTCGGTTCACCTTTGGCACGATATTCGCTCGATTGATCGGTTGTTTCCGGATCATAGGCATAAATCCAACTCTCATCGCCCGTAATAATTTGTTTGTAGACGTCCTGATAGTCAGAAATCATTGATTCACATGCTTGAACGCGACGCTCTTTTTCGAAAAAATTGAGAAATGTTGGCACCAAACGCGATCTGACTCCTCTGAGGCACAAATCATCCTTCAAAATTGCTTGCACTGATCTAATTGATATTGCAAGCATGTCGGCAAGGTCTCGAATTGTTAATCGACGATTTTCGAGCACCAATTCCTTGATTTTCTTGATGTGTTGCTCATCAATTGACGTCGATGGTCGTCCAGAGCGATCCAAATCATCAACACGTTCTCTGCCTTCTTTGAAGTCTTTGTACCACTTGTAAACATTTTTCTGTGACATAGTCTTGTCACCGAAGGCCTTTTGTAACATTCGATACGTTTCAGCGGCGGAAATTTCATTCCGCAAGCAAAATTTAATAGCACTTCTTTGCTCAACAAAATTCGACATCGTAAAAATCGCCAAATTCACTTTTCTTTGTTCACAAAACCAAGCGTAAACTAAAAACTAATGATGATATTGACATGTAATTTGTCACAGATGTCACTAACAGTCCTACTAACTTGAAAAAAAAATTCATTTGCCCGATTCGGTTAACGCGGGAAGTTTAAATAAAAAATTCACCTTACTTTTTAACACAGTAATACATTTCTTCTTTGTGAGTCTTTAACTCTTTTCTCGAGTTCCTCTATTCCGATATTCTCAAAATTTTCTATACTTCTTTCGTTTCCAACGTCACCACCCATCAAGTATCCCGCTCTATTAAGATTACTATGTTATTAATACTTTCAACGTAAAACACCTTAAATTTGTCAAGCGTCCTTCTCTCCGCCATATCATCCAATATTTCAAAATTTATATTTCCAGTTTCTATCTTTTTTGCTGGTCCTCCTCTAATAAGTTCTTCCAAAGTTTTCCACATTTTTTTAGGGTCGTTCTTATTGCAGTCTATCATATTCCCGTAATATTCTTTTTTTTCTTTCCTTATCAATGTAACTACTGCATTTCTTTCTACTTTAAACTGTTCCCAGTTATCATCCGTTCCCTCATGAATTGCTTCCCTGTAAGCATTATCCCTTTTACATGCCGCCCTTCTTATCTCATCAGAGTACCATTTTTTACCCTCCCATACGCTTGGAATCCTAACTACCTTTTTTGGTGCTACTATGTCCAAAGTACCTACTATAGTATCGATAAATATCTTTGCCCTTCGATTTATATCTCCATCTGTCTATTGTCGCACGGAGTTTTTCAGCACTGTTGTAAACTCTTTCACGTCAATTTTACTATATGGTAGTTCCTGGTATTATATTCTCTCTGTTTACTTTCTGTATTGCTCATTCCTAACTACTTTTATCCACGCATGGTCTGTTATTTTTGGTTCGTGTACCACATGCACTTGCATGCTTGTATTTGCAAATACAAAATCAATAATTGTTCGGCTATCCTGCGTTATTCTCGTTCGCTCGTTCACATACTGTTTCATCCCTAAGCTTAACATTCCTAATATTAGTTGTTTTTTGTAGAACGAGTTTCCCTTGACATCTATGTTAAAATCTACTATTATTAAACAATCTCCTTTTTTTGTTAACTCTTCAGTTATATTCTCTATGAATCTTATAAATTCCGCATCTGACGCACTCGGTGAATGGTACACCACTATTAAAACTCCTTTATATAACTTATCGTTGACCTCTATTGCTTCACTCCAGCAGTTTGACTTAATTTTATTCTTCTTTACTAATACATATTTAATACCATCTCTTACGTATACTATGGCCCGTTCTTTATTTCTATTTTCTGCATCGCACCTAATTGCACTATAACTCGGCATATATACTTCACTGTCCCCGCTTTCAGCAGTCACCCTCGTCTTCGATAACGTTATGATTGCAGGTTTCATTCTGTCAGCCCACCTGGTGTCGTATCTCATCGTTATGTGCTAAAAGACTTTGCGCATTCGTTTACCATATCGTCTCTTCCTTGTGTGATTGCTACTCTATCCATTCCGTTCTCTGCTTTTCCTCTTGCAACGCTCTTTTGTATGTTGGACATTCCCGAGTGCACTATGTTCTACATTTATCTTCAGATTGAACATTTCATTTTTTAATGTACACTTACTTTTATTTGTTGTACACTCTCTTGCGTTGTGTTTTCCTGCACATTTGTAGCAGGTTTCGTCTCTGGTACAATTCTTCATTATATGATAATAGCCCCAGCATTTGAAGCATCGCTTTACGTTGACGTGATTGAAAACCGGACATTTTCTCCATCCCACGCTGAGCTTACCTTTTCTCAGTAACTCCTCGTGACTTACTTTATCTACTTCTAGTATTATTGATCCATCCTCGATTCGTCTTCTGTTTCGCTGCTGTTTCCTTCCCTTCATTAATCTTTTCACGATTTTCATCTCCCTTCCTTTGGTTTCCTCTATCCCGTTCTGCTTCTTAATTGTGTCAACTAATTCTTCATCGGTCAATTCATCTTCTTCCACATTTACTATTTTTATTTTCGCATTCACCTGCGTTGACTCAGTAACTTAAAAACCCTTACCCATTCTATCCAGCACTGCAGCCTTCAGTTCATTTCAATTTCTTCTCCCGATTTGTAGCCCAGGATCACAGTTCCATTACTGTCTTTTATCGCTATTTTAGTTTTTTCGCTTTCCTATTGGTTTGATGATTATCACTGTTGGATAATCAGCTGGCCCACGGCAATCGATATTCGCCGTGCGTCGACCTGTTGCTGTGCTCTAGCACGCTGCGTTCGGTTGGGCCGGAGATAGCCGAGGCAGGGCTTCGCGGAGCCGAGGCTGTGCCTCGTAGGCATGCCGCGTTGAGCGAGAGGATGTCTCTCTCGCTTGACTTCGGCTTCGCTCACCGGCTATCTCTCTCAATTGACTTCAGCGCCCAACGACGCTTTCGTATCCCGCAGCCATGTTGGATATTTCGGCACTTACGCGAAAACCCGCTTCGAACAGCGCACGCATTTGCAAGGCTCGGACAATTTTCACATCTCTCAACTGTATCTTCTCAACTCCTTCTTGCTCACCAGGACTCAAATTATGGTAAGAGTACACCGTCATAATTTAACATAATTCACTGACGGTGAGGAGATTCATATATCGGTACATCATCATAAAAGGTCTCACCCTGTGGCGTGCTCTGCAGGATGGGCTGCACTACGTTTTCACTCAACCTGTAGCACATTCGATTAATATAATTGCGTGTGTTTTACCAATTCACTGTACTTTCCTCCAATCAAACTTGCTGGGAAAGTATTGTGAATTCAGGCAGATCATTTTGTGCATCCGCAAGCGAGCATTACTATGCTCTGTGGCGTAGACTGCTTCACAGCCTGTCACAATAGAATTAAACTCAGTGGTCAGTTTTGCATGTGCTAGCACTCACACTCTGTAAAAAGTTCAATTCACTATCTCATTGAGTATTTGCAGACCGGCATTTAATTTGTCTAAGCACTCATCTATCTCATTGCGTGGCATGCTCCGCAACGCTGGCTGCACTGTGTACACGCCACTCATTAGACACAGTACACAATTAATACAATTGTGTGCTACACAATCACTTTACAATACCAGCACTCAATTAATGTAATTGTGTGCTTCTCAGATTTTCCGACAACTCCAGAATTCAATTTCAATTTATTGTGTATCTAATTTTATATTCTTTATATTTTTAAAATTAAACTAATTTTTGTAACTGACATGCGGAAGGTGTCATAACCGGCTTTCTCAAAATACCATCTACGAGTCTGGTTTATTTTCACCCTGTCTTGAGTGAAGCTTCATAAGTTCCGATATATTCACAGGTCGTTCCAACTACAGAAAGGACTTCTCAAACAATCACCTTTTCCTTTTTTTTTTCTTTCACTACATCGCTGTAGGTTACCCTTGCGGTATTCGAACCTTCTCCCTGTATCATTATTATCAGTTCCTCTATTTGTTGTTTCACACCTCCCATTTCTGCACCAATTACCTCTTGGATCATCTTCTTTATTTCATTCTTGCAAGTGATTTCGTCCTTCATGGCTTTCACTGTTTTTATCAGCCAATATTTTTTTGTGTCGACCGTTATCAATGAACTCATACCTCTGGTTCCTTCCATCATTCCAGTCGATGCCACTATCTTCGGAAGTTCATCCTCTGCATTGAATGTATCAAATGGACCCTTGCACTGTGCTACCTCACGATTCCTATCCATTATTTTATGCTTATTCACACACCCTGGGTAGTAAAGAAGTTTTGGACAAACTTTGCATCGTACTACGTGGCTTTTGATTGCTTTTTTGCAAGCGGAGCACCAATACTCGTCGTAGTCGTCCGTATTGTCCATATTTTGCTGTAGTAGCTGATTAGTTACTGACGCGTACACCTGTACATACCAACCGATAACTATATCATACTCACCGCGATTGCTTGATCGTTCCAAGTATTGCTAATCACGTGTTACTATGGCAGCGATAATGGCACACACCACATTCGTCGTCTCACACCATATTCGTCGAGTGAGAAATTTTGGCACACGAATATGTTGCTAGCACCGTTAATAAATCACCGACTACAGTACGGCCCGCTTTAAACTTTTTGTACCACTCGTATGCTTGTGTTTTCGACATTGTCGAGTCCCCGTAGGCTACCGTTAAACATTTTCAACGTTTTTTTACATGATATTTTGTTAGAAACACAAAACTTCAGGTGCACACTTTGCTGAACTAAATTCACAGAGTACACCAAACAATGACTTGTTTACAAAGCTATCAGGAGTACAAATTGAAAATGCGGGATTTTTTTCTATTTTTGAACGTTTATTCTGAAAAAATGGTAACAAATGAATTATTCAAAGTATTGTCCATCGCTAGCCACAACTTTTTCCCATCTTTCTGGCAATTTACGGATACCGTCGCGAAAAAATTCGGCCGGCTTGGCTGCTATCCAGTCATCGACCCATTTTTGGGCTTCTTCGTAAGAATGGAAGCGCTGGTCAGCTAGGCCATGTGTCATCGATCGGAAAAGGTGGTAATCGGAAGGAGCAATATCTGGGCTATACGGCGGGTGGGGTAAGACTTCCCATTTCAGCGTTTGTAGGTATGTTTTGACCGGCGCTGCAACATGTGGCCGAGCGTTGTCATGTTGCAAAATTACTTTGTCGTGTCTTTGCTCGTATTGTGGCCGTTTTTCTTTGAGTGCGCGGCTCAAACGCATCAATTGAGTTCGGTATAGTGCTCCGGTGATGGTTTCGTTCGATTTCAATAGCTCATAATACACCACACCCAGCTGGTCCCACCAAATACAGAGCATGAGCTTGGCGCCGTGAATATTTGGTTTGGCCGTCGATGATGATGCATGGCCGGGGTAACCATATGATTTTTTGCGCTTCGGGTTATCGTAATGGATCCACTTTTCATCACCAGTGACAATGCGATGCAAAAAACCCTTCCGTTTTTGCCGTTCGAGCAGCAGTTCGCATGCAAAAAAACGGCGCTCGACGTCTCTCGGCTTCAGCTCATACGGCACCCAATGTCCTTGCTTTTGGATCATTCCGAGGGCTTTTATACGATGGGAAATGGCTTGTTGTGTCACTCCCAATGAATCTGCGAGCTCTTGTTGAGTTTGACACGAGTCTTCATTGAATATTGCCTCCAATTCAGCATTCTCAAACTTTTTCACTTGGCCCGGCCGCTCTTTGTCCTCAACGTCAAAATCACCACTTCTAAACCGCACAAACCATCTCTCGCACGTTGAAACCGATGGAACATGACTCGGATAAGCCTCGGAGACCAATCGATGTGCTTCAGCAGCACTTTTCTTCAAATTAAAGAAGTAAATTAAAACTTCCCGCAAATGCTGTTTTGTTGGCACGAAACTCGACATATTGAGAGCTCAAAAAAACTATGAATTTGACACTGCGACAAATTGACACATACTGAAAATTAAAGCTATAAGACGTAGCTTTGACATGAACATAGTCACAGTACTGCCTGATGCGTATAGCGTTAGTAACGCCATCTGTTATCAAACCCGCATTTTCAATTTGTACCCCTGATATTACGCAGAAATTATCTGACACATTGCGCTTAAAAGTGACGTGTAAGCAGCTGATAGATGTACCAACCTAGAAAAAAAAATGATTTTGACAATATCTCAAGGGTGGCTCGTTTTTTGACAAATTCCGGGTACTTTTTGATCGTAAGGTACTATAGTCCACAACATCAAAACATCAAGATTCTCAAACAAAGCGGTACCTCGCGTTTTCCATGAGCACTGGTTTTCTTATTTACTTTGAACTCATTTTAAGCTTGTTTGTCAGAAATTTGTGGTGACCACTACCGGTGCTTATAGCTGCGTTGCTGTAGTGGGGGTGTGTGCTATTGCGATTATGCTGGGGCTCGAATTCTAGAATGCTCGTGTTAGTAGCTGGTGATAGCCGCCCGCGATCTTTGCGTGGGTGTGGCCGGGTTTTGGTAGACATGGTTTCCTACGGTAGCCATGCCTTATTTCGTCGAACCTATTACTGTGTTCCTTCCTTTTTGAGGCGGGGCTTTCTTCGTTATGGTGAGTCCTTCATGGGACCCTGTTCTTCTCTCGAACTCCGCCGATGTCTTTATTTGCTTAATTAATTACGAATGTAAGTAGTATCTTGTTTAACAATGCACTGAACCGCTCATTATTTGTTTATCTGCAGCAGTGAATGACTTTGACTGAATACATCGTTGTATGAGAGCAAATCTCATAATCATAATTGTTAACGACTTTTGATAATAACATTTTTATTTCGACGATGGTTTTAATATTCGTTGGTCTTGATTTTATGCTTGACGGGAGATTTTTATTTGAGATGGATCACCTTTGGATTGGCGTACCATTACAATAGAGAGAGGCAGTTTGTTGTGTATGCCAATTTCGAATGTCTTCTCGAACTGATCTGAAACGATGTAAAATATCGTAAGGATATACTTACAGTATACCGCACACTTCTGCGAATTAAGAAAACCGTACCTTCGATATTTCTTTATCGATAACAAAAACAAAATGTGGATTTAACTGTTTCGAGTGGTTTACCGATCAATTTATTTAAAATAAATAGCAATACTTGAATAATAATGGCTATGAAACTACTCACATCTGATAAAAAAATGATATATACCGGTGCTGAAACGTACCATATATCTAAGCAACCTTTTACTTACTGACGTGATTGACCGCGATTATTGTTATTCTACTGTGGCAAGTATCATAGTGCCGCGCCCAGAGAACCGATTTAAATTATAAAAACAGTATAAAAGGCACAAAAGTAAATCTGTGCTCGAGAATTAAACGATCAAACGAACTTACCTGTTGTGAAGTTCGATCGATAATTATATGTAGAGTCTCGTTTGAGATGATTACATCGTAGTACCGTCTACTTCCACACGCTAGTGTCACGAATATTCAGAGCTTAACAAAAGACCGCCTGGCCCCCCTATCAGTGCGGTCGTTCCCTTTCCAAATCATATTGTTTAAAGTAACCCTATAAGGATTAAAAATAATAAAACCAATACATTTCAATAAATGAAGAGGAGGGAATAGTAAAAAGGAGCGAGTAAACGTTCCAAGGGTGGGATGTAATCATCTTAAACGAGACTCTACATATAATTACGATCGAACTTCACAACAGGTAAGTTCATTTGATCGTTTAATTATATTACGAGTCTCGTTTTCGAGATTACATCGTAGATGTTCAGAGATAACTCATTTTATTATTTTTCAAATAACCTTAGGCAATATAAAACACAACTTGTATCGAGACCAACGGTCTCTCAAAGAACAAAGGAATAACGGTTTTTATCCGTGTACCTCACACCTAACAAAATGCAAACAGTATTATCTTAACCAAGAAACGATTAGAACTATGCGAACACGGTCGCTGCAAACTCTTTCCTGCCCGACTTAATCGGCCGATTATAAAATTTTGCGAATACCTGCGAGTCCTTAGCCCACCCCGCGGTATTTCTTATCGCGATGATATCTAAACCCTTTGCTAAAGTAGCCGACGTAGACGCGTGCCTTGTACTGTGTGCCGTAAAGTCGGGACCTATGCCACTCTTCGCCAACACTGATCGGATCCAATGACTTATTGTTTCTATACTCACCGATTTGAAGGGCCTTCTTGATGTGATTAGCATATTATTGCAATCGCCCCTAAGCGGTTTCGTTATTTCCAGATATCTTTTCAACGTGCTCGCTATGCACAGTCTGGGCTGTTCACGAAAGTACGGCATTAGCAAAAGCGGTTGAAAAGCCTCGGGAAGCGACATTTTTATGATGTCCGAGATCTTTATCTCAAAGCCCTGTGCCGAGTGAGAAATATTATCGAGTCTCATGAGCGAGAAGGTTTGCGCTCGATGAGTCGTACCTAAGGCTAACAGCGTAACTAATCTCTCCGACAACTGTTGAATGTTCAATGATTCAAGAGGGTATAAGTTCGCAATGATCGTAAGTACCATGCCAACATCACATGTTTCGTCGTATCGAGGTTTCACCGGTCTAAGCCGAAAAATACCCTTAAAAAATCTACTGATAATCCGATCGTTAGTCACGTCGTTCGCTGATATTAACGAAATTGCCGATCGCGTCGAGTTTAGTGTGCCATAGGAGGCTCCTAAACCATATCTTCTCTGCAGAAATTCGAGAACGCGGTTCGCGCTCGCTTCGTAAACGTCCGTTTTCATCTCGTGACAGAAATTCACCCATAGTCTAATAGGTCCCGCATACTGCTTCCACGTACTCTCGGCGAGTGAAGCCAACAACGTCTCGATCACTGAGTCCGAGAATTTCTTGCGGCGGTAAGATTCGCAGAGAACTTCCCAGCAATCAACCCCAGTGACTTCTGTAATGGATGTTGGAGAGACCAACAAGGAGACAATACATTCAGCGGGAGTGAAGATTATGGGATTCCCTACTAGAAGGTCCGTAAATATAGGGAACCATGGTTGCGAAGGCCAATTTGGCACTACCGCAATACCACAGGCGCGATCTGCTATAACTTTTAGAAGAAACCTGAGCACTAATGCGAACGGTGGAAATGCATAAAAATAATCAGATTTCCAGTTGATCGTGAACGCGTTAGTAGCTAAGGCATCAGGATCTCTGTGCCATGAACAGTAGGCTTGACATTTGGCGTTAATCCTGGATGCCAACAAATCCAAATTTGGTTTACCGAATTCCGATATTATTTTTTCGTATGCCCAATTCGACAGTTCCCATTCCGTATCTATATTTTATATCCTCGACTCCCTATCCGCCTCAACATTTTCCTTGGACGCTATACGACGCGAAAATCCAAATCTTTCTACATTCACACCTTTGCCAGATCTCTTTGGCTATCCTATGAAGTGCGGCATATTGCACGCCTCCCATTTGATTAACATAGGCAATAGCTGTCATGTTATCGATTCGTAGTAAGATTTCACAATCATATAAATCGCTTGCGAAACATTAAAGGGCCATCTAGACAGCAATAAGTTGGAGTTGGTTAATGTGCAACCCCCTTTCCGTATCACTCCAAAACCCGTGTGTACCTTTGCTATCACAATACGCGCCCCAGCCCGTTTTTGACGCATCCGAGTAAATCTCCTTAACAAACCGAAAACTTCTTATCGGTCCAAATGACGTTGTAATATTTTGTTTCCACCAATCGAATTCGATTTGCAAATCTGCGGATAATTCGAGCCGTGCATCGTAATTCCCCCCGCTGATTAACAGGCCGAAGAACTTTTCTCGTTCGAATTTCTTGGTGTATAACCATCCATACTCAATTGCGCGACAACAGTCGACTAACTTTCCGATGACTAAAGTCGTCGATCAAAGTTACCATCTTCCTTCTTTTTACTTCCGGTAGCTCTAATCTCATTCTATGAGAGTTAATAACGAATCCCAGAAAAGTGCAATTCTTCTTGGGAGTCAAGCTACTTTTTTGATAATTCACTATAAACCCCAGGGACTACAGTTCTCTAACAGTGACTTCGGCGTTTCTGCGACACGCATTTGAATCCGAACCAATGCAGAGGATGTCGTCTAAGTAGACCGTCGAGATGAATCCTTTTCCTCTCATATAATTCACTACCGGCAAATTCATAAATTATGTCCCCGAAAACAAATCTTAAATATTTTCGCCTTTCCACGTGCATAGATACCATAAAATACGCATCTTGTAAGTCTATGTTACACATAAGATCGCCTCGTGAGATTAGTTTCGTCGCAGTTCTGATGTCCTCCAACTTGAAATGCTGCGTGACTATAAAATTATTGAGCTTTTTCAAGTTTAACACAAATCTCATTTTACCGTTTGATTTTTGTACTAAAAAATACGACGAAATGAATTGTCGCGGGCATGGCAAACAGGGTCTGACTGCGCCCAGTTCCAACAGCTTGGTGATCGCCAGTTTCCTGTCCGAGCATACTTTGCCAGCAACTCCTCTTGATCTTCTTTTTTGAGTCCTTCGGCCATCCATTTTTTCCAGTTTTGTGCCAAAGTTGGATTGAGCTGTAATTCTGGTGCACCAGATTTTTCATCGACACCCAGAATACGCAGCGTCTCCTCATCGAAAGTCTGTACTGGGTCCTCCGTAGACTGGCTCGCTGTTGTGTCTGTGCGCTGACTCGCAGCATCCACTAGAGGTTGTCCTTCGATATCTCGAGTTTGATCATCCCCTGCGATGGGAGAATTATTTTTCATATTGTCACCGTTCGCTGGTGACAGGCTCTATCTTTGTACGGCTAATGCCGACAAGTCACGTGTTCCATGACATTGGACAATCTACCTATTCCACAACACATGCGGAGTCGTGCAGTTCGACTCTAAGGAAATACTCCGCGAGATTTCCTTCGTACGGACTGAGCCACCGAGTCTGTGGCCATGATAAATGCAGTATATGCAATAAATATCAATTTTTTGTGAATTACATTTAAAAGCGACTCAAGGTAGAACTCTGAGAGTCTACCTTCGTACGGTCAAAGCCGCCGAGTCTGAGGCCCGTTATTTCCGCAAGCGACACCCGCTCGAACCTTCTTAGGTTGTGTACGACCCGAGACAATGTCTACGAAATTGACTCCGTACGGCAAAGCCGCCCGGTCTACGGAAATAACTATAGATAACGGAAAAAATACCTTGATGACTTGTCGATGCACCCTGATGGTTAATTGTTACTCTCTTTGCAGCCACGCCCGAGGTAGCCATGCTCATGTGCATAACCTCGCGCCTCGGACTTCCCGAGTGCGTATCTGAAGAGCTGTCAGGCATCGCATCGACCATCTTCTTCAACTTCTTAAAGAACTTCTCATTCTTATTCTCCTTGTTCTTCTTCCTCTTGTGCGACTTTCCCATGATTCTTCTCTTAAAAACCTGGAACAATGCTCTAAACGTGCTACACTTTTACGCACGAAAAACGTTATGTGACTTAGAGAGGGAACGACCGCACCGCCAGGGGGGCCAGGCGGTCATCTTTTGTTAAGCTTTGAATATTCGTGACAGTAGCGTGTGGAAGTAGACGATACTACGATGTAATCTCGAAAACGAGACTCGTAATATAATTAGCCGATTTTCTCCTGCTGGTGATTAATGGACTGTAAATCACGTGAGGTTGGATGAGTCGTGAAACATGGCAGGTGATAAAAGATGGCGTGTGACTTAACACAAAAAACTCTTCGATATATTAAACAAATAACGTGAAGCAAAGTCTCGGCTATAAATCGGCCATCTCCATGATGTTGAGGAGTTATGGGAAAATTACATAAAACTTTCATTAGTTTACGTTTCGGTCCTGTGATGTGGACCCCCTTCAGAAAATGACTTTTATTCTACTACTGCTGTGTCATAATAAAAAAAGAAAAACCAATTGTGTGGCAAAATATCAAAATCATTTTAAAAAACCACGATTAGTAAAAATATAAATTCGAAACAAAAACATTCGAAACAAATATACCAATACATTCCTGACAAGAGAACACTCAAAAAATATATAAAATATTTATAAGAGTAGGTAGTGCGGCTCACCTGTGATTAACTTATAATATGTAAATTCCTTTTCCCAGCGTAACTCAATCAGTCCCAAGCAATATAACATCACATTCATCAGATAAATGCAACGGTCAGGATCAGCGAGAGTTTCATATAATTCTCCTATCACTCCTCAACATCAAGGAGATGGCCGATTTGTAGCCGAGACTTTACTTCACTATATTTATCAACGGCCGCTTACTCAATCTCATTATTAAAAAAATAACAATCGGATGTGCGTAGAAATGCAAATGAACACGATGCGAAGGTCCTCGATACACAAATAAATAAATTGGTGCGTGTTTGTACACAGGCCGGTGTGCGTGGATACGCGTGAAGCGGCAAACACCACGCGGCCAGTCCAAGAATGCCATGCACATATAAGTATCACTACCGATTATTCATAGTTTTCTACTTGTATTCAAAAGTATATGAATCGAGTAGAACAAAATGAGACCGAGATTTGAGTACTGGAGAATATCCACTTGAAAAATACTCTATGAGACGACCGAGTTGAGATGCACACAAGGTATACATTACGGCGTTTGATGAAGGAAGTGAAGAAAGATGTCCGAGTCCCCAACTACCGCACACAAATGGAAGGGAAGCAGTAGTATTCCCTTCACCGCATCTCTGTGGCGCAAGCGTCGCTCACCACGGCTTGGTGGCAATGAATACAGTAGATGAGTGAATAAGAATTCACAACAATCTGCGATTTATCGACTCATTTAGATTTATGACGTGTAACTTTGAGGGCCATCATTGTATCCTAATGATACTGATAAAAGCATTATAGTTAAGCACTGTGAAGGCATAAAAAATACAGATTGCTATTCAAAAATAGTAGCAGAACCTCTGCTATTAGTTAACATTTTTGCGCATTTTCGACAAAACTGCTTTTTCGCTCACAACTTGGATCCTCTACATTATTCCTTACAGCTCCGGACTCGCTTTCGACGCAATGCTAAAATGTACTAATATACAGCTTGGGTTTCTCATAGATGTTGAGATGCCCATCTTTATAGAGTCTTAAGTAGGTTAACCAGCAATTATGAGCATTATGAGCAAGTAACGGTGCTTTCACAGAGGCGTTAAAAGTTTATTTAGGTTCATTACCAGCGATCTAAATATTCAAAATATCATTCTACCTATAAAGTCGGTACAGCAGAAATATCACTTTATCTGATTCAGGTTATTTATTAATGATGAATTATTGGAAGTTCCTGATTTGATCGGATTTTGATCAACTGCCAAGAGCTTTCAATGTTAGCATTCCTGTCGGCTATTTTTTTTATATCAATAGAGTTTTATGAAAGAACGGTTTATATTGAATTCGGGAAATATCAGTCGAATAATTCAGATTTTATTTATGAATTTTTTGTAAAATGTTTGAATCGTTCTAATTTTTGCAAATTTCGAGATATCGTGCTGATTATTTTTAAAAATAGAGTATTATGAAATTAAAATTGGTATAAAGTTCCGAGAGCATTGGTCAAGCACTTCAAAGATTATAAAATTTAGATTTTTTAAAAAATTTGGAAAAATGATCGAATTGCTATAATTTTTGCAAATTTTGAAAAGAAGAAAAGAAATTATTCCAACAAGCTGCTAATTCAAACTTTCTAATTGCTTTCTCGAGATTCCGCACGATGCTCAAAGCTTCTTCTATGAGGAATCTAAAATTAAGAAAGATAGTTCCTCGTAGAGAGAACTTTGAGCATCATGCGGAATCTCGAGGAAGCAATTTGCAAATTTCAATCTGTAGCTTGTGCAATCTGTGGCACGAGAAATATAATTTCTTATGGCACGAGTTGTTGACCCTGGACCCTAACTCGCTCGAATTTATAAAAATAGAATATAACCATTAGAATCCTTTCGGCGATCCTTACATTTTCGTGAAGCGAATTAATTATAAAAGCCGAATACCGGGCGGTAGCTATTCAACCGCTAACATGAAAAACATTAAATTCCCGGCACGGCAGCGTGCCGTCACGACAATGTCGCTCGAGTTTTCTCATCAAAATTGAAGCTAACTTCTCACACTCAAACCAGAGACGAACGACGACCTGACCGGGGATCTGCAGTAACGGGAGCCTCTCGAGAAGAAATCTCGCAGGAGTCCAGAATCGCGATTGGCAGGTGTCGGTTTTCGTCGGACAGACATGTCAGCGGACACGATAGGAACGTCCTGTTTCTTCGATATGCAATGCAAGAGTCCCCGCAAATACATCGACTCTCGACGTTCGAGCTGTCCAACCCCCACCCTCGAAGTCTGGCTACCAGTGCGATTAAAATAACGCAGTAGTACTTGCGCGTGACACAAATTTGGTGACAGTCAATAGCACCAGCGGGAGCCTACGTTACTCGAGTATGACAGCAGCATGCCGCATCATAGTACTTGGTAGCGTAGAGAAGATCGAATGCTGCCGAAAGTAGTTGGAACCTCTGGTTTCGACGTAATGATGCTGCGATCTCAGACGTGTTCCTCCCAACAAGAGCGCTCACGCATCGTTAATGCATAGACTCCAGACCTTGAAATCTGCATCGAAAGACTCGCGTTTTCTCCTGCGGTCGATAAGGAAGTTCCGTAGTTGCTCTGCTGGCTCCTACGTTATTGCTCGGGATGTGGTGATAAGGTCACCGCTCGCTTAGGAGTAACAAAAACACGAAAAAACCACACGTCATTAATTTTAAGTGCCGATACGCTACAAAATGCCCTGTTCGATCGCCTCGAGGGGAAGAATCTTTGCCGAAGGAGGTCACCACATGTATCCGCCATCGCGATGTCTCAGTTTGTAACACGTGCAAAAATACCCTGTCACACCATATAACCTAATGTATTTCTCTGTTTGAAGTGTCGACAAAACCGTTTGCCTGTAAGACGCCCTGCTAAATTTTCGATTTTCGCATTGAGGTTTCTTGTAAAAAATGTCGGTAAGCAGGATTGAGTTGATAAGAGCAAAGTTTGTCACTGAATTCATATCATATTTTAATTTTGAGACTTCATCGAAAACTAGGTGCAGCCGGTTGACTACATTACGCAAAGAATAGGCATATAGGCGCAGAATTCGATCTAAGCAAAAAGGTATCGTACCTATTATACTTCGCGGTAATAATCTATACAGAGTGGCCGCGAGTAGACATCGACCGATTGACGCATTTGACGGTTGTCCTTCAATTCCATGACCAACTTGACACTGGTCAATAGTATGAGGACGCCCTTGCGCCGTCTCACTCCTTCCCCCACCATGCGGCTACCCCCACCACCCCACTTTTCCACCGCCATGCTACCCACTCTACTTAAACAGTGCCGGTAAAGTGAGACGGTGTGGGTACTCTGGTGAACAAGAATGAGTAAAGATAAGAGCAGGATGAAGCAAACGCGTCTACGTACTTGTAAAAATGAATCAAGTGATTTACTCTACATCCCCCGCTGTTATAGGCTTTCACCTTCCGCGGCGATTTTACAGTCCTGTCTCTCTCTCGAATGCACACACTCACTCGTTCTCTCACTCACTCACTCACTCACACACTCACTCACACACACACACACCGAAATCATCGTTTGCGTCAGGAAGCTCGGGTTCCTCTAAGCCCTCGTCCACGACGCCCACATCGTAGCCGATATCGTTTCTGGCGCCGAGAGAGAAAGAGAGAGAGAGAGAGAGAGAGAGGGAGAGGGACACTTTAATTAGAATTCTTTTATTATTACACTATAAAAACAAGAAACACAGTAAGATCAGATATTTGTTTTTAATTAATCAGTATTCTATTTAAATCACTATACACACATTTACCGTCGCATTGTAATATTCACGTAGTATTCTATCGCTGCTCATTGCATTATTGCTAAAACGATTATTATATCGTGACATGGTGAAACCGTACGAATGAGATTCAGGAATACGATACAAATTTCTCCACACACATCCGTCGTATTACTCTGTAGTTGCAAGACCGTACCGATGGAACAGGTTGGAAATTTTACGACTCGTGATATCGCAAAAGTATCGCCTTCTCGTGACGGCGTGTAGAGATACGTCTTGATTTTCGCGAAATTTCACGCAAGTTAGCTTATGCTTGTTTGCAGGTCATATCACCCTTGTACCATTCAAGACCGTGAACATTTTTGGAGAGAAAATTATTCTGGCTTCTCGAATTTTAGGGTAATTCGGCAAAGTGACATGGTGGTGTGACGATCCAATGAGCATAGTACAGTCTAGCCTACTGCTACCACGGCAATTTTTTTTAAAATAAATTTCGAGTCTTTACAACGTATTCCCTGTATATCTACGACGATATTCATTTTTGCGTCTAAACCGTGCAGAGGCTCAAGATCGACTGATTTGTTACTTACAAAGACACTTCTACGCCGCTTGACATGAGACAATTTTATCCCGATATCAGCACATTTTTTCGCTTATCCGGTAAAATCCACCATTACCTGGCGAGAGGTATCAATTTCAAGGACATTATCATATTCTGCGTAGACAACACAATTTACCATCGAAGCAAGCGCCTCCTCAAATCATACCTCTATTCTCAGGCTACCGTTCTTTATTAAATTCCAATGTAAATTGCTGTTCGCCGAAAGATCGGGTGTCAAATCGAAAGCAAACAGACAGTATCTATCGCGATAATTATCGCGATCGATCGAATTACCATCGTTCAAGAAATGTATTCCAGTTCCCGAAAACAGCGTTTGAGAAGCATCCACATACAGATAATTTTTCGTTAAATCGGGTTGTAACGGTTTAGAAAGTATATGAGCACCATCTACATACAACGAGAGATAATTTATCTTGTAATTTCAGAAATTGAATGGATTCATATCGACGTCACCGTTAAAGGCTTTGTTATCGACAAAACCGATAATTACACGCTTCGGCAATTGACCTAGTACGATATTATCGATCGTCTCTCCATGAATACCGGAGTGTATAAAACCGGCCTTTACCTCAACTCTCGAGAGTTATAGTATGCGAGAGCAGTACACCAAGAGCTAATTTTGTTCTACGAACGAAAAGGGATGAGTCGAGAATCTCTAAACCGCATTGACCATTCTTTGTATCTTCCACACGACGAATCTCTAATGAATCTCTATACCGCACCTGTCGTAGACGCATCTCAACACCGTTTAATAGGAACCGCTTCTGATTGAATATATCACAATGCAGATGGCCGAGCAAATCTACAGTTTTTCCGACATTTAAAAATGACTTTCTCTTTACAAGACCCGCATTTCCCGATGTTATTTCATCCATTTTTTTGGAAGTATCGTCGTACCAGAGAACGCTCATGAGATTTGAATTTTCGGCAGCTGGACCGTAATTCAAAAGTGTTCCTTCGTATGCTCAATAAGCGTAGACATTATTTGGAGGTGGAACTAGTTTTTGATTCCAGTATACATCCATCTGATTAAACATAGAATGCAAGAGATTGTTTACAGGGCCAGCACTTACTTTTATCGCTATACCCGTAGCAATTTCCGTAGAAGGAGATATTATTTTCTCTGTCTGGCTAAGCATAGTATGCGCGAGATCGATATGCTCATCACCCTGCCTTGAAATAACAAATTCAATGTGTGAATATGTTACGTCCTGGGTTTTAACGAATGGACGCAACGACGGAATAATATTTTATTTCCCCCATTTTGAGACAGAATGTGCTGCCTCGGGATTGGGGCACGGCTGGTGAGGGGCGTGTTTGTTATAAATAATAAATAAACACAAAATAAACATAAGATGCGCTATATATTGACACGAACATTAAAATGGCGCGCACAATTGTAAATCAGTAAACGTTTATGTACGGTAGTATTGTCCCGAATAGTCTTTCACTGTATATATATTAAAATAGTTAACACGAAACAGATGAGAACATGTATGTGTATATGTATATATAATAACAGTTTAATAAACCACTAAAATTAAAGTCATTCATTATATATATATATTAAAACACTTAACCGTATATAATTGGATATTTAACCGTATATTATTGGATATTAAATATCTTAAGCAGATTGTTACGAGGACCGACCGTCGTGGTCGGCCCCCGGAGATGGACTAACTAATTAAAAATGAATAAAGCAGTGCAGAAGGCACGCGTAATAATTATTTGCAGGGCGCAGCGCATTTTGTCGGTGCGCCGCGTCCCGCTGGCCAGCGTGTGAACGCTGACCTAAGCAAAAGGCGTGTACCCAGCAGCGATAAGCGCTACTGAGTTGCGCCAGAAATACTTGCATGGAATAAATCATAAATGAAATAAAAATTTAAAAATTATCGCAGACCCAGGACGTAACAGAATATAATTATATTTTGGGTTTATTGTACGCCCAATTGAAGCCTTCGATAGTTGTTTGCGTCGGTGGAAGTGAAAAAAATTCAAGCTCCGATTTAATGTACATGCACATATGTGCATTGAGAAAAGCCATCTTGTTTCAGCTATCCAAAAATATCTGCAACCGTTCGTTGACGAGTTCTCTTTTTGTTATTCTTCTTCTTCTTCTTCTTCTTTTTCTTCTTCTTCATTACTTTTCTCTTTATTACGTTTTTCTTTATACTGGAGATACGTCATTTACCTTCTTTCAGTGAATGAGCAGTTCGCGATGTTTTGAGCTTTTTGTAAACGGACCCTTGCATAAGAGTGTCAATTTTTTCAGAGGCCTTGCGTTTGAGGTTACTGCCGGATTCTCGCGCTCTCTGGCAAATAGCATCGTTCATAGCTATGGTTCTATCGAGGATATCGCCGGCTGCGTTTACACTGGTACGCAATGCCTCTTTTCCAACTGCGTTAGCATCCTTCCTTAAAAGTGGTAATACGTGACGAAACATGCTCCCGAGAAAGCTGCCAATAGCGTGTCCTCGTTGATGAGGTGTTCCGATATAAACATGACTAATACCGCCGTGCACGCGATGGCCCCATCCGGCACCATCAATACCATTCATAGCGAAGTAATGGATCATGGGACCTTTTGAAATGTAGTGCCACAGTCAACGTTCCCAGTTCGAATGGTATAGGACTTGCAAACTCATCTCTTATATCGATCTTGATAGTGTGTAAGTTATTGCGCAAGAGAGGTATATTTTTCACTACACCGAAAACGATTTAATTTTTATTGAACCGTACTGAAAGTCGTCACCATCAATCGGGACGACACGTATCAAGGGAGTCTGTACATCACCTGTAATATAGTTCTTGCAGACATCACTGTATACAAACATGTTGCCTAGCATAGCACCGGTGAGAGATGTAGTCCTCGACCCCGTGTATACGCAATGCGGTTATTTCATTACAACCCCACAGGCCGCTTCCTCAAATCCGAGTAGCCTTACGATAGCGGGCGATACGCGAATGTCGTGGTATCGTAGATGGTCGCATACGCGCGCCTCTTCGACCTGACCGCTTGGAAGCAATTTAAAACGCAGATGACCAGCCACGTGAGGTAACTTATTTAAACTCTCCAAAAGAGCGTCTATACATAAATCATAATCACCATCCTCAAAAGATACGAGATTTCCTACAGTAGGAACATGTAAAAGAGCCATGGGATAAGCAATTTCCACAAGAGAAACAGAACATTGTCGATGCAAACGTATTTGACGTGGTAGTTTTGTAATAATTTTCATCGTCGTATTATCCGGAAAATATTGCGTACTACTGTTGCTCGGTAGTACGTCAAAGAAAGAGCTATCCTTGGAACTCATATTTATCAAAGACGGTGATTCCGAACGCTCTTCCTCTTCTTGCCCTTCTTCTCCTTCGTCTTCTCAGGTGACGGAGGCACTCGTACTTGCGATAATTCTACCTTGTAGAAAATACCGTCGATAGTCTCGTTATTCAGATCGTGTAAAATATACATTAATGGTTCTCGATTCACTGATATTCGTTAAATCTTGAATAACTCGTTACTCTAACCGCGCTCATATCCTTACGCAAATATATATATTATATTGCTCGCGTTGTACGTACGACGGGTAAATGGCCGACGTACGAGGCAATGCATGTTATATCAATCCTGTGTCTCGAGCCAGGGTGAAACATTTTTTCTCGCCACACTTCAATCCACCTGAGCCAAAGTTTTCATTCGAGAATAGTATGCAGGATGAGTGGAGTCATAACAGATTTTTTCAAGAATTTTCATAATTTTAACGGTGACGAGTTAAATAGATTCTTTTTATTTTTCTTAATTAGCCGTGCAGGGGACTGATATCCGCTGGGATAACGTTAACTCTCTACTTGTGCTGTGTTTTGCGATTGTCCTCTTCTTCGTCCCATTACTACGCCTCGGTGATGTCGTTGTCCGCCGTGAGCATTAAATCTATGTTTGAGTGTGCGGTCTCGCTCTCGTTGCTGCTGCTGTTACTGCTACTGCTGCTGTCACTATCGCGTGATAAAATGAGGCGCGGCTGCGGTGTCGAGGAAAATGTAGATGTAGGCTCGTGTAGTAACTCGGGATTGCCCTTAAATCCACGTGGCATCTGTATCGTTCGCAGGAGTTTGACAAAGTAAGATCGACCGACGGGTTTCTCGCGTTTCTAGCGCACATAGCATCATTAACAAGATCAACGATATTGGAATTTAAATTCTCCTACCGTCTATGGAAACAACACCGTTACGATCCCATGTCATATCTTTTTACGGATTGCACTACGATGCAAATTCCGAAGCAACGATATTGCTTTAGATTAAAATTTGTATGGTCCGCTATCGATTATAAGTGTGTCACTGAGCCGGGGTTTTACTTCGTTCATTAAATCATCATCGATTTTCTTCTCGCGGCTATCGAGTACTGCTGTTTTTTAAATCGAAAGAATATTCGGTACTCCATTATCGTACTCGACTAAGTGAAGATAACGCTGTAGAACCTGCTGGTACGCTGTCCATTTCTCTCTGACTTTCTTGTACGAGTGAGAGTTCAGAATTTTATTCAGCTCAGAGTCGAGGCGCGTTAGCGGTGTACCGGTGGTCCCTACGAAGGGTGACGACTCTTTAGTAGTAGTAGTAGTAGTAGTAGTAGTAGTAGTAGTAGTAGTAGTAGTAGTAGTAGTAGTAGTAGTAGTAGTAGTAGTAGTAGTAGTAGTAGTAGTAGTAGTAGTAGTAGTTTTTTTTTTTTTTTTTTTTTTTTTTTTTTTTTTTTTTTTTTTTTTTTGAGGAGGTGGAAATGCATTTACGCACAGAGTGTGGGGCTCGCCATGTTTCGATGTTATGCATGACCCTACCCACTAAAACCACCTCCTCTTCTTACCTCCACCGTGGTGGAGGCGGTTGGACCGGAAACCGCTTTCGCATTACTTCAGCCCAACCCCTGGTGCCCTACAAAGCGCCTAACTCGTGTTGCTGTTCTTGCCTTTTTGTTTTCAGCAGGTCTTCAGCGAATCTCATGATGGCCTCCCACTTTGATGGATCGCTCAGCATCTGAGGGATCACGTTTTCTAGTCGTAGTGTGTCGCCGATGATCTCCGCTGCTCTTCTTCGCATCTCCGTCCACCTGGTGCAACCGAAGAACGTGTGTCGGGCGTCGTCGATCTCGTTGGTGCAGTAAATACACAGGGGGCTAACGCGTAGGCCTCTTCGATGGAGATACGCGTTAAACGTCCCGTGTCCTGTGAGGAGTTGCGTGAGATAGAAGTTGGTTTCTGCGTGCTCGCACTCAACCCACTCCTTTATGTCGGGTATGAGCCTGGCTGTCCACCTTCCGGTATTACCGTTTTCCCACCTATGCTGCCAGTCTTCGATGGTTCTTCGTTGTTCGCCGCTTCTTGCTTCCTCGTTCAAGGCGTCTGCTTTACGCAGTCGGTGTAGCCGTCTCCGTTGTTGCGCCATTAGGTCAATCGGGGGAGCCTTTGCGATAACTAGTATCGCGGCCTCCGATACCGTGCGATAGGCGCATGCGGCTCGGAGTGCGGCCCGCCTCTGCACCGATGCGAGTTTGCGCCGATATTTTTGGTGGACGAGCTGTTCTCCCCAGAATTCCGCTCCATACAGCATGATCGAGTTGACCGTGCTCATCAGTAACCGCCTTTTCGCGTAACGAGGGCCGGCAACATTCAGCATGATCCTTGACAGCTTGGCTACAGTGCCGTTGGCCTTGTCGACTATTTTTGTCAGGTGATCCCAGAAGGTGAGCTTTTCGTCCAGATTGAGCCCGAGGTATCGGACTGATCTCCTGGCTTCGACGAGCGCTCCGCCGACGTCTACGGTGAAAGGCTTTTCAAACCATCGCTGCCTTGTGAGGATCACCATCTCCGTTTTACTGGCAGCCAGCTCTAGTCCGTGCTTGTTCAACCAGCCGCGCAATCTCCGCACCAGGTGTTCTATTTTTCGGCGCGCGTCCTCAGTACTGTCCGCGATAACGATCCCGGCGATGTCATCGGCGTACCCGACCAGGTGGGTATCGCGCATGAACTCCGTGGCGAGGAGGTCGTCATAACGCGCGTTCCATAAGTCTGGACCGAGGACGGACCCTTGAGGGACTCCGGCCGTGACCTCTGTGACACGGGTGCCCTCGGTAGTTTTGTATTCTAGTGTCCGTTCTCGAAAGTAGTCGTCCACAATGTTAAGGATGTACTGTTCTACGTTGAAGTCCATCTTCAGCACGTCGAGTATGTCCTCCCAGCCAACTGAGTTAAACGCGTTTTTTACGTCGAATGTAAGGAGGATGCACGCCTTACGTGATCGGTGGTTCCCCGACCATGCCCGCTCCACGATGGCAAGGGCCTGGCTGATGGCTGTAATTGTCGATCGTTCCTTCCGGAAGCCGTGCTGATTAGTCGAGAGTCCTCCGGCGTTTTCTATGTTAATTGTTAGGCGCGTCTTGATCAGCTTTTCCATCAATTTCCCCGCAACATCGAGCAGGCAGAGTGGCCTGTACGAGGATGACGTTACTGGTGGGCCCTTTCCCTTATCTAGTAGCACCAGTCGCTGACGTTTCCATCGTCGGCTAAAGGTGCCCGTCACCAGGCAGGCGTTGTACATAGCCAGGAGTACTTCGGGGTATTCCCTTGCTATGGCCTTGATGACGCTGACGGGAACGCCGTCCGGTCCGGGGGCTTTACCCGACTTCAGGGTCTTTGCGGCGTCTTGTAGCTCCATTGTAGTGAAAGGCGCTACTAGGGCGGCTGTCCGGTTTATCCTAGGTTTTCTCCGCGGGTGTCGTGGGAAAAGGTCACCTATGATCGTCTCTATGACAGATGGTTCCATGAGGGGCACTCGCTCTCGCTTACCCAGTCCTTTGACCGCTATCTGATACGCCTTCCCCCACGGATCCTCGTCCAGCTCGGCGCATAGTTTCCTCCAGCTCTGGCTTTTGCTTTTCTTGATGGCGCGCTTTAGCGATTTTTTGGCCCTGTCAAGCTCGGTGGAGAAAATGTTCTCTTGTCCGGTTTGTCGCCCGCGGTTTGCCCTTACGGACTTGCGCCGCAACGCCAGGCACTTTTTTCGCAGCTTGTAGATCTCCTCGTTCCACCAGTAGTTGGGGCGTCTGTTCCCTCTGGTGCTTCTTGCGGGCATCGACGCGTCGCAGGCGTCCACGATGGCAGTCATTGTCTGATCTACGATGTTTTCTGCGTCCGTTCTTTCGGTGGCTACTTCGCTGGTGGGCGGCCTCAGCTGGTTTTTCAGGCAGTTGATGAGCTTTGGTTCATCCAGCTTCCTGTCATTCCAGCGCTGGCGCCAATCCCTTTGGCTCGTGTCGCGGGTTGGTGCTCTGCTAGTCGAGAACTGTATGTATTGGTGGTCACTGGCGTTATAATCTTCCAGGACCTTCCAATCTAGCACGCCGGCAGCCGAATTCGGCGTAGCGAGAGTAACGTCAATTATCGTTTCGCGGTAGCCCGGCCTCCTGAAAGTTGATACGCCTCCCTCGTTTAGGACGACCATGTCAAGTCGGGCGGCCATGTCCGCCAGCTCATTCCCTCGACTGTCGCTCCAGCTCATGCCCCATTCCGTCGACTTCGCGTTAAAGTCGCCAGTGAGGATGATTTCCCCGTCGATTTGTCGCAGAGTATCCTCAAGGTTGTTGAGTTGGCTCCGGAATGTAGAGATACCTCGGTTGGGAGAGAAATAGCAGCTCAACAGGGTGAAATCGCGAAACTTCACCCATACAATGCCGTCGCTGCTGCCGCTGCTGGAGGTGTGCTGGCTTGGGCTGGCTGCCCAGATAGCTGCTGTGCCCGTCGTATCCGAAAACCAGGAGGCCGTTGGTGCATTCGAATGCTGCTCCGATATGGCGCAGATATCGATGGCGCTTTCGTAGACGTGCTGGTGCAGCAGCGCCTGAGCAGTCCAACCCCTACTGAGATTGCATTGTAGGATGGTCGTCATCGCTGGTTCTTAACTGCTCCTTTCAGCGCATTCCGGTATATGACGCATCCTCCCGTTCCAGGTATGTGGTCTTCGGCGAGTGTTTCGCCTTCGACTTCCGCGCACAGTATGCAGCGAGGTGGATTGCTACAAGCGGCTGCCTTGTGGTTATCCTTGCCGCATTTATAGCATAGTTTGCTACGGTCGGGGCCGGAGCACCTGCTCGATAGGTGGCCGTACCCAAGGCACCTGTAGCATCGCTGGATGGGGTAGCATCGCTGGATGGGCTCGTGCTGTCTCATTCGGCAGATTAACCAACCTATCTTTATGCGGCCACAAACTAACAGTTTGTGTGCGCTCTTCGTGTCGAGTTCTACGAAGGCTGTACGCAGTAGTAGTAGTAGTAGTAGTAGTAGTAGTAGTAGTAGTAGTAGTAGTAGTAGTAGTAGTAGTAGTAGTAGTAGTAGTAGTAGTAGTAGTAGTAGTAGTAGTAGTAGTAGTAGTAGTAGTAGTAGTAGTAGTAGTAGTAGTAGTAGTAGTAGTAGTAGTAGTAGTAGTAGTAGTAGTAGTAGTAGTAGTAGTAGTAGTAGTAGTAGTAGTAGTAGTAGTAGTAGTAGTAGTAGTAGTAGTAGTAGTAGTAGTAGTAGTAGTAGTAGTAGCAGTAGTAGTAGTAGTAGTAGTAGTAGTAGTAGTAGTAGTAGTAGTAGTAGTAGTAGTAGTAGTAGTAGTAGTAGTAGTAGTAGTAGTAGTAGTAGTAGTAGTAGTAGTAGTAGTAGTAGTAGTAGTAGTAGTAGTAGTAGTAGTAGTAGTAGTAGTAGTAGTAGTAGTAGTAGTAGTAGTAGTAGTAGTAGTAGTAGTAGTAGTAGTAGTAGTAGTAGTAGTAGTAGTAGTAGTAGTAGTAGTAGTAGTAGTAGTAGTAGTAGTAGTAGTAGTAGTAGTAGTAGTAGTAGTAGTAGTAGTAGTAGTAGTAGTAGTAGTAGTAGTAGTAGTAGTAGTAGTAGTAGTAGTAGTAGTAGTAGTAGTAGTAGTAGTAGTAGTAGTAGTAGTAGTAGTAGTAGTAGTAGTAGTAGTAGTAGTAGTAGTAGTAGTAGTAGTAGTAGTAGTAGTAGTAGTAGTAGTAGTAGTAGTAGTAGTAGTAGTAGTAGTAGTAGTAGTAGTAGTAGTAGTAGTAGTAGTAGTAGTAGTAGTAGTAGTAGTAGTAGTAGTAGTAGTAGTAGTAGTAGTAGTAGTAGTAGTAGTAGTAGTAGTAGTAGTAGTAGTAGTAGTAGTAGTAGTAGTAGTAGTAGTAGTAGTAGTAGTAGTAGTAGTAGTAGTAGTAGTAGTAGTAGTAGTAGTAGTAGTAGTAGTAGTAGTAGTAGTAGTAGTAGTAGTAGTAGTAGTAGTAGTAGTAGTAGTAGTAGTAGTAGTAGTAGTAGTAGTAGTAGTAGTAGTAGTAGTAGTAGTAGTAGTAGTAGTAGTAGTAGTAGTAGTAGTAGTAGTAGTAGTAGTAGTAGTAGTAGTAGTAGTAGTAGTAGTAGTAGTAGTAGTAGTAGTAGTAGTAGTAGTAGTAGTAGTAGTAGTAGTAGTAGTAGTAGTAGTAGTAGTAGTAGTAGTAGTAGTAGTAGTAGTAGTAGTAGTAGTAGTAGTAGTAGTAGTAGTAGTAGTAGTAGTAGTAGTAGTAGTAGTAGTAGTAGTAGTAGTAGTAGTAGTAGTAGTAGTAGTAGTAGTAGTAGTAGTAGTAGTAGTAGTAGTAGTAGTAGTAGTAGTAGTAGTAGTAGTAGTAGTAGTAGTAGTAGTAGTAGTAGTAGTAGTAGTAGTAGTAGTAGTAGTAGTAGTAGTAGTAGTAGTAGTAGTAGTAGTAGTAGTAGTAGTAGTAGTAGTAGTAGTAGTAGTAGTAGTAGTAGTAGTAGTAGTAGTAGTAGTAGTAGTAGTAGTAGTAGTAGTAGTAGTAGTAGTAGTAGTAGTAGTAGTAGTAGTAGTAGTAGTAGTAGTAGTAGTAGTAGTAGTAGTAGTAGTAGTAGTAGTAGTAGTAGTAGTAGTAGTAGTAGTAGTAGTAGTAGTAGTAGTAGTAGTAGTAGTAGTAGTAGTAGTAGTAGTAGTAGTAGTAGTAGTAGTAGTAGTAGTAGTAGTAGTAGTAGTAGTAGTAGTAGTAGTAGTAGTAGTAGTAGTAGTAGTAGTAGTAGTAGTAGTAGTAGTAGTAGTAGTAGTAGTAGTAGTAGTAGTAGTAGTAGTAGTAGTAGTAGTAGTAGTAGTAGTAGTAGTAGTAGTAGTAGTAGTAGTAGTAGTAGTAGTAGTAGTAGTAGTAGTAGTAGTAGTAGTAGTAGTAGTAGTAGTAGTAGTAGTAGTAGTAGTAGTAGTAGTAGTAGTAGTAGTAGTAGTAGTAGTAGTAGTAGTAGTAGTAGTAGTAGTAGTAGTAGTAGTAGTAGTAGTAGTAGTAGTAGTAGTAGTAGTAGTAGTAGTAGTAGTAGTAGTAGTAGTAGTAGTAGTAGTAGTAGTAGTAGTAGTAGTAGTAGTAGTAGTAGTAGTAGTAGTAGTAGTAGTAGTAGTAGTAGTAGTAGTAGTAGTAGTAGTAGTAGTAGTAGTAGTAGTAGTAGTAGTAGTAGTAGTAGTAGTAGTAGTAGTAGTAGTAGTAGTAGTAGTAGTAGTAGTAGTAGTAGTAGTAGTAGTAGTAGTAGTAGTAGTAGTAGTAGTAGTAGTAGTAGTAGTAGTAGTAGTAGTAGTAGTAGTAGTAGTAGTAGTAGTAGTAGTAGTAGTAGTAGTAGTAGTAGTAGTAGTAGTAGTAGTAGTAGTAGTAGTAGTAGTAGTAGTAGTAGTAGTAGTAGTAGTAGTAGTAGTAGTAGTAGTAGTAGTAGTAGTAGTAGTAGTAGTAGTAGTAGTAGTAGTAGTAGTAGTAGTAGTAGTTGTAGTAGTCCACAGGGGGAGGTCTGTAACCCCTACGTGGCGCGTCCCCAGGTGGCGGATCGGGGAACGCTCGCTCGCAAGAGAGGGCAAGGCTGAAATAAAATAAGCCTCGTGGACCAACAGACTAGGGGAAGAAACCCCAAAAAAAAATCAAAAATGGTAAAGGGCGATCAAAACTCATTACCCCAAGTGAGTATCTCTCAAACAGAGAGTAATCTCACCGTCGACTCCATCCGGGGGAAAGCCCCGGTGGTCGACGCCGGCCTCGCGGATTTTGGGGGAGGCCACTCGCACGGTCCACAACGCACGAATGCGAACGAACCAGCCGGCGCTCAGGCTTCAACGCCTAGCGACCGCAGCAACAAGAGAGTGCTTCCAAAAGCACCAAACAACCAAGGAGTAAAGGAGAACCCTATCTCCCAATACCTGAGCCAAAGGCCCCAGGACCGGCCACCCACGCCCACGGCCTCCGACCTGGCGTCCAAACTCGCGGTCCCGGACCGCGAGAATAAGGCAGCACCCTCGGACAACACCGAAACGAGCGAAACCCCCGCGCAGCGGCAGGCAACGCTCAGGCAACAAGCTCTCCAACACGAGATGGAAGAAGAAGCACATCTCCAAGCCGTCCGCGATATATTCGTGGCGATGAAAGTTAGCTTCCTGAAATTCAAAACGGTACCAAAGGAGGTAAAGGAAGCTACTGAAAAAGCAGAAGACGCCCTGGAAAAAAGCCAGAGGTGTCGTAGAAGTTGGAAAAGCGTGAGGCTCGCCGCTGACCTCGTCACCGAGCCCCCCACTGTAAACCCAGGGGAAGGGCGCCCACTCCGGACGCCAGTTCCCCGGAAGACTAAGCAGAGGCAAGTAGCTACACCAGCCAGCAAACGGAAGAGGGATACCAGGGAGACGCCAAGCCCACAGAACTCCGAGGCTTCCAGGAGCAACAGAAGGAAGAAGAAAGATTCGGACGAGAACTGGACGCTGGTAGCGCGTCCCCCGAGGAAGCCCCCGAAGTCTCCAACGACAGCTGCAGCACCCGCAAGGAACTTACCTGCGAGGGGAGAGAAGTCCCCACCCAGAAGGAGACGCCGTAGGAGACCCCTCAAAATTCGTCCGGAGGCGGTCCTAGTTAAGCCAGCTGTCGGCAAGAAGTACGCAGACGTCCTCAAGGACATCAAGGAGAGAGTGAACCCCGACGACCATGGCGTCAAAGTGGGGGCAATCAGAGAGACGATCACTGGCGCCGTTCTGTTGGAACTAGGCAACTCAACGGAAGCCAACACCAAATTCGGGGAATTCATCCAGGCAGCAATCGGAGGAAGCGGGACTGTCCAAAAGCTAACTCCAAGGTCGACAATCGAAATAAGAGATATCGACGCTACTTGCACCCAGGAGGAAATTGAAGCCGCGCTTATCGGGGCACTGGACGCCGACAACTGCGAAGACATGAGCATCAACCTACAGAAGAGCACTCTCAGGGGTAATCGGATGGCGTTTGTGGAGCTGGAAGCCCAAGCCGCAAGGAAGTTAGACAAGAGCGGCCACATCAAAATCGGCTGGATCAACTGCCGAGTCCGACTTAGGCCACAGGCCATCAGATGCTATAGGTGCCATGGATTTGGACACCGGGCGGCGGAGTGCAAAGGCCCGGACCGATCGAAACAGTGCTGGAGATGTGGAGGTGGCGACCACAAGGCGCCGTCATGCACGAAGAATCCGCACTGCCTCCCGTGCGCGGATCTCAGAAATGGAAGCCCGACGGACCACGTACGGGGCTCCGGTAGGTGTGCCGCGTTCGCCGCTGCGGCCAGCACGACCAGAACGCGATGGCGGTGATCCTACAAGGCAACCTGAACCGGTCAAGGCTCGCTCAACAGCTCCTCCCGCAAATAGCCAGCGAACACGAAGCAGATCTCCTGCTTATCTGCGAGCAAAACCGAGACGAGAAATACCCAAACTGGTACAGGGATAACTCAGGCTGGGCAGCAATCTGGGTCCGGAACCGAGAAAGCGTACCGGTCTCCGACGCTGGTGCCGGAGACGGCTACGTATGGATCAGGTCTGGGGGTACGACGTACGTGAGCTGCTACCTCTCCCCAAGCGAACCAATTGGAACCTTCAGGGAAAGGATCAACAACCTTGAAGATGCAATTAGGTCGATGAGCGGGGAGGCCATTATCGGTGGCGACTTCAATGCCAAAGCTATCGAATGGGGCATGCAATGGACAGACGGCAGAGGAGCAAGCTTGGTAGAGATGGCGGCTAGGCTCGACCTGACCGTCATGAACACCGGAACGGCTACTACATTCAGAAGAGCTGGGACCAGGGGTTCCATCATCGATGTAACTCTTGCTACCCCGAGAGCCGCGGCTGCAATCAGGAACTGGAAGGTGCTAGAGGAGCTCACTGCAAGCGACCACCAATACATCAGATTCGGGATCGCCACAGCGGCGGACTCTGATAGGTGTAGAGGGGGACGCCCAAAAATGAAAGGATGGAACGCAGCCAAACTGGATCGGGAGCTGCTACGCCGTGAATTGAGCCAAGGTGGAACACTCCTGCAAGAAGCAATCCCGCCCGACCCTAGCGAGGAAGACGCGGAGCTGATTGTCCAGCGCACAATGAAGCTCATTGAAAAAGGATGCAACGCGTCTATGCCCCGGAGATCCGGGAAAAAGCACAAAGCTCCAGCCTACTGGTGGACGGACTCTATTGCAGAGATGCGGGCGGAGTGTCTCAAACTCAGGCGCCGATCGCTTAGAGCTAGGAGAAGACGCCGCTCGGCCGACGCAACTGAAGCCGCCGAGGCCGCCTCGGCGTTGTACAAAACCTCGAAAAAGGCCCTGGTCAAAGCCATCACTGCGTCCAAGGCACAAAGCTGGAAATCCCTCTGCCTTCAGCTGAATAACGACATGTGGGGGCTCGGCTACAAGATAGTCACGAAGAAAATAGGAGGACTTGGTCCGGAGGGGCCCAAGGACCCCGCAACCATGGAGGAAATCGTGAGGACGCTCTTTCCCGATCATCCCGAAAGAGAGCATACCGTGATACCGCCAGGAGGCGAAATCCCACTCTTCACCGAAGAAGAGCTCAGAGAGGTGGCGTGCAACCTGTCCAGCCGCAAGGCCCCGGGACCCGACGGTATACCATCGGAGGTTCTTAAAGCAGTAGCGAGCGACCATCCCTCCCTGCTGTTGAACATGTACAATGTTTGTCTGCGGGCTGGGACTTTCAGCACCAGATGGAAAAAACAAAGACTCGTCCTTCTGGACAAAGGCAAGGGACCGCCAATAACGGCGTCATCGTACAGACCCCTGTGTATGCTGGACAACGCGGGGAAGATCTACGAAAAGCTCCTGCGCAAGAGAGTCAGAGCAGCAGTCGAAGA